>CM052542.1:87535991-87570606 GCA_028533065.1 Trachops cirrhosus | reverse complement strand
AAGGAGTTCATCATCACCAAGCCCTTATTATATGAAACGTTAAAGGCACTTATCTAAGAAAAAGAAGATAAAAACCATGTATAGCAAAATGACAGCAAACTCACAATTACTAACAACCACACCTGAAACAAAAACAAGGAGAAACTAAGCAAACAACTAGAACAGGAACAGAACCACAGAAATGGAGATCACATGGAGGATTATCAACAGGGGACTGGGAGGAGGAGAGAAGGGGGGAAAAAGTACAGAGAATAAGTAGCATAGATGGTAGAGAGAAAATAGGGGGATGACAAGAATAGTAGGGGAAATGTAGAAGCTAAAGAACTTATGACACATGGACATGAACTAAAGGGGGGGAATGTGGGTGGGAGAGGGTATTCAGGGTGGAGGGGAATGATGGGAGGGTAATGGGACAACTGTAATAGCATAATCAATAAAATATATTTAAAAAAAGAAATAATGAGATGTAATGTTCAGAATCTATTTCGGTGGTAAAGTTGCCCAAATATGCTTTTGGGTGGGATAAGCTTGTGAGGAAAAGAGAGGAGTTGAATGATGGTGGTATAATGAACTGAGAAGTATAAGCAGTATCAGGGGAAAAAATATAGAGCTATCATATGCCTCTGATTAAGTTTGAGGTACTTTATGAGACATTTAAGAAAGAGTGACTGGTCAAATACCACTTAGGAAGAAGAGAACCTATGAGGGACTGTTACTGAATGTGGCTGCCCACTATCACCCATATAGGCAAATTCCAGAGGTAGAGGTTTGGTGAGAAAAGAAAGGCAATCTTTTATTCAAAAGTTGCACAATCTTGGAGGATGGCAGGCTCCTGCCTCAAATCCCATCTCAGGAACACCCAGCCACCCTCTGCCAGACTAGTCCAAGGCTGCCCCCAGATTTCCTTCTCCTATTTAAAACTATCATCCTTCGGGAACTGCAGGTGGCAGCCATACGATAATCCAGACAGCTTGGGTTTTTCTAGATTGCAGTCCTGCTTTAGATTCCTTCCTGGTGACCCACCTGTCAGTGGACCCCTCCCACCGGTCCCACAAAGCACTGGCCTGCACCACTGCAAGAAAAGTGAGAGAGTGAGGGCATCTCTCCCTTCTGTCCATTTATATAGGCTACCCCTGAGGGTTGGGTGAGGTGCTCAAACTTCAGTGCTTTGAGAGGGTCCTGCACCTCCAACCAACCCCATCTTTTCCCAAGCTAGACTGACAGGTCTTAGCTGAAGGAAGGGATAGTAGGGCTTTTCCCTTAGTCAATCAGCCTCGCAGGCCTTGCACTTGCTCAGTATAATGACTTCCTTCCATTGCATCTTGCCAGGAGGTGGGGGGATCTGTCCTCTCTTGCTATACTAACATGGTTACTTAGGCAATGCAAAGCTGCCACTCCTTCTCTCCACTCCAGCTCACACTCCAGCAATGGCCAGGCTACCAGCACTGGTCAGGTTACAGGTATCAGGACCACTGGATTCAGCCAGATGAAAGTAGTTGGTGCTTTTGATAAATGCCAGTTTAGCTGAGTCATGGGGATGGAAACTTCTTGAAAACAGTGTGTAAAAGAGAGAATGTGAGATGAGAATAGGGAAAGTTTTGCTGGAAAGAGAAATAGACAAACGGGGTTGGAATAGGTCAAGAGGTTTTGGGGTAAAGGGAGATGTCACTTATTGTGAGCAAGAATAAAGCTTATTTGTATGCTTTTGGGAATAGTGTGTCAGAGGTCTGGCACTGTTTCAAGGGGCTAGGTTCCAGGTAGGTTGAACTAGAAGGGAGTTAGAGAATAAATAACAATGTTAAAAAGCTAAAGTTGAATTGTTTTCTCCTAATTTGAATATTTGTTCTTTTGAAGAGCTTGTCTGTTTAAAAAGTTGAATACGTTTTAAAATTTGTGAAGATATATGTTTCTAAGTCTGTAGGAAATCTATTAATTTTTGTAGAACAGAGAAACCAAAATCCCCTCACCATATATATTTCTAGCAGATTAAGGAAAAGGTACTTTTTTTTGGAGGTGGGCCTCTCAATGATAACAATGTCATTTTTGGACTTGAAAGTTCACATTAAATTCTATTGAACAGGGCACTTGAAATGCCCTCTCTAACACTCTCCAGCTCCAAGGCAGCCACCACTAGAGGGAGTACAAAAGGCTTTTGAACTGTCAAGGAACGTCTGAAACATGCTCCTTTAGAATAAAATGCAGGAGACTTAAACAACTTTTGTATCATTTCAGTTATTGCTCACTCATTGATACCTATCTTCTAAATAGAATATTTAATAGTAATGTTAAAAAAACTAGTCCTTCCTGGTGTGGCTCAATGGATTGAGTACTGGCCTATGAACCCAAAGGGTTGCCAGTTCCATTCCCATTCAGGGCATGTGCCTGGGTTGTGGGCCAGGTCTCCAGATGGGGGTGTGTGAGAGGCTACCACATATCAATAGTTTCTCTCCTTCTCTTTCTCCATCCCTTCCCTTCTCTCTAGAAATTAATAAATAAAATCTTTAACATTAAAGTTAAAGTTAGAGAATTGAAGTTTTCTTCTTAATTGAATATTTCTCTGATAGAGCATGTCTGCTACTAAAAAAGTTTCGATATTTTTAAAATTTGCAAAGACAGATAAGTTCCTAATGCCTGTGAAGACTAAAAATGAAATCAAAATACAATATGAAATAATGACATATTCTAAAATAACCCTCTTTTCATGTTTCACACTTAACCACCCTTACTGAGAAATAAAAATGTGGGCTTTACCTGCTATTTCTTTGTGCAATTAAAGCCAAGGAGATCCCCTTCACTTTCTTACCACTTAGTTACCTGAGTTTAAACATGCAATAAATTCTCAGCCAAAGGTATCCCTTTTGATACTTTTCTGTGGTTCTTTATTATCATTTGTAGAATATACTGTGGTTGTGTTTACCTCTGCCTGCTGTTTCTAGACATTTGTGGTTTCCTCTACAGCTGTGGGTATTTCTTATGTGAAACCACAGGTCAGTACAGAGCCACAGAACTGACAATTAGAATTTTAGCCACTGTCCTGTGGGGTTTTCAGAGTCACAACTCATTCCATACTTTAAGTCCAGATCCTTAAATTACTACCATCTGATACCGGAAATAATCATGGTTTCTCCAGGGGTCCTAGGTCAGCCTTTCTCATTTCTATTGGAAGTAAGATGTGTGTTCCCATCTCTAAATGGGGTTCTCACAAGTACCCTCACTAGCTATGAGATCTGTGAAATAAGGATTTGGTGTTTCCTGTGTGTTCTTGCACCTGTCCCCATTGCCTAGGATGTTGCCTTTGTAGCATGACTGTACCCTTCCTTAGGGGCTCATTTTGAGCAGTGGGTCTCAGACTTTAGTAAGTGCCTAAGAGCATCTTCCAAAAGAGCTAGATAAGATGAAAATTACTGGACTCCACCCTCAGAGCTTCTGATTCAGTAGGTCTGGGAGGGGACACTAAAGAAAAATTACTTGTGACACTTGTTAAAGACAGTAAGGCTTTATTCAGAGGGGGTACTTCAACAGGTTTTTGTAGTAGTGGAGAAAGATTGGGCTCAACTCCGAACACAACAAGAAAAATTGGGAATTTATAGCCAAGGAGCAGAGGTGGGAGGCTGTTGTTTGGTCAGTGGATGGAAAATTACTAGGAGGAAACACTAAGGGTAAAGGAGGAGTCCAGACATTGGAGCCTGACAGGATTCTTGCCAGAGCAATCAAACCTCAGCAGGGGTGCTGAGGACAAGGAACCTGATTAGATAGCCAAGAACCTGAGTAGATATTGAGAGTGATCAAATATTGAGGGTGAGGGGAGTCTAGCTAAACCAAGTTAAGCAGGATTCTTGCTAAAACTGGACAATGCAGAGAACACATGTGGGGTCAATGGACATGGCCCTTCCCTCTCCCATGACTGAGGGCTGATCAGAGGGTCCTTGGCCAGAAGGAATGTGTATTGTTTTGGAAATGGATTGTAACTCCCTTCTTATCCACTTTTGGGAGTTGCTTCCTGTCCTGTGACTGCTTCTTGACCTTTTCTCTACATTGAGGTAATGTAGTTTAGACACATGTGGGACATGTGTCTAGAACACATGTCTGGAACCCCTTTGTCTGGAATCCCTTAAAACAAGTTTCAGACACAGGGGGTGCAGTCTCTCTCACTCTGACCCACTGCCATTGTAATAAACAGTATGTCCACATCTGCTAGTCTGCTGGGTGTTCTCTTTTTCAGAACATCATGGACACTTAAATAGCTCCCCAGTTCCATGTTAAACAAACAGAAGCCTATTCATCAGGGCCTAGCTAAGAAGAGGGTTCAGAGAAGCCTGGCCAGAATTTGTTCAAGCTAAGAGTCTTTGTTAGGGGCCATGCATTTGTATTCCTAACATGTTTCCAGATGATACTGATGCTCTTGGTCTGGAAAGCAAGTTTTGAGACCCACAGGTTTAGAACTTCATGAGTTCCCTCAGGAAGAAGAAAGTACACTTGTTGCATAGTTCAATTCAGAATGCCAGAGCTTCCATTGCCATTTCACCTTTTGACTAGTCTCCTTGTAGAAAGAAAACCTTTGTTAGAGACATCATTGAGCTTGGAGCTGAGTAAGATATATGATATCTATTAATACAATTGGACCCATGGGCATGGACAGAGGATGGAAGTGAGTGTAGTTATTTCTCACTGATCCCTGGTGTTATAAATACCATGGCAGTGTCTAAAATATGAATGATTAACTACAAATGCTGTTTCACACAGGAAGTATTTACCTCAATGATACGGTCATGGGAAGTGTTAATTTCCCATTTATTTTGTGAGTTATGGGTTTTGTCCTACCAAGCAGAGACTGCTAGAAGAATTAATCTTCGGTCCCCATCATTATGAATCTGTCTTCTGGAAGTAACCTGGGCTTTTTGTCTTCGAGTGAAGTTCACCTGGCCCACTCCCTTACTCAGCCTGGGTTCCTAGAGGCCGAGCCTGATGAGGGTCCACAAATGGCCTGGATTTTTTCAACCTGTTTGTTTCTTTAGAGGCACCTATATACAGAGCTCTAAATTTTTGCTTCTCAAACACAGGTATGTGCTCCCTGCCATGTGCTAGGAGACATAAAAAAGCATAGAACCAGCATGGCACCTTCTGGAGTCGTATTTCTACTAGCAACTTTGGTGGAATTAGGATGATGTCTGTGCCCTGTGCCACATTCTCAGCCCCCCTGACCTCAGCTTCAGAGTGTCAGACAGTCTCTGTGCATGCTTCCTTCCCTACCCCCAGCCCTAGCTGCAGCATTTCTCAGCATTTCTATCACGGGGCTTTCTCCAAAGCAGAAGTTCTTCTCTAGCCAGCAGTTAGACACCTTGGAAATGCCAAATGAATTAATGCCCCTGGGAGGAACTCTTGGTTACTATCCCAAGGAAATCAACTCCATTTGCCCACAGTGGCAATCAGCTCAACTATACTTTCTATCACTTTTTTTCCTGCCCTCTCTGCTCTCTCACTTGCACTGGTTTACTCTCAGGCTTTGCATTGCAGGAAATGCAAAACTAAGATACAGAATACTCAATATCATTCAAATGCAAAATACTTAGAATGCAAAATCCACACAACTTTAAGACACACAATAGCACTTAAAGAATTGAGCATGGAGCTTTAATGATGTACTAGATATTCACTTTTCCTTCCACAGGAAAAAAAGAGAACAATTGCTCTAAATTCTACAGAAGATTTTTTTTATTTTCTCCTTTCTTCTCGAACATTACACTTTCAATCCCTGGACTTACTTTGTCTTCAGACCCCACCTCTCCACTAAAAAATCCTAAACAGTAACTTCAGATTGGACAAATGTAGTGGACAGCTTTGAGTTATTTTCATAGACTTCTGTACTGCTTTTGACAAAAATGACTGCCACCTCCTTCTTGAAACTCTTTTAACCCTTGTTTTCTTGGATACAAACTTTACCCCTTTGATCATTCTTTTCTTTCTTAAATCTACTGAAGTATGGTATTTCTGTTCATTCTGTCTTCTAAATTCTATTTTTTCTCATGTTTTACTTATTGGGGTATTTATTGTTGTTTGCCACATTTTAGAATGCAAATTGAAAGGCAAACCATTTTAAAAATAAAGGTCCTTATTCATATTGTTTCCATTTGTATCAGAACAGAAGTAGGATTGGAATACCTAGAAAATTCAGCCTTGACCCTAGACATGTGGTACCACTTCTAGTAGCACCCCAAGTGCACAGTGATTAATGTGTCAACTAATATGATTTGGCATTTAAAAATTTTTATTTTATTTTTGATTTTAGAAAGAGGGTAAAGGAGGGAGAAAGAGAGGGAGAGAAACATCAATGTGAGTGAGAAACATTGATTGGTTGCCTTCTGTAGCTCCACACCCACCAAGAACTGAACCCACAACCTAGGTATGTGCCCTGACTGCAAATCAAACATGCAACCTTTTGGTTTGCTGGATGATGCACAACCAACTGAGCCACACCAGCTAGGGCTTGATTTGTCATTTTTAAACCATGTATAAATAGTGACCTTTTTGACACCTAGTAAATTTCCAATAAATTGGTTATATGGTATAATCCTGTGTAAGGGGTTATAGTGAAATATATTTAGTATATACTTCAGTATATAGTATATGTAGTATATATAGTGAAGTATAGTGATGTATGAGAATAATGATGGAGAAAACATTTGACACTCAAGAAATACCATTTAGATATCTTAATTGTTAGGGTGGTTGGTGACATGGGCTGTGAAAGAATTCACAAAGAGAAGAAAGTACAGAGAGCAAAGTTTTTATTTTTACTTTCTCAAGGGATAGAAAGGGCTAGGTTTGGAAAAATGCACCAGCACTGAGAGGTGGGGGCTTTGAGCTTTTATGGGGTAATGGGGTGGTTGTAGACCAAGATGTTTCAGTTAGGCTGCAGTTTGTTTCAATGTTATCTTTGGGTGAAGGTCTTAGGGGTGGTTGTGGTCTGGCATGTCCTGTTTCATAGGTTCCCAAGCCTCTAGGCCTTCAGGGCACTTTCAGTAATTTTCTAGTTCTGGTGATAAAGACTCATAAAACAATTAGAGTCAGTCTTGTTTTATGCAGTCCAGCCAGCTCTGGGAGAGGGCCTGACAAAGGGCTTTTGTCCTATCATTAATGAAATTATAACATGGTTCTTCTGAAACATATCTGATATTATTAAGGAGTCCATATTCAACAATATTATTTTTAGGACTTCTGGCCAAGATGGAGATGTAGGTAGATGCAGTGTGCCTCCTTGCATAACCAAAAGAAGGTCTACAACAAATTTTAAAACAAAAAACCAGAACTGCCAGAAACTGTATGGAAGTACGACAACCATGGAGTTAAAGAAGAAACATTTATCCAGACCAGCAGAAGGGGCAGAAACAGGCAGCCAAGGTGGAGAGGAATCGTGGCAAGGCAGTGGCTGGAGGACCGAGATAGGAGGCAGTGGCTCACAGACCAGCTGGTGGACTGGTTGGTCCCACATTTCTGTGTGGATAAATCAGGAGGAACAACTGGGGAGCAAGACAGACTGTGCAACCCAGGGTTCCAGCACTGGGGGAAATAAAGCCTCAAAACCTCTGACTGAAAAAAAACCTGTGGGGGTTGCAGTGGTGGGAGAAACTTTGAGCCTCACAGGAGAGTTTGTTGGAGAGACCCACAGGGTCCTAGAATGTATACAAACCCACCCACCCAGGAATCAGCACCAGAAGGGTCCAATTTGCTTGTGGGTAGTGGGGGAAGTGACTGAAAGCCAGCCAAGGGCCAAGCAAGCATCATTTGAACCCTTTTGAACCCTTCCCTCACATACAGCACCACAGTGCAGTCACTGTGGGTTGCCCCACCCTAGCAAATACCTAAGGCTCTGCCCTTTATTATGTAACTGGCATGCTAAGACAAAAAAAAAAAAATGGCCCAAATGAAAGAACAGTTCAAAGCTCCAGAAAAAATACAACTAAATGATGAAGACATAGACAACTTATTAGTACACAGTTCAAAACACTGGTAATCGAGATGTTCACAGAAATAGTTGAATATGGTCACAAAATAGAGGAAAGAGTGAAGGCTATGAAAAGTGAATTAAAAGAAAATGTATGGGGAACCAACAGTGATGGGAAGGAAACTGGGACTCAAATCAATGGTTTGGATCAAAAGGAAGAAATAAGCATTCAACCAGAATAGAATGAAGAAACAAAAAAATTTGAAAAGATGAGGAGAGGCTTAGGAGCCTTCAGGACAACTTTAAACATTCCAACATTGGAATCATAGGGGTGCCAGAAGGAGAAGAGGAAGAGAAAGAAACTGAAAACTTTTTTGAAAAAATAATGAAGGAGAGCTTCCTCAATCTGCTGAAGGAAATAGACTTCCAGGAAGTCCAGGAAGCTCAGAGAGTCCCAAAGGAGTTGGACCCAAAGAAGCACACACCAAGGCACATCATACTTCCATTACCCAAGATTACAGATAAGGAGAGAATCTTGAAAGCAGCAAGAGGAAAGGAGACAGTTATCTACAAAGGACTTCCCATAAGATTATCAGCTGATTTCTCAAAAGAGACCTTATAGGCAAGAAGGGTCTGGAAAGAAGTATTCCAAGTCATGAAAGGCAAGGACCTACATCCAAGATTACTCTATCCAGCAAAGCTTTCATTTAGAATGGAAAGGCAGATAAAGTGCTTCCCAGATAAGGTCAAGTTCAAGGAGTTCATCATCACCAAGCTCTTATATGAAATGTTAAAGGGACTTATCTAAGGAAAAGAAGAATTTCAAAAACTATGTACAGTAAGGTGACAACAAATTCACAATTATCAACAACTGAACCTAAAATAAAAAAACAAACTAAGCAAACAACTAGAACAAGAAGAGAATCACAGAAATGGAGATCATATGAAGGGTTATTAGTGGGGAGGGCAAGGGGAGGAATGGGGTAAAAGGTATAGGGAATAAGAAGCATAAAAAGTACATACAAAATAGACAGGGGAGGTGAAGAATAGTATAGGAAATGTAGAAGCTAAAGAACTTATATATACAACCCATGGACATGAACTAAGGGGAGAGGGAATGTGGGTGGGGTGGGGTGCATGGCAGAGGGGAATAAAGGGGGGAATGGAACAATGGTAATAGCATAATCAATAAAATATATTTTAAAAAATATTAGTTTTATAAAAGAGTCTGAAAATATGTTTTTGCATAATACTGCCAAGAAAGTTGCCATTTTCAGGCCAGAAATGCCTAGAGTTGTCCAGGTATCAAAATACAGGTATTTTAAAGATATGAGAGAATAATTTCAACCTCCTAAAAATGAGAATATGCTATAGCTATATAATTATTGAACTTTTTCCTTAAGAAGTGTAGATTGAGAGGTTATTACTTTACTGAAAAATTTATTTTTCCCATTATCTGTTTTAATGAGCATTTAAAATTTTTATCTCAGTAACTAGAAATGTCTCATCTTCTCTAGCAATAAATTACCTGTCATAGGAAGGGCTGTCTTCATTTTTCAAACACAAGGTCACTAAATTGTTTCATATTTTTATTCTCCTATCTTGTCTGTTTAACCCTTTTTCCTCTCCTCTGTCCTCCCATCGTTTTCCTCCTCTCCCCTTCCCTACTCTCTTTTCCTCTTCTCTTCTTGATACTCAAGGTGCTCAAATGTTTGTATCAGTTAACTGTACTGTGGAACTGAAGAAAGAATGTATTTACCCAGAAGGACTCTTTGTGGTTAACTGGTCACAAATTCGTAACTAGATCATGGCAGCCATTGCTGACAGATGCCTCTCACTCACTCTGAAATTCAGGAAAATGCCACAGACTGGGCCTTTAACCTCCTTCATCATGCTCCTGCCAGCTTATAAGGGAGTTCCTGTTATAGCAGCTCAACCAATGGGTTGAGAACTGCCCCAACCAACTGGAACTGGGCAGCTATGTTCTTACTTGCATTTATACTGACCAATCAGAGTGGCTATATACAACCAATCAGATCTCAAGAAGCTGACCAATCATAACAGTGCTATTTGGACCAATCTGTACAAAGTTGTATTCCTCGTTTGCAGAAAAATGGACCAGTTGGGAACCAGAGTAGTAACTTTATAAAATGTACCCTTGCTGCTGTCTCCATGCATCACACTTGCAGTTTCCCACAAGGGCTGCATGGCCTTGGTTTGTAAACTGTTCACTCAAATAGTTTCTCCTCTTTCTGCTCCTCAGATTAGAGACTTGTTGATGTATCCTTCTCTCTTTATAAGTGTTGTGTTTTACTCTTTAACTCATAACTGAGTTCCTTGGCCAAGTGCTTTATGGCAGTATAAGGAATAGAAATGTCATATATAAATGGAATGAGTTATGGAAACAGGCAGTTGCCTTCTCTCCCTAGATATGCAAATATTTGAATGACCTCAGTGGGAGAAGAGAGCTAAGAGCATATTCCAATTTTGGAGCACAAAGTTCAGAATATTGAATGAATATGGTTATGACATGATTGAAAATGAAATGCATTTCAGGAAGTCTTTAAATATCCAATTGCACTAAGATAAATTTTACTATATTCACAATTATTCATTTTACTATTTCTTTTTCTAGCTATTCACCATAAATCTTATGTGAAACCTCTGGCAGAATGAAACAAAGCACTATTCCTGTTTCCAAAATAGCTCAGTGAATACATTTAAAACTATTGTCATTTCCCTAATCAAAGATGGCATTGTTGGAATGAGCATACATAAACTTTTTTCCTACTGAGTAGACCACGTGAAAAATGCTTATTTTATTTTTCTTTTAAGAATAAAATTGCAATCTTTCAACAGAACATGTTGATTATGCCATCTGGCACATAATTTCTATGCTTAAATTAAGCTGAGAAATCAATTCAGTGTTGAAAGATATTATCCGTTTAACATTTTTTCACCTCCAAGCAATTCAAGAAAGTAGGGCAAGAAAAAAAAGTTTTCTTTTCTAAGTTATGTGAATTATATAGGTTTTACATATTTTCTTCCACACAGATGAAAATTATAATTTATAAGTGAATAGCTATGATCTACTGGGATTTCTTGTCCTGTAGTTATACCAAATCTATGGTGATTATCAGAGGGAAAGGGGGTTGGGAGAGGTGGGGGGTGGGAAGAGGTAAATGGTGATGATAGGAGATTTGACTTGGGCTGGTGAACATATAATACAATATACAGATGATGTATTATAGAATTATACACATGAAACCTATATAATTTTATTAATCAATGTCATTCTAATAAATTCAATTAAAAAACTATAAAGTATAACTGGAACATATCTGGAAGGTCAGGTGATTATCAATTGGAGATTAGTATCTATTAATGGGTGGAGTATAAAGATCTGTCCTAAGTGTTAGCGGCAAAATGGCACCAGGTGTTAGACTGTTGTAGTCAGACCAGACCTTGGTTCAGCTACCTCAGTACTTGAGTTCTGGCTAAGAAAGAATTTAGAAGCAAGACGCACACTTTAAGAGAAAGTTTATTTACAAAGTGACAGAAGAAGAAGTGAGCTGTAGAAGAAATGGGCTCAGGAAACAAGTTATAGAGGCAAAAGAAAAGCCCTTGGAACTTATGAAAAGAGAAAGGCAAAGAAAGCATGCCTGGGGGAATGGGCTGGGGAAAGGCACAGGTATGTTCCCTAGAGAGACAACACGGGGTCCTCTGTCTTGAGGGTATTTATCTGAAGGTCTCATGGAAAGATCCTAATGGAATATGGATCATCTTTCCAGGTGTGCTTTTAAGGTCTTGGTCTCTACTAATTGGTTGGTGCCACACAGGGGGTCATTCATCAGTGCAGCTTGTCCTGACGTCAGGCATAGAATCATTTGTCTCCTTTTGCTGCTTCTCTGGTCCAGGAGCTGAAACACAGCTGAGGCCTAGATGTATTTGATGTGTGTCAGAACCTCCTTTTCTTGGAGGCTTAATACTTTTGAGCTATTCTCTGGCTCCTTGTTTGTTACCCCTCTAAGGTCTAACTGACATGACTAGGAACATGCCAGGGAAGAAATGACCAGGATAGTGTCTGAACAGAATAACCAATGATGTGAAAGATCAGGGGCCCTAAGCTGCATGACCAGTGATATGCTAGGGGAGAAAAGGTTACCCTGGTGGCAAGGTCCTTGTTTTCCCAGTTTTTCTGGCTCCTAAGAACCCTAGTGACCTCTCTGTACGTGGCCCATTGCCCTTGCTCTTCTCATGTCTATTTAACTGCTTACCACATAAGGAAGTGTTTGTATTTTGTTTAGACTTTTCTCCTCTTTTCTTTTTTTTAAGAGTTCATTTACTTTTAGAAAGAGGGAAAGAGAGAGAAAGAGAGGGAGAGAAACATCGATGTGTAGGAGAAATGTAAATTGGCTACCTCTTGCACGCCCCTAACCTGGGAACTGGCCTGAAATCCAGGCATGTGCCCGGACTGGGAATTGAACCAGCAACCTTTCACTTCACAGGCCAGCACTCAACCCACTGAGCCATACCAGCCAGGGCCAGACTTTCCTTTGTTAAGTAGTTTGTGAGTTCAGGTTGTAGCCATTGGTAAAGGTACAAATAAACGAGTATAATATGCAAATTAGACTGTGCCTAGATCTACTTAGGAAGTTAAGTAACTAATAGGTGGTGGGAACTCGAAAGAGAAAATGGTACTTTTTAACTGGAGAAAGGAGGATTCCCGCAACAGGATTTTGTTGTCAGTTTCTTTTCCTCTCTATTCCTGCACATGAAGTTTAAATCAATGCTCATTCACCTACGAATTTCTCAGTGCAAAGAATTTCTCAGTGAAAAGCATTTCTCAGTTTAAGTCATGAATAACCTTTGACTGGTCTATAGCTTCTAAGTTTGACTGGAATTGATCAATGAGGAGTAATACTCTCAAACATTTGTGAAAATGCCATCAAAAAGCACTTTGAACTGAAGGTATAGATAGATTCGTATGGTAGAAAAATGGGGAAAAGACAACAATTAGTGTGAATTCCTGCTTTCATTCCTTTGAGTTACTTTTAAAAATCAAGTTTAATAATTAAACTTTGTTTTGCTTTTTAAAATAAAGTTATTTTTTAATTAAGAAAGAATGGGAATTTACATTTATTGGGGGAGGAGAAAGAATCGTACAGGTTTACCTATCTAGAGTCACACTATTGTTAGTCTTTGATGGCCACCTGCCAGTTGAGGTCCTGGCACACATGGTGAGCTGCCTGGGGCACTTGTGAGAAAAAAGAAAACTTAAGTGTTTTCATGCCAAAGGAAGTTTATGAAGTAACTGTAAGCACTGGAAATGAAGTTTTTAAGAAATTCTAAATTCTAGTTCTAGTTCAGCAATAATTTCACAATAGGTTTGGAAAGTAGATTCTGTAATTTTTTGCTACAAGGACTTTGCACAATAATAATGGCAATGGCAATACTATTACTTTCCAGGGCACTTAACAGTATTCGAAGCACATTCACGTGCATTATGCACATGACCTACCACTCTTGCTAGAAATTGCTAGTTGATGAACACTTCCTAAGGATTAGTATATAAGTGCACCTGAAGAAGACTTTTTCTGATTGATGCCTTTGCTTTCATATCCTTTTAGTGAGTCAACAAGTCCCATTTGGGGAATAAAGAAAGCTAATGCAATGTGTAATAAAAGTAGAACTCCAGAAGAACACACCTCATTACTATAGAGACCTAAAGCCAGACCCACCCTTCTTGTGCTTGCCCAGCACTTTATCTCCAGCTTTTTGTATCACTGGAGCCACCACATAGCTTCTCTAATTTTTCCATTTGTTTAAGAACTTAACTTTAAAAAGTAAATTAGAAGATTATTAAATTCAAATTTGATCTGTTTCATCATTTTGCCATCATTTAGAGTTCTACCAATGTACTCTCCTGACCACTTTTGTTAACTCTTACCAAACACTAACAAGATATGAAAAAATGATAGAAAACAAATTACCCACTTTTTCAAGGCTGAGGAAAGGCATAAACTGAAGGAATTCTAATAAAATTCTGATTCTCATACAATTTGAACTTCCTACCTTTGCAATATGAAATTTACATTTTATATATAATTTCCATGGTGACTTACAGGTGTTAAATTAGGAACAGAAGTAGAGTCCTACAGGGGACAATCTAACATAATAGTTACAGAGTTCAAACAAAGTTTGCTTCCTTTTTTATGTTATCATCTGGATGTCTGCAAAATTTCATGCAAATCAATCTTAATTTATTATGTGTTTTGGCTCTTTTCATAAAACAGTCTGACCATGGTATTTCTACATTTTAGCTATAAAATTCTCTATAAATAGGGCACTTAATGTGATTTTTAATATATGGAATGATTCAGTTAGTACAATAGTCCAAAGAAGAAATACTAACTCCAGGTAGAGAAATCTAGTTTTTTACCAGTTTCCAAGAGCTTTCCTAATACCCATGTGTTGTTAAGATTTAGGGAAAGTATTATGAAGACAGTATTAGAATGCATTGTCCCTAGTACTACTCTAGTATTTCATCTACCACAAGTTTAGATTAACTTTGATACACCTCTGCAGATGTACAAACTGTCAAACTCAGCACTTTACAAGAACTCTCTGCTAACCTTAGGTTTCTGTATTTCCTTAGAATCCAATCCTGTATTTCAAGGAGCCTGGCCTTGGCTCTGGTTTGAAATTTACTTCTTCACATTGATTTTGGAGGATGAGTGAAGAGAAGCCATTGAATGATAAACACACCTTCCCAGGTATCACAGTTTCCATGGTTCAAAGAAAATGAAGTATTGAGCTGGGGAGGTCATTCTCAAATAGCGGTTGATGATGCCTGTCAAGTAAGCCCAATGTTTGGTATTACTAGGGAAAATTTGAAAACTTTGAGGGCTCTTCAATTTTAATTGGAAGAATTGGAGGTGGTGGCACAGACTTCTAATTCTTTAGAAGGTCTCCTTGGGAAGTATTATAAGTGCATGTGTGTGTATATGCCCCCATTTTTACAGGAGATTCACATTCTTCAGATCAACCATCTGTCTCATACAGGCAGAACACGTCGTAAGTCGTGTCTCACAGTGTAACATTATTGGAGCTTTGGCTATTGTATTGACCTTTGACTAAGAGTGATCAGTGTTGGGTTATTTGGATTTAGTATGCTCAAACTCATTTCTTTTCCATATTCCAAGAACATTTTCTTCCCTGAAAAAAAGAAGGCGGGTGTCGGAAAGCAAGTTCCAATGTTTTTATTTAAACACAATCCCTAATATCCTTTCTGGGTGCTTCTCAAAAGGACAGCTGTTTTCAAAAGGAAAATATCAGTTAAGACATACCATGTCACTAAATATGCACCTTTAAAAAGTCATTTGGCCTTCTAGAAAGACCACACTCAAACACAGACTACAATCTATCTCTTTCTTTAAAATCTCCAAAGTGTTATTGAAATGGTTAATAATAATAAACGAGATAAGGGAATCCAGGTGGCATGGGTATGTGGCACCAACAGTAGTTCCTCTATATGTTAGGTATCAGCCAATTTGCAGAACAAAGCTGACCACATTTCATAAGTAGTATTTTAAGAAGTGAAGTATTATGTACCTTTCAAAACATGTGCTCCTATTTATTCTTCATCAGCATGCTGCTGCACCTGTGTTAGTTTTATGCCATTGCATGCAGATTCTTTGACAAGTAGAATTTTGGTTTAAGTTGTTATTTCACCTGTGGAGCATAAGAGAAAAAAACCTCCTGGAACTTTGAACCTGAAGCACTAAAATTATTTGGAAAACACCACCACATTTTCAGCATATTAATTCTGTTTATTGAATGCCAATTAAAAACACATTAGTTCTTCTTAGGGGTAATAACATATTTATAAGGTTAACAAAGGGCAATAATGTGGTTTTGTGAGAAAACAATATAAAACCTGGATATCTTCATGAATTATATTGTGCACAAATAAATAATAGTCATTGTTACCCACCATGTATTGTGCCAAAAACTCCACATACATTATCCCATTGAATAATTCTAATAACCTTATGAGAGTGCTATTAGCAGTGTTCTCATTATCTAGGCAAAGAAATAGGAACTGCAAAAGGTAAAGTAACTGGGAAAAGGTCTGCCAGGCAAGGAAATCAGCTAATGAACTCTAACCCAAGCAGTCTGATTTCAGAGCCTGAAGTTGAACCACTACATCAACATCTCACAAAAGGTGGGACCTAGAACGTGATATGTGAAATATTTTCAGATAGAGTGTGGAGGAACTTTAAACTCTTTCTAATAGTTGTATATGTATTTTCATATGTGTTGGAGGAAAAATAGCCAATTCATCTACTTCCCTCACCTCCACCATTGCTGCTGTCTGTTCCCCTTCCCCCCAGATCACTGTAGGAAGTTTCTAAGTGGTTTCCAGATTGCCAGTCTAAGGTGAGTGTTTCCACACAGAAACCTGAGTGGTAATTATGAATGGAAAACACTTCATGCCCCTCCCCTGCTAAAAACCTTCCAATGGTTTCTCATTACTCTCAAAAGAAATTCCATATTTATTTCTAGGACCTATGAGGTCCTATCTGATCTGATTCATGCCTTACTTTGAAGCCTGATCTCTTGACCTCTCTGTCTCCTGCTTTGTCCCTGCCTTCTTGGTGTTCCATAGCAATGGTGGGCTCAATCTTACATCAAGACATTGACCCTTCTATTTTTCACTGCCAAGGCCTTCAGGGGTTTTCACTCAAGTCTCCCCTCAAATACCACTCCTTCAGAGGGTAACTCATCCAACTTTATCTTCTTTTTTCTCCTTGCATTGTTTTAGTTTACTTTATAGCACTGAACTGACATTGTATTTGTAGAACACCCTATATTTTTTTGTTTCTTCACTCTGTTCCCTATTAGAATATAATTCCTGTGAGAGAGGTTCTTTGTCCATTCTAATCACAGCTGTATTTCCAGCTCCCCAAAATGTGTCACAAACTACATGTTCAATAAACATTTGATAACTTGTTATCTTAGAGTGAGAATAAAGGTAGGGTTGTAAAGGAAAATATTAAGGGAATTTAAAAAGTGTTATTGAGAAATAACAGTATGATGGAGATGACAAAAACGATGAAAGTAGAAAGATAATGCCTGGATTTTGAACAATGAAGTATATACTACATTCCACATAGTTAGTTAATAGTGAGATTATGGCATTTTTGTACACTAATGAATAAATTGCATGTACAAAATGAGACCCACCAGTTAAAGATATATATCTGCTGTGTAGACTAGCAGATTTCTGTAGAAACTTAGGTTTGCTTCTAGAGTTTAGGTAATTAATTAACTGATGTTATTAAATAAATTGAGAAATCGTTTTATACTTTGAATTCCACAGGAAAATGACATTAACTGATTTTCAGATAAATACAATTCTTATATAGCAACTGAGCAGTGGCTATTTAGTAATATCTTGTTTTTATTTCCCTATGTATGAATGTCACCTGACACCTAATAAATACTATCAATTTCTATAAATTAGGTAAATTGTGTTAAATCAATAGCTGGATGGAACTGTTAAGAGGCTGCTATGCTAACAGGGGAAACTGATTATTCTATTTATATTTATTTTAATTGTGATCCAGCCATAGAAATTGACTTATAGGCCAAAGCCAGAATGCAAGGAAAGAATTTCACTCTGAAATGCTCCACATAACTCTATCTCTTCAAAACTAGAACATAGAGGTAAAACATACAAATTATAATCTACTTTTTTTTAAGGGTACACTTACATAGTGCTTGACTACATGCAGGTATATTCCCCCATTTTTAATCATTTTTTTATTTTCTTTTTTTTTAAATTCTCACCCTAGGATATGTTTATTGATTTGAGAAGGACAGAAAAGGCAAGAGAGAAACATCAATGTGAGAGAGAGACATCGATCAGTTGCCTCCCATACACATTCCAACCCAGGATTGAACCGAAACCTAGGAATGTGTCCTGACAGGGAATCAAACCTACAATCTTTTGGTGTAGAGGATGACACTCCAACCAACTAAGGTACCCATCCAAGACCCATTTTTAATTTTTCAATTACAGTTAACATATAATATTGTGTCAGTTTCAGGTGTACACCTCAGTGATTAGATATTATATAACTTATTAAGTGATAATCCTGACAAATCTCATACCCACCTGACACTGTGCATAGTTATTAGAATATTATTGACTATAATTCCTATGCTGTACTTTACATCCCCATGCCTGTTCTGTAACTACAATTTGTACTAATATGAAAAAGATTTTATTTCTTTTTAGAGAGAGGAGAAGGGAAAGAGAAAAAGCAGGAGAGAAACACCGAAGTATGATAGAAATATTGATGATTTTCCTCTCACACCCCCCCCCAAATGGAGAACTGGCCTGTACCCCGGGGATGTGCCCAGACTGGGAATTGAACTGGTAATCTTTTGATTGACAGGCCATTGCTCAATCCACTGAGCCACACCAGCCAGGACCAATTTGTACTTCTTAATCCCTTCAGCTGTTATACTCATTCCTCCAACTACTTTCCCATCTGGCAGCTGTAAAAATGTTCTCTGTATCTGTGAGCCTGTTTCTGTTCTGATTGTTCATTTATTTTGATTTTTAAATTCAGTTGTTGATACATATGTATTTATTACCATTTCATTGTTCCTAGTTTTGATCTTATTTTCTTCTTCTTAAAGGAGACCCTTTAACATTTCATGTAATACTGGTTTGGTGGTGATGAACTGCTTTAGCTTTTTCTTGTCTGGAAAGATTTTTTTCTGTCCTTGGATTCTAAATGACAGGTTTCCTGGGTAGAGTAATCTTGGTTGGAAGTCCTTGCTTTTCATAACTAAATATTTCTTGCTAATCCCTTCTGGCCTGCAAAGTATCTGTTGAAAAATCAGCTGACAGTGTTATGGGAGCTCCTTTGTATGTAACTAACTGCTTTTCCCTGGATGCTTTTAAGATTCTCTTTACCTTTAACTCTTGGCATTTTAATTAAGATGTGTGTTGGTATGGACCTCAAGGGTTCATCTTGTTTGGGACTCTCTGTGCTCTCTGGACTCATATGTCTATTTCCTTCACCAGGTAAAGGAAGTTTTCTGTCATTATTGTTTCAAATAGGTTTTCTTTTTTTTAATCTCTATCATTTTATTTTATTTATTTTATTTAGTCTTTATTGTATTTTTTCCATTACCATTTAGTCTTTTTATACCTCCTTTCCTCCCTCCCAGCAATCACCAAGCCACTGTCCATGGCGATGAGGTCTTTTTCTTTTTGGCACAATCCCTCCACTCCTTAACATGCCCCCTACTAGCTGTCATCCTTCCCTCCATCTATGAGTCTGTCTCTGTTTTCCTTGTTAGTTCAATTTGTTCATTAAATTACACATATGAGTGAAATCATATGGTGTTTGTCTTTCTCTAACTGGCTTGTTTCACTTAGCATTATGTTCCATCCAGGTCCATCCATATTGCTGGAAAGGGTAAAATTTTCTTCTTTTTAATGGATGAGTAGAGTTCCATTGTGTGAATGTCCCATAGTTGTTTTATCCACTCATCTATTGATGGACACTTGGGCTGCTTCCACATTTTGGTGATTGTAAATAACACTGCAGTGAACATAAGGGTGTTTATGTTCTTTTCAAATTAGTGTTTTGGGTCCCTGTGGCTATATTCCCAGAAGTGGGATAGCTGTGTCTAAAGGCAGCTCCATTTTTATTTTTTTGATGTATCTCCATACTGCTTTCCACAGTGGCTACACCAGTCTGCATTCTCACCAACAGTGCAGAAGGATTCCCCTTTCTCCAAATCCTTGCCAGCACTTGTTTGTTGATTTATTGATGATAGCCATTCTGATGGGTGTGAGATTGTATCTCAGTGTGGTTTTAATTTGCATTGCTCCGATGATTAGTGATGTTGAGCATCTTTTCATATATCTGTTGGCATCTGTATGTTTTCTTTGGAGAAGTGTCTATTCAGTTCCTTTGCCCATTTCTTAATTGGGTTGTTTGAGTTTTTGGTATTGAGTCTTGTAAGTACTATAAATTTTGGATATTAACCCCTTATCAGATATATTGATGAATATGTTCTCTCATTCTGTGGATTGTCTTTTTTTATTTTGTGATGATTTCCTTTGCTGTGCAAAAACTTTTTAGTCTGATGTAGTCTCATTTGTTTATTTATTCAACTGTTTTCCTTTCCTAGGAAGATATATCTGAAAAAAAATTGTTACGAGCAATGTCTGAGATTTTGCTGCCTATGTTTTCTTCTAGGATTTTTATGTTTTTCAGTCTAATGTTTAAGTCTTTGATCCATTTTTAATTTATTCTTGTGTAGGGTATAAGAAGGTGGTCTACTTTAATTTTTTCTGCATGTATCTGACCAAATTTTCCCAACACCATTTATTGAATAAACTATCTTTAGCCCTTTGAAGGTGCTTGATTCCTCTGTTGAAATTAATTGACTACAAGGGTGTGAGTTTACTTCCAGGCTTTCTATTCAGTTCAATTGATCTATGTGTCTGTTTTTATGCTGGTATCATGCTGTTTTGATTACTATGGCCTTATAGTGCAGCTTAATATTAAGTAATGCGATTCTTCCAAATCTGTTCTTCTTTCTCAGGATTGCTGTTGCTATGTGGGACCTTTCGTCTTTCCATATACATTTTTGAAATATTTGTTTTAGTTCTGTGAAGTATGCCATTGGAATCTTGATAGAAATTACATTGAATCTGTACATTGCTTTGGGTAGTACAGACATTTTAATGATGTTAATTCTTCCTATTCATGAACAGGCACATGCTTCCACTTATTTGTATCTTCTTCAATTTCCTTCTTCACTGTCTTATAATTTTCCGTGTACTGGTTTATCACATTCTTGGTTAGGTTTATTTCTAGGTATTGTATTTTTTAAAATCAATTGTGAATGGGATTGTTTTCTTAATTTCCCTTTCTGCTAGTTCATTATTGGTATATAAGAATATAACTGGTTTCTGAATATTAATTTTGTATCATGCTACTTTGCTGAAAACAATTTATTAGTTCTAGGAGATTCTTGGTGGAATCTTTGGGGTTCTCTATGGAGAGCCTATGGAGAAATTATGACATGTCTTGGTTTTGTTCTCTTTGGGTTCAACTTGTTTGAAACTCTCTGAGCTTTTTGGACTTGTGTGACTTTTTCCTTCACCAGATTAGGGAAGTTTTTGATCATTATTTCTTCAAATAGGTTCTTGATCCTTTGCTCACTCCCTTCTTCTTCTGGTATTCCCATTATATGGATGTTGTTATGGTTCATGTTGTCCAAATGTTTCTTAAGCTCTCCTCATTATTTTAAAATTATTTTTTTCTTTTAGCTGTTGTGCTTATGTTTTTTTCTACCTTGTCTTCCAAATCACTGATTCAATCATCTGCTTCATCTAACCTACTGTTCTTTTCCTTCCAGTGTATTATTTATTTCAGATATTGCATTCTTTATTTCCATCTGTTCCCTTTTTTTTTTGGCTTCTACGTCTTTTTTTTTCATGCTGTTGAGTATCTTTATAATCATTACTCTAAACTATCTGATAAATTGCTTGCCTCCATTTTATCTAGTTCTTCTGGAGAATTCTCTTGTTTTTTCTTTTGGGGTCTGTTTCTTCATCTTCCCATTTTGGCTTCCTTTTTGTTTTTTCTGCCTTAGTTGTTAAGCTAATCAGTCTACTAAACTGATCAACTGTTAATATAATCATGCTGTAATTGACAGCTGGACTTAAGTACTACAGGGTGGGACTGATTGCTGTCCCTCAGGCTGATGCCAGTCAGAGAGAAGTGCTCTGCATGAGAAAGATGGCTTTTGTGGTATGGGGAATGACTCAGCACATGTATCCTTAATTATAGCTGTTCCTTCATTTCTCTCCTCTGAGTCACCGGCACCAAACTCTTCTCAAGTATCTCCAGTCCACTCTACCCTCCCTCTGCCACATCCCAGGGTAAGTGGCTGCAAACAATATTTTGTGCATTGACCTTTTAAGAGGCCCTCTGCATCTCTAGCCATTTCTCCCTGACAGACAGAAACCCTGCTGCTTTTGACAGCTGTATGTTATCTGGTTTTCTTTCTGGTTCTGTTGCTGTAAGCTGGGGATCTCAGTTGGGGGTTCAGACCCCACACTTCTCTGGGGGAAACCCCAGCTGCTGAAATATCCCTGTGGAGCTTCAGCTGCTGCCTGTGGGAGTCCAGCCAGCCCTTGTGAGCCAACTCTATTCTGCCTACCAGTCACACTGTGGTGAAGTTGTTTCTTCTGTCTGTTCTTGGTTATAAGGCTTCTCTCTATCCAATGTTCAGTTGGTTATTCAGGGTGATTTCTCTACAATTTAGTTGTAATTCCAGATTGGTATTGGGAATAGCTTAGTGTAGCTTCCACTTACTCATCTGCCATCTTGGGTCTCAAACAGGCTTTCAATTTCTTGCTTTCTCTCTTCTCCTTCTGGTTACCCTGTGAAGCAAATGTTTGTATGGTTGAAGTTATTATAGAGGCCCCTTACACTATCTTCATATTTTTGGATTCTTTGTTCTTTTTGCTGTTCTTATTGGGTATTTTTTGCTGCCTTCTGTTCCAAATTGTTGATTTGATTCTTGGCATCACCTATTCTACTGTTGATTTCTTATAAATCAGTCTTAAGTTAGCAGCATAGGTAAAACTATACTCAAATTCTCCCACAAGCACATCGAAAATATGACTAAATTACAGAAAAACCACCATTCAGAACTACCTGAAATGTAGCTGAATGAAAGTCCTACAACAAGGGATTTAAAGAAGCAGCCATGACAATTCCTATAGAAGGGGCAGAGATTTGGAATAAACTTGTCCCACTCCCATGTGTGGTGGTTAAAATTGGGAGGGATATCGTGGCTGTAGAGGTTTCCCTTGAGTGGTGAGGTGCCTCATCCCTACTCTAGAACTCCTAGTCCAGGGTTCCAGTGCCAGGAAGAGAAGTCCTCACAACTTCTGTCTGTAAAAACCAGCAGAGATTGTGGCTGAGATGGAGTATTTGTAGAGTCCCAGGTGTTCCTCTTTTAGGGCCCACCCATGAACTTACTTCCACTCACTCTTTCTGTGCTTCAGCACTGGGGCAGAAGCTTATAATGAATCAGGGACTTACAGAAAGGAACTGAGTTGTTTGGCGTTAGGGTGAGAGCTGGTGGAGTCAACTTTCTGCCAGAAAAAAGTGCTGACAGAAAACATTGTCCCTTTTCTGAGATACCACCCCACACACTGCCACAAGGCCAAAGGTGAGCACCATATCTGAATTTCTATCAACCTGGCTTTACACTGTGTGTCTCACCTTGGTGATTCACTGAGACCCCACCGTACCCAACTGTGGGCCCATCCAAGCCTTTTCCAGTGGCTACATTTTTACAACTGTACTCTCCTGCCCAATGCTTTAGACTTTTCTAAAGTCTCTTAAACAAGCAGCATCTAGCTTCTGCATATTCCCTACCCCCTTGTTAAGTGGCCCCAGACCAGGCACTAGCAGGAGCCCACCTTAGTTCATAGCTTAGTGTCTCCTGGGCACATCCAAGGCCAACACAAGCAGCAACAATCTGCAGATTGCTCTGTAGCTCATGCTGGGTGGCCCCAGGCAAGATACAGAAAGTGCTGACTTTGTACCTCCTGGGAGGCCCCAGAGTCAGTATATTTGATGAATGGCTTTAGACCATACTGAATTACAACCTTACCGCATCCACAAAAGATAGGCTCAAGGGGTGGACTCGGTGAGCACCAGAACCCCACTGAAGCAAGTCCCGTTTTGCATCATCAACTCCTTCATAGCAGATCTTCTGCTGTAGTCACTGCTGATACTCACAGCTGATTGCCCTGGAGGTCAATCTCTCCCAATGCCAACAGCAATGAAGACTTGGCTATAATAAGTAGAATACAGAGCCCACATATGGGGTGCCCCTGGAGCTCCCAGCTCAGGTGAATGGGGAGACTTTGTCTCTGGTCCCTACAGGACATCCACACTCTATCAAGTCCAGGAGACATCGCAGCTCTATGTAATGCATAGAAACAAACATAGGGAAGCAGGCAAAATGCAGAAATAAAGAAATAGTTCCCAAAGAAAGAACAAGAGCAATCTCCAGAAAAAGAACTACCAGTGATTAAAATGGAGGGAAGCAAACTACCAGATACAGAGTTCAAAACAATGGTTATAAGGATACTTAGGAAACTTAGTGAGGATTTCAATAGTATAAAAAGGACATAGAAAGCATAAAAAAGAAACAATCAGAAATGATGGATACAATTTACTCTTTAATGAGATTACATTAAGATTTTATAATTAGACATATAAAAATGACTGCTAAAAAGTTAAATTGTCTATTATGGGAAATTTCAAGGTGATTTATGAATATGGAGCTTGTTCTAAATCAGTAGTAGCTGTACAGGGTTGAAGTCTCCTATCTGGGTGGCTGTTTCAAACCCAGAATGTTCTGTTGCCATCATTCAGTAGTCATTCACTGCTCACTTTTATCATCACCATAACACATGTCAGCCCTTCTCAACTGTGATTCTAATCACCTTTCATCATTCCTGTAGTGAACGTGTACCACTAAAAATACCAATAATTAAATCTCTCACCAGAATAATGAACAGAACTTGAAGGTTAAGAATTTTAAATGTGGAGGAAAACAGGGTGTGGAAAGTAACCTAAGAATGGCAGGTGCTAACTGATTGCTTGACTCATTCCCAGCACTGGGTTTCTAAATTTTGGGGAGTTAGTGTTGAAATATTGGAGGGTTTTGGCAAGATCTATGGAAATAAGGAATGTTTTTATAGTGATCATTTGATTTAAAGTGTAAGCAAGGGAGAAAACTCTTTGAATGAGTATACCCAGCTCTACAATTCTAATTCAGCAGCAAGGCACAGAAAGCCAGAGTGTTGCTCAGAAAGCTCCTACATGCCTGCATTGCAGAGTTTAATAACTATGGTAACTAAAAGACTTGATTCACTTTAAAACTTCTTAAGGTATAATTTTTCCTCTTATCATTACTTGAAATAGGTGAATATAGATGGCCTCCATTTATTCATTGATTGATACAAGAATATTTAGTGCATATCAATTGTGTGTCAGGTACTCTTCTAGTTGCTGGATACAGAGCAGGAATAAAATGACAAATATCCCTGCACTCACTCAGCTTACAATTTAGTGGGAGAGGTAAACAATAAAAAGATTGAAAAAAGTAAAAGCTTCTGCACAGCTAAAGAAAACAGAATTAAAATGAAAAGAGAAACAACTGTATGGGATAATATATTTGCCAATGATACCTCGGATAAGGGTCTGATCTCCAAAACATATAAAGAACTCACATGACTTCACACCACAAAGACAAAAAACCCAAATTAAAAAATGGGCAAAAGACCTGAACAGACACTTCCCCAAGGAGGACTTACAGAGGGCCCAGAGACACATGAAAAGATACTCAGCCATCAGAATGATGCAAATTAAAACCACAATGAGATACCACCTCACACCAGTAAAAATGACCATCATAAACAAATCAACAAACAAGTGTTGGAGAAGATGTGGAGAAAAGGGGACCCTAGAACACTGTTGGTGGGAATGAAGACTGGTGCAGCCACTGTGGAAAGCAGTTTGTAATTTCCTCAGAAAACTGAAAATGGAACTGCCTTTGACCTGGCAATTCCACTGCTGGGATTATATCCTAAGAACCCTGAAACACCAATTCATAAGAACCTATGTACCCCGATGTTCATAACAGCACAATATACAATAGCCAAGTGCTGGAAGCAGTCTAGGTGCCCATCAGTAAATGAATGGATCAAAAAACTATGGTACATTTACACAATGGAATTCTATGCAGCCGAAAGAGAGAAGGAGCTCCTACCCTTTGAGACAGCATGAATGGAACTGGGGAGCACTATGCTAAGTGAAATAAGCCAGGCAGTGAAAGACAAATACCATATGATCTCACCTATAAGTGAAACCTAATCAACAAAACAAGCAAGCAAGCAAAATATAGCATGAGGCATTGAAATTAAGAACAATCTGACAGTAACCAGAGGGGAGGTGGGAGGGATTAATGGGGTGAAATGGGGGAAGGGTTTTCAGGAATAAGTATAAAAGACACATGGCAAAAGCAAGGTGTGTTGTGATCAGGGGAGAGAGGTGGGGATGGCAAGGGAGTTTGGGCGGTGAGTGGTAGGGGGTAAATGCAGACAACTGTACTTGAACAATAATAACACAAAAACAAATAAAGAAAAGAAAAAAGTTTAGTATGTTAGATGTGACAAATACTATGGAGAAGTAAAGAGAAAATGGGGACTTTAAGACAAATACTGTAAAAAGAGAAAAAAAAGGTCATCATACAATGATAAAAAGTCAATATAATAGGAGGATACAACATTTGTAAATATTTGTGCATCCAACATATGACCATTTAAATATATAAAACAAGTAATAACAGACCTGAATGAGGAAAATAGACAGCATTACAATGATAGTAGGGGCCTTCAATATCCCACTTTAACAATGAATAGATTGTCCAGGAAACATTGAACTTAAACTATGCATGTGACCAGATGGACTTAAAAGATATTTACTAAAAATTTCATCCAATAGCAGAAAAAAAATATTCTTCTTAAGCACATGTGAGGCATTCTTCAGGATAAATCATATATTAGGCCACAAAATGTCTTAAATTTAGGAAGACTGAAATTTTATCATAAATATTTTCTGATCACAATGGTATGAAACTAGGAATCAATTACAAGAAGATAATTGAAAAATTAAAAATATGTGGAGATTTAACAACATATTGAATAACCTATGGGTCAAAGAAGAAATCAAAAGGGAAAAAAACAGTATTTTGACACAAATAAAAGAAAAAACAGAACATACCAAAACTTATGGAATGTAGCACATCCAGTTATAAGAGAAAAGTTCATAATAGTAAATGCTTATATTAAGGAAAAAAGAGCACAAAAACAACATAACTCTATTCCTTAAGGAACTAACAAATCCTTAAGTTAGTATAAGGAAGGAAATGATAAAGATCAGAGTGGAAATAAATGAAATAGAGACTAGAAAGAAAATAGGAAAGACTGATAAAACTAAGAGCTATGTTTTTGAAATGCTACACAAAATAGATAAAACTTTAGCTATACGTACCAAGAACAAGAAAATAATTTGAATAAATAAGATTAGAAATGAAAGAGGAGACATTACAACTGATTATCATGCAAATATAAAGAATCCTAAGAAACTACCATGAACAATTATATACCCCAAAATTGTACAATCTAGAAGAAATGAATAAATTTCTACAAACATACAAACAATCGATACTGAATTATGAAGAATAGAAAATCTAAAGAGAGCAATTGCTAGAAAGAAAAATGAATCAATATTTTAAAAAGAAACTTGAACAAACAAAAGTCCAGCACCAGTTGTCTGCACTGGTGAAATTTACCAAACATTTAAAGAAGAATTAATACAAACCTTCTCGAACTCTTTCAAAAAATAGAAGAGGAGGGAATACTTCCAACCTCATTTTAAGAGGGCATCATTACTCTGATACCAATAACAATCAAGGGCACAAAAAGAAAAGAAAATTACAGGCCAATATTCCTCAGAAATATAGATGCAAAAATCCTCAACAAAATATTAGCAAGCTGAGTTTAACAATACATTAAAGTATCATACACCATGATCAAGTGAGATTTATTCCAGGAATGCAAGGATGGTTCAACATCTAAAAATGAATCAGTGTGATATACCACATTAAGAAAATTAAAAAAATGAATAAGTATCATATCATCATTTCAATATCATATGATAGTGTAGAAAAAAGAATTTTGAGAAATCCAACATTAATTTATTTTAAAAAGCTCTTGACAAAATGGATATAGAAGAAACATAACAACATAATAAAGACCATATAAAACAAATCCACAATTACATTATACCCTATGGTGAAAAACTGAATGCTTTTCCTCTAAGATCTGGAAGAAGACAAGGATGCTCACTCTCACCACTTGTATTCAACATTGCCCTGGAAGTCCTAGCCATGGCATTTGACCTAGAAAAATAATAAAAGTCATCTTAATTGGAAAGGAAGAAATAGGACTGTCTCTAGTTGCAGATGACATGGCATTATATACAGGGAACTTTAAAGACTCCACACAAAAACTCTTAGAGCTAATAATCAAAATTAACACTTCAGGATATAAAATTAATATACAAAATCTGTTGTGTTTCTATACATTAAAAATAAACTATCAGAAAGAGAAATTAGGAAAACAATCCCATTTACAAAATGCATCAAAAAGAATAAAATACCTAGGAATCAATTATACCAAGGCATAGAAAGATCTGTATACTGAAAACTATAAAACATTGTGAGATATAAAAGAAAATGAAGTAGACTAATAAATGGAGAAGTATTCTGTGCTCATAGTTAGAAGAATTAATATAGTTAAAATGTCCATGCTATCAAAACAATTTACAGATTTTAATGTTATACCTATCAAAATTCCAATGACATTTTTTGCAGAAATAAAAAGCAATCCAATAATTTTATAGAACCACAAAAGACCTGCATATTTAGACACGATTTTGAGAAAGAAGATCAAAGCTGCAAACATCATTCCTAATTTTAAGGTGCAGTACAATATATTAATCAAACAGCATGATATAGGATTTAAAACAAACACTAAGATCAATGCAACAAGATAAAGAGACCAGAATTATCCCTGGCTGGGTGGCTCACTTGATTTGAGCATTGTCCAGTACACTAAAAGTTTGTAGGTTGAATCCCTGGTCAGGGCACACACCTAGCCTGTGGATTTAAACCCTGGTTGAGGCACATATAGTGTCACCACAAGCAATCAGTCAGATAGTGGGGAGTCTCCCTCATTGGCCAAGAAGGCAGCAAAGAGAAATTCTTACTTTGAGCATGCCAAAAGCTACAAATATGATTGGATAGGGCCCTGAATGCACTGAAAGCCAGAAAAATAATGCATAGAAAAAAAGCCATCCCTTCCCTATTCCTATAATAATAGAGAGCTAGAGTAGGCAGAGGGAATGGCCTGTGAGATGGGAGTCCACCATTCTCCCAGGTTGTGTGGCACTTGGATAAAATCTTGTTTCTTTGGCACCAGCAGTGGCCTCATGAGTTTGGCTTTTGAGGCAGCAGACAGCCAAACCTCTGTTCAATTACAATGGGAGACAATCAATCAATGATTCTCCCTCACACCAGTGTCTCTCTCTCTCTCTCTCTCTCAGCCCCTTTCCTCTCTCTTGGCTCCTTTCATCTCTCTCTCTGAAATCAATAACAATATTCTTAGATGAGGATTAAAAAAGAATTAAACTCATTCATATAGGGGTCATTAATTTACAACAAAGGAGTCAAGAATATACAATGGAGAAAGGGTATTAGTCTCTTTAATAATGGTGGTGGACAGGACTGAAACTGAACTCCTCTCTTATAATAAATACAAAAGTCAACTCAAAATGGATTAAAGACTTGAATGTAAGGCCTGAAACCATAAAACTCCTAGAAGAAAACATAGCAGGTAATCTTCTTGACTTGGTCTTGGCATTGACTTTTTGGATCTGATACCAACAGCAAAGGAAACAAAGACAATAAATGAATGGGGCTATGTCAAACTAAAAAGCTTTTGTACACCAAAGGAAACCATAAAAAAAAATAAAAGGCAACATATGAGTTGGTGAAAACATTTGCTAATCATAGGTCTAATAAGGGGTTAATATTCAAAATGTATAAAGAATTCAACTTTGGGTCAAGGTGGCAGCATAGGTAAACACAGCTCACCTCCTTACACAGCCACATCAAAATTACAACTAAAATATAGAGCAACCATCACTCAGAACCATCAGAAATTGAGTTGAACAGAATTCTGACAAGTACAGAATTAAAGAAACCACATCTATCTGGACTGATAGGAGGGGCGGAGACACAGAACAGGCTTGTCCTACATCCATGTATGGTGGATAAAGATTCAGGATGAATATCTCGGGAGAAAGGAGCCCCAGCCCCACACCAGGCCCCCCAGCCCAAGATTCCAGTGCCAGGAAGATAAGTTCCCATAACTTTTGGCTGCAAAAACCAGCTGGGTTTGGACTGGTGAAAGAAACTTCTGGAGTCCCAAGCAATTCCTCTTAAATAACCCACACACAGACTTACTCAGATTCACTCCCTCTTAGCTCCAGCACTGAGGTAGCAGTGTGAAAGGCACAAGTGGCATACAGGGAGAAAATGAAAGGTCTGTTATCAGTGTAAGAGCTAGGGGACAGCCATCTCCCAAAAAGAAAGGCAGGCCTTTGTCCCATTTCTGAACCCACCACTCACAGAGCCACAGAGCTGGCAAACTGGTGCCAAACTTAGCTAACACTATTTTCCCTGCCCTGGAACTCCCAGAGACTGTCCCACCCAACTGATGGGCCTGTGCAAACTGCTTTTCCTTATGAATCTTGGCTCATGCTTCACAAATTCCCAAATCTTCTCAATCTAGCAACAGCCAGCCTCTTGTTAAGGGTCTCTAGGCCCATACCTCTTGTTAAGGGTTTCCAGGCCCAGCATTAACAGCAACCAGCCTAGATTCATGGCTTGGCTTCACTGGGGAATCTCCAAGCCCAGCACAAGTAGCAGTCGTCTCAGGTGGCTTTATAGCTCAGGCAGTGTGGCACTGGGCAAAGCACAGGTGGGGGTTAACCTTTGCCTGTACCACCCAGAAACCCCGGAGCCTGCACATTCAGTGGACAACTACAGACCACCATCAGAGCACCATCACTCTGCCCCTACATAGCTGATCCTCCACAGAGGGTGGAGGTAGGTGGTCAGTGGTCACAGTCAGTCCTTGCAGCTGACTAGCCAGTGTAAATCCTTCCCACTGACCTGCCAACAGCAATCAAAGTTCAACTGCAAGAGAAGGGTGTACTCAGACCACAAGAAGGGCACATGTCAAGTACCCAGCTTGGGTGATAGGGGAGGCTATACCATTGCACCTACTACATTAGACTACACTACCAAGACAGGGAGTCATAGCAGCTCTACCTAATACATAGAAACAGACATAGGGAGGCTGCCAAGTGAAGAGACAAAGAAACATGGCCCAAATGAAAGCACAGATCAAAACTCCAGAAAAAGTATTTAACAAAATGGAGATAAGCAATATATCAGATGCAGAGTTCAAAACACTGGATGCTCAAAGAATTTAGTGAGGACCTACCTCAACAGCACAAAAAAGATTCAGTCAGAAATGAAGGATACGCTAATTAAAATAAAGAATAATTTACAAGGAAACAACAGTTGAGTGAATGAAGCTAAGAATCAAATCAATGATTTGGAACATAAGGAGGCAAAATACAACCAATCAGAATAACAAGATGGAAAAAGAACCCCCCCAAATGAGGATACTGTAAGTAGCCTCTGAGGCAACCTTAAGTTATCCAATATTTGCATCACAGGGGTGCCAGAAGGAGAAGAGAAAGAGCAAGAAATTGGAAATCTCTTTGAAAAAATAATGAAAGAAAACTTCCTGAATTTGGTGAAGGAAATAGATGTGCAAGGAAGCACAGAGAGTCCCAAATAAGATGGATACAAAGAGGCCCACTCCAAAACACATCAAAATTAAAATGCTAAAGTTTAAAGATAAAGAGAGAATAAAAGCAGCAAGAGAAAAGCAGTTAGTGACCTACAAGGGTGCTCCCATAATACTGTATGCTGATTTCTCAAAAGAAACTTTGCAGACTAGAAGGGATTGGCAGGAAATATTCACCGTCATGAAAAACAGGGAACTACAGCCAAGATTGTTCTACCCAGCAAAGATATCATTTAGAATCAAAGGACAGATAAAGAGCTTCCCAGACATGAAAAATTTAAAAGTATTCATTATTGCCAAACCATTATTATATGAAATGTTAAAGGGAATTATTTAAGAAAAAGATCAAAATTATGAACATTAAAATGGCAATAAACTCACAACAATCAACAATTGAATCTAAAACACAATCTAAGCAAACAAGCAGAACAGAAGCAGAATTATACATATGGAGATTATTCAGAGGGTTATCAGTTGGGAACTGGAAGAGGGAAAATGGAGGAAAAGGTGCAGGGATTAAGTACAAATTCATAGTTACCAGCTAGCCATGGGAATGTAAAATACAGTAGAGGAAATGGAATAGCCAAAGAACGTATGTGAGTCACCAGTAGACATGAATAAATTGTGGGGATTGCCTGAGGCAGAGTGGGTGCAGGATTGAGGGGGGTATAGGGGAAAAATTGGGACAACTGTAATAACATAATCAATAAAGTATAATTTAAAAAAGAGCTGCAGTGATTCTAAAAACATAAAAAAATGTATGAAGAACTCATACAACTCAATAGCAAAAACAACAAACAAATGAATGACAAACAATCAGATTAAAATGGGCAGGAAAACTGAATAGATGTTTTCTAAGAAAGACATACAAATGGACAAGAAGCACTTGAATAGGTGATCAACATCACTAATATTCAGAGAAATGCCAATCAAAACCACAATGAAATATACCTCACAACTATTAGAATGGCTATCATCAAGAAGAACAGAGAGAACAAGTGCTGTTAAGAATGTATAGAAAAAAGAATACTATGCATATTGGAGGAACGTAAACTGGTGGAGTCAATTTAAGTATATAGGTTCTTCAATTAAAAAAAACACTAATATAACCTAGCAATCCCACTTCTGGGTATCCATCCAAATGAAATAAGAATGGCATTTCAAAGAGATATCTGCACTCCCACTTATTGCAACTTTATTAACTATAGCCAAGATAATGAAAATAATCTAAGTGTCTGTCAACAAATGCTTGGATAAAGAAAATGTGGTGTATATATACAAGGGAGTATTTATTATTCTGCCATGAGATAAAAGAAAAACCTGTCATTTATGAAAACATGTATGGATCTTGAGGGTATTCATTATTTAAGTGAAATGAGCCAGATATAGAAAGAGAAATACTGCATGGTATCACTTAGATGTAGACTCTTCAAAAAAAAAAGTCAAACTTAGAGAATAGAAATGTGGATGCCAGCAACTGGGAGATAATAAGAAGAGATTAGTAAAAGGGTACACATTTTCAGTTATAAGGTGAATAAGGTCTTAGGATCTAATGGGAAGCATGGCAATTATAGTTGACAACACTGTACTTGTATAATTTAAATTGCTAAGACCAGGAAGAGCTTACTGAGAGAGTGGGAGAGAGAAAGAGATGTGAAGTGATGGATGTGTTAATTAATTAGATGGGGCAAATTCCTTCACAATGTACACATATATCAAATCATCACTATGTATACTTTAAATGTCTTAAAATTTAATTTATCAAATAGACCTCAATAAAGCTGAAAGAACAAAAAGGAGGAAAAAAGTAAGGAAAAGGGAATGGAGGATAGGGAATGTTGGGAGAGGGGATTCAATTTAAACAATTGAGAAGAGAAGTCTCACAGAAAAAGATGACATTTGATAAAAGACTTAAGTAACTGAATGAGGGAGCCATGTGAACATAAGACTGAAGAGGGTTTCAGGCAGAGGAAACATCACATGCAAAGATTCTGAGACAAGAACATGCCTGAAGTGTTTGGAATATAACCAGCAGGTTAATGTGACTGGAAGGGAGTATTTAAGAATACAGTTCACAGGCAGTGGTATTTACTCTTATAATTACACTCTATGATGGTAGGTCCAAAGACTACTGATCATATTTTAAGTGAATCTAATTAAAATTTCAAATTGCAACTTCTATTTTGATTTCTTAAAATGCTCAAAAGAGAAAATAGTAACTTCAGTATTTCAACAGCTGGTACGTTCTATGAGTAGTTTGTGGATGACTGTCAGAAATAATTTTTCATTAATAAAGCAATTTGGGGGAATAACAGAAATTAAAGAGATTTATTCTTTAAAAACATAAAGTTTTTCACATGTAAATGAATTGGGCTTTTTAGGGTTGTTTAGAAGATGGTCACCTATTCTGGTGAGTAACCATTCCTCAATATATTTTGAAATTTCTATTTTAAAGTTTGTTTTTAAAAGATTAGAATATTAAAGTAAAACACTATTTTTTATTATTCCTTGTTTTGAGTGTATGAATTTGATTTCTGAAAACTTGCAAGACTTGTGTTACAAATAGAACAATGAAGAGAATGGTGAATTTAGTAACAGAATTGAACTTTAGCTGATTTAACAAAACATGGTTCAGTATTATCTCTGATTTTTTAAATACAGGATGGTGATATGAGGCAGATGAGGAAAGTTACAGTAAAAATTTTATTACAGCATGTCTTTTGGGGTGACTTTATATATACAGATGTGTTAACATGATAGCTGTGTTTTTCTGTAGGCAAAAAAGATCACTTTCTAAATTAACATTACACTTGATATTTTTCAAAATTTTTTTATTTTAGATTATTCAGTACATTTTCTATTCTTTATTCCCATTCCAGCCCACCCCATCCATCCCTCCCATTTTCAACCCCCCTAGATTTGTCCATGTGTCCTCTATATTTGTTCCTGTAAACCCTTCCCTTCTCCCCTGAAATTCCCTCCCCTCTCCCCTCTGGGCCCTGACAACCTGTCCTCTATTTCAGTGTCTTTTGTTA
>CM052542.1:87517383-87535491 GCA_028533065.1 Trachops cirrhosus | reverse complement strand
CTAATATAATTATGATATGCCTTGTTGTGTTCCTCCTTGGGTCCAACTTCTTTGGGACTCTCTGAGCTTCCTGGACCTCCTGGAAGTCTATTTCCTTTGCCAGATTGGGGAAGTTCTCCTTTAGTATTTGATCAAATAACTTTTCCACTTGTTGCTCTTCCTCTTCCCTTTCTGATATCCCTATAATTCAGATGTTGGAATGTTTAAAGGTGTCCTGGAGGTTCCTAAGTCTCTCCTCAGTTTTTTGAATTCTTGTTTCTTTATTCTTTTCTGATTGGATGTTTCTTTCTTCCTTCTGGTCCACTCCATTGATTTGAGTCCCAGTTTCCTTCCCATCACTATTGGTTCCCTGTGCATTTTCCTTCATTTCACTTAGCGTAGCCTTCATTTTTTCATTTAATTTGTGACCAAAATCAACCAACTTTGTGAGCATCCTGATCACCAGTGCTTTGAACTGTGCATTTGGTAGGTTGGCTGTCTCTTTGTCACTTAGTTGTATTTGCTGTGGAGCTTTGATCTGTTCTTCCATTTGGGCCAATTTTTTTTGTCTTGTCATGCCTGTTACACATACAAGGGGCATAGTCTTAGGTGTTAGCAGGTGGGGCAACCAAGTTGCTGGGGTGTGACGCTGTATGTGGGGCAGGAGTCAGAGAAGGAACAATGGTGCATTCTCTACTCTCTGTCGGCTTCCAGTCCCTTCTGCCACTTTCCCCAAGCAAACTGGGCCTTTCTGGTGCTGATTCCTGTGTGGGTGGGCTTGTGTACTTTCTAGGACCCTCTGGGTCTCTCCAATAAACTGTATTGTGAGGCTGGGAGTCTCTCCCTGAACCTCAACCCCCTCAGGTGTTTTCAACTGGTGTTATGATGTTTTATTTCCTGGTGCTGGGACCCTGGGTTGCACAGTCTGTCTTGCTCCCCAGTTTCACCTGGTTTATCTGAAGGCAAATATGGGACCACCTGGTCAGCCAACTGCCTTGCGCACAGTGCCTTACTTCACAATTGCCACCTCGCTGTGTCTGCCCATTGCCACCCCATGTCCAGGGTCTGCCTGTTGCCGTCTTGCATGCCTGGGGTGCCTTGCACATCTAGTGCCACTACTTTTTGTGCTGTGACCCCTTTCCATCCATCAGTCCGACTCCATCCCACCTACCGGTCTGGATGAATGTGTCTATTTTAACTTCTTGGTTGTCGGACTTCCATACAGTTCAATTTTCTGTCAGCTCTGGTTGTTATTTTGTTTCTAAATTGTTGTTGTCCTTATTTTGGTTGTGTGAGGAGGCACAGTGTGTCTAGCTATGCCTCCATCTTGGCCAGAAGTCTAGCATTGAGTTTTAAGAGTTCTTGGAGTATTTTGGATAATAGCTATTTGTCAGATATGTTCTTTGTAGATATTTTTCCCAGTCGGTTTTTCTTCTTACTCATTTTACATTATCTTTGATAGAGCAGAACTTTTAAACTTTAATGAAGTCCTGCTGATTAGTTCTTTCTTTCATGGATCACGTCTTTGGTATTGCATGTAAAAATTCATTGCTCATCTGGCCACATAACCAGATAGCCTTGTGATCCTGCTGCACCTCCAGCCAAGATCTCACCAAAATACCACCTCAAATGGAACACCAATGGTAATCATGATATTAATATTTCACAAATTTGATGATAATAAAGCCTATTTAACAAAGGAGGACCTGAGAGTACTCATAGAAAAGGAGTTCCCTGGATTTTTAGAAAATCAAAGACCCTTTGGACATAGATAAAATAATGAAGTTACCTTGACCAGTGTCAAGATGGCAGAGAGAGCTTCCAGAGCTTCTTTTCACTAATTGCTGGCCTCACCATTGCATGAAATACCTGTGTTTTAGTGCTTATGAAGCAGCAGAAGAAGAAGTAGGCAGCACTGAGCAATTACACCCATCCAGAGAAAGAATTCTCCCAGTGGATCACTTAAGGAATCTCTGCCCCACAGGTCCCACTGTATAAGGATTTTATGAGCATCTCCCCATGTCTCAGGGTGGCTACTGCCACCTGTCCAAACTTTGCCCACCCCTCTGCCTGGAGCCACTGAGCCACACACCTGTGCAGAGCTCAGGGACACAGTCACCCTAGTCCCACCACTGTGCCACCAAAGAGGAGGAGGAGGAGGAAGGCAAGGTGGAGAAGGGAACTTGGGAGCACTGTGTGCCACTGGCTTCTGCTAATTGGAAAGATCTTTTGGATCCATCTACTGAGATAGGGGCTGGAGTGACAGGCCAACATTAGTGTAAGCAGATGCCCTCCTACATTAACTGACAACCTAGACCCTTTCCATCTGAAGCCAATGCCATGAGAATGAGAAATCTGCTCAAAGATGGCCTCATAGCCAAACAATTTGTATACCAAAAGTTTCGGAAAATACATAGCTGAGACCTGTAGAGACAGAGGCCAGCTCTAGCCACATCAGAGTTGTAAAGCACTTTGGAAAGTGATTCACCAGAGTACCAGAGCTCAGGATTCGAACCTTTAAAGAATGTTTTAAGTAGGGGGGGTGGCAAGATGGCAGAGGAGTGACTGGAAGTGACACTAACCTCCTTCCAGGACCAATCTGTAATTACAGATAAATTGTGGAGAAATTACCTAGAACAACTGACTGAATGATAGCAAGAGAGAAGCCTCATAACCTCTGACAAACAGAAGAACCTGCTTAGGCACAGTCTTTCTGGTAAAGAGTGCAGTGGAGACTCGAGAGCGCTGGCTGGGTGCCTGCAGGCAGTAGCACGAGAGGGATAATTAAGCAACTGGTTGAATACCCCTGAGAGGTGTGGAGTCTAAATCCTAAGCTGGGATCCCCAGACTAGAACACCAGAACCCTTAAAGTACACAGATAACAACTGGTGGCAAAAGAAGCAGGGTTGCTCTCTGTCAGAGATGGACAGCTAGAGACCCAAAGAGCTCTTTAAAGGGTTAATGTACATTTCATTTGCTGTCACTTACCTTGGTTCCAGCAAGGCAGAAGCAGAGTTGTCCAAAGATGCCTGAGGAGAGACTGGGGATGGAAGCTTTGGGGAGAGAGCTGAGAGAGTACCCACAGAGAACACTGAGCTGAGTCATCCCCCAAACAGCTGCAGCCATAGTGCTCAGGCAGACCACTCCCCTTCCAGCTGCCTGAGGGGAAACAACAGCCCTGTCCCCAAGAGAGACTCTGCTCCAGCTCTGTGGTTCTTAAGTCTGACTTCTGTGTGCAGAGTGACTAGATTAATAACTAAAAGAGACAGCTACTAATGTAGATCCCAGGCAAAGGGGGGTGGGCAGAGTGGACTGGAGACACTTGAGGAGATACTGGGTATGGAGGTTTGGGGGAGAGAACTGAGAGAGTGGCCACCAGGATTCTGGTGCTGAGTCATCACCCACACTGCAGCAGCCATCCTGCTCAGGCAGACCACTCCCCTCTGAACAGCAGCAACCTTAGGGGAAACAATAGCCCCAACCCCAGGAATAACTCCGCCCCACCCTATGGGGCTTAAACCTGACTGTTGAGTCCAAAGTGACTAATTAACCACTGAAGGAGACAACTATAGACAGCAGATCTCTGGCAGTCTCAGAGCAGGCTGCCTAAGGTCAGACAGGGTCAACATCTGTCACCACGAGAGGTGGATCCAGAAAGAAAAAAACAGAGGTAAATACTAAAAGCTACCAAGAAGAAATCTACTGTCGTCTTCTCCATAATTAGTAATATTTTCTTTCCTGCATAGCTTTTTTAACATTTATTTATTTCTTTCATTTCTTACAATAGTCTTAATCTCTTTATACCCTTATAATGCTGGTTCATTTGCTGTTGATTCTGAGATTGTAGGCTGGAGGAGATATTTTTGCAGATGTGGGCCTGTTCCCTGGGCTTTGTAGTTTTGTTCTGGCAGCACCTGCATAATAGGACACAAGCCATGGTGGGCAGAGTGACCCTCAGTCAACCAGCTGGAGGGAAGGACCCACAAAAGAACTACTCAACAATAATCAAAACCCAATTACATCCAGAGAGCCAACATAAATGGCATAAAAGGCATCCCAAGAAAACCAAGTTCAGGAGATCAAGGAAACTGCAACACTGAATCTCACAGGTCTCCTATCTTATATGTTCACACCACAAACTCAGGGAATCAGAAAAGAACAATTTAAGAACCAGAGGCTAACTAGAAGAGTTTCACAAACAATGGGAGGAAAAAGAAATAATCCCCGAATTAAAGGAAAGGAGGAAACCTCAGAAAGAATGCTAAATGAAAGAGAGGCAAGTCAACTATCAGATATTATGCTCAAAGCAGTTGTTATAAGGAAGAACAATAAGCTCACTGAGAATTACCAAAAACTACAGGGAACCTACAAGGAACTTACTGCAAACTATATCAACATGAAAAAGGCAACAGAAGGTATTAACAAGAGCCAAGAGGAAATGAAGAATACAATTTCTGAATTGAAGAACACAGCAGAAGGAAGCAAAAGCAGGCTCGATGAAGCAGAGGATTGAATCAGTGAGCTGGAGGACAAGGTAGAAAAAAACTCCCTGAAAGAGCAAGAAAAGGAAAAAAAAAGACTAAAAAAGAACAAAGAGGTGTTAAGGGAACTGCAGGACAACATGAAATGGAATAATATCCATATAATAGGGATACCAGAAGGAGAAGAAGAAGAGCAAGGGATGGAAAACCTGTTTGAAAAAAAATGGAAAAAATCCCTAATTTGATGAGAGAAAAAGTCACACAAATCCAGGAAGCACAGAGGGCCCCCCAATCAAAAAGAACCCAGAGAAGCCCACTGCAAGGCACATCATAATTAAAATGAAAACATTCAAAGACAAAGAGAGAATCTTAAAGGCAGCGAGGGAGAAACAGCTACTAACATACAAGGAAGCCCCGATAAGACTAGCAGCTGACTTCTCAACAGAAATAGTACAAGCCAGAAGGGAATGGCAAGAAATATTCCAAGTAATGAAAAACAAGGGCCTGCAACCAGACTACTTTACCCAACAAAGCTCTCAATTAAAATGGAAGGCCAAATAAAGAGCTTCCCAGAAAAAAGAAGGCTCAAAGAACACATCTCCACCAAACAAGCACTGCAAGATATGCTAAAGGGACTGCTTTAAGAAAAGAAAGAAAATATAAAACAACCCTCACCACCAAGCTGCTGTTTCCTGATTGAAGGTCAAGACTTCTCTCTTCTAACATGACTCAAAATGATTTAAATCCATGAGTGGAAGATGAAAATGCACCATATTCTCTAAAGATCAATTCAAAGTCGTCAGCAAAACATTCAACCAAACACCTTACCCATATTACACTACCAAGCAAAACCTTGCTTTAGAAATGGACATTGAACAATCTAGAATCAAGATTTGATTTTATAATTGAAGATCTAGGCATCAAGCCAAGAAAAAATCAGAACCTGAGGAGGACTTAGAAGGAAGCCAAAGTGAAGATCACCCTGTGCAGAAGAGTGAAGGTAGAGAAGATAAATGGCATTGAACCAGCTACACTTCCTCCCAGTTATACACCCTCATCTTGGCATTTGTGAACAACCCTTATCCTGGGATTGATTCCAGAGAGCAACTAGCTAAGGAAATTGGGGTTCCAGAGTCAAGAGTCCACATTTGGTTTCAAAATCCAAGATCCAGGTTGCATGTCTAGAGAAATAAAGAACCTGATGAACCTTTAGAACAGAAACAAGACCAAGAATTGGCCACAGTTCCTGAAGACTCTTCTGTGTATGGTCTCCCACTGCCCACTTCCATCTCCATTTCAACTCCAGAAACCCCGTGAGATTGTACAAAAACTACAGAGAGTAGCACCCCTCTCACTAGCAACTGCCTTAAACTGCCTTATTTCTCTGAAGCCAGAACAGGACAGAGTGAGAGACACATCAATATATTTGATGTTTTTTCAGCTGGAGCTCCAAATCTCTCTCCCTTCTGGGGAAGATGGCCTTTTAAACCTTCAACTTCTCTGGAGGCTGAACACTCTGTACATGGTAACAGGAAATTTAGGAGGCAGACAGACACAAGGTACCACGTGGCCCTACCAACAGAACCTGGCTCCACACTTCAGCAGATGTTAAGGAACATGATAATAAACTTATTCATATCTTAAAAAACTTACACCAATCAACTTAATCTACATTTTATTTATTAAAGAGTAATCTCAACCTAGCTTGTGTAGCTCAGTGTATTGAAAGCAGGTCTGCAAAGCAGAACATTGCCAGTTTGATTCCTAGTCAGGGCACAGACCTTGGTAGCAGGCCAGATCCTTGGTGAGGGGTCCTCAAGAAGCAACCGCACATTGATGTGTCTCTTCCTCTCTTTCTCCTTCCCTTCCATTCTGTCTAAATATAAGTAAAATCTTAAAGAAAAAAAGGAAGAAAATGAGTGAGAGAGAGAGAGGAACACAGATAAGAAGGAAGTAAAATGGCAATGAATAAGTACCTATCAATAACAGTTTAAAAGGTAAGTGGATTAAATGCTCTAATCAAAAGACAGAGTAGCTGAATGGATAAGAAATCATGACCCATATATATGTTGCTTACAAGTGACCCAGCTCAGAACAAAAGACCTATACAGACTGACAGTGAAGGGTTAGAAAAAAATGTTCCAAGCAAATGGACAGGAAAAAAAGCTGGGGTAGCAATACTCATATCAGACAAAATAGACTTCAAAAAAAGAGCCATAAAAAGATACTGAGAAGCACACTTTATAATACTCAAGGGAAGAATCCACCAACAAGGCATAAACATTATAAACATATATGCACACAACAGATGAGCACCCAAATACATAAAGAAGATCTTGGAGATCTTCAAGAAAGATATTGACAGCAACACAAATATAGTAGGGGATTTTAACACCCCACTGTCAACAATGGATAGATCTTCCAAACAATATATCACCAAAGATATTATGGTATTGAACAATGCACTAGATCAAATGGACTTAACTGATTATATATATATATATATATATATATATATATATATATATATCCCTCCATACCAAAGAAGCTAAATACACATTCTTTTCACATACATATGGAACATTTTCAAACATAGACCACATGATAGGACACAAAAAAAGCCTCAAAAAATTCAAGAAAATTGAAAACATATCAAGCATTTTCTCTGACCACAAGTGGCTGAATCTAGAAACCAACCTCAAGGAAAAAAGTCAAAAACACTCAAATTCATGGAGATTGAATAGCATGCTATTGAACAATGAATGGGTTAAGAATGAGATCAAGGGAGAAATAAGAAAGTTTCTAGAAACAACTGAAAATGAACTCACAATAATCCAAAACTTATGGGACACAGCAAAGACAGTCCTGAGAGTAAAGTTCATAGCCATACAGGCCTACCTAAAGAAGATAGAAACATTTCAAATAAACAACCTAACCCTAGAACTACAAGAATAGGAGGAACAACAACAAAGCCAGCCAAGAGCAAGTAACAGGAAGGAAAAACTAAGAGCAGAGAAGAATTCAATGATGTAGAGACTAAAGGAGCAATTCTAACAAGTAATAAATCCAGGAGCTTGTTCTTTGAAAAGATAAACAAAATTGACAAGCCTTTAAAGAGACACATCAAGAAAAAAAGAGAGAAGACCCAAATAAACACAATCAGAAATGAAAGAGGAGAGATTACAATGGATAACACAGAAATACAAAGGATTGTAAGAAATTACTATGAATAATTATATGCCAAGAAATTTGAAAACCTAGGTGAAATGGACAAATTTCTAGAAATATATAATCTTCCAAAACTGAATGAAAAAGAAGTCGAAAGCCTGAAGAAACCAATAACAGCTGACAAAATTGAAGCACTAATCAAAAAACTCCCAACACACAAAAGCCTTGGACTGGATGGTTTCACAGGAGAATTTTACAAACTCTTTAAGGAAGAGCTAACCCCTATCCTTCACAGATTATTCCAAAAAACCCAAGAAGAAGGAAGACTCCCAAACTATTTTTATAAAACCAGCATCATCCTAATTCCAAAATTAGATAAAGACACAGCAAAGAAAGAAAACTTCAGGCTAATATTGCTCATGAAGAAAGATGCTAAAATCCTGAACAGAATATTGACAAAGTGCCTCCAGCAATACATTCAAAAGATAATACACCATGATCAAGTGGGATTCCTCTCAGGGATGGTACAATATTCTCAAGTCAATAAATGTAATACATCACATAAACAAAAGGAAAGACAAAATCACATGATCATATGAATACATGTGGAAAAATATTTGATTAGATATAGCACCCATTTATGATAAAAACACTCAGCAAAGTGGAAATAGAGGGAGCATTCCTCAACATAATAAAGGCCATATGCGAGAGACCTACAGCCAACATCATAATTGATGGGGAAAGACTAAAGATTTTCCCCCCAAAATCAGGAACAAGACAAGGCTGCCCACTTTCACCACTTCTATCAATACAATATTGGAAGTCTTAGCCACAGCAATCAACCAAGAAAAAGAAATAAAAGGCATCCAAATTGGAAAGGAGGAAGTAAAACTGTCATTGTTTGCAGATAACATAACAGTGTACACAAAAAATCCTATAGATTCCACCAAAAATGTACTTGACCTAGTAAGTGAATTTGCCAAAACAGTGGGATACAAAGTCAATATTCAGAAATCAAAGGTATTTTTGTACACTAACAATGAAATATCAGAAACAGAAATCAGAAATGAAATCCCATTTGATACAACAGTGAGAAAAATAAAGTACCTAGTAATAAACCTTAACCAAGTAGGAGAAAGATCAGTAGTCAGAAAACTACACAACACTGAAGAAAAAATTAATGAAGACACTAACAAATGGAAGCATGTACCATGTTCTTGGATTGGAAGAATTAACATTATCAAAATGCCCATACTACCCAAAGCAATCTGTATTAAAGTACCAATGACATAATTCAAAGATATAGAATAAACATTTCAGAAAAATTTTAAGTATATTTTATTGATTATGCCATTATAGTTTTTGCAAGTTTTTCCCCTTGAACCTCTCTCAGCCTTGCACCCCCCCAACCCTCCAGCATTCCTCCCTCCTTAGTTCATGTCCATGGGTTGTACATATAAGTTCTTTGAATTCTTGGTTTCCTACACCTTTGCTGATCTCTCCCTGTTTATTTTATGCCTACCAATTATGCTCCTTCTTCCATGTACCTTTTCCCTCCATTCGTCCCTTCTCACCTTCCATGTGATGTCCATTTCTCTGATTCTGTTCCTGAGAATATGTTCAACTAGAATTCTGTTCTAGTTGTTTGCTGTTGTTTTTTATTTTTCGGGTTCAGTTGTTGATAGTTCTGAGTTTGTTGTTACTTTATTGTTCACAGTTTCTGATCATCTTCTTTTTCTTAGATAAGTCCCTTTAACATTTCATATAATGAGGGATTGGTGATGATGAGCTCCTTTAACTTGACCTTATCTGGGAAGCACTTTATCTGCCCTTCCATTCTAAATGATAGCTTTGCTGAATAGAGTAATCTTGGATGTAGGTTCTTGCTTTTCACGACTTCAAATACTTCTTTCCAGACTTTTCTTGCCAGTAAGGTTTCTTTTGAGAAATCAGCTGATAGCCTTATGGGCACTCCTTTGTAGGTAAGTGTCTCCTTTCCTCTTGTTTCTTTTAGGATTCTCTCTTTATCTTTAATCTTAGGTAACTTAATAATGGTGTTCCTCGGTGTGTTCCTATTTGGGTCCAACTTCTTTGGGATTCTCTGGGCTTCCTGCACTTCCTAGAAGTCTATTTCCTTTGCCAGATTGGGGAAGTTTTTCTTCATTATTTTTTCAAATAAGTTTCAACTTCTTGCTGTTCTAACCCTAATCCCTATAATTCAGATACTGGGACGTTTCAAGTTGTCCCAGAGGTTGAAAAGTCTGTCTTCATTTTTTAAAATTCTTGTTTTTTCATTCTGTTCCTGTTGGATGTTTTTTTCTTCCTTCTGCTCCAAATTGTTGATTTGAGTCTTGGTTTCCTTCCCGTCATTGTTGGTTCCCTGAATATTTTGCTTTATTTCCTTTTGGGTATCTTTCATTTGCTCTTTCATTTTGTGACCAAGCTCAGTCACTTCTGTGAGCAATTTGATTACCAGATCTTTAAATTCTCCATCAGATATTTTGGCTATCTTCTCATTGCTTAGCTCTCTTTCTGAAGTTTTATTTTTTTCTTTCATTTGTGCCCTATTTCTTTGTCGCAGGGCACCTGTTAAGTGTAAGGGGTTGGGGCCTTAGGCATTCACTAGTACATGGCAACCCTCCTTGCTGCTTGTGGCACTGCCTGGCTGCCTGTTGGGGAGGGGCCAGAGAGGGAACAATGCAGCCCACCTGCTGTCTCTAGCCCCACTTTCCAATGAACTCTCATGTGAGACTCGGAGTTTCTCCCACCGCGCCAATCTCTGTAGTCCACAGTCATCTCTGAGTCTCACTTTCCCATTTAGTCAGCCCTGCCTGTGAGGTCCCCCTGCCTCAGAGCACCCAGCCCCACCCACACAGTCCACCACCTTGCCATGGGTTCTCTCAGTTGTCAAATTACCTGTCTGGTTTTTCTGGTTGACTGTTTCTTTAATTTCTTGATTGTCAGAGTTTCATGCAGTTTGATTTTCTGGCACTTCTGGTTGTTTATTGATTTTAGATTGGTTGTTAACCTCCTTTTGGTTGTGTGAGGAAGCAAAGGGTTTCTATTTATGCCTCCATCTTGGCTGGAACTCTGCCATTTCAAAAATTTATATAGAACCATAAATGACCCTGAATAGCCACCACAACTTTGAGAAAGAAGAACAGAGTAGGAGGGATCACAATACCTGACATTAACCTGTATTACAATGTCATTATAATCAAAACAGCCTGATACTGGCATAAAAACAGACACATAGGCCAATGGAACAGATTAGAGAGCCCAGAAGAAAACCCAAGGCTCTATGGTCAATTAATATTTGACAAAGGGGGCAGAAACATAAACTGGAGTAAAAATAATGTCTTCAACAAATGGTGTTGGGAGATTTGGGCAGCTACATGCAAAAAAGTGAAACTTGATTACCAACTTACATCATATACGAAAATAAATTCAAGTGGATAAAAGATTTAAATATAAGCCTTGACATCATAAAAGATCTAGAGGAGAATATAGGCAAGAAAATCTCAGATATTCCATGCAGTTATATTTTCATCAATATGTCCCCTAGAGCAAGCCACATAAAGGAAAGAATGAACACATGGGATCTCAGTTTCAACAAAATAAAAACTTCTGCATGACTAAAGAAAACAGCAGTAAATGAAAAGAGAATCAACCGTATGGGAAAACATATTTGCCAATGGTACCTCAGACAAGGGTGTGATCTCCAAAATATATAAAGAACTCATATAACTCAACACCAGGAAGACAAAGAACCCAATTAAAAAATGGACAAAGGACCTGAATAGACACTTCTCCAAGGAGAACATACAGAGGGCCCATAGACATATAAAACAATGCTCAATATCACTAGCCATCAGAAAGATGCAATTTAAAACCACAATGAGATATCCCCTCACGTCTGTCAGAATGGCTATCATTAATAAATCAACCAACAACAAGTGCTGGCAATGGTGTGGAGGATTGACAGCTCTAGTGCACTGTTGGTGGGAATTCAAACTGGTGTAGCCACTGTGGGAAACAGCATGGAATTTCCTCAGAAAACTAAAAATGGAACTGCTTTTTGATCCAGCAATTCCATTGCTGGGATTATACCCTAAGAACCCTAAAACAACAACTGAAAAGAACCTACGCATCCCATGTTCATAGCAGCACAATTTACAGTAGCCAAGTACTAGAAGCAACCTGAGTGCCCATCAGTAAATGAGCGGATCAAAAAAACTATGGTACATTTACATGATGGGTACATTTATATTACACAATGCAGCCAAGAGAAAGAAGGAGCTCCTACCCTTTGCAAGAGCATGAATGGAACTGTAGAGCATTATGCTAAGTGAAATAAGCCAGGCAGTGAAAGACAAATATCATATGATCTCACCTGTAAGTGGAACCTAATCAAAAAAACAAACAAATAAGCACAATATAACCAGAAACATTGAAATTAAGAAGAAACTGACAGTAACCAGAGGGGAGGTGGGAGGCGATAATGAGAGGAAAAGGGGGGGAAGGGGTTTCAGGAACTTCTATAAAGGACCCATGAACAAAACCAAAGGCAGGCAGGATCTAGTGTGGAAAGTGGGGAAGGCTGGGTGGGGGAGTGGTGGGGGGAAAATGGAGACAATGGTACTTGAACAACAGTTTAAAAAAAGATAAAAAAAAAAAAGGGTTTCATGAGCAAATTGGGACTCTTAGAAAATGTATAAATAAAAGTCCACCCCCAGTCAACAAGAGAAAAAAAAGCCAAATAAAGCCAGATAAACTTTGGATTTTTATATTACTTTCATCCTTTTGCTTTCAATAAGCAAATTTTTTTTAGTTCCTAAACAAGAAATAAAATAAAAAGTTATTGCTTCACCTAAGGTCATCCAAGTTTTCTCCTATGTTGTCTTCGAGGAGCTTTATCGTCTATGATTATTTTGAGTTGATTTTTTAAAGGTGTGAAGTCTGTGTCTAGATTTTTTTACATGTGAATGTCTGTTGTTGTATAACCATTTGTAGAAAAGACTAAGTTTACTTCATTGTATCACCGTTGCTCTTTTGTCAAAGATTGGTTGACCATGTTTACTTCTGAGCTCTCTATTCTGTTCCATTGATCTATTTGTCTATTCTTTCACCAATTCCACATTGTCTTGATTACTGTAGCTTAACTGCAAGTCCTCAAATAAGGTAGTTTTCCTCCTCTAAGTTTGTTCTTTTCCTTCAATATTGTATAGGCCATTCTGGGCCTTTTTCCTCTCCATATAATCTTTAGAATAAGTTTGTCAACACCCACAAATATTTTGCTGGGATTCTAATTGGAATAGCTTTAAATCTAAAATGAACTGGGGAGAGCTTACCTCTTGACAATATTGAGTCTTCATATTCATTAACATGGACTATCCATTTATTTAGTTCTTTGATTTCTTTCATCAGAGTTTTGTAGTTTTCCTCATATAGGTCTTACACATATTTTGTTAGACTTATAGCTAAGCATTTCATTTTTGTATATGATAATATAAATTGTATTGTGTTTGTCATTTCGGTTTCCACTTGTTCATTGCTGGTATATATAAAAAAGCATTGAGAGAGTAAGAGAGAGAGGAAAAGAGAAGCACCCATGAGAGAGAGAAACATCAATCAGATGCCTCCAATATGTGCCCAGGTGAGGATCCAATATGCAACCTAGGTAAGTACCCTGACTGGGAATTGAGCCCATGACCATTTGGTGTATGGGACAATGTTCCAACTAACTGAACCACTTGGCTAGAGTAGGTGATTTATCCATTTTTAAATTGAATTGTTTGTTTTCTTGGTGTTGAATCATATAAATTCTTTATAAATTTTGGATATCACCCCTTATCAGATATATCATTAGTGAATATGTTCTCTCACTCAGTGGGTTGTCTTTTCATTTTGTTGATGGTTTCCTTTGCTGTGCAAAACTTTAGTTTGATATAGTCCATTAGTTTATTTTTTTTCTTTTGTTTCCCTTGCCTAAAAAGACTTAGCAAAAAAATATTCCTATAAGAAATGTCCAGGATTTTACATCCTATGTTTTATTCTGGTATTTTTATGTATTTAAGTCTTACATTTAATGTAATTCATTTTGAGTCTATTCTTGTATATGGTGTAAGAAGGTGGCCTAATTTAATTTTTTATATATATTTGTCCACTTTTCCCAAAAGCATTTATTGAATAGACTATCTTTAGCCCATTGTATGTTCTGACCTCTTTTGTTGAATGTTAATTGGCCATAATGGTGTATGTTTATTCCTGGGCTCTCTATTCTGTTTCATTAATCTATGTGTTTTTATGCCAGTAGCATGCTGTTTTGGTTATTATGGCCTTGTAGTATAGTTTGCTATCAGGTAGCATGATTCCTCCAACATTGTTCTTCTTTCTCAAGACTGCTGTGGTATTCAGAGTTTGTGGTTCCATATTAAATTTTTGAATTTTGTTCTAGTTCTGTGAAATATGCCATTGGTATCTTAATAGGAATTGCATTGATTCTATAGATTGCTTTGGGTAGTATGAATATTTTAATTATATTAATTCTTCCTAATCATGAACATAGTATATACTTCCACTTATCTGTATTTTCCTGTTTTTTTCTTCAGTGTCTTACAATTTTCTGAGTACAGGTCTTTTTTATCCTTGGTTAAGTTTATCCTAGGTATTTTTTGATGCAATTGTAAATGGAATTGTTTTTTTAGTTCCCCTTCCTGTTAATTCATTATTGGTGTATAAAAATGCAATCTATTTCTGGATGTTTATATCCTGCTACTTTACCGAGTTCATGTATTGGTTCTAGTAGTTTTCTAGTGGAATCTTTTGGGTCCTCTATACATGGTAATGTTATCTGCAAATAATGACAGTTTGGTTTCTTCCTTTCTAATTTGAATACCTTTTATTTTTTCTTCCTCTGATTGCTGTAGCTAGGACTTTCAGTACTATGTTGAATAAAAGTTGTGAAAGTGGACATCCCTATTTTGTTCCTGATCTTAAGGGAAACATTTAGTTTTTGCCCATTGAGTATGATATTGGCTGTGGGTTTTTCATATATGGCTTTTATTATGTTGAGGTATGGTTCCTCTATTCCCACTTTGCTGAGAGTTTTTATCATAAATGGCTGCTGGATTTTATCAAATGCTTTTTCTGCATCTATTGACATGGTCAAGTTTTTTAATTCTGTTAATGTGCTAGACTACTTTAATTGATTTTCAAATGTTGAATAAACTTTCTGTACCTTGGATAAATATCATTTGGTTATAGTGTATACTTCTTTTTATATGTTGTTAAATTCACCTTCAGAACACTTTGTTTAGGATTTTCACATTTATGTTCATGAGAAATATTGTTCTATAGCTTTCTTTTCTTGTGACACCTTTGTTTCACTTTGAATGAATCAGGAAATATTGATCTTGATTCTAACTTCTAAAAGAGCTTATAGAGAATTGGTATAAGTTCTCTCCCAAATTTCTTGTACAATTCACCAGTGTACCCATGTGGACATGGTGCTTTCTGTTTTAAAAGGTTGTTAATTATTGTTTTAATTTCTTTAACGAATATAGGTCTATTCAAATTTTCTATTTCTTCACAGGTAAGTTTTCATAAATTATATCTTTCAAGTAATTGATCTATTCCATCTAGATTATCAGATTTGAGGGCATAGAGTTGTACATATTTCTTTATTATATTTAATATTTTTAAAAATATTTCATTGACTTGAGAAAGAGAGAGAGAGAAACATTGATTGGTTGTCTCTCATAGGCCCTAACTGGGGATATAACCTGCAACAATGACAGAAATCAAGCTACTTAAATTTTGGGGGTATGGGCTGACATTCCAACCAACTGAGCCACATCAATGCAGGCTCTTTATTATCTTTTAAATGGCTATAGATTCTGTAGTGATGTTCCCTCTTTTATTTCTGAGATTAATAATTTGTGTCTTTTTTTTCTGAGTTATCCTGGCTAGAGGCTTATCATTTTTATTGATCTTTTCAGAGAACCAGCTTTTGGTTTTGTTTATTTCTCCACTGATTTCTAATTTTGAATTTCACTGATTTCTTTTCTAATTTTTATTTCTTTTCTTCTACTTACTTTGGTGTTAATTTGCTCTTCTTTTTCTAGTTTTTTTTAAGGGGAAGGATCTGTTTACTGATTTTTAGATTTCTTATTTTCTAATATATGCATTCTATGTATAACTTTTTGTCTAAGCTCTGCTTTCACTGAGCCCCACACATTTTACAAATGTGTATTTTCCTTTTTATTTAGTTAAAAATATTTTTGAATTTCTTTTGAGATTTCTTTTTATAATTGCTTTTAAAAATTAAGATTATTGGAATGATATTGGTTAACAATAACATATATATGTATCCAATGTACATCTTCATAATATGACGTCTGTATAGTCTATTATGTGCTCACTATCTGAAGTCTAGTCTCCTTTCCTAACCATATATTTGAACCCTTCTACTCTTGTCATCCTCCCACCGATCTCCTTCAGCTATGGTAACCACTATAAATTACCTGTGTCTTTGAGGTTTTTTCTTGTTGCTTGTCTGTTACTTTTTGTTTTATATCTTTCATAGAAGTGAGACCATACCATTTTTGTCTTTTTCTGACTGACTTTATTCAGTATACTATCAATATCCATCCATATTGTTGCACATTGCAATATTTTATTTTTTTATAGCTGAGTATATTCAATATATTCAATCATCCACTGTTTCCTTGTGTTGCCTTTTATAAATAAATAATGATGCAATAAATCCAGGCATATATATAGCTTTATGAATAAGTCTTTTCAAATGTATTGGGTAGATACCTAGAAGAGGAATGGCTGCGTCATATAGTAGCTTAATATTTTGAAGAACCTCCATCCTGTTTTCCATAGAGGCTGTACAAATTTATATTTGCACTAGCAGTGTATGATGGTTTCCTTTTCTCCACATCCTTTCTAACATTTGTGATTTCTTGTCTTATTGATAATAGCCAACTACCAAGTGTGAGGTAGTATCTCCTTGTGGTTTTATTTGCATTTTTGTTATAGCTTGTGATGTTCAGTATCTTTTCATGTATCTGTTGGCCATCTGTATGTCTTCTTTGTGTAAGTGCCTATTCAGGCCCTCTGACTATTTTTTAATTGAATCCTTATTGAGTTTTATGAATTCTTTTTTAAATTTTTTAAATTACTTTATTGTTGTTCAATTATAGTTTATGCATTTCCCCCCATCACTCTCCCCCACCCCAGCCAAACCCACCTCCCTCCCTTGCTTCCAGTTATATGAATTCTTTATATACTATAAATATTAGCTTTAAATATCTCTGATCAGAGATACTTTCAAATATATTCTCTCATTTAGTTGGTTACCTTTTTGTTTTCTTGATGGTTTCCTTTGCTGTGCAGAAGCTTTTTAGCTTGATTTATTTTTGCTTTTATTTGTTTATTTTTTGCTTTTGGGGTCAATTTCACAAAAAAACCTCTGAGACCAAGGTCCATAGTTTAGAGCCTATGTTTTCTTCAAGGTATTTTATGGTTTCAGGTCTTATGTTCAAGTGTTTTATCCATTTTGACTTGATTTTTGTTAATGGTATCAGCTAGCAGCCTAGTTTCATTCTTTTGCATGGGGCTTTCCAGTTTTTCCAACACCATTCATTGAATAAGCGTTTACTTTTATTTATTTATATTTTCTATTGTGTGAGTTTTGGCTGCTCTGTCTAAAATAAGTTGCCTGTATGCATGAGTTTATTTCTGAGCTCTCAGTTTTCTTCTATTCCTCTCTGTGTTTATTTTTCTGTCAATACCATAGTGTTTTTAATTTTTTTAACTGAATTTTTTTTCTGTTACACTGGTTAATAAAATTATAGAGGTTTCTGGTATACAATTGTATAATACATCATCTATATATTGCATTGTGGTCTCACCACCCAAAGTCATCTCCTTCCATCACCATTTATCTCCCCTTTACCCTTGTCTTCCAGCCCTCACCTTTCTTTCCCTCTGGAAATCACCATACTGTTGTTTGTATCTCCTAGTTTTGTTTTTAACTTAATCCATTTTCCTTTTTCACAGTCGCTTCAAATCCCCTCCCTGCTGACAGCTGTCAGTCTTTTCTCTGTATCAACGAGTCTGTTGCTATTTTGTTTGTTTATATTGTTCATGAGATTTCACATATATGTGTAATATATGGTATTTGTCTCTCTTCTTGAAGTTACAAGTCAGACAGCTAAAATTTATCAAAGGATTTCCTGCTCAATAAATAAACATATCTGAGAGTTCTGTGCATTGAGACCTCTGAAGTGGGGCACATGTCAGCAACAGCAGAGATGAGAGGGTGGAGGCAGGGAAAGTATAGAGATGGAAGCCACGGAGAGTTTAGCTCTTGTAGCAGCACCAGTGAATTCAATAGCAGTAAAGAATAAGGGTACTTACAGTAGAAGATATAATCTTGAGTTAGACCCACACATGCTAACTTCTTTTT
>CM052542.1:87502118-87517283 GCA_028533065.1 Trachops cirrhosus | reverse complement strand
GTGCTTCTCAGATAAGGTCAAGTTAAAGGAGTTCATCATCACCAAGCCCTTATTTTATGAAACGTTAAAGGGACTTATCTAAGAAAAAGAAGATAAAAACATGTGTATTAAAATGACAGCAAACTCACAGTTATTAACAACCACACCTAAAACAAAAATAAAAAGAAACTAAGAAAACAACGAGAACAGGAACAGAACCACAGAAATGGAGATCACATGGAGGGTTAGCAACAGGGGAGTGGGAGGAGGAGAGAGGGGGAAAGGTACAGAGAATAAGTAGCATAGATGGTGGGTAGAAAATAGACAGGGAGGGCAAGAACAGTATGGGAAATGTAGAAGCTAAAGAACTTATGACACATGGACATGAACTAAAGGTGGGGAATGTTCAGGGTGGAGGGGAATGAAGGGGGGAAATGGGACAATTGTAATAGCATAATCAATAAAATATATTAATAAATTAAAAAAAGAAAAAAAAGAATAAGGGTATAGCTCCCATTGGGCAAAGCAGTGGCAGAGGCAGCAATGAGTGTCTTTGTGGATCACACACTGAGGGTAGGCCTAGGATTAGGGACAGAGCAGACCTGCAAAGGGTCCCAGCATTCCACAGCCTACCATTACTTGACAATAAATTCTGCAGATGCAGGAAACTACCCATCCCATGCATCGGTAGCCCACTTGCAGTAAAATTTTCACTTGGCAGATTGTGAAAAGACTGAAAAAAACTTTACAACCTAATTGGTCTGTATTCATTGCAGCTCAGTATAAGGAGAGAACAGAGATACCGACTTACAAACTTACTTTGTCTGTCCCACCCCACCCCTACCCATTGCAGTGCAGCCTGGTATAGGCAACTGAGTCAATTCAGACCAAACAACTCTACCCGTGGCTTCTAGCTACAGGAAAGTGGCTCCAGGAAACACAGGAGACCCATAGCCTACCACTTTTAAAGCACAAGAGTGGTACCCCAAGACTGAGATTACTGGGCCAAAAAGGGAATGCCCCACTCAGGGAATATATGGCATTTTCCATGGTTGAGGGAACAGTTTCACAGACATCCTGAAAGCCCTAGCAGTGTGGGTAAAAGAAAATAAAAACTTGAGTTTCAGCACCACCTACTGGAAAGGAAAGGAAAAACTTCTTCTTAACCCACTAAATAGTTAGAGTCGAATATTAAAAAAAAAAAAGAAAAAAAATTTATTCTTACAAATGCCCAGAGAAATAATCCATCAAACATGATGAATAACCAAGGTAACAGCAAAATCAGGAAGAAAGTTTTATTTTATTTAAAACATATTTTATTTATTTATTTTTAGAGAGGGGGGAAGAAGGGAGAAGGAGAGGGTGAGAAATATCAATGTGTGGTTGCCTCTCACATGGCCCCCCACTGGAGACCTGGCCCACAACCCAGGCATTTGCGCTGACTGGGAATTGAACAGGTGATCTTTTGGTTCACAGCCTGTGCTCAATCCACTGAGCTATACCATCCAGGGCAGAAAGAAAATTTTAAATCTCCAAAAAATAAATCTAAAGAATCAAAGATTGTGATTCAAATTACAGAAAATTCAAGATAGCAGTTCTAAAAAAAATCTCAAGATACAAGAAAACTGAGATAAACAAGTCAGTGAATTCAGAAATAAAGTCAAGGAACAAAAACTTCACCAAAGAGATTAAAATTATAAAATACCCATACAGAAATTCTGGAGTTTAAGAACTCAATAAAAGGGATGAAGAATAAACTAGTGAGCTTAGAAAATAAAGCTGGCTAGATGGAGAAGAGATTGAAATACAGAAATTTTTGATATACAGAAATATAGACATAACTCAAGTGGAAGAGACTTTCTCAAGAGTAAAAAAAATAAAAATAAAAAATACTCCAGGAGAAATATCTGAAAAAGTAATAGTAGAATAATGGGTATATTTGAAAGAGAAAAGTGGGAGAAGGAAAAAGAGAGCCCATTCAAACAAATAATCCATGAGAATTTCCAAAAATTATGGAAAGAACTGGGTCCTGCTATCTAAAAATCTAATTATTTGAATCCAAAGAGGTTTTCTCCAAGGTAGAGTATATTAAAATTGCCCAAAAATTACTAAGAGAATTTTTTCAAGGCAGCCAAGTAAAAGAAGACAGTAACCTGTAAAGAAAACACCATTAGATCATCATTGTATTTTTCAGCAGATAGCCCAAAATCTTGGAGAGAGTGGAATCAAATATTGAAAGTACTGAAAGAGAGAAATCAACAGCAAAGAATAATATACACAGAAATGTTATGCTTCTAGATATGAAAGAAAAATAAAGGCTTTTCCAGACATACAGAAGTTGAAGGAATTTACTACCACAAGATCTGCATTGCTATAAATGTAGAAAGGCACTCTGCTAACTGAAATAGAGATACAAGGATACAAACTGTGAGTAAGATAATTAATAGAAAAATTGCAACCCTTGTTTAGGATATGGTTTTATTTTTTATTTTATTGATCATACTATTAAAGTTGTCCTCTTTTTCCTCCTTTGCCCCCCTCCACCAAGGACTCCCACTTCCTCTGGTGATCCCCTCTCCTTTTTTATGTCCATGAGTCATGCATATAAGTTTTTTGGCAACTCCATTTTCTATACTTGCTCTTAACATTCCCCTGTCTATTCTGTAACTATAAATTTGTACTTCTTAATTCCTTCACCTTTTTCCCTGTTCCCCAAATCCCCTACCCAACTGGCCACTGTCAAAATGTTCTCCATATCTATAATTCTGTTTCTGTTTTTCTTGTTTGCCTTGTTTTTTAGATTCAATTGTTAATAGTTATGTATTTATTGCCATTTTAATGTTCATATTATTGATCTTTTTCTTAAATAATTCCCTTTAACATTTCATGTAATATGATTTGGTGATGATAAACTCCTTTAGTTTTTTCTTATCTTGGAAGCACTTTATCTACCCCTCAATTCTAAATAATACCTTTGCTGGATAGAGTAATCTAGGTTGTATGTCCTTGCCAGTCCCTGCTAGCTTGTAAAGTTTCTTTTGAGAAATCCGCTGACAGACTTAAGGGAGCTCGTTTGTAGGTGATTATCTGTTTGTCTCTTGCTGCTTTTAATATTCTCTGTCATTAACCTTTGGCACTTTAGTTATGAAGTGTCTTGGTGTGGTCCTCTTGCATCTATGTTGTTTGGGACTCTCTGTGCTTCCTGGATTTATATGTCTATTTTCTTCACCAAATTAAGGAAGTTTTATTTTATTATTTTTCAAAGAAGTTTCCAATTTCTTGCTCTTTTTTTCCCTCTAGCTCCCCTATGATTCAAATATTAGAATGCTTGAAATTATCCCAGAGGCTCCTTATACTATTCTTGTTTGTTCATTTGTTTGATTCTTTTTCTTCTTGTTTTATGATTAGTTGATTTTTTGCTTCCTTATGTTTCAAATCATTGATTTGATTCTTGGTTTCATCCATTCTACTGTTGTTTCCCTGTATATTGTTCTTTATTTCAATAAGTGTGTCCTTCATTTCTGACTAGATCTTTTTTATGCCATTGATTCCTCACTAAGTTCCTTGAAAATCTTTATAACCAGTGTTTTGAACTCTGCCTCTGACAGATGGCTTCTCTCCATTTTGTTTAATTCTTTTTCTGGAGTGTTGATCTATTCTTTTATTTGGGCCATGTTTCTTTGTCTCCTCATTTTGGCAGCCTCCCTATGTTTGTTTCTACACATTAGATAGAGCTTCTGTGACTCCCTGTTTTGGTAGCATGGCCTAATGTAGTAGATGTCTTATAGGGTCCAGTGACACAACCTCCCCTATCACCCAAGATGTGTGTTCAAGGGGCACCCTCTGGGTGGGCTGAGAACCACTTCCTCTTCTAGTTGATCCTTGATTGCTGTTGGTAGGTCAATAGGAAGGATTTACCCAGGCCAGTCAGCAGCAAGGACCACTGACCACCACCTTCATCCTCTGTGGAGGATCAGCTCTGCAGGGGCAGGGTAATTGTGCTCTGAAGTGGTCTGTAGCTGTCCACTGGGTATAGAGGCTCTGGGGTTATCAGGTGGTGTAGGCCATAGTCAGCCCCTATTTGTGTTTTGCAGAGCCACCCTATATGAGCTACAAAGTAATCTACAGATGGCTGCTATTTGTGCTGGACTGGAGATTCCCAGGCAAAGCCAGGCTGTGAACCTAGGCTGGCTGCTGCTACTTTTGGGCCTGGGGCCACTTAACCAGAGGTATGGGGTTGGGAGCTGGGGGCTGTTGTTTGTTTGAGAGAATTTAGGAATTTGTGAAGCATGAATGAAAACTAGTCATTGATGGAAAAACCACTGTTAACAGCTTGAGTGGACCCATACATTGGGTTGGGCAGAGACTCAGTGGATCTCCAGGGTGGGGCAAACAGTGTTAGGCAGGTTGATAGAGTCTCAGATATGGTGTCTGCCATGCTCTTTGGCTCTGTGGGCAGAGGATTAGAAAGGGGATAATGGCTTCTGCCCACCTTCCTGCTGGGAGAAAGTTGTCCCCCAGCTCTTGCTTTGATGCCAGACACTTCAGTTCCTCCCCATAAGCTACTGGTGCTTTTCAAGCTGCTACTCCCATGCTAGAACTCATATGGAGTGAGTTTGAATAAGTCTGTGTGCAGGTTCTTTAAGAGGAAGTGGTTGGGACTCCAGAAGTTTTTTTTCTGCTGTCTAAATCCTTCTGGTTTTTGCAGCCAGAAGTTATGGGGACTTATCTTCCTAACACTAGAACCATGGGCTGGTAGGCTTGATGTGGGGCTGGAACCTCTCACTTCCAATATATTTCTCCTGAATTTTTAACCACCTCATGTGGGTGTGGGACCAACCCATTCAATGTCTCCACTCTGCTAACAGTCTGGATGGATGTCGTTTCTTAAATTATGCTGTTTACAGACTTCCACTCAACTCAATTTCTGATGTTTCTGAGTGATGGTTTTTCTATAGTTTAGTTGTAATTTTGATGTGGTTGTGTGAGGAGGTGAGCCATGTTTATCTATGCAACATCTTGACCAGAGGTGTGCCCCTTCTTCATTTCTGATTGGATCATTTTATGCTGTTGAAATACTCACTGAGTTCCTTGAGCATCCTTATAACCAATATTTTGAACTCTGTATCTGATTACTTCTCTTTATTTTTAATGTCTAGTTATTTTTCTGGAGTTTTGTTCTGTTCTTTTATTTGAGCTGTATTTATTTGTCTTCTCATTTTGGCAGCCTACCTATATTTGTTTCCATGTATTAGGTAGAGCTGCTTTGACTCCATGTCCTGGTAATATGGCCTAATGGAGTAAATGTTCTATGGGGTCTATTGACACAGCCTTCACTATCCACCAAGCTGGGTACTTAAGATGAATCCTTCATGTGGGCTAAGTACTCCCTCCTCTTGTAGCTAGCAGGTCAATGGGAGAGATTTATCCAGGCCAGACAGTTAGTAGGACTGGCTGTGACCTCAGGCCAGCAACCACATCTCTTTGTGGCTTGCGGAGATGGTTGGGTGGTGGTACTCTGATGTACTATAATTGCCTACTGGGTACAGAGGCTCTGTGGTTTCCCAGGTGATGCAGGCCAATATCAGCCACTGCCTTTGTTCTGTCTTGGGCCCCTTGGTGGAAACTATAAAGCAAACTGCAAATGGTTGCTTCTAGTACCAGGCCTGGGGCCAATCAGCGAGAGGTACAAGAGGTATGGGGCTTGACTCAGCTGTTGCTTGTTTGAATGGATTTAGGAAGTCTGAAGCTTGAACCTAGCCTAGCCATTCATATGGAAAAGCCAATGTCACCAGGTGGGGTGGGCCCATAATTTGGATGGGGCAGAGCCTTAGGTAGTCATCAGGGTGGGGCTAACCATGTGAGTCAGTTTGATGGAGACTCAGATATGGTGCCGCTGCACTGCACTATGGCTATATGTAGGGGAGAGGTAAGAAAAGGTACAAAGGCCACTGTCTGCAGTTCTGTCTGGGAGGAAGTTCTCCCCCAGCTCTCACCCTGATGCCAGACACTTCAATTTCTCCCCATATGCCTGCCACTGGTGTTCTTTGAGGTGTTCCCCTGGTAGTGGGGCCCAGAGGGAGTGAGTCTGAGGAAGTCCATATACAGTGCCCTCCAAGAGGAGAGGCCTGAGAATCCTACAATTTCCTCTGCTGACCCATGCCCACTGGTTTTGACAGCCCAATGATATGGGGACTTTTCTTCCTGGCACTGGAACCCTGGACTGGGTGGTTTGGTGTGGGGCTGGGATCCCTCACTCCCAAGATATTCCTCCATTTTATATTCACCGCTCATGGTTTTGGGGCCAGCTGTTTCCATGTCTCCCATCTCCACCCTTCTGCCCCTCCTACTCATTTGGATGAATGTGATGTCTTTAATTCCTTAGTTGTTGAACTTCCATACAGCTCAATTTTGATGATTCTGATGACAGTTGTTCTGTAATTTAGTTGTAGTTTTGCTGTGGCTATACAAGGAGGTAAGCCACATTTACCTGTGCCTCCATCTTGACCAGAATCCAGGATAGGGTGTTAAACAGTTAAATATAATCTAAGGTTAAAGGAGGTAAAAACATTTAAAAAGAAGACAATAGTTACTGCAATTGGAAATGAAGGCATAGCTTAAAAAGGGATATTTTTTTCATTGAAGAAGGTAGAGAGGGTACTCTCCTTCAGAGGTACTATTTGATGGAGTACTGATCCAATTTACCCACACCAATCCAGGGGGACCTCAAAAAAGAGATAATTTGTGACAATAAAAAGAGTCAGGGGAAAGAAGTAAATTTGTGAAGTGAATGGAGATAAGATGTAATGAGAAGAAAAAGGACTACTGTATATATATACACTTTCTTTTGTATGAACCTAATGATAACTACAAAAAATAAATCTAGAAATCAGATACATAACAACAACCAAAAAGAAAATGGAGGAAAATCATGGAATACCACTAAATTAAAGTGACAGAAAGATAAGGGAAAAATAACCAGTGGGGACACAGAGCTACCAGAAAACAGAAGAAAAAATAGCCATAGGAAATTCTCATATATCAGTAATCATTCTAAATGTAAACACACTGAACTCACCAATTAAGAGATACAAAGTAGCAGGATGTATTAAAAACCAAAACCGACTTTATTCTGCATTTAGGATACACATCTTAGCTGCAAAGACAAATATAGACACAAAGTGAAGGGGTAAAAAGTGATACTTCAAGCAAATGGCATTCAGAGAAAAGTGAGTGTAGCTGTGCTTATATCAGACAAAATAGATTTTAAGACAAAAATGGTAACAAGAAACAAAGACAAACATTTTATAATGATAATGGGGACAATCAAAAAGACATAACACATTAATATATATGAACTTGACCTTGGAGTACCAAAATATATAAAGCAACTACTAACAGAACTAAAGGGAGAAACTGACAAAAACACAATTATAGTAGGGGACATAAGTACCCCATTGATAGCAGTGGATAGATAATACTAACAAAAAATCAATAAGGACATACCAGCTTTAAATTACACATCAGATCAATTGGACATGGTTGATATTTACAGACCTTTTTTTCCCCCAGAACACCAGAATATACATTCTTCTCTAGTGCACATGGGACATTTTCAAGGAGCACAAAATCAACAAATTTAAGAAGAGTGACATCATATCAAACATATTTTCTGACCACAGTGCTTTGAAATTAGAAATCAACTGCAAAATGAAAGTGGGAAAAAACACAAATACATGGAGATTAAACAACATGCTACTAAACAATGATTGGGTCAAAAAAGAAATGAGAGAAAAGATTTAAAAATACATAGACAAATGAGAATTACAATTCAATAGATAAAAATTTTTCAGGATATAGACAAAGTGATAATAAGAGGGAAGTTTATACCATTATAGGCCTACCTCAAGAAGCATGAAAATCTCCAATAAACAACCTAACACTTCACCTTAAAGAATTAAAAAAAGAATCAAAGCCCCAATTCATTAGAAGGAAAGAAATAATAAAAATGAGAATAGAATTAAATAAAATAGAAAACAAAAGGAGAATACAAAAATTAATGCAACAAAGAGTTACTTCTTTGAAAAGAATGATAAAATTGACAGATCTCTGGCTAGACTCACTAAGGAAAAAAGACATAAGACTTCAATAAATAAAATTAGACATGAAAGAGGAGAGGCTACAATGGGCACCACAATTATTACTATAAAAGACTATAAAAAATACTAAGAAAGGCTATATTCAGCAAATTGGATAACTGAAAAAATATGGACAAGTTCTTAGACATATATAACTTTCCTAGTCTGAATCATGAAGAATTGGAAAATGTAAATAGACTGATTAACAGTAAGAAAATTGGAACAATCACCATAACCTCCCAAAAAAGTGGAAGTCCAGTATCAGATGGCTTCACTAGTGAATTCTACTACATGTTCAAAGAGTTAATACCTATCTTCTCAAATTCTACCATAAAATTGAAAAAAGAGGCAATACTTCTAACTCATTTTATGAGGCCAGCAATACCTTGTTACTGAAACCAGGTAAGAAAAACACACACGAAAAGAAAATTACAGGTCAATATCTCTGGTGAATATAGATACAAAAGTCCTAAATGGAATACTAGCAAATTGAGCATAAAAATACATTAAAAAGATAAATACATCACAATCAAGTAGGGTTTAGTCCAGGGGCATGAGGATGTTTTAACATATGCAAATTGATGAATGCTCCACAGCACATTAACAAAATAAAAAATACAAGTCAGATGATTATATCAATAGATGCAGAAAAGATATTTGACAATATACATGATATACAAAATCCATTTATGACTAATAAAACACTCAGTAAAATTGGTATAAGAGAAAGTACCTCAAGAGAATAAAGTCCATATATAATAAAGCTTTAGCTGATATCAAATTCATTGGTAAAGAACTGAAAGCTTTTCCTCTAAAATCAGGAACAAAACAAGGATGTCCACTCTTACCAGTATTATTCAACATAGTACTGAAAGTCTTAGCCAAATAATAGGTAATCAAATTGGGTATGAAATAAATTTCACTTTTTGCAGATGAGATGATTCTTTATATAGGAAACTAGAGATCCCACCAAAAAAAGCTATTAAAAACAATTAACAAGTTCAGTAAAGTTGCAGGATGCAGAATCAATGTACATAAATCCATTGTGCTCCTATACAAGTAGGGCAAAAGTAGGTTTACAGTTGTTTATATGAAAAATGATACAATAATAAATAAATAATAATATAAGAATAAACTCTGTGCTTCCCCTACTCACAGCTGTAAACCTACTTTTGGCCACCGTGTATCCTAACAAAAACATTTTAGAAAAAGAAATGAGGAACACAGTCTCATTTGAAATTTCAACAAAGAGAATAAAACACCTAGGAATAAGCACTAGCTATAATCAAATCAAAACTGCAATGATATAACCTCACACCTGTTAGAATGGTTATTATCAATAAAACAAGAAATACATGTTGCAGAGGATGTGGAGGAAAAGGTACCCTCATACATTGTTAACAGGAATGTGAAACGGTACAGCCACTATGGAAAACAATCTGGAGCTTCCTAAAAAAAAATTAATAATAGAGCTACCAATATGACCCAAACATCCCTCTTCTGGGAATCTACCCACAAAATTTGAAACATTTATCTGTAATTATCTCTTTAGATAATTATATCTCTATATCTCTATCTATCTATCTATCTATCTATCTATCTATCTATCTATCTATCTATATCCCTATGTTCATTGCAACATTATAGATGGTAGCCAAGGCATGGAAACCACCTAAATATCCTTTGATATGTGATTGGATAAAGACAATGTGATTCATGCTTATAATGAAATATTACTCAGCCATAAGAAAGGATGAAATACTGCCATTTGTGACAACATGGATGATCCTGAGAGTATCATGCTAAGCAAAATAAGTCAGATAGAAAAGAACAAGAACTATATTATTTCACTCATACATGGGATAGAAAACAGAAAGCAACACATGAACAAACAAACTCATAGACATAGGCAACAGTATTGTGGTTACCACAAGGGAAGGGGGAGGAGGTTAAAGGGCAAAGTGGGTCAAATATATGGTAATAGAAGGAAACTAGACTTTGGGTGTTGACCACACAATGCAATACATAATGTATTATAGAATTGTACCCTTGAAACTTATGTAATACTATTAGCCAATAAATTTAATAAAAAATAAGACCATAGCATGAACTACAGGCATACACATTTTGGCTTGCCAAATTCTACACACACAATTATGTGAACCAATGTTTTCAAATAAATCCCACTGTTTCTATTATCTATCTGTCATCTATCTATCTATCTATCTATCTATCTATCTATCATCATCATCTATCTATCATCTATCTAATTTATCATCTACCTATCATCTGTCACTGCTATTGATTGATTCTGTTTCTCTACAGAATCCTGGCTATACAGATTTTGGTACTGAAAAGTGGGGTTCTACTGTAGAAAATATCTAAAAATATGAAAGTGGTTTTTGCATTGTGTAGTGGGTAGAGGCTGGAAGAATTCTGAGATTCATGCTAGAAAAAGCCCAGATTGCTTTGAAGACCAGGTTGGTAGAAATATGGACATTAAAGGTGATTCTGATGGGGTCTCAGAAAGAAGTGAATAGGATGATAGAGGTATTACCTATTCTCTTAAAGAACACATTTTTGTCATAATCAGAATGTTGCTAGAGATGAAAACATTAAAGGTGCTTCTGCTGAGACCATATAAGGAAATGAGAAAAAAGTTATGGTCACTGGAGGAAAGGGGATGTTTGTTATAAAAATGGCAGAAAATTTTGCTAAATTATGTTCTACCATTGGTTGGGAAGTAGAGCTTTTAAAGTGATAAACTTAGATATTTAGCTGAGTAGATTTTCAAGTAAAATGTGAAAGTTGTGGTCTTTTTTTGTTTGTTTGTTTATAGTAAAATGTAGAAGGAAAGAGATTAACTGAGGAAAGAACTGGTAAACAAAAAGAACCAGCATTTGATAATTTGGAAAACTCTCATCCTGTCTGTATTACTAAAAATGCCAAGACATGCTCTGGAGAAAGCACCAAGGGTAAGGTTGGGCAACCTTGATTGAAGGATTAAGTATATGACTTATGGATCCACACAACCATTTCAACAGAAGATAGGAATAAGGATCGAATTATCTAAGAAGTTCTATGGAGGATCCCCATGTATAACAGCATGAATATGTGTGATATCCATGGAAGACCAAAAAGGGTTTTGAGCATGTCAAACCAGCAGAAAGACAGCCAGCTTGAACTGGAGGAGACAAAGACAGGATAAAATTAAGGAAGGCTGTCAGGCTTCTCAGATGCCATTAACTTCTGTGTAGGAAACATACTACCCAGAGATCAGGGCTGAGTGGATGTTTCCTAGGGCCACCATGGGCATGGAGGGCAGAGCATGGAGACAAGAGGATTATTCCCAAGCCTTGAAACCTAATGAAATTAACCCTACTGGGTTTCAAACTTGCTTGGGAAAAGTTATCCCTTTATTTTTTCAATTTCCTCCATTTTGGAATGGGAATGACTGTCCTATGCCTGTCCCACCTTGCATTTTAGAAGCAATTAACTTATTTTCTAGTTTCACAGATTCACAAATGGATAGATATTTTGTCCTAGAATAGCTCATACATAAGATCTAATCTATATCTGATTTAGATAATTTAAGTAATAAGATTTGGAACTTTTCAAGTTGATGATATATTTTTGAGACTTTGGACTTTGGGGGAAGTTGGGGAAGGGTGAATGTATTTTGTTTATGAGATGAATGTGTATTTTGGGGTGGGCAGCAGGTAGACTCTACAGAGTTGAATAGTGTCCACCCAAAATTCATGTCTACCTGGAATCTCAGAATGTGATATCTTTTGGAAATAGAGTCTTTGCAGATGTCACTAGTGAAGATGTGGTCAAACTTGAATAGGTGAGCCCTACATACAAAATGACTGGTGTCAGAAGAACAGAGAGAGAAGAGGCAGACATGATCACAGAGGGAGAAATTTGAGTGATATATCTGCAAGACCAGAAACACCAAGGATTGCTAGCAAACACCAGATACTAGAAGAGACAAGGAAGGATCCTTCCCTACAGCCTTTAGAGGGACCACAACCCGGCTTACACCATGATTTCAGATGTGTAGCTTTCAGAATTTTGAAAGAATAAATTGCTGTTGTCTTAAGTTACCCATTTTGTGGTAGTTTATTATGGCAGCCCTAATACAGAGTGGTTAGTTATGTGTTTTCTTAAGTCCATATCTTGGTGAACAGAGAGGAAGTAGTAAGAAAAAGAAGAAAAGCTCAATATGCTTTCTCTAGCCTGGATGGCCTATTTTCCCACATGTATAACCTCTACATGTTAGATAGCTTCTTCTTCAGTCACTGCAGTACCAATTCAAAATGAAGTAAGAGTGAGAAAGTCTTCTTGGTATGTGGTAGCTACATGCTGTATGGACTCATGTCCTGAACCTGAGAACTCTCTAGATTTTGAGACACATATCTTCTCCAACAATTTATACTTTTTGACCCAGAAGAAAAAGTTTTTTGTTGGTATTTAAGTCTCTAATTTTCTTTTTATTTCTTTCTAATTCTAATTGCATTGATCAAGTTTTTACTCTTGTGTATTCTTATATGTGAGCTACAGGGTAGCACACTTGGTCACTCATAGAACCCAGTCATTCCTCACTCTGGTCAGTGTGTTTACTCTTGGCAAAATGCAACTTCCTCTTTTAGAGAAAAAGTATTTAAAAAGGATATTTAAGTGAGATCCCCAGGCTCCTTGAGTAGCAAATAGCTTTTCAAACACAACACTTTAATGGGCTACAAGTAAGCATTTCAAAAACAAAAGTATTGAATGTCCCTTTTAATGTATTTGGGTTTAAAAAACAAGAAGAGTATAGAGTTGGCGAAGTTTCTTCTGGATTTTACAGAATTGAAAATGCTTGAATAATTTCTACATTTGTGCCCATACACAACAGCAAAAAAATTGCAAATGACCTGGAAGGATAACAAAAATGATAGGTGAAAATCCAAACAGTATGCAACTTATGCAAGACTGCACCTGATGGAAATAGTTATCTATTCTATAAGCTTTTCCCTGAGAAAGGAAAACAGAATGATGGGCATATAGGATAAGGAGAGAAGGAAGGATGAGGAGAACCATATATCTGCTCTAAATACAGGAACTATTTGCTATGCATTTTGAATTGCTAACATTTGGGAGAATACTGGACAATAGAGCTTCATGTAAACTATAAATTTTATAACAGTGAGTTAGCATGTGCATTTAACAGAAAATAAAGAAAACTTAGTGCAAATTGATTTAGTGTATAACCTCACTTTTCTGCTGCTTAATGCAGTGATGGTGATAGAGCCAAAAAGGTAGATTTATGCTTTGTAAAGCATAGGAAAAATACTTCTGTGTTTAATTAATGTGTGGTTCCTACCTAGACCCCAAGGTTTCTAAGTTTGTAGCAACTACTCCTTAGCCATTTGGGTGCTAAACTAAACATTACTACACTGGCTTTAGAACAAAGAAGAAAAACAATAATTGCAATCAGTTCCGATTAACCCCCAACATTTGCCAAGCACCTACTGTGTGTCAGGTATGAGGTTATGACATAATGATATTCAGATGGAGTCACTTGAATAGTCCAGAACCATGGGGAGTGTGAGAAAAGATAGGCTGTGATTATCTTGGTTTGGGTTTCCCCAGAAGCAAACACTGAGACAAGGATTTGAGGACTACTATTTTAATTAGGAGTGATCCCAGGAACCATGGATAGGAAAGTAAAAGAAGTGAGTCTGGAAAGGGAAGGAAGACAACTGAAGTAAGAAACTGGTAATTCTACTAAGAAATCAGAACACAACCTGATATTAGCATACTTAAAAGAGAGAGGTGGGTAGGTATCTAATTCCAACCCATCACTGACATAAGGGGGTGGTTCCTGGGAGCATTTACTTCCCAGAACTTCTAGCTTTTTCTTTGAAGATCAAGAGAAAGCCTTCAGTCAAGATTGGGCATGTTCAGGATTGTATGGTCATACTAAACATTGATGTGTGTGAGAGATACATTGATCAGTTGCCTGCCACACGCCCCCAACTGGGGACCTGGACCACAACCCAGGCATGTGCCCTAGCCAGGAATTGAACTGGTGACCTGTCAGTTTGCAGACTAGTGCTCAATCCACTGAGCCACAACAGTGAGTCTCACAGGAGAGTCTGTTGGAGGGGCGTGTGGAAACATAAAACCTACCTACCCAGGACTCAGTAACAGGGAGGCACCTCAAAGGCCACAATTCACTTGCAGGTAGCAGGGGAAGTGACTGAAAGAGGGGTGAGAGCTGAAAAAGCAGCATTGTTCTCTCTCTGACCCCTGTCCAACATATAGGACCACAGTGCAGCAAAGTGGGCTGCCCCACTCTGGTGAACACCTAGGCCTCCACCCCTTACAATGTAACAGGTGCACTAAGACAAAGAAATATGGCCCAACTAAAAGAACAGATCAAAACTCCACAAAAGAACTAAGTGACAAGGAGACAGACAACCTATCAGACGCAGAGTTTAAAACACTGGTAATCAGGATGCTCAGAGAAATGACTGAGTACAGCCACAAATAAAGAAAGAAGTGAATGCTATACAAAGCAAAATAAAGCAAAATATACTGGGAAGTAATGGTGAAGAGAAGGAAACTGGGACTCAAATCAATGATTTGGAACAAAAGGAAGAAATAAATATCCAACTGGAACATAATGAAGAAACAAGAGTTAAAAAAATGAGGAGAGGCTTAGGAACCTCTGGAGCAACTTGAAATGTTCCAACATCCAAATCATAGGGGTGCCAGAAGGAGAAAAGGAAGAGCAAGAAATTGAAAACTTATTTGAAAAAATAATGAAAGAGAACTTCTCCCATCTGGCAAAGGAAATAAACATACAAGTGCAAGTCCAGGAAGCACAGAGAGTTCCAAACAAGTTGGAACCCAAAGAGGAACATGTGGTGTCCGCCCTGCCTGGTTTCAGGAGCCGTAACGCCCCCGTGGCTAAGGCTGAGTGAGAAATCTCCCAGAACTGGGAGGCCTAAGGAGACAAAACTTATTTCCCTGAACATGGGCACTGCCTGCTCTGCTATTC
>CM052542.1:87465504-87502018 GCA_028533065.1 Trachops cirrhosus | reverse complement strand
AAATCCAAATCTCCTGGCTGCCTTTGTCTCCTCCGCCCGACTCAGGGCCTGTGGAAATAGCAGAGGCGGTGAGGCTCAGACTAGAGTCGGCGGACACCTGGGGTGAATTGGACCTGAGGCATAAGATATGTAAAATCCTGTGAGACCTGCTTGCTAGGATGCTCTTGGATGTGTAGGCTCTGGCAGGAAACTAGATCAATCATGTACCTGTCAGGTAATACCAGCCCCAAAACCCAGAGTGAGACTTTTGAACCCTGTGTAAATTATCTACCTGTTTTGATCTTTTCTGCTAGACAATGAATCCACATTCTGTATCTGTTCACTTACCCAATACTACCTAATAAAAAGCCTATTGAGGCGGCGGCTCGGGGCACTCTCCTTTGAGAGAGTGGCCAGGGACCTCGGAGTCACCCTCCCCTTGAGAGGGTAGCCATGTTGTCCCTATTCCTCCATAGGACTGGGTAGTCTGTGTGTATGTTTCTCTCGTCACTTGCAAGCATCTACAACATTTACGGTCACCACGGGCCAGTGGTCTGCAACAGGAACATACCAAGACACATCATAATTAAACTGCCAAAGATGAAAGATAAGGAGGGAATCTTAAAAGCAGCAAGAGAGAAGGAGAGAGTTACCTACAAAGAAGTTTCCATAGGACTATCAGCTGATTTCTCAAAAGAAACCTTGCGGGCAAGAAAAGTCTGGAAAGAAGTATTCCAAGTTGTGAAAGGCAAGGACCTTCATCCAAGATTGCTCTACCCAGCAAAGCTATCATTTAGAATGGAAGGGCAGATAAAGTGCTTCCCAGTTAAGGTCAAGTTAAAGGAGCTCATCATCACCAAGACCTTATTATATGAAATGTAAAAGGGATTTATCTAAGAAAAAGAAGATCAAAACTATGAATAGTAAAATGACAACAAACTCACAGCTATCAACAACTGAACCTAAAACAACAACAACAACAACAACAACAAAAGAAACTAATTAAACAACAAGACCAGGAACAGAATCAGAGAAATGGAGATCACATGGAGGGTTACCAGCAGGGAGGCGTGAGGGGAGAATGGGGGAAAAAGTACAGGGAATAAGGAGCATAATTGGTAAGTACGAAATAGACAGGGGAAGGTTTAGAAGAGTATAGGAAATGGAGAAGCCAAAGAACTTTTATGTATGACCCATGGACATGAACTAAGGGAGGGGGGGTGCTGGAGGGAATGGAGGTACTGGGTGGAAAGGGATAAAGGGGAGAAAAAATAGGATAACTATAATAGCATCATCAATAAAATATACTAAAAAGAAAGAGAAAGCCTTCAGTTGGATAGTTACAGTTTCTTATAGTGGGATAACCTCAGCAGGTACCAGGATGAGACATCCAAAGCATCTACTATAATATATCAGTAGGTAAAGAGTGACCCAACAACAAATGTAAAATGATTTCAGAGGAGGAAGAGAGTATTATGGGATGTAGCAAGAAGGGAGAAATTTATGGAAAGGTTTGGGAGTTGATCCAGGCACTGAAAGATGGAAGGGGGCACAGTGAGCCAGGGTGCCTAATTTCAAGGGCTTTCTGAAAGCCTCAGCTGGTAATAAAAGATTATCAAGTAGTATCTGCCCAGGAATGCCCTGAAATACAGGCTGCATAGGCCATAATGTACTATATGTATAGGAATACAGATTTTGAAATTTTGAGCAGAGAAATATGAGGAAGTATTTTGATATGGCAGAGCCTGCCACTTGTCCACCAATATCCATTGTTTAATCTTCCATAGCAGTGAAATTTCCAGTTGGGTGCTGGCCAAACAAAATGTAGACTTCATTCCCAGTCTCTTTGGGAGGTAGGTGAGGCCATGTAGGTTAAGTTCTGGCTAGGGGAACATGAACAGAAATTGCATAAACAACATCCATGCTTTGGTCTTACTGGACATGCTCTCCCCTTCCACTTCCTGCCTTTCTAGTGCCTGAAATGTGAACTCTGTGGAGAGGGTCATGTTAATGAAGGCAGCACTTTGAGGAGAGCAGAAGATCAAGGCAGATAAAGCCAGAGCCCCTAGAAACTCTATGCACTAGAAGCACAAACCATTATTTAAAGTGTTTTTCAACAAGACTAAACCTATATTTAGCCTTGTATAAGGCTAACCTATAGATTAGAGAATTAAGAATGAACTTTGAAGGGAAGGACAGACTACACGTGTTTTACATTTGCCATAACTCTGAGGTTGGTGTTCTCTGTTATGCTGAGCTTTTTCATGGTTCTGATGCTTAATTCTCAGATTGTTATTCCTTTTAAACCTCAACTTTTGTATTTACAAACTAATATGATGATAAGATTTTCTGTAATACTGGAAGGAGCATAAGGACTGACAGCCTAACAAAGTGGAGGAAATGTTAGCAGAGGATCTCAGGCAGATTTGCCTTGATCAAGCAAAAGACATTTGAGATAACATCCTGAGCAAATATTGAAAGAGAAATTTCAATTGGGTAGGACTCTAAGTTAACACATTTCTAGCTATGTGTGTGATTATATTTAAATGTCAGTTTCAGTGTCTAATAAGTGAGAGACATCTGTTTGCTGGGGAAATGAATTGGGTTGGAGTGTCTTCATAGTAGTTGCAGAAGCAATCATCTTAAACCAGTAAAGCTTATATTTGGTAATTCATAAATTGTAATATCTAGTCATTTACAATCATTTACAATCTAGTCAGATAAAACAATCCAGATTTGTATAATATACTCAGAGATTAGAATGTGTACATTTACTCTGGTTGCTTTGTGATGCTTATGCTAATGCAAGTTTAGAATTGAAGAGTAGGGATACCCACTTTTCTTAAAGCTCACTTCTTGGCCAGAGGCAACAAAATGGCATCATCTGCCTGCATCCTAAAAATAGTCCCAGGCCAACAAACAGCAGGGAGTGCCCCAGGAGGAATCAAAGCTCCTCCATCAGGGTGCATATGAATGTAGGAACCCTTGGGCACTCTTTCCCAGAGTGTTTAGGGAAGGGGAATCCATGCTGTGAATTGAGCAGCATTTTAGCAAGGCTTGGGCCTTTTAGGAACTTTGTGCCTAAACACAAAAGAGTTTCCTGGGAATTATTATGTCTGGCACAGGGTAGGTACTCAGATAACATGTGTATAATAAATGAACAAATAGTTGACCATGGACTTGGCACTAATAGGGGACTCAAGACTCGGAAAATTTTAGCTTAAGGTAAAAAGTTATAAGTCTAGCAAGTAATGTGTATATTAAAGCTTTTGTTTCAGAAACTACAGATAAAGCCTGTCCTGTCTCCTGGGAAAACACCTGACCTCCTGGGGCACTGCTAAAGATTACCACCTGGGGATAACTGGAGGCATCCAGACCTTTGTGTTCCAGGGAGAGACAGATGACCACTGCCCCTGGGACCAGCTAACTGCCCAGGACTGGAATGTTGAAGCTTCTATCACCTAATCCTCCCTGGATCTCAAAGCCCTCACTGCACCTTGTTTATTCCCTGGTATAAAAAGTCTGGCCTAGAAAGAAAAGGCAAGATGGTCTGTTAGGGTATGAATCCACCATCTTCTCCGATTGCTGGCCATCTGAATAAAGCACCCATAAAGATTCAATCGCTGTCATTGCTTATTGGGTTTGGTAGTGACAGGCAGCTTGAACACTGATGTCTTTTCCAGTTACAGCAGTAACCATCAATACCTATGTGATGAATTGTTGAGCATCTTAGAACTTTAGTAACCATGTGCTCATTGGAGACTTGATCCCCCCAGAGGGATGTCAATCCCTAACTTTTGTTCAAGTTTTCTTTTTTCTCTCTGAAGCTTCAGAAAGATTCTATGCCCTACTCTTGCCCTAATCAGCCTCTTTCTGTAGATCAATATGTATACTCATACCTTTAGCTTTTATTGGGCAGTAATTTTGCAACCCATATGTAATTCATTAGTATGCAAAATGCTCTGCTATTTGAGCCAAAATAATATACAGTTTGTCTGAAAAGTCTGGCAAATGAGGATATACTTATTTTAAATAGTTTATTAGTTAAATTTTCAAGTAATATACTTAATACATTTTCCCTTCATCTCCAGACAACTTTTTAGGTAAAGTAACTCTAAATTTAAAGTAATATGTCCAATCTTTAGTCTGAAAAAATACAAGAAATATACCCTTTCTTCCATGTTTCAAGAATATTTGGACACTGTAGTGTACTTGTAATCTTGTTTCAGGTTAGCAATAGGGTCATTGCTGTAGGTTTAGAGGCATTTCATCTGAAAGCCTTTGGAGGCTTTCTGGAGGAGTTTGAAGAAAAATGTATTGGATGTATTTTGTTTTAATAGTGTAAATAACATGCTGTTTAAAAGTAAGGTCTTCTTGTGTTTCCAGAATTTTTGTACCTCCTGTAAATTGATAAGTGCCTTGGAAAATTTATTAAATTTTTTTGTTATGGATTGGTTAAAAGAGAACAAATGCTTCAACATTTATTTTCAGCATCTACTTACAATATGTTCGAAAATAAAATACAAAGTTGAGGTTTTGGCTTGATTCAAACCTTACTCTCTGCAAAAAATATTTTAAAAGGAGAAAATAATGAATTTGAAGTAGGAAATAGGGAAAAGTGCATAATATTCTCCATCAACAAATCTGTCTTTGCAATATCCCCAAAAGCCAGCAAGTTCCATATGCTCTATAAACCCACTTTACAGGGGAACTTAATGGGTTGGATTTGCAGCAAGTTAAATGAGATTTAAAAAAAAAAAAACTGATGTAGTTTTCACAGACTGACGCCCTTCACTGTTTAAGCAAAACCATCTTGGGTTTGAACACTTAGGCCCATTTCACCATCAGCTTTGTGTCAAATCACCCTGAATTTGAAATTAAAGCACCCTTCATATCTTTGGTTTGGAAAAGTGTCATAGGCAAATCTGACTTCCATTCTTATGGCTTATCATGATCTCTTTCAAATCTTTGATGAATTCATGTCCAAATTCAAGGATTATATGAGAAGCTCTGAACATTACTTCTTCATTCCAGTATGAACAGACTTGAGGTAGACCCTCTGCCTCTAGCTACTATGCTATCTGTTTTAGTGATGATGGTTTAGGTCTCGAATCTTTGTCTGGAAGCCCCATTGGATAAAGACTTTTGTCTTTATGTTCACAAACCTATCATATAGTCCCTTGGTCCCTCCAGGGACTATATTGAGATTTCATGGTTATTAGCCATTATTCCCTAAAAGTATCAAGGTTAGCATATTTAAGGTCTCACCAAAAAGTGGAGATTAGAGAAAATCAATAGAAATAGTAATAACCCATTAAAAATGTCTTGAAGAAATTTGCTTCCAAAACAATCTAGATTTGTTAATGTAAAAACCTGCTTGCAGAATTAATTTTTCCCCTGAACCTTCTTACAATTTTCAGGGAGCATAGCTGGGCACTCTTTTCTCTTGAGACAGACTTCTTACAAGTTTTAGATGTGCAGCCAGCACCTCTTTAAAAGTTTTTGAACCAGCTCTTACTGGTTTGAAATGTAATATATTTTATAATTACATTTTTCTCTAGTTTTGTCTACATATGCCTCAGGGGGAAATGCTTATATATCCCCCGACCTTTTAATAAATTATTGCTGGGCTTAGAGACAGATTTTTCTCTGCACTTAGTCTTTCTACCCTATATATTAAGATGCTGAGCTGTGAATAAATTTTCTTTGTGGCCATAATCATAGACACCTGACATGCGGGGTGGTGGGACTGTGGCAACAATGGTGTTTTTTATTTTAAGGGACTAATCCATATAGATGAAGAAATGTCAGCCTACAGATACAAAACCTGCTTATCTCCACATGTGTGAGAATTACTTCCTCATATTGATGTAGATCTTTATACTTGACAAACCATTATCATATACAGTGTAACATTTGACATGACTGACCTCAACTCCTCCTTAGTAGTTGGTAGTTAGGATGGTGTACCATTCTGGCCACTAACATCCCTCCTCTCTCCCTCTCCTCCTTTCTTCCTCATCATACAAATATGCTTATATTACAAATGCAAAGTATATGTAAATATATAGCTTATATCTTCAGTTGCCTCTGAAATTGTTTAGGATGACAACAACACAGTATCTAATGAAGCTGGCAAGAGTCATAAGGACCATGTGCTGTTAAGTCAATAGGCACACAGGATGGCAAGACCACTTCCACTGGTGAGGAGGGAGAGCCACATTGAGAAGGCTAGATTTGTGCTAGGCCTGCAAAATGAGTTCATGTTTTTAACAAATGAAATGTGAGACTATGTTAAAGGTAAGTAATGCCTATTAGTTTGACTAGCATCTGGGCTGGGAGGAGACTAATGGGAAAGCATGACAAGCCACTGGCCTTTCCAAGACATGTGAAGCGAGACAGAAAGGTCCTGAGGAAATATCAGTGTGCCCTATTGCCTGCCCTGATGGTGGCTCCATGCTTCTACTAGAGAATTTTAAGCCCACCTCTATTTTTCTCTTTAAAGCAGTTGTAACTCATCATCAAGATGTCCATTCTCTCAAAGATCACTTCTGAGCTAGATGTTATCTACACAAAACTGGGTAACTACTTGAGGAAATCTGAATTCAGAATTTCAGTTTTCTTACTTTTGTTTGTAATAAATTCTATCTGGTTTTGGCTCTTTCTTCTAGGCCTGGAAATCATTTTTGGATGTAGATTCTGTCACGTAGATTATCAGCTGTCCCCACCAGCTTGGTCTGTTGAGAGTTTCCTCCAGGCTAACATTAATTACTTTGTCAGCACCCTCTGGGTTACTGTTTGTTTCATCAAATACAAACATATCTAACAATACTTTCATTCAGGCCTCACTTCTCTATCAAGTCAAATACCTTGCAGGAGCCATACTGCTTATGTTCTTCTGATCTACTTGCCTAGTTACTCCACCAAAAATTAAATAAGTTCATTGACTTGGATGCATCTTTTGTTCCTTTTCATGTGTAATCAAGCTATCAATAAATTGACTATTCCCTTACAGATGCTCCTCAACTTACAATGATGTTATATCCAGATAAACCCATTATAAGTACAAAATATTGAAAGTGCATTTATTACATATACCATACCAAACACTATAGTTTGGCCTAGCCTACCTTAAATGTGCTCAGAACACTTACATTAGCTGACACTTGGGGAGAATCATCTCACTGCTGCTGCCCAGCTTAACCAGAGACTATCATACCATACATTACTAAAAATGGTCAATTTAAGACTTCCAAAAGGATATTATATCCAATGGCCCAACAAAATGTCCTCAGGTAAAGGATTTTCAGGTATCCAAAAACATGAAAGAAGGAGGCAGTGCCCTAAAGCTCCAGCTCTCTATGCCTACCATTCCTGTAGGTCACTTTCCATGGCACAGACAAGAACCAAGGCATTCTGAGTGTTCTATTCCTGCTCATTCCCTCAGCTTGTCACTCAGGAGACCAGAGGAGTGGTGTAATCACGCCCTGGTAGGAATTTTTTAATAAGTTCAGCAACTATTTTCACAATGGCTTCAAAGAAGAGGAACCTGGAATCAATTTGTAACTCTTTTCCATGCCTTCCCCTGCCCACAATTTACTTTTGTAACAGGTGGAGTTATGGTAACTGCTAATGGAAGATTTGCCCTGGTCAGGCAGCTCTGCTGTAGATCACTGCTCCTTGGGGAGCATGCACCTGAGGAGAAATCAGTCAATTAATATCTCTGGGTTTCAGGTTTACTAACTATATAATCAGGAGCCCTCTGGCACTAACAACTGTAACATTCAGTAAGTAAGTATGCCATATTTGTAGGAAGAATAGCTTGATTTGTGTGGTAATTTTCTTTCATGATTAATATCACTTGGAAAAGATCCAGAGTCATGTTAGTTCTCCCCATTCCTTTCCAGCTCATTGTGAACTTCTTGTGTCAATCTCCAAAGGTTTGTAAAAGTTCTCTGGGACTTTTGTCTTCTGCATGCTTTGTCTCCAAGTTCCAGTTAAATTTTTGAGGAATTTTGGATCTTATAGCATTATCCCATTACTGGAAGAAGCCCAAGAAATTTATGACAATATACCTATGTTACAATTCTACTACCTACCCAAATAATGATAATTTTTCTAGTTTTTCTGATTAAATGCCTGTAGTCTTTTGTTCAGCTATTCTGCATGTACTTAAAGTGGCTTTTCTTGGTGTGTGTCCTCTTTGTTTTACCACCCGGAAATTGAAGTGCTTCAGGCATTTTCATTCTTGCATGAAAGCTTGGCCGCTGTTTCTTCCCAATATTTGGAAAAGTCAAGGTATCATGTGAGCTGCCAAACAGACTGGGTGGGAACTGGAAAAGATCCAGGGCCATATTAGTTCTCCCCACTCCTTTTCAGTTCATTGCAAACTTCTTGTGTCAATCTCCTAAGGTTTGTAAAAGTTCTCTGGGACTTTCATCCTTTGCAAACTTTCCCTCTTAACCTCAAAGAGTCTAATTTCAAAATTACCCACAATATTGATTCAGATTAGCCATCAACCATGTATACTGAATGGCAGGGAAGCATTTAGAAATAACCACTTCCTCATAGGAGATTGGACACAGAAAAAGTTGTCCAGACTTTAAACTGATTGGCTGTTAGGTGAATGGCTGAGATCTATTTCCCCTTTTTGATTTAATGTGAACAGGTCAAAGGGCCACTGAAAAGTACACAACACTTCTAGTTTAAAATAGATCTTGGAAGAAATTGAAAGAAGAAGGAAGAATGTGGGAATGCAATGGGACAGGATTCTTTGATCATAGACCCAGTGAGAATTCTAATTAGCTGCGCATGTAAAACCAAAAAGAAGAGCCTCCCCTAGAGCAGTCTTCCACAAGTGAAAAGGAAGTTCTGAGAAATGACTGAGTTTTCTTATTTCCAACGGAATCCATTATGAATTTCTGGGAGATTCTGAATGGAGAATCTTCCTTGACACCATATATTTTGAATAAGTGAAACTGTTGGTAATTCATAAAGTGTTTTTGCAGCAGAGAGAGGATTATTAGCTATGAATTATATGCTACATGTTATAGATATACACATATATACATACATTATATGTATACATATTTATATTTTAGGAAGAACTATCCTCTTTTCCCTCCTCTCCTCAATTCTCCCATCAGAGTTTTGGATAAAATCACAAGTGAAGGTTATGAGGATGAAGAGCAGCTTCAGGGAAGAATCCAGGGACCTTCCAACATTGGAGGTTGAACTGAGAGGACAAACTGGAAAAGAAACAGAAAAGCAGCAGGCATGAAGGTAGAAAGAAGCAGAGCAGGATATATGACCTAAGCCAAGAGTTGAAAGCATCTCAAATAGTAATCTGTTGAGAAGTTGAATAAGCTAAAGTTATAAAAGTAACCACTGTATAGGACCTTGCTGAACATGACAAGAGGAGTTTCTGTGAAATACAGGAAAGAAAGCTCCATTTGACAGACTTTGCATAAGAACTCATTCAAGAAATAGGCATGTTCATTGTTTGCCATAGTGAGAAATTTAGGGAAAAATCTATTGTGACCTCCAAATCCACTCCAGACTGTGGAACAGGATTTCTGGCCCCCATTTCCACCTACGTTCCACTGTGGAACTTAGCCATCAAAGAGCATCACCAAAGCCCAGGTCAAAATTCTGAGATGTCTTAGAGACTAGGTGATACAGATTAAGGTAATTGGGGCAGAAAGTACTTTCAGGGGAGCAAGATTCTGTTTCACACACATAAAGCTAAGGTTTATGGGAGGATGTAGGAGGGAATATCCATAAAGACACTGCATTATAATTCCTTTTTGTGATTTGTTTCAGCTCTTTCTTTCATTCTTTTCTTTATTCAAAAATCATTTTGGAGCACCCATTACTGATCACTATTTGAGATGCTGGGAAGTAAAGCAACACCTAAACCTGCCAATGTTTTTGCTTATTCAGTCATATTCAATTAAAGATATGTGTATATATCCATATCTTGATGGAAAATAAGACACAGGACAATAATAAGAAGGGAAGGCTGGTTTAGGTACTGGGGTGGCAGTTTTCAGTCTAGGAGGAACATTAGAATCACTGGAGTGCTCAGTCTTCTCTCTAATGGGTTGAATCATTCCATCGGGGGGTGAGATACAGGCATCAGCTATAATCTTCCCAGGTGATTTTTATGTGCAGCATAAGTTGGGGATGGCTGCAGTGGCTCTTGAGGTATGCTCCCTGAGCCAGCAACATCAGAGTCAGCTGGGAGTTGATGGAGATGCAGACTTGTCCGCCTCACACAGACCTGCTCAGTTAGGATCTTCGGGCCCAGCAGTCTGCGTCATCAAATTCTTCTCATGAATTTAATGAGCACTAAAGTTTGCAAATGACTGCATCAGAGAAATCAACTTTCAAAAGTCAAAAGGAGGAGAGGCTAGGTACAGAGGTGTCAACACATTGTGAAGTATTTCCTATGGCCCAGTTCTATGAAGAGCAAAAGAGAAATATCCTTGCCTTCAAGATACTTATATTCCATTCTGGAAAGCATACAGAACAAGTATAAATCATATAGAATCATATGTAAATAATCACACATTTATGTTTACATATTTATGGATTTTTTTGGTGACATAGGTAACATTACAGAGACTATTTTTAAAACTTCAAAACAGCTCTCAAACTTCAATCACAAATTGACTATATATAATATTCTACAGTCACACTTTCTTTCCTACACAATTTCATAGACATTCTTTAATTTTTTCTGACATTGCTTGTTGGAAAACTCAAACTAAAAGGAATTTTCCCCTTTGTAGGGGACTTCCCTTTTCCACTTGGGTATTGGGAGAAAATGTTCATGGTCCTCACAATTTAATTGAAATTCAATAACCTAACATGGATGTATCTCAATGACTGAGATACATTTTCTTTTTTCAATAGAGGTGTGCTATTTTCTCTGAAGATTCAGTATTGTATTTTATTCTATCTCTGTTTTTCAAAAACAGAACTTGATAATTCTTAAGTGGGCTAGTCCTAGCCCTCCAGAGCTATTAAAAGTTGCTGGAGGTGTTTAGGGTAGAATATTTACATAGGATGGAATTATTTTCTTTCTTTCTATATGATGCCAAAAGCATTAGCAACAAAAGACAAAACTGATAAATTAGACTTTACTAAAGTTAAACATTAAAACATTTGTGCATCAAAGGACACCATTATGAAAGTGAAAAGACAACCCACAGAATGGAAGAAATATTTGTAAATTGCATATATGATATGGACCTGATATTCAGAATATATAAAAAAACTCTTGAAATTTAACAATAAGAAGAAAGCCCAAATGAAAATGGGCAAACGATTTGAGTAAACATTTTTTTCAAAGAAGATATACAAAGAAGGTATATGTAAAAACATATTCAACATAGTCATTATAATAGAGTGATCTGATTAGATTGGGGGAGATCTGATTAGTTCACTGGGGAGGAGTAGAGAAAGTCTGTAGGAAGAGGTTGCCAGAGCAATGGTAAACAGCATAGGACAGAATTGGCTAGAAGCTGAACACCTCCAGAGTGCATGGAATTATGGGCCAGAAGATTTGAAATAAAAAGAGGGCAGAGTCTGGCTCTTGGACTTCCTTCCTCAAAGATGCCTGGATGATTTTGCTGCAGCTATATGCATTTCCCAAAGGACGGTATTTTGGATGGATATTGGATGGGAGAAGAAACTCCAGGCTGGCCCTGCAGAGGGAGGCAGTGTTGTTTTCTTTGGGTGTTCTAGAGGGGATGATGAGCTCTGAGGCAGAAGCTTGCCATTCTTCCAAAATTGTATACCATTTGTATCTTATGTTGTTTTAGTTTGTAAAGTAATCCTATAGAGATAAGATAATTAAAAGCAGGGGGAAATGATAGGAGAGCTCAGGTGTTAAAGAGTTTGGCCTTAATTGATAGGCTTAAGTCAGGGGTCCCCAGGTGTGGGCCCTGGACAGGTAGTGGTCCTTGGCCAATTAGGGACCAGAAAGAGAAAAACGGTCTGACTCCTGTCCTGCCTGCACCCCTCCCCCACCAGTCTTCCAGGAAACTGGTCTCTGGTGCCAAAAAGGTTGGGGACTGCTGGTTTAGGTGAATAAAACTGTAACTAAAGAGTTAAAGATTTTAACCTTACTTCATAGGTTTAAGTGACTAATGCATGTGGAAAGCTGTTATTCCAAGACTGTGTAGCTTTTGAATAAAAACTCATTTCCTTTATCACCAAACCTTTGCCTCCAGAATTTTCCCTAGAGGGTGGCGGCAGGCAGCAGGAACCAACTTGCTGTTCGGCAAATGCAAAAATGCAAAAATTCGGTAAATGCAAATCAAAGCCACAGTGAGATAACACTTCATAACTACTGGGATGATTACAATGAAAGGACGGTCAGTTAACAAGTGTTGCAAGAGACTATAGATATTGAAACCCTCATGCTGTTGGTGGGGTGTAAAATAGTGTCTACTTTTAAAAAAATTTTTAGTTAATTTTTTAAAATTATATTTTGTTGATTACACTGTTAGAGTTGTCTTGATTTTCCCCCCTTTGCCCCCCTCCACCCAGCATCTCCCACTCCCTCAGGCAATTCCCCCACCATTGTTCACATCCATGGGTCACACAGTATAAGTTCTTGGGCTACTCCATTCCATACACTGTACTTTACATCCCCATGGCTATTCTGTAACTACCTATTTGTACTTCTTAATCCCCTCACCTCTTCACCCATTTTCCCCCTCCCCCATCCCATCTGGCAAGCTTCAAGCAACTAACTGCTTTTCTCTTATTTTTTTTAGGATTTTATTTATTTATTTTTAGAGAGAGGGGAAGGGAGGGACACAGAGAGGGAGAGAAACATCAATGTGTGGTTGCCTCTCATGTGGCCTCCACTGAGGACATGGCCTGCAAAGCAGGCATGTGCCTTGACTGGGAATTGAACTGGTGACCCTTTGGTTTGCAGGCCTGTGCTCAATCCAGTGAGTCACATAAGCTAGGACAAACTTTTGGCTTTTTAATATGATGCGTCTTGGAGTGGATCTCTTGGTGCATCCACTTTTGAAAACAGTCTGGCAGTTACTCAAATTTAAACACAGAGTTTTCATATGACCCACCAATTTCACTCCTACATATACACACAACAAAATTGAAAACATGTACACAAAAACTCCTACATAAATCTTCATAACAACATTATATATAATAGGAAAAATTCGGAAATCCCCAAATGTCTATCAACTTGTGATTAGATAAATAAGATGTGGTATAGCCATACAATGTGGTATAGCCATAAAAAGAAATGTTGTTTAGCCATAAAAAGAATGGTACTTAAAAAGCAATGTTACAACATAGATGAAACTTGAAAACATTGTTACATGAATGGAGCCAGACACAGAAGACCACATATTGTATGATTATATGCATATAACATTTCCAAAAGAGGCAAATCCATAGAGACAATTGGGAGGAAATGGTAAGTACCAATGCTTACTAGGTTTCCTTCTGGGGTGAATGAAGTGTCCAAAATCAATTGTGGTGATGATTGTACAACTCTGTGAATATTCTCAGAGGTATCAAATTGTACACAGCTAAAGAGGTAAATTTTATCATGTGTGAATTATATCTATGGCCCAGTGAGGCCATCACCCTGAGTCTTGCCCCAGCTGCAGTGACTGCTTCTCACCCAGCTGGAGGGGAGTCAGCACCCAGGGGAGGTAGAAGTTGTGCCAGACCAACAGAGCCCCACACCTGGAAACAGCTCCATGTTCCCCATATCATCTGAGTGTCTTTGGGTCCCTACCACCAGAGTTTGTGGGGTCCATGCCCTGCACCACCAGAGCCCCCAGGAACACCCTCTGGGTCCAGAGGCCTTGGGTGTCCATTGGATGGGCCGAGGGCTGCCTCTTCCAGGGTGGTCTTCACTTCACTTCACTGTCCTTGGATGGGGCTCTCCGTGGCTAAAGGTCGGGACCTAGGTCTGGAGCAGGACAAGGGTCCCAGAGTCCTAGGCTTGCAAGGAGTCCACAAGGCCCTTGGCTTCCACCTTAAAAACCTAGTGAATTTCTGACCTAAATACTTCTAGTCAGTTCCATATCCTATTAATAACACCCAAAGATTGTTTCAAGAATAATTCTAAAGTAGCTTAATTTTTTTTTGCTTTCTTGTTCTCTTGCCTCTCTTGCAGCTTCCTCATTCTCACTCTGTTTCTTGCTCTCTCTCTCTCTCTGTTTCATCCATGATGCTTCTTGCAATAAATGTGGAGGGCACACCTGCCTGAGTTCTTCACCCTGAGTCATTTTACCAAATTGAAAGGTTTTATGCACCTTTGCTCTCAAAGGTGGCTCTTTTGTCCCATCTGTTAATGCTTGTGATCTGGAAGCACTTGAATTCTGCAAGCCAGCCTCCTGTGTCACAGACAACAGCTTTCCAAATGTTCTGCTGCTGGCTGTCAAGGAACTCAGCTTTTTCCGCTTTCAGTATCAGCTTCCTTGCCACCTGCTACCCAAAGCCCCCTGTTTTAGAAGTATTTCAGGGCAGCTCCTCTCAGTCTATAATGAGGGACCAGTGGGGAGAAAAAAAGATCAGAATACAGGCTTGCTGTTATTTAATGATGGTAAAGAAGCATCAGATAGATTCAAAGGAAGCAGATTCAGGTTGCTTCCATTACTCAATTCTATTTATCTGAGCAAATATTTTCATGGGGTTGACTGTGAAAATGAGATAGCATAACAGAGACACATGTCAGTTAAGAAGGGTTGTGGGTGCTGAATGTCCATTGGGGGTTGGCCCAGATTTCTGCTTCTACACTTTGCCTCTTGTCATGCCTTGTGTTATTTAAATAGTTTTAATCTTAAGCAACCAATGAGGAGCCACAAGGAAGCAAGTTAACTGGACAAAATGTGAAGACATGTGATTGTTGGCCTTTTCTTATTGGAAGAAAAGAATTCTGGGATCTCAGGAGATAAACATGGAAAAAGGGTAAGCATAAAATTTCTTTATGCTGTTTTGATCTGACAATGAGAGAGTAATGAAGCAGAAAGGACCACATGGATGTTTTCAAGTAGAAGGACACAGAGATTTTAGTTCAATAAAATTGATAAAATGTTTTTCCCTTTAAAGCAACGTTTCCTGAATAGTTCTTCATGTTATTGGTTATGCATTGCTTTTCAGCATGACTTTGCATAATGGCCATTGTATGACTGCCCTACATTGATTTAACCAAACACTTATTGTTAGAAACTCTAATTGGTGTCAACTTTTAAAGTTAGTGTTATTTGTCTTTCAAACTCTCTATTTTGAATTAATGCAGAAATAGTGTGATAAACCCCCACAACCCTAAAACTAAGGCTTACCATTTCTGAACATTTTGCTCTACTTGTTTTATTATTATAAATTGTGGAATATGGAAAGAAAAGGTCATAGTAATTTGTATACTAGGTAACCCCACTGACAGTATCAGTCTACAAACTATCAACTAGCCAATGAATAGTTTGTTTCTTTTTATTGAATTGGGATGACACTGGTGAATAAAATTATATGGTTTTAGGTGCACAGTTCTGCAACATATCATCTGTTCACTGTATTGGGTGTTTGCCACTCCCAAGTCAAGTCTCTGTCCATCACCATTTATCTCCCTTATACTTTCCTCCAGCTCCTCCTGCCCACCTCTGGCAATCCCCACACTGTTGTCTGTGTCCGTGAGTTTTTGCTAAATCTGTTTACCCTTCCCCCCAATCAACAGTTAGCTCTGACTTTGTGCTCAATATTCTGAGGATACAAAAGGAAAATGAAATGTAGTATCTATTCCCCAGCAGCTTATAGTGTAGGTGGAGAGGCATACTACCTCATACAAAACCAAGGTTAAACAGGAAGAGACTGTTAAAGTTCATAGAAGGCTAAAAGAATAAGAAAATTATAGTTACCAGGACACTTAGAAATTATTTTCTCCAACCCCTCTTTTCATAGGTGAATCCTCTCTACATCATTTCTTACTAGTTATACTACAATCTTTGCCAAGATATGTCCAGTGATAAAACCCCCTACTTAGCTGAAGCCCATTCTATGTCAGCTCTGTATGCCAGAGTATTTTTTCTTACACTCAGCTAAAAAGAGGTTTGCTCTAACCTTCATCTCTTTTTCCCAGTCTAACCTCAGTAAATGGTACCTGCCTAATACCATCAGATATTCTTAGTCAGAGCTGAAGTGCAAAAGACAGAGCAAAGTATAACCTGATGGCACCAGGAACAATCTGAGATGTTACCCCTCATACCCAGCCAGCTGGAAATTCTGTCACTCCCCAGACTTGGTTTTAGCATGAGGACAATGAACACTAGAGGAGCAAGCCAATTCTGGAGAAAATTCTGGAGGTTGCTAAAGGTACCCATGCCATAACTTTCTGGATTGGACAGAACCTGATCTGCTAAGCTAGCCCCAATAACACATTGTATGCCAGGTTGCTTGTTGATCCTCAACCATCATAGAAAGGACCAAGAGCTGTGAGCAGAGTAAGAATATTCTCCTTTGCCTCCCTTGGCAGGAGTCAAGGTGAAGCCATAAGGATCAGCATTTCAGCATTTAGAATAGAGCACTAACAACCTGTTGCTAACATCTTTCCTCTTCTGGTCCCTATATCACCACTGTGGGATGAAGAGGTGGCCCTGACTCTGGGCCTTAACCACCCCTTCTGGTTACCCCTTTTCCCCATAGCCAAATTCTGTCATGTCTGACTCAGACCACCAGGTGCTTCATCCCACTCACATCCATCTCTGCAAACAGCCCAGGCCTCGGGAGTCACCTTGTGGGAGAGCTTTGTCCAGCAAAACTCCCCTGGCCATTGTGGATGAGAATAAGTCTACCAAGACAGGATCTGCTTGGGGAGGAAAGGTGGCCAATCTCTCAAAGGAGAAGGGCCTTGAGCCTGTTTCTCAATGGGCTTTTATTGGGTTTAATTTACATAAGAATACAGGGCATAAAGCTCATCAGTCATTGTCAGGCAGTAATGATCAAACAATAGGTAACTTTCAAAGAAATATGAGGGCTTATTCTGAGTTAGGGTCAGATAGATATAGTGACATCAAAGGGCCATAAAACTTTGGGAAACAAACTCATTTTATGCTTGGACCCTTATCATTTAAATTGAGGGTATTGTTAGCAAAGCATGTTTCAAAGGATTTTATGCATTCTTCCTTAGGCCTGATTGCCCCTGGAAACTGCCAGTTCCAGCACAGGGCCACACCCGTCTTTGGCTTTGTTTCAGGCTTAAGTCAGGTGGGGGAAGTAAGGCAGCCAAGAGATTAGGAGACTTCTTACAGATAGAATGAGGACTCAGGCTATGACAAAGCCACGGGGTGAGGATCCATCACCCCTTTGCTATAGTCCCCTGAATCTTTCCCCAATGGCCCTTTTGCAACCGTGCCTGTCTTAGGCTATTCCTCCCTTGAGGAATCTTACCCATCATTGACTATCCAGCCATCCTCTAGGGGCCAAGCAGGGTAAAGTAAAGTTAGCAGAGGCTGCACCCCAGCTGGGAGGATAAGTTTTGTCTCCTTAGTGGCTTATGGTCCCAAGGTCTTTTTACTCAGCCTTAGCCATGGGGTGTTATAGCTTCTGAAACCAGGCAGGGCAGTTCCCAACAACCCCTACCCCTACATGGCTTTGTACATACTCTTTTCTGATTCCATTTTCCTTATCTCCCCAACTCCTGAAATCAGAGGTGGATTTACCATACTCTAATGAAATTTAGGCTTCAGGGGCCCTCACAAATGTCTCCCTTCCAACTATGGGCATTATCTCCTCCACAGCAAGGGAAAGGAAGCAGCAATGCCAACCAGGTATTGGAGAGCTAGAGTGCTGCTTGCCTTAGGGTCTCTCTCTGTCCTGGAGTGGGTCCTGGCCACCCCACATTAAGACAACCTACATCCATGCACATCTTGGGTATCCACACCCTATGAGAATGATATGAGTCCTGTGGCTGATCCGGAGCCAAGTGCTGCAGTTTTCAGAGTGCAGACCTCTAAGCTAGAGTGTCTAAATAGGCATCTGGAAAAAGTTTTAGTTGTGGCATTACCAATAAAAAATTATGATAATAGACCCAAGATTGATGTAGCTCAGTGGGTTGGTCTTTGTCCTGCAAATCAAAAGGTTGACAATTTGATTGACCACCAGGGCACATGCAGTGTTGTGGGCCAGGTCCCTGGTTCTGGGCATGGGACAGACAACCATTCAATGCTTCTCTCTCACATCAATGTTTTTCTCCCTCTCTTTCTTCCTTCCTTCCCCTCTAAATAAATAAAAAATATTTTAAAATTATGAATATTGAAAGAAAAACATTTTAATAATTAAAAAAATAATAAACCTTCCAAATTTCCATCAACCATGCTTGAGAAAAGGCAGAATTATTTTGCTGTTTCCTCTATAGAAAATATTACAAAATCACATTTGTATGGAAAGATAATGAAAGAATACTTAGGCAAATACAGGCAAATGTAGAAATGAGGATTTATAGAAGTGTCAGGCAGTTCATTAACGTTATTAATAGTATTTTTTCTGACTTTTATGGCGTTTACTTGTAATTTTTATTTGTTTTTTTAAAGAGGGGTCTCCAAATATATAGGGCTTTATCCTGAAATAACCAGAAAGTATCCCAGAGTATTTCTGGAAGATTTCAGCTTTTGCTTTTGTATTTTCTTGAACTCCTCCTTAAATTTGATTTTAATATCTATGGATATGATTTTCCAAATATCCCAGTCTCTCACTTCCTTGCCATCCTCTTTTTTGAACACTGTTTCCTCCACTCACCATCAGTCACACAGTCCCTTGAGGAACACTTCCAACTTTGTTCTTACTGATAGGGGCCACCCCTCCTTCATTTCAGTTCAAATATCCCTCACTCAGACCATGACCTCTCATCTCTGTGGTGTACTTGCTTTATGTCCAAACTCCTACAAAGCTTGGACCTTACCCAGATCCCACTGACCCACCATTCTTCCACTGCCTCTCACCACCTTTTCTACCTTGTCATTTTTTTACCCAGTGTGTAACCTTTTTCCCACTATTATAATTAATCTGTTACACACACCTTCAGCTCCTTGATTTTTTTTTCATCAAAACCATCTCCAGCCTGACATGCACTGTCGTGTTAGCTGGAGAATATTCAACCGCGTTGATGGTTCTCATTTAAATTAATGACTGTTGGTCTCCAGTGGGCCATTATGTTGCTGAATTGTTAATCTCCATTCACCTGGTCTCCTCACTCACTCACTTTCCCCAACTTTTCTGCACTTGCCTCAGCTTCCAATTTTTCTTAGCTGATTTTCATTTCTCAAAGAATATAGAACGCACAGGAAATTGGAAGCTGAGTATAGGAATCTATCAGCTATACTCTTCTACCAGCAAGTTTAGCTACTTGCCTGCATATGCTCCTTTCTTGCTTCCTTCTTTTGGTGGCCACGGTGACATTTTCCCTTCACTAATAGAATGCACAGAATTCTTTCCTCTCTCATTTAGTAGCATCTATATCTCCAGCAATCTCTCCTCTCTCTATCTTTGATCTTCTGTCTGTCATGGATCATTCTTGGGAGTACACAGACATGCATTTGTCTCTTTTAGCCTAAAAGTCCTTCCTCCAGACTCTGCATCTCACTGCAACTACCACTTCACATCTCTATTCTCCTCTACAGAAGATCTCCTCAATGACTGTATGTATTTGTTCTGTCTAATTCTTCTCATCTTATTCTCTCTTGAATCCACTTCAGTCAAATTTTTACATTGTCCTTATCAAACCAAAGACCAATGTTGCTAATACAATGGTCTAAGTCTTTAGCATACTTTTGTGGTCAGTGACATTTGACACAATGACACAATCATTCCTTCAGTAAAACATTTGCTTTGCTAATTTCCAGAAGATGACATTGCCTTCATTTCCTCCAACATCACATGCTCGTCCTTCTCAGTTTCCTTTTTTGGTTTTTCTTAGGTCTCTGATCTCTAAATTCACCTTGCTCCTGAGCTAAATGCTTGCACATCTCTTCTCCAAATACACTCACGTATTGGGGATCTCATCCAGTACTTTCACTTTAAGTATCAGTTGATATCCTACAAGCTCTCCAAGTTTATTTCTCTAAAACAGTCTTTCTCTTGAAATAAAAATTCAGATATCTTGTCATCTCTTTGACATCTCCACTTTGATGTCTAATAAGCATTTAAAATATACCACCTTTAAAAACAAATCCCTAGTCATGTCAATAAGTTGCAACTCTATCCTTGTAAGTTTTTCACAGCAGTATATTTAGAGTCATTTTCTTATTCTTCCCTTTATTTCATACTCTACATAAAATCCATGAGCAAATCATATTGGCTTCCCCTTAAAAATATATCCTGTATCAGAGCTCTCACCCTTCCACCATGCTCTTTCATTTGGGGATTTAGAGTAGCTTCCTAACTTATTTACTTGCTTCTGTTCTTCCAATTCCTGTTCTTCCACCTCATACTTCTCATCACAGTGTTTTCTCCACAGAGCAGCCAGAGTGATTTTTTTCAATATGTAAAACTGATCATGTTTTCCTTTGACTCAAAACCTTCCAAGGCTTCCCATCTCTCAAAAGGAAAATCCAAATTTCTGACAGTGCCCTACATAGGTTGCATCTCGTTGCCTCTCTGACCTTGTACAATTCCGCCACTCACTCACTTGGCTCCAACTCAGTCCTTGTTCTTCCAATGTTCCAGGTACAGCCCTGCCTTGGGGCTTTTGCACTTGCATTCCTTCTGGCTGGAACTCTCTTCCTTCAGATAGCCTTGTATCACTTCTTTTGTATTAAATTATATTTTATTGATTATGCTATTACAGTTTTCCCAATTTTTTGCCCTTTGCCTTTCCACCCCAAATTCCCCCTCCCTCAGGCAATCTCCACACTAATGTTCATATCCATGGGTCAGGCACATAAGTTCTTTGGCTACTCCATTTCCTATACGTACTTTACACCCCCAGGGTTATTCTGTAACTACCTATTTGTACATCTTAATCTCCTCATGTCTTCACCAATTCCCCTACAACCCCCATCTATCTGGCAATCATTAAAATGCTCTCTGTATCCATAATTCTGTCTCTGTTCTTCATGTTTGTTTAGTTTGTTTTTAGATTCAATTGCTGATAGATATGTGCTTATGTATTGATCTTCTTCTTCTTAAATAAATCCCTTTAACATTTCATATAATAATGTTTTGGTGATGGTGAACTCCTTTAGATTTTCCTTCTCTGGAAGCTACTTATCTGCCCTTTGCTTGTAAATGATAGCCTATCTGGGCACAGCAATCTTGGCTGTAGGTCCCTGCTTTTCATGACTTTGAATATTTCTTGCCAATCCCTTCTAGTCTGAAGAGTTTCTTTTGAGAAATCAGCTGATGGTCTTATGGAAACTCCCCTACAGGTAATTAACTAATTTTTCTCTTGTGGCTTTTAGGATTCTCTCTTTATCTTTAACCTTTGGCATTTTAATTATGATGTGTCTTGGAGTGGGCATCTTTGCACCCATCTTCTTTGGGACTTTCTGTGCTTCCTGGACTTGCATTTCTATGTCCTTCACCAGATTAGGGAAGTTTTCTTTCATTATTTTTTCAAATAGATTTCCAATTTCTTGCGCTTTCTCTTCCTCTGGCACCCCTATAATGCGAATGTTGGAACACTGCTTGATGTTCTTCCAGAGGCTGCTTAAACTCTCCTCGAATTTTTTGGATTCTTTTTTCTTCTCATTGTTCTGACTGGTTAGTTTTTGCTTCCTTATATTCCAAATCATTGATTTGATTCTCAGCTTAATTCGCTCTACTGTTGTTTTCCTATAAATTGTTCTTTATTTCAATTAGTGTATCCCTCATTTCTGACTGAATCTTTTTTATGTTGAGGTCCTCACTAAATGCCTTGAGCATCTTCATAACCAGTGTTTTGAACTCTGCATCTGATAGATTGCTTATATTCATTTAGTTTAGTTATTTTTCTGGAGTTTTGATCTATTCTTTCATTTGGGCCCTGTTTCTTTGTCTCTTCATTTTGGCAGTCTCCCTGAATTTGCTTCTATGTATTAGGTAGAGTTGTTAAGACTCCCTGTCTTGGTAGCATGGCCCAATATAGTAGGTATCCTGCAGGGTCCAGGGCACGGCTTTCCCTGTTCCCCATTTGGGTATTTGAGATGCACCCTTCTTGTGGGCCGAATATATTCTCCTCTTGTAGTTGAGGCTTGATTGCTGTTGGCAGGTCAATGGGAGGGGTTTACCTAGGCCATTCAGTTGCAAGGATTGGTTGTGACCACTGACCACCACCTCCGCCCTCCATGGAAGATCAGCTATGTAGGAGCAGGGTGGTTGTGCTCTGACATGGTCTGTACACTGGGTATGTGCTCACTTCTTATTTACACCAAATCTTTGCTCAAATGTCACTTGCCTGACTATATTTTCTAATATTGCAGTCTTCCTACCCTAGAACTTCCTATCTCTCTTACTGACTTTCTTTTGTCCCATCATATCTTTTATCTTTTACTATTTTTTGTGCTTATCCATTCTGTTTATTACCCTCACTTGAATGTAAACTATAGTTTTGTTAGTACTGTATGCCCAGGGCCTACAAGAGTGTCCATTACATATTAGGTGCTTAAAAAATAATTTTCAAATAAATGGATTAATGGTAGATTTGTATTCGAATAAAGGGATCAGCAGAGATGAGATGGTAAGCAAAAGCTTTGTGGTAGTTGAGGCAGCAGATCTCATCACTGGGAGCAAAAAGGATGATAGAGGGAGAAGAGCTGGTTGTGGTAGAAGGAGCAGGAATGCAGTCATGAAGCAGCTGTGCCACCTGAATGGCAAATGATTACAGGAGAACAAGTCCTTGCACTTTGGTGAGGGACATTTCTAGACACACTGGGGAGTCAAGGAAACTGCTGTTAGACCACAGAGCAATGCTATATTTTAAATGACATAGCAGTGTCTGTGACTCCTGAGATTTTTTCTTATCTCTTACTTTTTTATGTATACTGTACTTGATAATATAAAAGATGCATTATTTTTCTCTTCAAAGAACTGTAATAGAAAATGACCCTGTATATAGTGCTTATGTTATGAATGGAATGCTGAAAACTGAAGACATAGAAGAACAAATTGACTTAAAAGCAGAAGGAAGTTCATATTATCCTACTGTTACTACTTAACAGTATATACAACTAACATCAATATAATTTCTTAAATTATTTACTCTGTTAACTCTAAGAAACACTTATACACAATATAAATGAAGCATGCACCTAGAAATTTAAGAAAATGTTGATAGTAAACCCAGTTAAGAAAATGTTGATAGAAAACCCAGTCTACGATATGCAGAGTGAACTGCAGGACAATGGCCATGCTGTGGCCTCTTAGTGGAGGGGGAACATCACATAGTAACTGCAGTTTCTCATCCATTGTTGGCTTATTTTAAAAATAGCAAACCACTTGTTCATAGGTAGAATTTTGGTAATTCCCTTCACATTTTAGTTTTGTATTTATTGGTACCCTAACCCATGGCTGAAAAATAATGGAAGCCTTACTACATATTAATGATTTAATAAAATAAATTAGAAACAAGGTTGATGAGTGGCATTTTGCCCACTGAAACCTGAATAAATACTAAGGATTCTATAAATGAAGAACAGAAGTAAGAAGCTGGTAGATATAACAGCACAAAAAAAAAAAAACCACAAAAGAATCTCCAAGGTGGCCAAAACCACAACATTGAATAAAGTTAGGTATTAGATAAAAAAAAAACATAGAGAATTTAGTGGACATTAAAATAAAGATGTGTGAACAACAGAGGGATGGATCAACTCTGTTTGCTACAGGTTAATAAGGAGAATTGAGTTTATAGAGTACAAAATCTACTAAATACATATAAAATTGAAATCATCAACTTCAACAATTATGGTGCTAAGAAAAAAGGCTAATTTTTGCCTTTTATAGATTTGCCTTTTATTTATTTTATGGTAAATATGACCAAAGTGTTTTTTTTAGTAGTAATTATATATCCCAAAAGAAAAAAAAAGAGAAGTTGACTCTTCTTTTAATGGATCCTAATTTGTTCTTATTACTACTTTTAGACATGAGAAAACATACTACAGAGTTGTGTTAGCACGTTGTGCCAATTTCATGAAAGGCTATCATGTATAATAATTAAAAAGAGATATTGTGCCAGAAGAATCCCAATAAAATTTATATTGGTTTCAATGCAAATGGTGGATAAATGAGGATGAAGTTAAATTTTTAATAGTGAGAGGTCCAGACAACCTCAGCTTTATTAGTCTATGCCAAGTGTTTGGAGGATACAGTTATTTAGTTGTAATTCCGGACAAGCTAAGGCCATTTGTAAGCTTCAGATGTGACTCTGCATATGCGATTTAAAGGATTCAGGAAGAAGGAGTGGAACAGGTGGGTGCAAGCCTGGGCTTCTAAAGTGGCCCCAACAAAGAGGAAGGAAGTGGTCCTCTTTGACAAGTGTGTGAGTGATTTAAGACTTCATGAAATGTGGAATATCAAGAGGCAGTGGTAAAATCTCTCAAGAATGTGGAATTAGCAATGTCTCCATCTCTATGGAGAATGATTTATTGTTTGAAGATAGTGATGGCTTAGTGTTCAGTAGAGAGAATCCAGTGATGATGCAAGAGAATCAGCTGGATTCCAGCAGTAAGAATGGATTTCCAGGAGAGTAATTTCCCTGCTTTTGAAGGTGATGGTTTTCTAGTCTTTGAGAATGAAAGTTGAAATTTGATACTTTTTTCTTCACATTTATTCTGGCTATTGCATATACACATATCATAGTTATTGAAATAATAGTTTCTTTTGGAATAATTTTTATTCACTTTACTTGTATTAATATTAGGGTTAGATATACTTTCAGTCATACAGAAGTATGATATATTTCCTTCAAAATTATTTTTCTATATTCTTTGTAACTTAAATTTTTTGTCTACATATGCTATAACTGCCAGTTTAGAAATTTATTCAAAGTTTAATATTTCTGCTTATTTGTATAAGGTTTTATTGCTATATTTGCTTTTTATGTTTTCTTTTATAAGTCAGTCAGTTATTTTATAATGTGGCTTGCTTTTTAGTTCCTCATAGTAACTAGAATACAATAATATTATTTGTTCTTGTAGTTCCTGTGTATAGTGAGATGATTTTCCAGCAAATATGACCTGTTGTGTTACTTGGTATATGCCCATATTAACTATGATATTTTTTCTTTAGCTTTGTGACTTGACATTTTTCTTCCAGAGTTAATAGAATATACTGCATATTTAAAATTTTAAAATCACTTTTAACAGAGGTTAAGTTTTTTAAAAAATAATTTCTTGTACAATTGATATGCATTTTATATACTTGCACATTTTATATGAAAGTAAATGTTTTCACAAGTCATTAATATCCAGGGTAATTTAAGAGTATCAATTTCCTCACAATCTGAAGTTGTCTAATTCATGCTGGAATAAATATATTGAATTGTATTTATCTTAATGTAATTGTAATCGTTCTGGAGTTTGTTTGACAATAAAGAGATTGGCAATAGAGAATTTGAAGAATTATGAACATTTTGTATCCAGTGTGGCTGATGTAGCAAACCAAAATATTAATTTAGTAGCAAATACTGCTTTGTGATTTCTGAGTTTTTCTGCCTTTTTACCAGGGAAGAAATGTTCAACTTATTAACAGATTTAGGAATAGAAGAATAAAATACATATCTGATTTCAAATTTTCTAAGTTCAGTTATCTCAGGAAACCTTAAATTTCTTATAAAATATTGTGTTTAATATTTCTTGATGCCTTTCATATAGAAAAAGTAAAATATACATATACTAAAGTAATATAACAAAAATTAAAGTCCTTACCTTTCAAGATTAACAAATGTTTATATGTTAAAATATACTTTAGTTTATTCTTTATATAAAATAAGCATATAGGTAAGGTCACGTCTCATGTCTCTTCTCCCCAAACCTAACAACTATCATTCACATCCTCTCCACTTGAACTTTGCAGACTGTTGAAAAGAACAACAACCAAAAAGGAACAAGTGAAGTCTGGAACAATCTACAACCCTGAGATGCTTCAACTTTGGTCCAAGTAATTTGGATCTAGACTATTTTGCTGCTAGCTCTCCCTTCTTAGGTTTTATTCAGGAACCATAGTCCCATGTGGGTGTCAGAGATCACTGGGTTTGAATCAGAGAATTTGGAAATTCAAGTCTTGAAATCATATAGCAAACCTGATTTATCTTAATTGCGAGGAAACAGGCCCAGAAAGTAAAAGAAATGTTTTCAGGACACCCAGCTAATTCATAAATGAGCAAAGCCTAATTTCAACTGTCCCCTTTTCTTCCCTCTCCCTATTAATTCAGCTGTTTTCTAATCAATTTGAACCAGAGCCAGCAATTTTAATATTCAGGACATTTCAAGATCATATTTCTTAAACCAAATTTAGAATAGAGAAAAATTGAAGAAATGCTTTATTTTGCCTGCTAATAGAATGAGAAGAAATTGCATAGTACAGCAGAAAGTTCTTTGATACAAAGTATCTTTTTTCAAGGGAGTATTGCGTGATTAAATGGTTAACAGCAAAACTTCTCGGATATCATGGATTGCCTTCAAAATGCTCTTGGGAATGAAAATAACATTGGCTGAATACCCAATGATAGAAAAACAGTTTGTGCTATTTGCTAATTCTAGAATTTCGCTGTGTCCATGGAGGAGTCTTTTATGTGGGCCTTCTAAGAGAATCCTATGGGTGTCTTCATGCATTTTTCATCAATTTTTATTATCATTAATGTAGCCTTAAATACTGGTCCTCATCGTAGGAGGAGAGGAGTGGCACTGTATCAGGAGGTTCACATGAATCACGTTAGTTCATTTGATCTTCACAATAGCCTGAGAGTATATGTTATTTAGAAGATTCATACACATATTATAGACAGAAGACTAAACAGAGACTCCCTTCAATGTTAAAAATGACTTCTACTCAACCAAGTAGGTTGTATAGTTAGTCATGCATATTTTATACTTTCTGGAATTTTTGTTTCTGTGCTATGTATTTGAAAATAGATAATGCTAGTGAGCAATTTGGACACTCCTTATAACTTTACCATTTGACAACAAGATGTATGTACAATAGATGAGCAAAGAATAAGACAGAGCTGACACTATTACATACAATCTGGGTGACTTGAGTTAATGATATAATTAATCATCTGTAAAATGGAGACAAATGATTATTATACAAATTAGTGAGAGCTGTTATTGTTATTATGCATGCAACAAAACAAAGTAGGCATGGCAAGATGTACAGCTGTATACATAGTGGAAACACATGCTTAGACTGTATGAATCCCCAGATTTAGAAAGTCTAAGCCCAGTTCTTCACAAAATTGTATTTTCTCCTAACTCCTTTTTCTGCCCCAGTTTCCTCATGAATTGAACCTATTCATGGAATTTAAATCTGTTTCTGTTTGGCTTTTGCACTATTTCATTGAGAATTATACTACTGCCAAAAATAATGGAGTGCTGCTCTGAACTTATTGTACATTTTCACATTTGGTGTTCTATTGACCTCCTGGTGGATACATTGATTTGTGTTAGCTGAGGGCTAACATGAGAGTTACAGGTCTTGTAGACACAGAGAGTGGACTGGTGGTTGCCAGAGGGGAAAGGAGTTGGGGCACTGGGTGAAAGAAGTGAAGGGATTAAGAAATACAAATCAGTAGTTACAAAATAGTCATAAGGATGTAAAGTAGAGCACAGGGAATGTAGTAAAAAATATTGTAATAACTACATATGATGCCAGTTGGTACTGGAAATATTGAAGGAAACATTGTATAAAGTATATAATTGCCTAACCACTAAGTTGTACACCTGAAACCAAAGCAAAATATTATTGAACATAAACGGTAATTGAAAAAAAATTTTAAAGGAAAGAAAGTTTCAGGGTTTTGCAGCTTCTCTTAACAAATTAGTCATAACCAAAAAAGCTGAGCTTATGATGGAAATCAACCACAGCCTTATTTAGAGCAACTAGAAATATTAAAGTGTGTAAAGTATTGATTTAATCAATAGGCTTTCTTTGGAAAGAAGACAAATCCTTACAACCCCGGACAGAGACTCAATAAGAGCATGACAAGGGGAGGATGATTCATCCTCATCTTGGGAAGGAAGTGGTTGCTGTGTTAATGAATAAAGTGCCCATTTATTTTCTAGGATAAGAAAGTAAATGATAAGAAAATGTGTACATTTTCAATCACTATAGCATTTGTCTCTTTATTTCTTAACTAAGGAAAAAAGAAGAAATACAGTAACAATCCAACATAATGACAATCAAAAAATTATTTATATTTGGCTTTGAGATTTGTTTTGCACTTACATTTTAATATGTGCCTGAAGTTCTCTTGAAATTTTTCTTTTTACAAGATAAAGAAGCTAAGGAAGAACAAGAGGACAGGAGAAGCTAAGAAGCTGTTCAACTTCTCTGGCTGGCCCTGGTGCAGATGCTCTCTGCCCCCTCAGCCAACTTAAAAAATAGATAACTTCTTAAATACTGAAGCAAGCCAAGCAGAACTGCCTGCTTTCACTCTCTCCTTTCTTGAACATTCCAACCTCTGCTTCAGAGGAAAGAAGGAATAATAAACAGACTGTAAGATGCAAATGACTAATGTAAACAGAAATGATGCTGTGACTAAAAACTGAAAATCAAGACTTGCTCCAGGTATTTCATGATAGATATGTCACAGGACTGTGACTATTGGAAACATGCATTTCATTTTCTGACTACTCCATCACTGTTTGAGCATCCCTATGGGGAATTTTAGCACTCCATGGCTTTAACAGGCTTGAACACGTGTGTAATAAATGCTGACTCTTTGACATTCAATTTCAACTCAGCTTTTAAAATGGCATTAAATGTAACCAATGTAATTTCTTCCCACCTCAGTTTTTGGTATTTTATTAGTAAGATATACCACTAAAAATGAGATTTTTTCTAGATCATAGAATCTAGGAATTAAAATGCAGTTTGAAAGACTTGTGGGTAACATTTACTAAAATATTTTACTTTTCATTCATGTACTTAGACTTTTAATAGAGAGAATTTATTCAATATTTTTAAAATTAGAATTTGGAGTATCTCAAAACCTTAGCATCTGGTTATATTTTGCTTAAAAATTATTTTCTGTTAAAAATGGTTTTTAAAGATTATTTTGATACTTTTAATAAAGTTGAAATGAATTAAGTAGAGTAGTTTTTCATATATGCCTGTAAATATATATACATATGATTCTTTGCATGCTCAAAATCAGCACAAGTTTGTGAAGTGTACCCGTAATCTGGAATGTGTAACAAAAATGCAATGAGAAGTTTTTAGTTTACATTCAAAACTGGACTTTTTCACAAATTAGCAATGGATTTGTTAGATGCTTACTTAATGTTGGAAGTTGCAGCATGATTTTCATAATGGTGGCTTAATTTCTAATCCTTGACTTGGCCAGTTTTGTTGAATAGGAGGAGGGAGAGCACTGTGGGGTTTGGGGTGTGTGTGAAGAGATGACCCTGATAGTCGAGGAATTTATTTAGAAGGCAGCATGCCTGATTTGAGGAGGTGGTGATTAAATTGGCAGGGGGAGAACTGCACACACCAGCTATGAGGAGTGTTCTTTCTGGAAGATCTTTTCTATCTTCCCACATGATTTATCTGTTATGGGGAAAATAGGGAGGAAATGTCTCCCATCTTTCTTCTAGCTAAGCCCTTCCCAATGAACCCTATTGTCTTAGACATTGTCAGGCTCCAGTCGTCCAGCACTAAAGATAGTAAAGTATAAGAGAATGAAACTAAGCGTATACCGTGTGACTTGGTTGGGAAATTAAAAAATAGTTTTCTCAATAAATATGATAGCATGCAGGGCTAAATGTAGATACATTTAAAATGTTCACAAAGGGTTTTATGGAACATCATATTCATGCATTTCATTGGTTCACAACAAAATGCAAATATGTGTATTGTATGAAATAAAAGATTGAATCATGATAACTATAACTGTTTTTGGAAATCCCCACAATTGACCTGGGGAACACTGCCTCCCAGAGTGCAGGTGTGCCTGTTAACTGCTGCCTGTTTCAGTGTTCCCATTTCGATGCTTCTAGTGATGATTTCTATCCACAATGTAGAAGCAGGTAACAAATCCAGGCTGATGAGAAATGAAAGCTGTAGCCATAAAAACCCCAGTGCTGAAACAAGAGCCTCTCTTTGCGTCTGGCAGTCCTCATTATCTCGTCAGTGTCTGCATGTGGCTCCAGGTTTCCCTTTGCAGTGAGATTATATTAGGGCTGTTACTAGAGAACATGGCTGGCTGCCCACCACAGAGAGGGGTGTGCACATTTAGTTAGGCATCTCTGGTCCAAGTCTGTCTACTATAATCTTGCTTTATCAAAAGCTTCTGCCCTACCAATTTCTAATATCTCCTTTGCTCTAAGAAAATATACTTGGAGACTGCTTTTGTCATCCACAGGCTTTTGTCTTTTCTCTCTAACCTCTGCATCATGGGAACTGATGAGCAGAAAGATCAGATTTCAGCTGAACATGTGTTTCCCTGCTTAATAGAGTAAGTACCAATATATCCAAGGGCCATGAGACTGAATTCACTGATTTGTATCAAAGAGTGCTGGAGCTGTACATGGTAACCGGCCATTTTCTGAGGAAAGGTAGAGCTCCTTAAAGACAAGGTTTCTCATTCTCATTAGACCCTCTTGGTTAAAACCATCATCTAGCATCACAAGGCCTAGAGAAAAAGTCATTCTTTCATTTTTAACATATTTTCTTTTGATAGGAAAGATGGGTTGAGCTGGCTTTTTACAAAGTGTAAAATAAATAAATAAAAATAATTATAAAATGTTTTGCTGATGTTTTAAGTTTCTCTTTGACTTTTTGACAAAGTAAAAATATTCAATAGCACAGAAATAAAGATCACCTATGATTAAGTAAATGTAAAATCACAGGTAAGAAGAGAAGCTAATATTCTTTGTAGGTTTGAAATACATGGGAAGGTAAGTCTGTTTTATTTAAGGAACAGTACCTTGAATCAATCTCACAGGTAATGAATGACATATAATAAAGAAGGGGAAGGAAACCCACCCAGCATTATTTTCTATATTAAAATTTTACCATTCCAAAGAGGCATCTATAATAATGAGTATAGAAACATACTTTAAATGGTGCAAAATAATCAATGTAAACATACTCCCCTCAACCAGTTTTTCTTTTACACATCAGTCTTGCTTATAATCCTGAAAATAATATATTCTCCTTTCCTATCATGGACAAAGGCCTATGTCCCTTTCCCTTCCTCTCACTTCCAACAAATTATGAGGTCCCTGTGTTCAAAGTACTTGGATGGGCTTTCTGAGCCTGCTCATACTTTGTGTAATTGCATATTCAATGCAAAATTTCTTTTTTCATTTTACTTTGTATATATATAAAAGTCTGTATTTTCCAAAGGGCATATTTTTTCTTTTCCTTTTTAAAAAGATTTTTATTTATTTACATTTAGAGAGGAGGAAGGGAAGATGAAGGGAAGAGAGGGAGAAAGAAAGGGAGAGAAACTGATCAGTTGGGTTGCCTCCTGTAGGCCCCCGACTGGGGACCTGGCCCACAACCCAGGCATGTGCCCTGACTGGGAATCGAACCTGTGACCTTTGGTTCACAGGCCAGCACTCAATCCACTGAGCCAGACTGGTCAGGGCTTCTACAGGACATATTTATTATCCACAACTTACTTACACATTTAAAATATTTTATTAAAAATATTTATGAAAAAAAGTATAGTAACCCAATTTGTATCCTTAACTCAAATTTTTGTTATTTACACATAAACTGATTTAAAAATTTATTAGGCTTATAAACTGATTTTTAAAAATATTTATTTAAAAGGTATAGTAACATAATTTGCATCCATCCTTTAGCTCAAAAAGTTTATTTATTTACACATAAGCTAATTTTTAAAAACTCTGCCTTAGAAAGTACATGGATATGTTTTGAAATTTCCAGAAAATAGAATAAAGCACTGTCTGTAAACTTACCCAGAACATAGAAATAACAGAAGAGTCTAATAAAATAAACTCATTCATTTGCTCTAATAGAGTTTATGATGTTAGTTCTTCTTTTTTTTAAAGCTAGGATAGATATTCAGAGTAATGAATTTTAAATCAATCATTTGCTTCTGAAAATTTCTAAAGCCTTCTGCATGACTGGAGATAACAGTTTAAAAAATGGCTAAATGTCTGAGACTTTTAAGCATAGATTTTGAAGTTCTATTCTTAGTATTATGAAGTTTTGTTAACAAATAAGAGATAATTTTAATGTTTCCAAAACTGGAGCACTAAAGTATTGTATTATGAAGACTATAGACAGTTGTTTATGAATTTTATTTTCTTTCACTGTGTCTGTTCTAATTCCCCCAAAATAAAATAAAATAAAATAAAATAAAAAGGAAACAAGGGTAAGCAAAGTAGTCAGTACATATTAAAGATTTAATTTTAAAGCCACTTAAAATTTGAGAAATACTAAAAAAAGACATGATAAATAACTGTACTAAAATCATTTTTACAGTTCTGTGTCTTCTAAGACTAAGAACCTTATTATTTATATGTGCTTTCAATTTTTGTTTGTCTACATTTCTGTTATTCTTCTCATACATTATTTATCTCTTGTGCATTTTTTCTTTTGAACTTTAAAGAAAAAGCTTTCAGATTTTGTTTTTGTTAAAATGGAAATAATATTCTTTAAACATTTTCCTTGTGAAAAATGAAAAGTGTTAAGAAGGCAAGAGTTTTGGATAGGGTTTTGATAACAGCTTTTAGACTAACTGAAAGCTCTATAATTTCTTTAATAGGATACTTACACTCAGCAACCAAATTTAAATTACACTTTGTACTAATTTAAAGTGCTGTGCTCTGTTCATTATTTTACAATTTAAGGCAGGAAAAGAGTTTTAAGGGGTTGATTTTGAAGTATGTTATTATATTCAGCCACCAGGGGTCACAAAATAATACGTAATGACTGGAGTTTACTTCTCTGGGAGAGAGTCAGTATGGCAAAACATTTCTCATGCTTCTGATGATAAAAGTGAAATCATATTTTCAGCAAAGGGAAAAATTAAAGTTTGAACTCACTTTGCAAAGTCACCTAGATTACCTAAAATAACAAAGGAACAGAAATTTTAGGAAATACTTCTGAATACAGATTTATTTTTAGGTCTTTAAAAAATGCCTTTAACTAGATAAAAAGGGCCACATAGTATTTGGTTTTATTTCATGTGAAATATCATAAATCAGCAGACCTATAGAAACAGAAAGTAGATGGTTGCCTAGTGCTGGGGGTGGAATGGAATGGAGGTTTGGGAATGATGACTAAGAGGAGTAGGAGTTCTTTGAGGTAAAAAAAATTCTAAAACTGTGGTGATGCATTTGTAGCTCTGTGAATATACTGAAAACCATTGAATTATTCACTTTCAATGACTGAATTATATGGGAAAAATTATATCTTTATAAAACTGTTGGCTTTTAACACACAATAGTTTAGAAATCTTAGTATATAAATCTTCAAATTTATTTTGTAGTGAGTATTAATAGGTTTTTGGATAATTGATTATAATTTGCCTTAATTATGTAAATATGTCTGGTATTTCATTTCAAGCAAATATATATTGATTTATGTTATTTCAAGTGAACCCAAAATAGTTTATTAAGAGTCTTGAGAAAGAACAAATTTATCAGGAGAAACTTCATGGAGAGAGGAGTTTATGCTCCAATTTCTGAGCCTGACTTAACCATGAACTCACTGGGTGTCTTCAGTGTTGTTCGGTAATTTGCCTCACCTTTCTGGACTCACTTTTTCTATTTGTAAAATGGTTGGTTGAGCTTTATCACTCAGATGCCATTTTAGCTCTACAAATCACATGGCATTGTCTCAAAGCATTTGCTTATTTGTGATTTAATGGAAATTTAGAAGCCTTTCTAGTAACTTCTGTACATTTACACACTATTTGAGTGAGGATGGAGAAATGATTTTACTAACATTATTAAGCCTGCTTTGTAAGCAGGTGTTTGAACTGTTTGGTGAATGACATGGATTTTGATGTCTGAATAAAACATCACTCATATTTCAAAGTTTTAATAAGATTAGTTTTTGTTAAAAATACCTAATTAAAATTATAACACAGTGACCAGAGAGGAAGGGGGGAATTTCAGGGGAATTTCAGGTGAAAAGGGGAAGGGTTTACAGGAACAAATATAAAGGACACATAGACAAAAACTAGGGGAGGTGGAAATGGGAGGGAGGTGGGGAGGGATGGGAGTAAAAAACAGAAAACTGTACTTGAACAATTAAAACAAAATTAAAAAAATAAATCTCAGTTCAAATACCAAAAAAAAAGAAGAATTTCCAAAGCTGGAAGTTTGTATGTAAGAAATGATTTAGCAGGCAATCATATTCATTAGTCTAAGTTGATTTTTTAACTCAGCGTATTTAAATTTAGAAATGTGATATGTGTTTTTTAGACATAAAATATTTTCAGGGAAATGTATTTTGAATCATAAAATACTACAAATTGATTGACTTTATACTCTTCTTTCTTTATGAAGGTTTTTTGTGGCTCACTCTTGATATCTCTCATTTCACTGAATCTTTATACAACCAGTAATTGGAACATAGTAGCTTGTTTTCTTTTGCTCTATAGGAAAAATACTTTAAGGATGTTGAAATAACAGTAATCTCTCTGGTTTTCCCAAGTATTGTACAATCTCACAGTAATGTCTAGACCTCACAGAATACTGGAGATGTGATGGTAAATTTGGCGATGTTTCCCTTGACATTTTTAACTCTGCCAGTTTAACTCAGCTCCCAGAATCCTTCCCTTTCATTGTCTTATTTCCTACCATCAGTATCCAAATATGCACAAAGAAAGTTGAAAAACCCCAAAGTATCAAAATAGAAAAACTGCAAAAGCCTTGAGGAATCAGCCTTCCCATGTGTTCATGTATGTTGGTTTGCTTGTCTTTAGTTGATACAGTCTGACAGCAATGGCTATTCTGCTCATCTCTCTGGAGGTTTATTTCTTTGGTAAACATTTTAGCTCTCTGAATGTGTAGAGCATCTCACATTTATAGAGAGAATCTTAGAATCTTAGAACTGGCAAAGTACTTTGAGGCCTTTTGGTCAACTTCTCACCCAATAACATCACTATTTTCATCAAACTCATTCTGCATTGAGGCTATGGTCTTATTTTTTTCTGGAGCAAGTAGCCACTACACTGCTTTAGTGTAATGAACTGCTTTCATGTTTTTATAGCTTGGCTTCTCTTATAACACAGATGAGCCTCTTTAGTTTTCCAAGGCTGCCCACTTAGTGCACAGGCCTTTTAACTCCCTTACTGAGGTAGCTCACCATCTCAGAACCAGACCATATCATCTTAAAATGGAGGAAAAGGTTAGCACCAAGGACCTTTGCTCCCTGGCCATATACAAAACTCTGCTTATCTGAACATTTACTTATATTACTTATATTATAATATAACACTTACAAGGCTAACCCTACTAGCATGTTAAATACATTGTCTTGCTTCAGGATTATAAACATAAATGCATTGTGTACTTGCTGCATGCAATTCCAGTATACTTTTATCAGGAACAATTGAATTATGAGTTTTCTTTTTTCATAACCATAAAACACTTATTAAGAAGTTAAGGGCTGGAGTCCGGCCAAGATGGAGGCATAGGTAGATGCACTGTGCACCCGCACACAATCAAGATAGGAACAACAACACTACAGAAACAAAATAACAACCAGAACTGACAGAAAATTGAAGTGCATGGAAGTCCAACGACCAGGGAGTTAAAAATAGACATGTTCATCCAGACCGGTAGGAGGGGCGGAGTTGGGCCGGGCGAGGGAACCGGAGCAGAGACCTGAGCAACCGGGGTGGCCCGCAAGTCCCTGGCAAGCAGACCCTGGGCGCACAAGTGGCGGTGGCTGGCGGGCCAGGCTGGGGGGTGGCGACCAGCAGACCCAGCGAGGTGGCCATTATGAAGCAAGGCACTGCACGCAGCTCAGGGTCCCAGCACTGGGAAGTGGAGCTTTGGGGCACTGACTGAAGAGGAGGGTCTTGCAGGGTGCACAGGCCCACCCACACCAGAATTGGTGCCAGAAGGGCCCAGTTGGCTTTCAGAAAGCGGCAGAAGGGTCTGAGGTCCTACAGAGAGCAGAGCAAGCACCATTGTTCCTTCTCGGACCCCGCCCCCACATAAGCGTCACTACCCTGCGACTGGGGTGCCCCCCCCCTGGTGAAAAACTTAGGCCCTGCCCCTCACTACAGGAGCTCAATAAGACCAAAAAAAAAAAAAAAAACCAGCAAAAAGATGGCTCAAACAGAAGAAGAATGGAAAGCCCCAGAACCCATCCTTTTAAGCGACCAAGAGATAGCCAACCTATCAGATGCATGGTTCAAAGC
>CM052542.1:87438460-87465004 GCA_028533065.1 Trachops cirrhosus | reverse complement strand
CAAGCTGAAGGGAATAGCAGAGCAGGCAGTGCCCATGTTCAGGGAAATAAGTTTTGTCTCCTTAGGCCTCCCAGTTCTGGGAGGTTTCTCACTCAGCTTTAGCCATGGGGGGTTACGGCTCCTGAAACCAGGCAGGGCGGGCACCACAAGTAACACCCTTTCCTTTATTATCTGTAAAAGGTAATCACTTAAAGCAAACCTGGGCATAAAGAATGAGAATCTTCTTTGATGTATGCTATTAGAAAGCCATAAAACCTGTCCAGGCAAGGGTCAGGGTGCTCTCTCTCTCAGAGAGTAGCTGTGCTGTCCCTTTTTCTCCACAGGACTTCTGTAGTCTGTGTGAATTTGTTTGTCTCATCCACAACATACCAACCCTGCTGGATGGAGTCCTCATCAGTTAGCCACTAAGAATGATAGTCTCAGTGCAGACACATTTGGTGAAGTTGTGACCTTCAATAATTGCTTCTGTTCTTAGTGTTCACATTCATGTTTTTTTTTCTTTTGAAAAACTCCAAAATCTTGTCTTTTAATGCAGGGTGCTTGGTCTTCCTGTGGTGAAGCGGTTTTGAAGGTTTCATGGCTTCGTTGGATAGCTGGTCGCTACCCAAAGTGGGCTTGGAGAATGTCAATCACTTGTTGCAACGAACCCATAATTTAAGTAGGACCCTTGGTATGCTCTTTTAAGTGCAGCTTTCTTTTTGTTGGCATTCTTAGAGTCTTCTGTTGTCTCATCATTGGGTCTTTCCCCTCTTTCAAAGAAGCTCTCCAGTGACATTTGTTTTTTACTCATTTTGGCTAGGGTTAGCTTGCGGGCTTAACAAAACTAACCGAGACAAATGTGCAGTGCAGGAAACAGGTGTAATGGAAGTGGTAAATAAAATACTAGGTGGGCCACATATGGACTAAAATAAGTAGCAGATTCTAAGTTAAAGTCTGCCATTAGATGCAGCTTAATTGTCACTTGCCACTCACTGATAGGATTTTTTGTCAGTCTGCAAGCAATTGATTTATTACATTTTCTGTGCAATCAAACCTCTTTGGTAATGATAATCTGTGTTTGCAGTCACTCTTCAGTGCTAGCATCACCACCTCTGCTTTGCCTCAGATTACAAGACATTCAATTCTCATAAGGAGTGCACATGAATTTATTTACTCTCAGCTTCACCTTTGGGGCAGCAGTTCAAAAAACACCAAAACATGTAGGGATGAAATGGATTAAGTAAGTGGCTTCAGGGAAAAAGCTGGAGGGGCAGAGATTAGGAGAGCTTACTCTGGAACAGAAATGCTGACAGATGCCATTGTTTTTTTTTGTTGAACTTTCCTTCTACCCTGACAGCAGGTGCAGGCTCACACCAAATCTGAATGTTCCATTAATCTGGATAACACATTTCACCCCCACTTGGTGACTCCCTGAGACCCTACTCCAACCAAGTTGTATCCCTGGCCAGAACTTCTACTAGCAGATTATATACAAATATGGCCTCTCTTGGCTCACATTGCAGACTTTCCTAAAATCTCTTAAAGGTTCAAAACCCCCAAACATACAGTTTATGACCTTGGTATGCCATGTACTTCTTGTTAAGTGGTCCCAAGCCCAACATTAGCAGTGGCCAGCATTGGTTCAGAGCTAAGCTTCCTCCAGGCACTGCCAAGTTCAGCACATGTGGCAACCATCTGAAGATCACTTTGTAATCCTGCCAGGTAACTGGGCTGAGCACAGGCAGCAGCTGATATTGTTTTTACCAGTTCCCCTCTCAAGTGGCCTCAGAACCAACATACCTGGACCACTCTAAAGTATGATCCAACCAGCATCACAAAGAACATAGCCAAAGGGTGGACTTGGTAGGCACAAGAGCCCTGCTAAAGTGAATATTGCTCCATGGGGCCAGCCCCTAAACAACAGCTTGTCCACTGTAGTCATGACCATTATTCACAGCCAGTTCAGCCTGAGGGCCATTTTGTCCCACTGACATTACAACAGCAATTAAGGCTCACTACAATAGGAGGGCACTCACAACCCAAACAAGGTTCACCCCTGAATCACCCAGCTCAGGTGACTAGGCAGATTGTGCCACTGAGCCCCACAGGACACATCCTACATAATGCAATTCTGTCCAGACTGAATGACATGGAAACAAACACAAGTATACATATACAATGAAATACAGCTCAGCCATGAGAAAAGATGAAATACTGCCACTTGAAACAACATAGATATCCCTTGAGAAAATCATATTAAGTGAAAGAAGTCAGACAGAAAAAGTTAAGAACCATATGATTTACTGATATGAGGGATATAAAACTGAAAGTAACAAATGAACAAACAAAACAAACAAGCAAAAACTCATAGACACAGACAACAGTATGGTGGTTACTAGAGGGAATGGGTATGGAAGGGTATAAAGAGTAAAGGGGGTCAAATATATGGTGATGGGAGATAATTTGATTTTGGACGGTGAGTACACAATGCAATAGAGAGATCATGTATCATAGAAAGGTACACTTGAATCATATATAATCTTATTGCCAAAGCTGCCCCAATAAATTTAATAAAAAAGAATTATATACCCCCCAAAGAAGGAAACACAGGGAGTCAGCCAAAATGAGAAGATAAAGGAACATATCCAAAATGACAGAACAGAACAAAACTCCATAAAAAGTACTGAACAAAATGAAGATAATTAATCTACCAGAGGAAGAGTTCAAAACACTGGCTATAAGGATACTCAATGATCTCAGTGAGAACTTCAACAAAGAGATAGGTAACATAAAAATTGAGATAGAAAAAAATTTAAAAAGAAACACAGAAATGGAGGATTCAATAACAGAAATGAAGAATACCTTGGAGGGAATCAACAGATTAGATAAAGAAGAGGATCTGATCAGTGATATGGGAGAGAAGGTATTGGAAAACAACCAGTCAGAACAATTAAAACTGAATTATAAAAATACAAATAGTTCTGGGGACTTCTGGACAACATCAAAGGTGACAACATTCACTTCATAGTGGTACCAGAAGGAGCAGAGAGAAAGCAAGGGATTGAAACTTATTTGAAAAAATAATGATGGAAACCTTTCCTAACCTGGTGAAAGAAAAAGATATATAAACTCAGAAAGTGCAGAGAGTCACAAACAAGAGCAACAAGAGGCCCACACAAAGACACATCATAATTAAAATGCTAAGGGTTAAAGACAAAGAGAGAATTTAAAAACAGCAAAAAAAAAAAAAAAAGCAGTCTTTTTTTTTCTTTTATGTTGAGAAATCATTGGATAGTCTTATGGGAACTTCCTTGTATCAACCGTTTTTCCATAAGACTGCCTGCTGATTCCTCAGCAGAAACTTTGCAGGCCAAAAGTGATTGGCAGAAAATATTCAAAGTGAGGAAAAGCAAGAACCTACAAGCAAGATTACCCAGCAGTGGTATTGAGAATTGAAGGAACGTAAAAAGCTTCCCAGACAAGAAAAAAACTGCAAGGGTTCATCACTACCAAACCAGTTTTACAGGAAATTTAAGAGATCTTCTTTACGAAGAAAAAAGGAGATAAAAATATGAATAATAAAAAGGCAAAAACCACATATGTATCATTAAAATGTAAATGAATTAAATGCTCCAATCAAAAGACAGGGTGGCTGAGTAGATAAGAAAACAAGACCCATACATATGCTAATTAAAAGATATAAACAGGCTGAAAGTAAAGAATGGAAAAAGATATTTCATGCAAATAGAGATTTAAAAAAAGCTGAGGTAGAAATACTTGTATCAGACAAAACAAAGCTTAGATTAAAAGCTATAACAGAAACAAAGAAGGACATTTCATAATGATAAAGGGATCAATCCAATGAAAGGATATTAACCTTTTTGGTTACAAGGGGTAAACATTTATAGACATGATTTAGGAGCACCTAACTATATAAAACAAATATTTACAGTAATTCAGTAATAGTGGGGGGTTTTATACATCATTGATATCAATGGACATATTATCCAGACAGAAAATTAACAAGGAAATAACACTCTCAAATGATACTTTAGATCACATAGAATTAATTGATATTTTAAAAGTATTTCACCCAAAACCAGCAGAATGTACATTCATTTCAAGTGCACATGGAATACTTTCAGGATAGACCATATTTTAGGCCACAGAACAAGTCTCTATAAATTTAGAAAGGTTGAAATTATACCCAATATTTTAGGCCACAAAACAAGTCTCAATAAATTTAGAAAGGTTGAAATTATACCAGTGGGATCATAGAAGTATGAAATCAGAAATCAATACAAGAAAATAAACCTGAAAAACACACAAATACAAGGAGGTTAAATAACATGCTACTAAACAGTGAGTGGGCTAACAATGAGCTCAAGGAATAAATCGAAAGACACCTTGAGACAAATGAAAATAAGAAAGAGGACCCAAATACATAAAATCAGAAATGAAAGAGAAGTGACAACTGACACCACTGAAATCCATAGTATATAAGAAAATACAGTCATATCTTGGGACTCGTTGGCTTCAGAACTTGTCAAACCCTGTGCTTTTAGCATTTTGATGAGAAAAAATTGTTTCAGCACTCCGTGCTTGCTCAGGACTCATCATACTTGCTAGAATTTGTATGAGTCACCCCGCCCTGCAAGATAAACTGTTTCATTGGTCAGTACTCATTGGTTTTGGCATTCCTCATAACTTCTGGAGTAAATTAATGATGACTACCATGGTACCACTGTGCTATGAACAATTATATGCCAACAAATTAGACAAATTAGAAGTAATGGATAAATTCCTGGAAACATATAATCTTCCAATACTGAGTCAAGATGAAATAGAAAAATCTGAACAGACCAATTACAACCAATAAAGTCAATTCAGTAATCAAAAAACTCTTAACAAACAAAAGTCCTTGTCCAGATGTCTCCACTGGTGAATTTTAAAACATTTAAAGAAGAATTAACACCTGTCCTTCTCAAACTATTCCAAAAAGTTATACAAAAGGTTCCCAAGCTCATTTATGAGTCCAGTATTATCCTGATGCTGAAAACTCAATAAACATATTACAAAAAGAGAAAAATTATAAACCAATATTCTTTTTTTAAAAAAGATTTGATTTATTTACTTTTAGGGAGAGGGGAAGGGAGGGAGAAAAGCAGGGAGAGAAACATTAATATGAGAGAACATTGATTGGTTGCCTCTCATACATGCCCTGACTGGGGACCAAATCTGTAACCCAGGCATGTGCTCTGATTAGTGAATCAAACTGTAGACCTTTCACTTTGTATAAAGATGCACAACCAACTGAGCCACACCAGTCAGGGTTAGGCCAATACTGTTGATAAATATAAATGCTAAAATCCCCAACAAAATGTTAGCAAACCAAATTTGACAATATGTTAAAAAGATCATAAACAATAATCAGGTGGAATTTATTCCTGGTATGTCAAATTTGTTCAATATCTGAAAATCAATTAATGAGACACTAGACATATCACATGGTAAAAAAAAAAAACATAAAAAATTGTATGATTAGAGACTTCTGGCCAACATGGACATGTAGGTAGATACGCTTCACTTCCTCGCACAACCAAAAGAAAAATAACAACCAATTTAAAAACAAAAAGCAAGAACTGCCAGATAATTGAACAGTATGGAAGTCCAACAACCAAGGAATTAAAGAAGAAACATTCATCCAGACTGGTAGGAGGGACAGAGACAGGCAGCCGGGTGGAGAAGACACACAGGAAGATGGCAGCTGACATCTTCTTGTCAGCTGGTGGACCTGGTGTGTGAGGCAGCAGCCGGTTGCCTGGGTGGTCCCACATTCACATGCAGATAAGGAGGAACAAGTGGGGAGTGAGACAGACTATGCAACCCAGGGTTCCATCTACAGGAAATAAAGCCTCAAAATATCTAGCTGTAAAAACCTGTGGGGGATGTGGTGGTGGGATAAACTTCCATTCTCACATAAGAGTCCATTGGAGGGGCCCACAGGATTCTAGAATTTATACAAGCCCACCCACATGGAAATCAGCACCAGGGAAGCACCTGGTAGGATGCAATTTGCTTGTGGGAAGCAAAAGTCACTGAAAGCAGGGGGAGAGCGAAGCAAGCTTTCTGACCCCTCCCCCACATACAGCACCACAATGCAGCAGAGTGGGGTTGCTCCACCCTGAAAAAGATCTACGTCTCCACCCCTTAGAATGTAACAGGTGCACTGAGACAACGAAATATGGCTCAAATAAAAGAACAGAACAAAACTCCAGAAAAAGAACTAAGTAATGAGGAGATAGCCAACATATTAGATGCAGAGTTCAAAACACAGCTAATTAGGATGCTCAGAGAAATGATAGAATATGACCACAAAATAAAGGAAGAAGTGAAAGCTATACAAAGTGAAATAAAGCAAAGAATGCAGAGAACCAACAGTGAAGGGAAAAAAAAAGCAGGACTCAGATCAACAATTTGGAACAGAAGGAAGAAATAAACATTCCACTGTAAAAGAATGAAGAAACAAGAATTCAAAAAAAGTGAGGAGAGGCTTAGGAACCTCTGGGGCAACTTTAAACATTCTGACAACCAAATCATGGGGGAACCAGAAGGAGAAGAGGAAGAGCAAGAAATTGAAAACTTTTTTTAAAAAATATGAAAGGATGACTTCCCCCATCTGGCACAGGAAATAGACATACAAGTCCAGGAAGCTCAGAGAATCCCAAAGAAGTTGGACCCAAAGAGGAACACACCAAGACACATCATAATTAAATTGCTAAAGATTAAAGATAAGGCAAGAATCTTAAAAGCAGCAAGAGAGGAGAGAGTTACCTACAAAGGAGTTTCCATAGGACTATCAGCTGATTTCTCAAAAGAAACCTTGCAGGCAAGAAGGGGCTGGAAAGAAGTATTCCAAGTCATGAAAGGCAAGGACTTACATCCAAGATTACTCTATCCAGCAAAGCTATCATTTAGAATGGAAGGGTAGACAAAGTGCTTCCCAGATAAGTTCAAGTTCAAGGAGTTCATCATCATCATGCCCTTGTTATATGAAATGTTAAAGGGACTTATCTAAGAAAAAGAAGATAAAAAATATGAACAGTAAAATGACAACAAATCCACAGCTGTCAACAACCAAACCTAAAAAAATAAAAACAAAAAAGAATCTAAGCAAACAACTGGAATAGGAACAGAATCATAGAAATGGAGATCACGTGGAGGGTTATCAGTGGGGTGGGGGAAGGGGCAGAATGGGGTGAAAAGTTACAGGAAATAAGAAGCATAATTGGTAGGTACAAAATAAACAGTGGGAGGTTAAGAACAGTATAGAAATGGAGAAGCCAAACAACTTATATATACAACCCATGGACATGAGCTAAGTGGTGGAGGGTGGGAATGCTGGGGGAAATGTAGGTACTGGGTGGAGAGGAATAAAGGGGAGAAAATAAATGGGACAACTGTAATAGCATAATCAATAAAATATACTTAAAACTATATGATTACATCAATAGATGCAAAAAAAGAAATAAAAAGAAATAATCCAGTTATGATAGAAACATTGAATGAAATGGGAATAGAGGGAAAACACCTCAAGATAATAAATGTCACATGTGACAAACCCACAGCTAACATACTCAACAGTGTAAAATTAAGATCAGGAACAAGACACAGATATTAACTTTCACAGCTTTTGTTCAACATAGTACTGGAAGTTCTAGCCACAAAAAACAGACATGAAAAATAAATAAAAGGCATCCAAATTAAAAAGGAAGATGTAAAACTATCATTATTTGCAGATGACATAGTAAAATATAGGGGGACTTCTTAAGACTCACTGAAAAGTATTAAAACTGATAAACTCAGTAAAGTAGAAGGATAAAAAATCAATATGTGGAAATCAGTTGCCTTTCATACACCAATAACAACCTATTAGAAAAATATAGAAAAACAGTTTCATTTACAATTGTATAAAAAATAAAATACCTAGTAATAAATTTAACAAAGCAGGTAAAAAACTCTTACTTGGATAATTATAAGGCATTGAAGAAAGAAATTGAAGGAAATACAAATAACTAGAAGTTTATATTATGCTCATTAATAGGAAAAATTAACATAATCAAAACATCCATAATGCCCACAGCAATCTATAGATTTAATGGAATCCTGAACAAAATCTAAAGGCATTTTTCACAGAACTAGAAAAAAATGATTCTAAAATGTATGTGGAACCATATAAGACCCCTAAAAGTAAAAGCTCTCTTGAGAAAGAAGAAAGTTAAAGGTATCACTCTACCTGATATCAATCTATACTACAGGGTTATAGAAATCAAAACAGCACAGTACTGGAATAAAATCAGACGCATAGATCAATGGAACAGAACAGAGAACTCAGAAATAAATCCACATGTATATGGTCAAATAATCTATGACAAAGGAGACATTAATATACAATGGGGTATTGACAGTTTGTTTAATAAACAATGTTGAAAAAACTCAAGAGACACACACAAAGTAATGAAGGTGGCTCACTTCTTACATCATATACAAGAATAAACTCAAAATGTATTAAAAACTTAAAGGTAAGACTTTAAACCATAATAGTTCTAAAAGAAAACATAGACAGTAGACTGTGTAGAATTATATCAAAGTAAATAATTTTTTCACAGCAAAAAAAATCATCAACAAAATGAAGCAACCTACTGAATGGGAGAAGATATTCACAAATGATCCATCTAATAGATTGTTAACATCCAAAATATATAAGGCACTTGTTTGACTTAACACCATAAAGTAAGCAGAGGACCAGAATAGATATTTATCCAAATAGGACACACAGATGGCCAATGGACATATGAAAATATGTTCACCATCACTAACCATGAAAGAAATGCAAATTAAAACACAAGATAACACCTCATACCTCTGAGTGGCTGTTATCAATATGTTAACAAACAAAAAGTGTTGGTGAAGATGAAAGAATAGGGAACCCTCATGCAATGCTGGTGGTTTTGTAAATTTGTGTAGGCACTATGGAAAACAATGTGGAGTTTCCTCAAAAAATTAAAAATAGAACTATCATATGACTCAGCATTTCCACTTCTGGATATTTATCTGCAAATCCAACCACTAATTTAAAAAGATATATGCATCCCTATGCTCACTGCAGCATTATTTAGAGTGACCAAGATACGGAAACTACCAACTCTCCATCAATAAACAAATGGATATAGAGGAGGTGGTCCATATATACAATGTAATATTACTCAGCTACAAAAAGCATGAAATGTTGCTATTTGCAATACCATTGATGCACCTAGAGTGTGTTATGCCAATTCATATGTCAGACAGAAAATGACAAATAGCATATGAGTTCACTTATATGTGATATCTAAACAATAAGATAAATGAACAAATGAAACAGATACAAACTCCTAGGTACAGAGAATATTTTGATGGTTTCCAATGTGGTATTGGGAGTGGGTTAAAAAAGGGATGGGATTAAGATGTATAAATTGCCAGTTATGAAAATAGTTATAGGAATGTAAAGTATAGGATAGGCAATAGACAATAATATTTTAATAACTACAGGAGTGGACAAAAGTAAGTTTACAGTTGTGAATACATGAAACAGTTTATTCACTAGTGTAATAATCATAACCTACATGTGTTTTCTCACATAAACAACTGTAAACCTACTTTTGTCCACCCCTGTATATGTATGGTATCAGAGGAATACTAGACTTCTTAACTAGTAATGTAAACATCTAGTCATTATGTTGTATACCTGAAACTAATATCACATTGTATTTCAACTATAATTGAAAATGAAACATAAAGTTAATACTAAAATAAATCCATGAAATGCAACAGATGTAATTTTTCTCACAAGATATACTGTATGTTTATGCCACAAATCGTAAAACAATTATAACTTTTGCAATATCTTGTCATTGATAATGTTCTCCCCACTGATGTATTCAGCCAATATGGTACAAATTGTTATATTTCATTTACCAATTCTACATGCTATCATTTGCTATAATTTAAACCAATTTCATAAATTACATTTTTCACATCAATAGATAGGCAGAATTCTCTCTGAGAAAAGGAAACTGAATTTTGTAGAGTTGCCACAAGGCCACTTTTGAACCATGCTGTTTGGTATTTGAGCTTTTACACTACAAATGAAATTAAACAGCCTTCATTGTTGCATGGTATAACTCAGTCAGCTCACTCTCTCTTCAAGTTAAGGTTCTCTGGCAACTGGCCCCAGGTTGTTAGAATCAAGGACTCCTGGCACCTGTGCCATGCTGGTTGGTATAACCTGCATTTAAATTCTCACTGCCTTCCTTGACAGGAAACAGGCAACCCCATGGAAGAGAAATGTGTTCTCATTCTAAAATGGTGATTCATTGTACAGACTTTTCATTTTGTTTTACATAGCAATACCATTTTGTGAGTAAAGAATTCTAATAGCTTTCTTAACCAAAATGATTGTGTTCCATAAATCAAATCTTTTTTTCAGAGTTTAAAGTGTTTTCTTTAATTTTAAAATATTAATGTTCTTTTTAGCATTTTCTCGTAAAAGTGAAATGTCTGGCAGTACTTAGTTAAATTAAGTTTACACATACTCATTTAGCCAGCAATCCTGCTCCTGGCATTTTATACCAAAGAAATAATACCCAGTTTCATGAGGCATTATTTGAGGAGGCAGGGAGTTGGGCAGCCCAGAGCTCCATTTCTGGTACAGAGGGCATAGTGAAGGCATTACTATGGGACAGCGAGAAGCAGTGGGCAAACTAAACACCATCTGCAACATGGAGGATATAAAAAGCAGAGTGGTAATTTAAAAGGTGAAGAAGAGAACATGTAACATAATATCATTTATATAAATTAAAAATATGTCCATACAAAACACATACAAAGAGTGATACATATTGAATATGTTAGTATTGCTGCTTATAGGGAAAGGCAAATGGGAATGAAAATGGAAATAAAAGGGAGAAACTCATAAACATGCACACCCATAAAACAAGAGACAAGCCTTGAATAGATCAATGATGATAGTATGTTGTAAACAAAAAGTATTTAATGCTCTGAACCTTAGGTTGAAAAATGCAAACTATATATGAAGGTATACATACATGAAGCTAAATGTCATTCAAGTACAGTTTTATGCCTTTTCTCCCCACTCCTCCCCACCACCCCAGTCCTCCTCATCTCCCTCCCCTGTTTCCACCCCTCTTGTTATTGTCATGTGTCCTTTATAATTGTTCCTGTAAACCCCTCATCCTTTTCTTCTACAATCCCCTCCCCTCTCCCCACTGTTCACTGTCAGCCTGTGTTCAGTTTCAGTGTCTTTGGTTATACTTTGCTTGCTTGTTCATTTTGTTGGTTAGGTTCCTGTTAAAGGTGAGATCATACGGTATTTGTCTTTCACTGCCTGGCTTATTTCGCTTAGCATAATGCTCTCCAGTTCCACATATGCTGTTCACAAAGGGTAGGAGCTCCTTCTTTCTTTCTGCCGCATAGAATTCCATTGTGTAAATGTACCACAGTTTTTAATCCAATCATTTACTGATGGGCACTTAGGTTGCTTCCAGTACCTGGCTATTGTAAATTGTGCTGCTATGAACATTGGGGTGCACAGGTTCTTTTGGATTGGTGTTTCAGGGTTCTTAGGGTAACAGTAATAAAAATGTTAAAAAAATAAAATAAAATAAATGAAAACAAAGGGGTGTCACACTCTTACTGTGTTACTCACAACTTGATTTTTTATCCAACGATAAGTCTTGGAGCCCGGTTATTGTCAGGTCAGAGGAAACAACTCGGCATTTTTTTGTTAGCTTTATTGAGGCATAATTGACAAATAAAATTGTAAGACATTTTAAAAAAAGCTAAATGTGAGCATTTCTTGTGTACTCTGATCCAATTCCAATTTTGAGAAGTAGCAACTGTTAGTAGTTTGAAATAGTTTATTGTATATTGTTCCAGCCTAATTTCTATGTGTATAAAAAAATCTAATTTTGTTTTGACAAAAATGAGATCATGCTGTGTTTACTGTTCTTTTCACTTTGTTTTTTTCACTTACACACAATTACACACACACACACACACATAATTACAAACATATAGAATTGTTGCACTCCTATACCTAGATATGGATCATCTTCTTCTCCCCTACTTTTCTGCCACCCCCTTCTCTTCCTTCTCTTTGTCCTTTCTGGAACTTTTTGAATGAAATGGAGAGCCACTTTGAAATATGAGGCAAGTTAGCCCAATTGCATTTCTCATATCTCCCATCTTCAGCTTCTGATTTTTTATTGTAACATTATTATTTTTACAGTGTCAAGGTTTTATAACACTTTTGTTTGCATACGTATAATTAATACAGCACTCAGCCGTAGTCCCCTGCCTTTGCTGAGTCAGTGCATGCAGTGCATACTTGCCGTTTCATTGCAGTTGGCCCCTCATCATCTTCCAGTTCTGAATGTTGATATGTTGGGAGGGAAAGGCAGCACTGAGTCAGCCTGAATTTTCTCCCTTGCATGTGACTTACTTCTGCCTATGTTGTCATAGAGTTTTTCTTTTCCCTTCAAGATAAATAACCAGAAAATGTCTGCACTGACCAGCATTTGAGCATTTCTTTTGCTTTATTCATTTGGTTGTATCTTTCCAGTTTGTATCTAATAATAGTTGATATTTTCTACCACTTTTACTTCTTAATTTCTTTCTATTTTATTTTGCACAAATTTTCTCAAAGCTATCCATGTCATTCACTTTATTTTTTAGCAGTATGCACACTACATCCTGTTGGTTTTAATGTCGTGTTAATTTCTGTAATGTAATTTGGGGATCACTACTAGCATAGGAAACTTGTTATTGAAACCTGGGGAAATTCTTGGGACATTACATACTAGTGATGATAGAGAAAATTTCTGTTATGAGAGGCTGCTAATGATATGACACAGAAATAGCAAATATCTGAGGCATGAAAATACTAAAAGGGAGAGGCTGCAGTGCTGGTGTCAGGCTTCATTGTGGCCCAAAGCCACTAGTTCCTTCACTGTCCTTGAGTGAGTGTGTGGCAGATTAGGAGTTTTGTATCATATTCATAATTCATAACCATCATTATTCTTAGTCTTCAAAATTTATCACCAACAACAAGGGACATTCTTTTCTAGGTGTTCTAGTTAGCCATTTACTAGAAGAAGAAGGACCATGGTTTAGAGAATTAGAAACTTCTGAACCAGATTTGTCTGTAGCCAGTCCTACCTGAGTACTATTAAATAACCTCAGGTTCAATCCAACTCTAAGTCTTTGTTTTTATTTTCATTGCAACACTAATTGAAACTAAGCTTTTGCTTACTGTTGTGTAGGCATTGATGGTGGCACTCTGGGAGTATGGTTGATTAAAGCAGTTCAGTCCATGATGATGACAGGACAGATGAGATGTGCCAGAATAATGGAGAGTCTGATTTAGTCTTCTGAAGTTAAGTCCTCAACAGATCACAGTGGTAGCAAATATTGTCTGTCTATTCCTCTTTCTTTGTTAACAGAAGCCAAATTTTATGTAGGTGGCAGTGTGCCTAGCACTAAGGAACACATTATGATCACTCTATCCTGGCCATCCTATTTATCTTTACTACTCAATGATAGGCATTGGACCTCCTCCTGCCACTGAGATCTAAGGAGAGGCTGAGTAGGAGAAAGATTTTCCTCCCTGATACAAAGCTGCATGAAGATAAGGCCATTTGATCCCTCTATCTCTGTCTACTTTGAATGGTCCATGGTAATTTTGGCTCTGCCATCCTCCATGTGTCAAATTTTTCTTTGGTTAGCTTCCCTCGTGGTTTTAAGATGGCTGCCAGAAACCACTGGGGCAAAAAGTTGTTTTCTTCTTGTTAAGGAAATAAGAGGTACTGTTTTCTCTTTCCCTGAAGACTCCAAACAAACTTTTCCTTGTACTCACTGGCCCAAATGGATGTATAAGAATGATATAACTGCAATTGTGTTATACTATCTGGGACAGAAATTATGATGTTGACCACATTGTCCACTGAACACAAAACTGTCAAAGACTTTGGTAGGAGGAGGCTTGCTGATGGAAAGGGCATTTTTTTTCTTTCCAATCAAACAATGTCTCTGGAGAGCATGAGACTGAATTCTTTGGTGATTTCTTTGCTTCTAAGAGAGTGCAAAACATCAGAAGAAACCTTTCTAGAAGAAACTTTGACAAAATTAAGCAGAGTCAAACAGTTTTCTCCATAGATTTGGTTATTTAAAATTTTCTATTATGTTTGGAAGTTATGTATTCTAAGTCTTTTTATTTTTAGTGGTCACTTATACATTCTTTTTGATCTTTGTAACTGAGTTTGTTTTTTTATAATTTTACTTTTAATTTTAGTTTACTTTAAATATTATTTGATATTAGTTTCATTTTCATTGCAACACTCATTGAAACTAGCTTTTAGGCAATTATATAATTTACAAATTGATACCCCCAATAATTCAGGTACCCACCTGGCACCATATTTATTACAATATTATTGACTATATTCCTTATGCTGAACTTTGTACCTCCATGACTAGTAGTTGCCAATTTGTACTTCTTAATCCCTTTTCTTTTTTCACACAGGTCCCTAATCCCCCTCACTTGAGTTGCTCCATGTTTTGGCTATTGTAAAAAATGCTAGAATAACTATAAGGGTTTATATATCTTTACTAGTTAGTGTTTTGGGTTTCTTCACATAACACCCATAAGTGAAATTGCTGAATCATATGGTAGTTCTATTTTTAGTTTTTTTAGAAACCTCTGTACTGTTTTCCATAGTGCCTGCACAAATTTACATTGCCACCAACACTGCACAAGAGTTCCTTTTTCCCCACATCCTCATCAATACTTGTTTGTTGACTTTTTGATAATTTCAACTCTGACAGGTATGAGGTGACATCTCATTGTGGTTTTCATTTGCATATCTCTGATGATTAGTGATGCTGCTGAGCATCTTTTCATATGTCTGTTAGTCAACTGTACCTCTTCTCTGGAGAAATGTCTATGTACATCATATGTCCAATTTTTAATTGAATTGAATGTCTTTTTGTTGTTGTTGTTGGGTTGTATGAGTTGTTTGCATATTTTGGACATTAACCCCTGATTAAGTATGTTATTTGCAAATACCTTCTCCCATTAAGTAAAATGTCTTTTTAGTTGTTGTTGTTGTTGTTGTTGTTGTTGTTTATGGTTTATTTCTCTGTGCAAAGCTTTTCAGTTTGATGGAGTCTGAAGTAAGTCACAGAGAAAAAGACAAATACCCTGTTATTTCACTTATATGTGTCATCTAAAAAATCAAAACAAATGAAACAAATCAGAGTCAGACTCATAGAAAATGAGAACAAACTAATGGTTGCTAGAAGGAAAGGTAGTAAGTAGGGGGATGAATGAAAAAGATGAAGGGGAATGAGATGTATACACTTCCAGTTATAAAAGTAAATAAATAAATCATGGGGATGTAATATATAACACAGAATATTGTCAATAATATCATAATACTTTTATATGTTGACAGATGGTTACTAGACTTAGCATGGTGACCACAGAGTAGGGTATATACATCTCAATCACTATGTTGTATGTGTAAACTTAATATATATATTATATTTCAACTATAACTTAAAAGTATAAGAATTAAAATATATAGTACATGGCTACATTTTATTTGCTTATATTTTATACATAAATTTTGCATTTGGATTATGCTTTAACTTATAATTTCCTTTCTTATACTTTCTTCCCTCATTTTAAACAGCTTCTTGGTATATTGTTTCTGGGTTATTATCAATGGTTAACTAATTTATTTGTAAATAAATTTCACTCTAAAACAATAGAAAGGTACAAACAAGAAACTAACAAAGAAAACATAAATTAATTAAATAAATAAAATAAAGTACTTTGTAAAAAAAAACACCTCATAGACCAGACAACAATATGATTGCCAGAGGAAAGGGAGGTGAGGAGAGGTAGAAGAGGGTAATGAGGAGATAAATGGTGATAGAAGGAAACTTGTCTTGGGTTGGTGAACACACAGTACAATATACAGATGATGTGTTGTAGAATTGTGCACCTAAAACCTATATAAGTTCAATAAAAAAGAAAAAAATAACAAATGATTGGATATAACATCTCAGCATATTTGTGTCTAATCTTTGCTTCTATTATTGTTTTAAAGAGAAGAAAGCTTCTCCTGTTTTTTGGGGGGAAGTGGTTTGCTTTTTTCTTCTAAATAATTTAAATGTTGCTGGAATTTTTACATATAAATATTAAAATTTTCCCCAAACTGCACCCTCCAGGTTATTGATCATTAGCATTTAATGAACATTATTTTAGACATTGTTCCACACATATAAATAAATAGAAGAATAAGTAAATAAAAATACTTTTAGGAAATGAAAGCATTCTATAGATGCTATTAATTTTAAAAGTGTCAGTTTAATATCACTTGAGTATACAAGAAAAAAATTGAAGTAAGTTCTAGCCATGTGGCTCAGTTGGTTAGAGTGTTTGCCTGTACACCAAAAGGTTGCGGGTTTGATACCCATTTGGGGTATGTAAAGAAGCCAACCTCTCTGCCACACCCCAAAATCAATTAAAAAAATCCTCAGGTGAGGAAAAAAAGAATCAATGTAAAACCAAAGAAACTACTGAACTCCAAATAATGAAGCTAGAAAACTTCAGTAACTCTTTTTCTATAAGAGTTATTTGTTCCAAAAAGTTTCCTCTAAAGTTAAAAAAGTGATAGTAAGTACAAAGTCATTGTGTTTTTTAAAAGATTTCATTTATTTTTAGACAGAGGGGATGGGAGGGAGAAAAAGGAGAGAAACACTGATGTGAGAACTGAACCCACAACCCAGGCATGTGGCCTGACCAAGAATTGAACAGCAACCTTTTGCTTTGCAGGACACACCCAACCAACTGAGCTACACTGGTTGGGGCAAAGTCATTGTGTTTTTAAGTAACATGAATTCATTTTAGTTAGTATCATTTGATATTCTGTGATGAAAAAATCAGCATAGTTATACTCTAGTACCTCACATCTTCCTTCCCCTCATTGTCCAATATTTGTTAGTTATATTGTTTTTACATTGTCTCAATTTATAATATGCAGATTCCATTCTGCAGCAAAAATATCTATAGTTATTTAACATTATTCCATATTTAAATGAGTTGGTATTTACCATATGTCTTGAAATATAATTATTTCAATACTGTTATTTTATTTGTATTTATTTTTTAATTGTCATTCTATTACAGTTGTCCCAATTTTCCCCCATTGCTCTCCCTTGCCCCACTTTCCCCCCAACCATAGTAAATCCCCACCCTCTTGTACATGTCCATGGGTCATTTATACTTGTTCTTTAACTAGGCTCTTCCCCTTCTTTCCTCTTATTTCCCTCCTCACTCCCCTCTGGTCCCTGTCAGTTTGTTCCTCATTTCCATGGCTCTGGTTCTATTTTGCTCATTTATTTGTTTTGTTGATTAGGTTCCACTTATAGGTGAGATCATATGGTACTTGTCTTTTATCACCTGGATTATTTCACATAGCATAATAGTCTCCAGTTCCATCTGCTGTTACGGAGGTAAGAGTTCCTTTCTTTCTGCTGCATGGTATTTCATCATGTAAATGTGGTTTGGAATTACTGAGAATACTTTTGCTACTTTTAAGGCATGCTTATAGGAATTGCATTGTCTAAATTATCTAATATGTTTTAGAATTTTCACATTTTTAAAAAACTTCATGGTACTATAGTTTTTGGACCCCAGTTTCCCTCAGATCTTTGTAAAAACATCTCATTGCTTTTGGCATTAAAAGTTGACATGGACAAATGTAATGACAACCTAACTTTTTTGCTTTAAAGTTCATTTGTTTTTCCTGCCTGGAGTACTAAAAACTTCTTTGCTTAGCATTAAATTAGAATAAATTAACTAGGATATGTCCCACTTTCATGTGCTATTTATTAAATATACATGATAAAGAAATTAAAACAAATATTTGTCCATGTAATCTGCTCTTTTGTTTGATTTTCTACTTCCCATTGGTTTGACTATCAGTCATCTTTATGTTGCTTTGTCTGTTTTTCATTTTTTTTACTTTTATTTATTTTTTAAATATATTTTATTGATTATGCTATTACAGTTGTTCCATTTTTTCTCCCCTTTATTCCCCTCCCCCCTGCATCCCCCTCTTACCTGCATTCCCCCAGCTTAGTTAATGTCCATGGGTCATATAATAAGTTCTTTGGCTTCTCCATTTCCCATACTATTCTTAACCTCCCACTGTCTATTTGGTACCTACCATTTATGCTGCATATTCCCTGTATCTTTTCCCCCATTCTACCCCTCACCCTCCCTACTGATAACCATCCATGTCATTCTCTATTTCTGTGAATCTGTTCCTGTTCTAGTTGTTTGCTTAGTTTGTGTGTGTATGTGTGTGTGTGTGTTTTAGGTTGGGTTGTTGATAGTTGTGAGTTTGTTGTCATTTTACTATTTGTATTTTTGATCTTCTTCTTTTTCTTAGAGAAGTCCCTTTAACATTTCATATAACAAGGGCATGATGATGATGAACTCCTTGAACTTGACCTTATCTGGGAAGCACTTTATATGACCTTCCATTCTAAATGATAGCTTTGCTGGATAGAGTAATCTTTGATGTAGGTCCTTGCCTTTCATGACTTGGAATGCTTCTTTGCAGCTCCTTTTGCCTGAAAGGTTTCCTTTGAGAAATCAGCTGATAGTCCTATGGAAACTCCTTTGTAGGTAACTGTCTCTTTTCTCTTGCGGCATTTAAGATTCTCTCCTTATCTTTAATTGACTAATGTATTATGATGTGCCTCGGTGTGTGCTTCTTTGGCTCCTACTTTTCTTTGGTATTCTTTGAGCTTCCTGGAATGCCTGGAAGTTTATTTCCTCCAGCAGATAGGGAAGTTCTCTTTCAATAGTTTTTCAAAAAAGGTTTCAATTTCTTGCTCTTCTTCTCTTTTTGGCACCCCTATGATTTGGATGTTGGAACACTTAAAGTTGTCCTGTAGGTTCCCAATCCTCTCCTCATTTTTTTGAATTCTTGTTGCTTCATTCTATTCTGATTGAACATTTCTTTCTTCCTTCTGGTCCAAACCATTGATTTGAGTCCCAGTTTCCTTCCCTTCACTGTTGATTCCCTGTGGATTTTCCTTTATTTCACCTTACATAGCCTTCATTCTTTCCTCTATTTTGCAACCATACTAAACCATTTCTGTGAGCATTCTGATTACCAGTGTTTTGAATTGTGCATCTAATAGGTTGGCTCTCTCTTCATCATTTAATTTTATTTTTTTTCTGGAGCTTTGATGTGTTCTTTCATTTGGGCCACATTTTTTTGTCTTGTTATGCATGTTATGTAGTAAGGGGTGGAGCCTCAGGTATTTGCCAAGGCAGGGCAACCCAGCTCACTATGTTGTAGCATTGTATATGGGGGGTGGGTATGAGAAGGAAGAATTCTGCCTGCTAGCTCTCTGTCAGCTTTCAGTCACTTCCTCATCTACCCATTGGGCCCTTCTGGTGCTGATTCCCAGGTGGGTGGGTTTGTGTACATTCTAGAAGCCTGTGGGCCTCTCCAATGAACTCTCCTGTGAGGCTGGGAGTTTCTCATGTAACTGCAGCTCCCACAGGTTTTTTCAGTCAGAGGTTTTGAGACTTTATTTCCCCACTCTGGAACTCTGGGTTTCTCAGTCTGTCTTGCTCCCAAGTTGTTACTCCTGGTTTATCTGCACATAAATGTGGGACCTCCCACTCTGTCAGCCTCCACCTTGCCCAATCTCCCAGTTGCCGCCTTGCCAGGTCCACCAGCCACCGCCTTCCTGTGAGTGATTTCAACCTGGCTGCCCATCTCCACCCATCCTACTAGTCTGGATGAATGTTTCTTCTTTGATTTCTTGGTTGCTGGACTTCCATAGAGTTTGATTTTCTGGCATTTCTGATTAATTTTTGTTTTTAAATTTGTTGTTGTCTTTCTTTTGATTGTGTGAGGAGGCAACGTGTATCTACCTATGCTTCCATCTTGGCTGGAAGTTCTCCTGTTTTCTATATCTGTTAACTTTGCTCCAATTCTCTTAATCTTGTCAAATTCATTCTATGAGATTATTTTGAACATTCCTTGTGTGTACAGAATTCAGTTTTCAGTGATTCCTAATTTATACATGGGTGTCCTAATACGTATTTTCATTATGTAGTGATTTCTTTTGTGTTTCATTAGATCTGAAATTCAATATTAACTTAGAGATTATTTATTTATGTATTATGTACCAGGCCTGATGCAGTTCATTCAATGTTGTGATCTAATTTTTGCACTATTTTATTAAATCAATCACCTAATTACTTGGCATTACACAGTACAATTGTGGAGAATTTTCTTTATTTTAGTGTGAATGTTGTGTGTATGTTTTAGGTTAGAATTTTTATCTTTTGATTTATAATCTTTTTAAATATTTTTTATGTTATATATTTCATAGTTGTCACATTTGGTAGATCTGAACTGACATTCTGTTCAGTCATATAATAAGGGTATCTTTTATCACTGTCTTTCCACAGAGCTAGTATACTTAGCAAAGAGCTTGTGATCTATTTTTTCTTTACCATAAAAAATTGGTAGTAAAAGCATTAGCTTGCGAGGATGGGAAGAACTCTGCTGAAGAAGTAGGTAGTCAGTTTTAGAAAATGTAGGTCCAAGCCTTTTCTCCGAGGCATTGTTTAGTATACATACTGACGTTTAACCAACACTCAAAAATTTCTTATTGTGGTAAGAACACAACATGAGATCTACCCCCTTCACAAAATTTTTAGTTTGCCTAATTTTCAAGTATTGGTACAAAGTTGTAAAGCAGATCTCTAGAGTTTATTCATCTTGTTTAACTGAATCTTTATCATCATTGATTCATAATTCCCTGTATCTCCCCAACCCCACCTATTGGAAACCATCATTCTGGAATTTGTTTCTTCAATTTGATTATTTTAGATGATATCTCATGTAAGTGGAATCATGAACTCCTTGTCTTTTTGTGACTTAGCATAATATTTTCAAGGTTCATCTACATTGTAGCTATGTGCCACTATTTTATAGCATTATTTCTTTATTTTTTCTTGTTTTAAACATTGTTTTTATTGTTGACACAGTTACAGATGTCCCCATCCCCCCGCCCACCTTTGCCTGCCTCCACCCAGCCCCTACCCTCTCCCTTTGGCCATAACCACACAGTTGTCTGTGTTAATGGGTTATGAATATACATTATTTGGCAATCCTTTCACCTTCTTTCATCTAGCCTCCCCTACCCTTGACAGCTGTCAGTTTGTTTCGTGTATCCATGTCTCTTGTTCTATTTTCTTCATAGTTTATTTTGTTCATTAGATTCCACATATAAGTGAGATCATATGGTATTTCTCTTTCTCTGACTGGCTTATTTAACTTAGCATAATAATCTCCAGGTCCATCCCTGCTGTTGCAAAAGGTAAGATTTCCTTCTTTTATATGGCCATGTGGTATTCCATTGGGTAAATGTACCACAGCATTTTTATCCATTCATCTACTGACAAGAACTTCCTTCCTTTAAAATCTGAATAGTATTCCATTGTATGTATATATCACATTTTCTTTATTCATTCATCTGTTAATGGACAGTTAGTTTTTTTCCACATTTAGGTATTGCAGCAAACATGGGAATGCTCACATCTCTTTGAGATCTTGGTTTCAGTTATTTTGGATACAAACCTAGATGTGGGATTGCTGGGTCATATGATAAAACTATTTCTAATTTTTGAGAAACCTCCATATTGTTTTCCATAGTGGTTTTACCATTTTGCATTCCTACTAACAGTGTGCAAGAGTTCCAATTTCTCTACATCTTTTCCAACACTTACTGTCTTTTCTTCTTTTTTTTTTTGGATAATAGCCTTCCTGATAAGTGTGAGATGGTATATATTCTTATGCTTTTAATTTGCATTTCCCTGATGATTACTGACATTGAGCATTTTTTATACACTTGTGGGCCATTTGTGTGTTTTATTTGGAGAAATGTTTATTAAAATCCATAACACATTATTAAATCAAGTTATTAGTGTTCCTTTTTTTTGCTATTGAGTTTTAGGAGTTCCTTATGTATTTTAGACATTAATCCTTTATCAAACTTATGATTTGTAAATATTTTCTCCTATTCATTAGGTTGCTTTTACACTCTGTTGATTGCTTCATTTGCTATGCAGAATCTTTTTAGTTTAATGTAGTCCTATTTATTTACTTATTCATTCATTCATTCATTTCCTTATTTTGGCTGTGCTTTTTTGCCATACCTGATAAATCATTGCCAATATCAATGTCATGAAGATTTTTCTCTGTTATATTGTAGAGGTTTAATCGTTTCAGGCCTTAGGTTTAAGTGTTTAGTTTTGATTTTGAGTTGATTTTTATATGATGTAAGAGTCCAATATCATTCTTTTGCTTACAAATATCCAATTTTTACAGCACCATTTAATAAACAGACAATCCTTTCTGGCTGAATTTTCTTAGCACCTCTGTTGAAGATCACTTGATTGTATATATGTGAAACTATTTCTGGGCTCTTTATTCCATTCTTTTGGTGTAATATGACTATATTCTGGCACCATACTGTGTGATTACTGTAGTTTCATAATATATTTTAAAGTCAGCTTTGTTTCTTTTTCTTAAGATTATTTTGGCTATTTGTGATTCTTTATTTTTCCATATGAATTGTGTAATTTTATATTTTTATTTCTGTGAAAGTTGTCCTTGAAATTTTGGTAGTGATTGCATTGAATCTGTAAGTATTCAAAAATACTGTATTTTTATACTTAAGTATTTTATATTGTAAGTATTTTATGTAAAAATACTGTATTTTTGAGTAATAAGGCCACTTTAACAATATTGAACTTATATGAAACCATAAACAACCACAAATAGCCACAACAATTTTGACAAAGATGGTCAAAGTTGGAGGGATCACAATACCTGATTTGAAACTATATTACAAAGCCACGATAATCCAAACAGTCTGGTACTAGCATAAGAACAGACACATAGATCAGTGGAACAGAATAGAGAGTCCAGAAATAAATCCAAGTCTCTATGGTCAATTAATATTTGACAAAGGGGGAAGAAGCATAAAATGGAGTAACAATAGGCTCTTCAACAAATGGTGTTGGGAGATCTGGACAGTTATATGCAAAAAAAATGAAACTCTACCACCAACTTATACCATACACAAAAATAAACTCAAGATGGATAAAAGACTTAAATATAAGTTGTGACACTGTAAAAGTTCTAGAGGAGAATGTAGGTGGGAAAATCTCAGATATTCCACACAGCAATATTTTCACCAGTATGTCCCCTAGAGCAGGGATATAAAGGAAAGAAAAAACAAATGGGAACTCATCAAAATAAAAATCTTTTTCATTCTACAGAATAAAGTTACGAAGTAGTTAGAACAGATAGTTACATATATTGCATATTGTATTTTAGAATCATGAGAGCAAATTTACTTACAATTTCAGTTAAACAGAATGTATGTAAGTTCTGAGAAGTAGGTTTCATTGTCAAATTATTATTAAATTTAATTAATTCACTTTAAACATGAAAAAGAGAGTCCCTGGAAGGTCTAGATACTTTCTGTAATGTTTTGTAGTCAATGAAAATATCATTACTAGAAACTGAGTTCTGTTCACAAATAACTTATTATATTTATATCATCTTTCTAAGTTTTATTCTTGTACCTCATCAATTTATCTGATTCTTGATGTGGTAGCTCACATTTTTTAAAAAGTATGTATGTCGGAGAGTTATTTGGTCCAGTGTCAATGTTTCCCTTTTTTGCAGCATTTGAAGGTGCCATTCTTCCTTCCTGAGCTCTCTCTGTCCTTAGACTGAGGTACCATATTTTCTTGATTTTTCTCCATTTTTGAGCACTCTTTACAATTTTTTTTAATTTTCAAATTTAATTGTTGTTCAAGTACAGTTGCCTCCATTTTATCACCCCATTGCCCTGCACCCCAGCTATTCCTGCTTCCCACCTTTGATTCTACCTCTCTTTGGTTTTGTCCATGTGTCCTTTATAGATGTTCCTGAAAACCCTTTCCCCTTTTCCCCTCTTTATCCCCTCCCACCTCTCCTCTGGTTACTGTCAATTTGTTCTTAATTTCAATGTCTCTAGTTATATTTTGCTTGCTTGTTTGTTTTGTTGATTAGATTCCACTTATAGGTAAGATTATATTGGTGCCTCTTTCTAAGCTGTTCTGAAATACAAGCATCCTCTAAACTACGTCTTTGACTGGACTCTCTTTTTATAACCCAAAATCCCCTTGCAGAGGTTCACTTTCATCTCTGCAGGTGACTCACAGAGCTTCATGTCTAGCCTCAATACTTTTCTGAGCCTAAATATTGGTGTACTGAAGTTTGCCAAACTCAATCTCAGTGTATTCACAGCTGATTTTATTATCATTAGGGACAATTCCCTTCTCCTGTCCTCAGGTATTACTAACCACCAGCAAGGCTAAAAGCTATTGTATCATCTTTAATTATTTACTCTCCCTTTGCAGAGCTGAGAATTTCTTCATTTATATCAACATGATTTCTGTTTTTTTAATTACTTTATTGGTGTTCAGTTACAGTTGTCTGCATTTTCTTCCCACCCTCTCAGCCAAGCCCACCTCCCACCCTTGGTCCCACCCTCCCCCTTGGTTTTGTCCATGTGCCCTTTATAGTGGTAGTTCCTGGAAACCCTTCTCCCCACTATCCCCTCCCCCTCCCCTCTGGCTATTGTTAGATTGTTCTTAATTTCAAGGTCTCACGTTTTATTTTGTTTGCTTTTTTCTTTTGTTAATTATGTTCCTGTTAAAGGTGAAATCATGTGGTAGTTGTCTCTCACCACCTGGCTTATTTCACTTAGCATAATGCTGTCCAGTTCCATTCATGCTGTTGGAAAAGGTAGGAGCTCCTTCTTTCTCTCTGCTGTGTAGAATTCCATTGTGTAAATGTACCATAGTTTTTTGATCCATTAATTTACTAATGGGCCCTTAGGTTGCTTCCAGTACTTGGTTATTGTAAATTGTGCTGCTATGAACATTGGGGTGCATAGATTCTTTTGGATTGGTGTTTCAGGGCTCTTAGGGTATAATCCCAGCAGAGGAATTGCTGCGTCAAAAGGTAATTCCATTTTTAGTTTTGTGAGGACACTCCATACTATTTTCTACAGTGGCTGCACCAGTCTACATTCCCACCAACAGTGCACTAGGGTTCCCTTTTCTCCACATCCTCCGTAACACTTGTTTGTTGATTTGTTTATGATGGTCATTCTGACTGGTGTGAGGTAGTATCTCATTGTTGTTTTAATTTGCATCTCTCTGATGGCTAGCGATATTGAGCATCTTTTAATATGTCTCTGGACCCTCTGTATGTCCTCTTTGAAGAAGTGTCTGTTCCACTCTTTTGACCATTTTTTAATTGGGTTTTTTGTCTTCATGGTGTGGAGTCATGTGAGTTCTTCATATATTTTGGAGATCAAACCATTGTTTGAGGTATCATTGGCAAATCGGTTTTCCCATATAGTTGGTTCTCTTTTCATTTTAATACTGTTTTCTTTAGCCATGCAGAAGATTTTTAATTTGGTATTGTCCATTTGTTAGTCTTTCCTTTATGTCCCTTGCTTTAGGGGATATATCTGTGAAGATGTTACTGCATGGAATGTCTGAGATTTTCCTGCCAATGTTTTCCACTAGGACTTTTGTGGTGTTATGACTTATATTTAAGTCTTTTATCCACCTTGAATTTATTTTTGTGTATGGTGTAAGTTGGTGATTAAGATTCATTTTTTTACATGTAGCTGTCCATATCTCCGAACATGATTTGTTGAAGAGGCTATTTTTACTCCATTTTATGTTTCTTCACCCTTTGTGAAATATTAATTGACTGTAGAGACTTGTGTTTACATCTGGCTCTCTGTTCTGTTCCATTGATCTATGTGCCTGTTTTTATGCCAGTACCAGGATGTTTTGATTACAGTGGCCTTCTAATACAATTTGAAATCAGGTATTGTGATCCCTCCTGCTTTGTTCTTCTTTCTCAAAATTGCTGCAGCTATTTGGGGTTGTTTATGGCTTCATATAAGTTTCTGAAATGTTTGTTCTATATCTGTGAAATATGTCATTGGTACTTTAATAAGAATTGCATTGAATCTATAAATTGCTTTAGGTAGTATGGACATTTTGATGATGTTAATTCTTCCAATCCATGAACACAGTATATGTTTCCATTTATTTGTGTCTTCCTTAATTTTTTTCTTCAGTGTAATTTTCTGAGTATAGTTCTTCTACCTCCTTGGTTATGTTTATTCCTAGGTGCCTTATTTTTCTTGTTGCTATATCAAATGGGATTTTTGTCATCATTTTTGTTTCTGATGCTTCACTGTTGGTGTACAAAAATGCCTTTGATTTCTGAGTATTTGACTTTGTATCCTGCTGTTTTG
>CM052542.1:87393789-87437960 GCA_028533065.1 Trachops cirrhosus | reverse complement strand
GTCTGCAATCCCACCAACAGTGCACTAGGGTCCCTTTTTCTCCACAACATCTCCAACACTTGTTGTCTGTTGTTTTATTTATGATGGCCATTCTGACTGGTGTGAAGTGGTATCTCATTGTGGTTTTAATTGGCATCTCTCTAAAGCTAGTGATATTGAGCATCTTTTCATGTGTTTCTGGATCCTCTGTGTGTCCTTGGAGAAATGCCTGTTCAAGTCCTTTGCCCATTTTTTAAATAAGATTTCTTGTCTTCTTTGAGTGGAGTTGTGTAAGTTCTTAATATATATTTTGGAGATTAAACCCTTGTCTGAGGTATCATTGGCAAATATATTTTCCCATACAGTTGGTTTTCTTTGTTGGAGCCTATAGGATTTTCTATGTACACTATCATGTCACCTGCAAACAATGACAGTTTTACTTCTTCCTTTCCAGTTTGAATGCCTTTTATTTCCTTTTCTTGTCTGATTGCTGTGGGCAGGACTTCTAGTATTATGTTGAAGGAGTAGTGAAAGTAGACATCCTTGTTTTGTTCCTGATCTTAGTGGAAAAGATATTAGTTTTTGTCCATTAAGTATGATATTGGCTGTTGGTCTATCATATATGGCCTTTATTATGTTGGGGAATGCTCTCTCTATTCCCACTTTGCTGAGTGTTTTTATCATAAATGGGTGCTCTATCTTATCAAATGCTTTTTACTCATCTATTGATATGATCATGTGATTTTTGTCTTTCGTTTTGTTTATGTGGTGTATTATGTCTATTGATTTGCAAATATTGTACCATCCTGGCATCCCTGGGATGAATCCCAGTTGTTCATGGTGTATGATGTTTTTAATTTATTGCTGGATGCGGTTTGTTGAGGATTTTATCATCTATGTTCATCAGCAATATTGGCCCGAAGCTTTCTTTCTTTGTTATGTGTTTATCTTGTTTTGGGATTAGGATGATGCTGTCCTAAGAATTTGGGGTCTTTCATCTTTAATTTTTTGAAATAATCTGTGGAGGATGGGGTTAATTCTCCCTTAAATGCTCTGTAAAATTCTTCTGTGAAGCCATTTGGTCCAGGGCTTTTGTGTTTCAGAAACTTTTTGATTACTCTTTCAATTTCATCAGCCGTTATTGGTTTGTCCAGACTTTCTGTTTCTCTTCATTGAATTTTGGAAGATTATTTTTTTTTAGAAATTTGTCCATTTCACCTAGGTTTTCAAATTTCTTGGCATACAGTTCTTTGTAATAATTTGTGCCACTCTTTTGTATTAATGTGGTATCAGTTGTAATCTCTCCTCTTTCATTTCTGATTGTGTTTATTTGGGTCCTCTTTTTTTTTCTTGGTGAGTCTGCTTAAAAGCTTGTTGATTTTATTTATCTTTTCAAAGTACCAGCTCCTGGATTCATTGATCCTTAGAATTGTGCTTTTAATCTCTATGTGATTTAATTCTGCTCTGATCTTGGTTATTTCCTTCCTTCTACTTGCTCTCAGTAGTCTGCGTTGTTGTTCTTTGAGTTCTTGTATATGTAGGTTTAAGTTGTTTATTGAAATGTTTCTATCTTTTTTAGGTAGGCCTGTATCACTATGAACTTTCTCTCAGACTGTTTTTGCTGTGTCCCATAAATTTTGGATTGTTGTGAGTTCATTTTTGTTTTTTTCCAGAAACTCTTTGATTCCTTCCTTGATCTCATTCTTGACCCATTCGTTGTTTAATGACATGCTATAAAATCTCCATGAGTTTTAGCGTTTGGGTTTTATTCCTTGTGGTTGGTTTCTAGTTCCAGGATATTATGGTCAGAGAAAATGCTTGATATAATTTCAAATTTCTTAAATTTGTTGAGGCTTGTTTTGCATCCTATCATGTGGTCTATCTTTGAAAATGTTCCATGTGCATTTGAAAAGAATGTGTATTTTGCTTCTTTGGGATGAAGGGCTCAATATATATCAGTTAAATCCATTTGATCTAGGGCATTTTTCAGTGCCACAATATGTTTATTGATATTTGGTTTGGAAGATCTGTCCATTTTTGACAATGAGGTGTTAAAATCCCCTACTATAATTGTGTTGCTGTCAATATCTTTCTTAATGTCCTCCAAGATTTTCTTTATGTATTTTGGTGCTCCTATGTTGGGTGCATATATATTTACAATGTTTATGTCTTCTTGGTGGATTCTTCCCTTGAATATTATGAAGTGACCTTCTGGGTCTCTTTTTATGCGTCTTTTTTTGAAGTCTATTTTGTCTCGTATGAGTATTGCCACCCCTTCTCTTTTTTTTTCCTGTTCATTTGCTTGTAATATTTCTTTCCATCCCTTCACTATCAGTCTGTGTAGGTCTTTTGTTCTGAGGTGGGTCTCCTGTAAGCAGCATATGTGTGGGTCATGTTTTCTTATCCATTCTGCTTTTCTTTTTTTTTTTATAATAATTTTTTAAAGATTTTATTTATTTATCTTTTAGAGGGAAAGGGAAGGAGAGAGGGAGAGAAATACCAATGTATGGTTGCTTCCTGTGCATTCCCTACTGGGAACTGGCCTGCAACCCAGGCATGTGCCCTGACTGGGAATCGAACCGTGATCTCTTGGTTCCCAGGCCCACGCTTAATCCACTAAGCTACACCAGCCAGGGCCATTCTGCTTTTCTATGTCATTTGATTGGGGCATTTAATCCATTTATATTTTATTATTGATAGGTACTTATCCATTGCCATTTTTTTTGACCCGTGTTCCACTCTCTCTCACTGTTTTTCTTCCTGTTCTTAAAACAAACCCTTTAGCTTCTCTTGCAGAGGCTGGTTTGGAGGGGGCATATTCTTTCAGGCTTCTTTTGTCTGGGAAGCTCCTTATTTGGCTTTCCATTTTAATTGAGAGCCTTGCTGAATAGTAGTCTTTGTTTTAGGCCTCTGGTTTTCATTATTTGGAATGTTTCTTGCCATTCCCTTCCTGCTTGGAGCATTTCCATTGAGATTATAGCTGCTAGTGTTATCAGGGCTCCCTTGTAATTTACTTCCTGTTTTTCCCTTGCTGTTTTAAGATTCTCTCTTTGTTTTGGAATTTTGCCATTTTAATTATGTTGTGTCTTGAGGTGGGCCTCTTTGGGGTTGTCTTGATTGGGACTCACTGTGTTTCATGGATTTATGTGACTTTTTCCCTCATCAAATTCTGGAAGTTTTCCATCATTACTTTTTTAAATAGGTTTTCTATCTCTTGCTCTTCTTCTTCTCCTTCTGTATCCCTATTATACAGAGATTATTATGTTTCATGTTGTCGTGCATTTCTCTTAACCCCTCTTCATTCTTTCTGAGCCTCTTTTCCTTTTCTTGCTCTTTCTGGGTGTTTTTTTCTACCTTGTCCTCCAGCTTGCTGATCTGATCCTCTGTTTCATGGAGCCTGTTTTTTATTCCTTCTGCTGTGTTCTTCAGTTAAGAGATTGTATTGTTCATTTCCTCTTGGCCCTTGTTGATAGTTTCTATTTCCTTTTTCATATTGATAGAGTTTGCAGTGAGTTCATTGTAGTTTCCCTGTAGCTGTTGGTAAATCTCTGTTAGCTCTTTGAGGTTCCTTATATCCATTGCTTGTAACTCAATATCTGATAGTTGACTTGCCTCTATTTCATTTAGCATTTTTTTCTGTTGCTTCCTCTTTTCCTTTCATTTGGGGATTGTTTCTTCATCTTCCCATTGTTTGTGAGACACTTCTTGTTAGCCTTTGCTTCTTAAATCGATCTCTTCTGACTCCCTGGGTTTATGGTGTGAACTTCTATAGTAGAATACCTGTGAGATTCAGTGGTGCAGTCTCCTTGATCTCATGAGCTCGCTGGTCTTGGGCCGTTTATTCATGTTAGCTTTGCGTATGTCTTTGGGTTTTGATTGTTGTTGGTCTTTCTTTGGTGGGTCCTTCCCTCCAGCTGGTTAACTGAAGGTCACTCTGTCCACCACCTCTTGTGTTCTGTTGTACTGGTGAGAGCAGGTTGTGTTGAAGCTGGTTCTTCCATGTGTACAAAGATTTGAGGATTCTCTCTTGCTCTTGTTCAGTTGTTTGTTCTGAGTAATTTCTCCACTGTTTAGTTATATTTCCAGATAGGTCCTGGATTGAGGTTTGTGTGGTTTCCACTCCCTCCTTCACCTTCTTCTGTTGTTATCTGTTGGTGGTTCCTTTGTTGGTGGGTTTCCTCTTCCAGCAGGTATCCTGGTGTTCACAGCTTCCATCTACTTTTTTTTGATCAGTTGGATGGGGAAGGCAAAATGATTTAAGACAGCATGAGTGTATTCTATATTTACAGTAGCAGCCAGTAGAGAAGAGATAGGAGATCCTTCAGATATGTATAGTGTTAACCATGATATTTCACCCAACTAGCCACTTTTTAGAAAGGGTGGATAGAAGGGAAGCAGAAAGATTGTAGGTTGGATCTAGAAAGCAGTGAGCTTGTGGGAGCTCAGATTATAAGGTAAAGTGAGAGTAAAGGATAGAAAATAGGTGTAGTGTGTGAGAGAATAGAGTTAATCACAACAGTAATAAAGTTCAGGATACCGTGAAGTGGGCTAAGGTTTGGGAAGGGTGCTGTGTAGTATTTACAATTGTATGGTATAGCAATTATTTACAATAATAATGGCGGAACAATCATATGACAGAATCTGTATGATCTGGATAACAAGAATGGGAAGTATAGGACCTAGAGTAGTGTGCTAATGGAACACAAGTGACGTGAAAGACAGTAAATTAAAAATACACTATGAAAGAGAGAACAAGAAAAACCAGTGAAACAATACTATTTAACCAGCCAAGCAAAAATGACTAAACAGAAAGAAAAGAAGTACAAAAATATGAATAAAATGAAAGATGTAGGAATAATGAAAAAATACAAATATACAATAACTTACAAATTTTCTGGAGTAGCAAAGTGAAATTTGTCCCACTGTCTCAGCTGTTGGGATGTCCCCTCCTTGTGTCCAACTCTGGTCCTTTCTCAGTTCCAGGTTTTATTTTCTCACTTCTGGGAATTAAAAAAAAAGATGGAAGAAGCGATAAAAAGGGAAAGAAAGGAAGAAGGAATAAAAAAAGAAAGAAGGAAAGAGAGGAAGTAGGAATTAAAAGAGAAAAAATTATTACTTAAAAAAAAAAAAAGCCTTCTGCTGGCTTCAGACTGCTGAAGCCAGTTCTACTGGTCTTTCTGGCTGCAGCAGGCTGAGGGGGCATTGGCTTTGCTTTTCTCTCTTCCTGAGCAGTACTCAGCCAGCCTTCAGCTCAGTTCCCCAGTTTGCTGCTGGGCCTCCAGTGACCCTTTGTGCCCATCCCAGGCGTTCAGTCCACCCATTGTGCTGTCCCCGAGGTGCACCCCAATTAGGGGCAATTCACACACCCGCTTCTTGCTTTTTGTTGTCCTAGATGTTAGGGACTCTCAGCGCCCCCTCAGGCCAGTTCAGCTCCACACACTGAGTCAAGTCTCTCTGGGGATTGCTGACTCCCTGAGCCCTGAAGTTTTCCTCTGCAGGGGCATCTCTGCCTTCCTCCCAGAGAGCCAGTCTGCCCTGCAGGGTAGGGGTGCCACTGTGGCTCCCCTTGTGGAATCAGGTGCATACCTTTTCTGCTGCTTCCCTGGGGGCACAGGGGTTGGGTGCACAGTGTCTCTGTCCTGCAGGGTCAGGCACAATCTGTCCTGGGTCAGCAGGTGTGGCAGTACAAGCAGCCTCCAGTCCCACTGTGCACTGTCCCCAGGGCTATGAGCGCAGGGCCTTCTGTGCCACTGTGGGAGCACCGAGATTCTGGGTGGGGAGAAAGCTGGAGTTATTGCTGCAGGAGAATTCCCCAAACAGTTGCTAAGTGTCACTTTTTTCACTTTTTCTTTTTGAAAAATTCATCCTGCTCAAGCCTGCTGCTACATACAAGGGCCAGCTCTGACATAGCCCACCTCTCCAGCTAGACTGGGGACTATCCAGGTCAGGACCCATCACGGCCCAACTCTCAACTATCCCCAGCCCAACTCTCAACTCACCCCAGCCGGCGTCCACAGTCTCTGTGGGTGCTTACAGCCCCTGTGTGCTTGCCACTTCGTCCTCATTGCCCCCCTGTGACTTCAAGCAACCAGGTCTCTCCTGGTACTGCTCAAACCTTGTTTGGCAGGGGAGGGAGCAGCTGACCTGGTTCTCTCCCTAGAACCCTGTGGGAGACCTGGTGGGCACAGGTCCTGGGGCTGCAGCTGCCCTGGTCCCCATGCTGGTCCCCACGCTGGTCCCATGCTGGTCCCCACGCTGGTCCCAGGGAACTTACTGTCCTGAAGCACTCTCCTTACCATCTGGTTTTTCAATGTCCTCTATAATTTTTGGTCTCCAATATATATTTTTGGTCTTCATATATGCTAGGTTACTATTGGCTGTTCACTCTGTTCCTCAGAAGATTGGCTAGATGTTTCACCCATGCACAGGGGGAAGTAGACTTGGCTCCCACCTATACTGCTGCCATCTTCATCCCTCTAAGTCAGCACTATTTCTTAGCTACACCTTATATCATACCTTTTTATCTATATGATTGCTTCTTTAATTTGGGTAATCAATGTCTGAATTTTCATAGGCCTGATATAATTACAATCTGCAGTCTATCCTTTCTCAATCCATATCATTTATATTACCAACATTCTTTATAAAATGCAGGTTTAAACATGCCTTTCCTTGCTCAAAATGTTTTATTAGTATTCCATTGTCTTCAAAGGGAAGAACAAACACTTGGACATAAATTACAAGGTTCCCTATAATTAGACCACAAACTATAATTCCAACCCAATCTTCATTACTCAACAACCACTCTATACTAGAACTGAAATTTATTTTCTTTCTTTGTTTATTAATTTTTGTATCCACATATTTTTCAATAACCATTCATTGAATTCCTATTTTTTATAATTTGGTAGGTATTACAAATACAAAATATATACTTCCCTAAATATTTCAGATTTTCTTTTAACATATACTTCAGAATCATAAGAAAACCATTGAAAACCTACATATAGTGACAAAACAGTCAAGAAAACAGACAATTAAGATAAAGTATGTTAAGTGTGAAGACAGTTAAGCACAGAAAACTGGAGATGCTTACAGGGTCAGGAGCTGAATGCAGACTGATCATTGGGCAGACACTGACAGGTCAATATAGGCAGAGATGGTACTTGATTATGATCATATGCAAAGGAAGTATCAAGTATGAGGAGACCTAGCAATTGATGGAGAAATGGCCCTAAAAATGTAAGAATGGAATGGTTGTGCAAGTAGGAGTAGGAGGCAAGACTTTTTCTATTGTGATAGCAGTGATGGAGGAAAGGATTAACTTTTTATCAGTTAGAAAAGCTCTTGACTCAAGATAAGCTCAACTAACACAGATTTGAGCACTAATTACATTTAATTGTCTCCTGTATTGAAAGTTCTAAGGTAGATAGTTCAGAGTTAGAAAAGGAATTTAACAAAGCCATTAGGGACCCATACTGCTGTCTTTCTGAACTACCATCCTTACTGTGTGGGCTTTTCATCTTTAGCCTCATTGTCTTGTGTATTCAACCCTTTTAGTTTATGTTGCAGTTACAACAATGCCAAGATTTCAATGGCCTAAAAGAGCAAAGGTTTATCTCTCACTTACATCATGTTGTCTTTAAGTTTTCATTTTATTATAAGTTTGAGAAACAGCTGCCATCTGGAACATGTTATTCTCATTAGAGAAGGAAAAAAGGCCACGTCAAATCAAAGAATGATTCTGAAAGATCACATTGGATATGCATATGCTCTGTTCCACTGACTGTACTTAACCATCAAAGGTGAACAAATATTATCCTCTCATGGGGAGACATTGCAAGTTACATAGCAATCAGCAGGGATATGAGATTCTTTAATAGGAAGAGAATAAATAATTGGGTGTATCAGTATAACGTATCACACCTTTTAAGAATGCAAAATGACTGCACAATATTACCTTTTACAACCAGGATCAGAAGCTGAATAAAGGGAAAATTTTCTTCCCATACCTATTTATGTCATAAAGCAATAAGTGTTTGGCAGGAATGAATGAATAGTATCATAGTTTGATGCTATTTTCATTAATAAATCAACAAATATTTCTCTAAAAATGTGTCATAAATACAATATTATTTCAATACAACAAATTTCCAAGAAAACATAAAAGATAAATATTTATTATTTACTGCCTAAATTTCTTCAAAATTTGTTTGTGCCAATCCCCAAAGCAGAACAATAATCACATTCTTCCAGGTTCTACTCAATTTTCAGTGTGTCTTTTTTCCCTAGTCAGTCCTTATTGAATTCTCTAGAAAAATGCTATTTATTGTAATGAAATTTCAGCATGAGGTGACTCTGAAAGATTGGGCAGTGACTAACTTCGAAGTTTGTCATGTTGGTACATGTTGGAAAATATAAACACCCAATATTCATCTCCACTGAGCATAAATTTCCATATTACTCTATAATAATGGAATCTACAGAATTGCCTCACATAAATTAGTAGACTCCCTTTTGATAAGCAAGAAGTGCATGAATACCTTTCTGGCCTTAAGGTTTAGACTAAGGGCTGACCTAATTTGTAAATCTTTCTCTATACAATCTGAAGCTATCAACTTGTATTGTGTTATTTCCCCTAAATATTCTTCAGCTTTCCCAGTCAAATCAAGCTGTTAACTCCGCAATGCCCTAAGTAAGCCTGAATTATTAAAATGGAGAAAGTGTTCATTAGAGAAACTTCATGACCACTTTAAGCCATTCCATATGGAATATTTTGTTTGAAGATATATCACTGTTATTTTGGAAAATAATCATTACATAATTTTGATTAAAACATATGCAGAATATTTTAGAATTGTTAATATGAACATTAAATATAAAACCCTCTTGGAGCATGTCATGGATTTTGAGTCTGAAAACTGTGAACATGTATACGACATATGCAGGCCTATTGGACACTACTTGCCAAGTGCCCCTTCGTTCTACATCAACTTTTATTGAGGAAGGGAGCTCTTGTTTTAGTCTCTGGTTGGCATGAGAAGTCTGTGTTTGATCAGATCTTGATAGAGGATATATGCGGTAGGGTTAAGATTCAAGCTCCTTAATTGAGAAGGGGTGGGAATATTCAATGGATTAAATGAATGAAAATGCACAAAATATTTTATTATAGGAGAGAAATTTCAAAACACCTACTGATGTTAGTTGAAGTAAATTATATCAAAACAATAATTTACATTGAAATCTTTCCATCCTCTAAATTTGTAGCAACTGGGACAAAATCTAGCATTGAAATGCAGGGAATTAAGATATTTTCAGTTCATGTTTATTCAGTTCTCTAGACTACTCAACAGCACCCTCAATGTATTCTGCTACTACTTAGCCTTTGAACCAGAAGAGTTAATTTTTTTCCTCCAGGAATGAATGCCAAAGTTTCAAGCAAAAAATTTTAGTAATATTTGTAAAAAGATTGTTGTGAAGTATTTCCAACTGGGGAAGACTTAAAATCTTATAACCAAACCCAGATGTGCACTTATAAAACCAAATTTTTTACAATGAAAGGAAATAAGAATCACTAAAATCCATAGCTGGCCATAAAGTCCCTAATTTTAGTTTATTTAATTACCTTACTTTTATAATTATTTTACCAGCATTCTTGAATATCAGTGGACAAGAATTTGATAAATTTTATATTTTTCTTTTTAAAAACAGTTTTATTTTTCAGTTGCAATTGACATTCAATATTATATTAGTTTCAGGTACCCAGAGTAGTGGTTAAACATTTATATAACTTACAAAGTGATACCCTATTAGGTCTTGCACCCACCTGTATGTATAATTATTACAATATTATTGACTATATTCCCCAAGCTGTACTTTATATTCTTTGAACATTTTTTAACTGATGATCTGTACTTAATACCTTCACCATTTTTTTACCCAGCCCTTCAATCCCCTTCCAATCTGGCAACCATCAGTTTGTTTTCTGTCTCTATTTGTTTGCTTGTGTCTCACTTATTTATTTTTTTTATTGTTTAGATTCCACATTTAAGTGAAATCATGGTATTTGTCATTTTCTGTCTAGCCTATTTCACCTAATTCAATACTCTCTGAGTCTATTTGTGTTGTTGCAAATAGTAAGACTTTATTCTTCTCTATAGTTGAGTAATATTCCATTGCATATATGTACCACATTTCCTTTATCCATTCATCTTTTGATTTGAGCTTTTAATCCATTTACATTTAAAGTAATTATTGATAAGTATGTAGTTATTGCCACTTTATTGTTTTCTGGTTGTTTTTGTAATTGTTTTCTGTTCATTTCTTATTCTATTACTTTCTTCTCTTGTACGTTGATGACTTTCTATAGTGTTGTGTTTGGATCTCTTTCTCTTTGTTTGTTGTATATGTTTTGCAAAATTTTGGGTTGTGGTTACTATGCGATTCATATATACCAAGCTATGAGTATGTTTATAGCAGTCTATTTTAACTTGATGTGGTTGTTTAAGTTCAAACACATTCTAAAATCACTGCTATTTTTACTCACCCCTTCCACGTTCATGATTTTGTCATTTCTTACTTTTTGTGTATAAATGTGTGTATCCCTTAATTTACTTTTGTAATTAGACACAATCTCCTTTCTTTTTCCCCTCTACTTTTGTACTCACTTTAGTGTTCTTCAATCCACTGCTTTTATTATATGTTTGCCTTTGTCTGAGATTTTTTGCAATACTTTCTTATTCATATTTAAAAAATTTTTTTTTATACTTCTTAAAGAAGTTCCTTTAACACTTCTTATGATACTGGTTTGGTGGTGATGAACTCCTTTGGCTTTTTCTTCTCTGAGAATGAATTTTGTATTTTTCTAGACCCTGCATACTTTATATTATGAAGTATGATAAAATGACCAGCTGTTAGGGTTCTGAAGGAGGAGGCTCCTAGATCATTTGTGGGGGTGTACAAACTTTTGGTGTCTCTGGGCTGCACTGGTAGAAAAAGAGTTGTCTTGGGCTATACATTAAATACATTGTGACACATAATCACACAAAAATTTCATAACATTTTTAAAATCTATTAAGTTTATATATTTATTTAAACTTAAGAGAACTATTTTTTATTTTTATTTTTATTGTTGTTCAAGTACAATTGTCTCCATTTTCCCATCATTCCCCCCCAATCCAGCTATCTCTACCTCCCACCCTTGATCCTATCCTCCTTTGCTTTGTCTATGTGTCTTTTATACATGTTCTTTGACAACCCTTCCCCCTTTTCCCCCCACTACCGCCTCCCACATCCCCTCTGGTTACTGTCAGTTTGTTCTCAATTTTGATGTCTCTGGTTATATTTTGCTTGCTTGTTTGTTTTGTTGATTAAGATCCACTTATAGGTGAAATAATATGGTATTTGTCTTTCACCCCCTGGGACCTGAACAGACACTCTTCTCCAAGGAGGACATACAGAGGGCCTAGAGACATATGAAAGGATGCTCAGCATCACTATCCATCAGAGAGATGCAAATTAAAACCACACTGAGATACTACTTCACAATGGTCAGAATGGCAATCATAACAAAATCAACAAACAACAAGTGCTGGTGAGGTTATAGAGAAAAGGAAACCCTAGTAAACTGTAGATTTAAATGCAGACTGGTACAGCCACTGTGGAAAACAGTATGGAATTTTCTCAAAAAACTAAAAATGGAACTGCCTTTTGATCCAGAAATTCCACTGTAGGGACTATACCCTAAGACTCCTGAAACATTAATTTAAAAGACCCTATGCACCCCAATGTTCATAGCAGTACTATTTACAATAGCCAAGTGGTAGAAGCAACCTCAGTGTCCATCAGTAAATGACTGGATCCAAAAACTATGGTACATTTATGCAATGGAATATTACACAGCAGAAAGAAAGAAGGAGCTCCTACCCTTCGCAACAGCATGGATGGACCTGGAGAGAATTATGCTAAGTAAAGTCTCATAATGTTTTAAGTAAATTTATGATATTGTTTTGGGTCACATTCACATACATCCTAGGCTGCATGTGGCCCACAGGCCGCAGGATGGACACTCATGATAGAGTGTCTGAATTATTAAAGTGTCTGTCTATTGGTCTCTCCATTAATCTATTCTCTATTTTCTGTCTTTCTTTGTTTAAGAAAGCACTGAAGTTCAGATTAGACAAGCTAAAGTTTGTCTTTAGCTTGGGTTTGAGTCTGAGGCTTTAGAAGACCAAATATAAAATGCCTATCTAGTATTATTTCTGACATTCCCAACCTTCTGTGTAATTAATGATATAGATGATCATCATAGCTATTAGGCTTGACAATGTCTGTGTCACAAATGAGGTATTCATATTTATTGTTAATATCTGAATGTTCACTTTCAGATAAAAGTGACATTCAAAGCTGTAACTTGGAGTAAAACAATATCTTTATGTGCTTTATTGGTTGAAATTGTAATGGTAAGTTAAAGTATAAAGTATATTTATAACTGCAAATGTGAATGCTTTAAAATTAATGATTATGGTAAGCAATTCCATTTGTCTCCTCATGCAAACAATATTCTCTCATCCAGTTTTTATTGATATAAAAAGTCATTTTATTCCTGCGCCCTTTTCTCAGTTGGTTCTGAACCTGAATATGTGTTGAAATTATTGGTTAAGACTTACAGAGCAGATGTATTTGTTGGGCCTCTTACTACCTAAATCTATAAACTGTTGAAGCTGAGGTCCCTGTGGTTTACCTGTTCTGTTAGATCAGTTTTGCTCTCCTTCTATTATGGGATTTTTATCCATGAAATAAACTGCTATTTATATGAGGTCACTTAGGTAGTTTTTTTTATTACATACTTTTGATTTTTATTGTTTTTCAAGTACAGTTTTCTGCCTTCCCCCCCACCCTTCCCTACAACCCCAGCCTCCCACATGTCCCTCGCCTCTTTCCACCCTCATTGTAATTGTCCATGTGTCCTTGATAGTTGTTCCTGTAAACCCTTCACCCTTTTCCCCCATTATCCCATCCCCTCTCCCTTCTGCTTACTGTCAGCTTGTTCCCAATTTCAATGTCTTTGGTTATATTTTGCTTGCTTGTTTGTTTTGTTGATTACATTCCAGTTAAAGGTGAGATCATATGGCATTTGTCTTTCACCACCAGGCTTATTTCACTTAGCATAATGCTGTCCAGTTTCATCCATGCTGTTGCAAAGGGAAGGAGCTCCTTCTTTCTCTCTGCTGTGTAGAATTCCATTGTGTAAATGTACCATGTTTTCTTGATACATTCATTTACTGATGGGCACTTAGGTGGCTTCCAACACTTGGCTATTGTAAATTGTGAGGCTATGAACATTGAGGTACATAGATTCTTTTGGATTGTGTTTCAGGGTTCTTAGGATATAATCCTCGCAGTGGAATTGCTGTGTCAAAAGGCAGTTCTATTTTTAGTTTTCTGAGGAACTTCCATACTGTTTTCCATAGTGGTCGTACCAGTCTGCAATCCCACCAACAGTGCACTAGGGTTCCATTTTCTCCACAACCTCTCCAACACTTGTTGTTTGTTCTTTGTTTACAATGGCCATAGTAACCAGTGTGAAGTGGTATCGCACTTTGGTTTCAATTTGCATCTCTCTGATGGCTAGTGATACTGAGCATCTTTTCATATGTCTTTGGACCCTCTGTATGTCCTCCTTGGAGAATTGTCTGTTCAAGTCCTTTGCCCATTTTTTTAAATTGGATTGCTTGTTTTCTTTGAGTGGGATCATGTGAGTTCTTTGTGTATTTTGGAGATCAAACCCTTGTCCGAGTTATCATTGGCAAATATATTTTCCCATACAGTTGGTTCTCTTTTCATTTTAATGCTGTTTTCTTTACCCATGCAGAAGCTTTTTATTTTGATGTGATGCCATTTGTTTATTCTTTCCTTCATGTCCATTGCTCTAGGGGACATATCAGTGAAAATATAGTTGCATGGAATATCTGAGATTTTCCTGCCTATGTTTTTCCCTAGGACTTTTATGGTGTCACAACTTATATGTAAATCTTTTATCCACCTTGAATTTATTTTCATGTATGGTGTAAGTTGGTGATAAAGTTTCATTTCTTTGCATGTAGCTGTCCAATTCTTCCAACACCATTGGCTGAAGAGGCTATTTTTACTCCATTTTATGCTTCTGCCACGTTTGTCAAATATTAATTGATCATAGAAACTTGGGTTTATTCCTGGGCTCTCTATTTTTTACCATTGGTCCATGTCTGTGTTCTTATGCCAGTACCAGGCTGTTTGGATTACAGTGGCCTAGTAATACAGTTTGATATCAGGTATTGTGATCCCTCCTACTTTGTTCTTCTTTCTCAAAATTGCTGCAGCGATTCAGGGTAGTTTATGGTTCCATATAAATTTTTGAAGTGTTTGTTCTATATCTGTGAAATATGCTTTTGGTACTTTAATAGGTATTGGTTTGAATCTATATATTGATTGGGTGTTATGGATATTTTGATGATGTTAATTCTTCTGATCCATGAACATGGTATATGTTTCCATTTGTTTGTGTCTTCCTTAATTTCTTTCTTCAGGGTTGTGTAGTTTTCTGAGTACAGGTCTTTTACTTCCTCAGTTAGGTGTATTCCTAGGTATTTTTTTTTTTGATGTTCTATGAAAGGGTTTGTTTTCCTGATTTCTGTTTCTGATATTTCATTGTTGGTTTACAAAAATGCCTTTGATTTCTGGATATTGACTTTGTATCCCGCTGTTTTTCCAAATTCATTTATTAGGTCAAGCAGTTTTTTTGCCAACTCTATAGGATTTTGTATGTACACTGTCATGTCATCTGCAAACAATGACAGTTTTGTGTCCTCCTTTCCAATTTGGATGCCTTTTATTTTCTTTTCTTGTCTGATTGCTATGACTAGGACTTCCAAGACAATGTTGAATAGAAGTGGTGAAAGTGGACAGCCTTGTCTTGTTCCTGGTCTTAATGGGAAAGATTTTAGTTTCTGTCCAGTGAGTATGATTTTGGCTGTAGGTCTCTCATATATGACTTTTATTATGTTGAGGAATGCTCCCTCTATTCCCACTTTGCTGAGTGTTTTTATCATAAATGGGTGCTCTGCATTATCAAATGATTCTTCCCCATCTATTGATATGATCATGTGATTCTTGTCTTTGCTTTAGTTTATGTGATGTATTATGTTTATTGATTTGTGAATATTGTACCATCCTTGCATCCCTGGGATGGATCCCACTTGGTCATGGTGCATGATCTTTTTAATGTATTCCTGGATGCTGCTTGCCAATACTTTGTTGAGGATTTTAGCATCTATGTTCATCAGCAATATTGGCCTGAAGTTTTCTTTCTTATGTCTTTCTCTGGTTTTGTGATTAGGATGATGCTGGCTTCATAAAAAGAGTTTGGGAGTCTTCTGTCTTCTTGGATTTTTTGGAATAGTCTGTGAAGGATAGGGGTTAGCTCTTCCTTAAATGCTTTGCAAAGTTCTCCTGTGAAACAGTCTGGTCCAGGGCTTTTGTGTGTCGGGAGTTTTTTTATTACTGCTTCAATTTCATCTGCTGTTATTGGTCTGTTCAGGCTTTGTGCTTCTTTTTCATTCAATTTTGGAAGAGTATATTTTTCTAGGAATTTGTCCATTTCACCTAGGTTTTCAAATTTCTTGTCATATAGTTGTTCATAGTAATTTCTTACAGTCCTTTGTATTACTGTGGTATCAGTTGTAATCTCTCCTCTTTCTTTTCTGATTGTGTTTACTTGGTTCTTCTCTTTTTTTCTTGTTGAGTCTGCTTAAATCTTGTCAATTTTGTTTATCTTTTCAAAGTACCAGCTTCTGGATTCATTGATCCTTAAAATTGTGCTTTTAATCTCTATGTGATTTAATTCTACTCTGATCTTGGTTATTTCCTTCCTTCTCCTAGCTCTCAGATGTCTTTGTTGTTGTTCTTCGAGTTCTTATAGATGTAGTGTTAAGTTATTTGAAATGTTTCTATCTTCTATAGGTAGGCCTGTATTGGTATGACCTTCCCTCTCAGGACTGCTGTCACCATGTCCCATAATTTTTGTGTTGTCATAAGTTCATTTTGATTTGTTTCCAGAAACGTTTTGATTTCTTCCTTGATCTCATTATTAACCCATTCATTGTTTAATAGCATGCCATTCAATCTCCATGAGTTAGAGTGTTCTTGAGTTTTTTCCCTGAAGTTGGTTTCTAGTTTCTGTCCCTTGTGGTCAGAGAAAATGTTTGATATGATTTCAAATTTCTTAAACTTGTTGAGGCTTGTTTTGTGTCCTATAATGTGGTCTATCTTTGAAAACATTCCTTGTGCATTTGAAAAGAATGTGTATTTTGCTTCTTTGGGATGAAAGGCTCTCTATATATCAGTTAAGTCCATTTGATCTAGGGCATTGTTCAACGCCACAATATCCTTGTTGATATTTTGTTTGGAAGATCTGTCCATTTTTGACAGTGGGGTGTTAAAATCCCCTACTATAATTGTGTGCTGTCAATATCTTTCTTGAAGTCCTCCAAAATTTTCCTTATGTATTTGGGTGCTCCTATTTTGGGAGCATGTTTATGTCTTCTTGATGGATTCTTGTCTTGAGTATTATGAAGTGATCCTCTGTGTCACTTTATATGGCCCTTGTTTTGAAGTCTATTTTGTCTGGTATGAGTATTGTTACCCCAGCTTTTTTTCCTGTTTATTTGCTTGGAATATTGTTTCCAGCCCTTCACTTTCATTCTGTGTATGTATTTTGTTCTGAGGTGGGTCTCCTGTGGGCAGCATATGTGTGGATCATGATTTCTTCTTCATTCAGCTACTCTGTGTCTTTTACATGCAGTTGTAAGAAATAATGCAGAGAGATCCATGTACTCTTTGCCCAGTTTCTGCAGTGGTAACGTTTTACAAAACTATAGCCACAATATCACCACCAGGAAATTGATACTGGTACACTTCATGACCTTATTCAGATTTCACTAACTTTGCCTGTACTCTTTTGTGTGTGTACATTTAGTTCCATCAGGTGTGCAGGTTCCTGTGACTACCATAGTCTGGGCACAGAGCAAATAGCAGTTCTGTCACGAGAGCCCTTTGTTCTGCCTCTTACAGCCACAGCATACTTGTACCCCACCACCTCCCTAACTCCTGGTGACTACTAACTTGGTGTCAGTTTCTATAATTTGTTATTTTAAGGTGTTATTATTAAATAACATGGAATCATTAAATATGTGGCTTTTTGAGACTTTTTCTTACAATAAATTTCACCTGAGACCCATCCAAACTGTTGTATCAATAGTTTGTTCCTTTTTATTGCTGAATAGCATTTCATGGTATACATGTACCATGGTTTGATTAATCATACATCCATTGAAGGACACTTGGATTGTTTGGGCTTTTAAAAAATATATATACTTAGCACCTATGGTAGTCATCAACATTCCACATTTATTGCCTCATACTTGCCACTCTTATTCTTATCTTCCACATCTGCCATATGACATTACTGTGTTCCAACTAACATCAGTGGTCACTTTAAAGATAAAACCTTTATCTAAAATTAGAGAACAAACTCTTGTTTAGCCTCAGGATAATTGCTTATTTTCTTTGAGCCTGATTCCTCAGGAAATTACTCATTTCTCTTTGCTTCCTTTCCCTTCTATCTATGGAGCTAGTAAGTGTTCCTATTTCTAGTGTTGAAAGGTTAATGTGATCTATTATGGTTCCACAGTCTGAGAAGAATGGGTTATATAAATTGTTCATATATGCAGGTGTGAGTCTCCCCAACTAAAGGTGACCTTATAGGGAATCAAAAGCAGCTCTGTCAGCTGCTTGCTACCTCTCCCTGGCCAGGCCCTTTACCCAATAATATTTAGTTCACAGAATTCTGTCTTTCTGTGGGTCCAGTGCTTAGACTTTGTCCTGCACAAACCACTTAGGTAAAATTGGCAGACACACTAAATTATACATTACACTTAAGAAGCAATTAATTGAACCTGCCTAAAATTGGACTTGAAACTCAATTAAGATATTAATTAGAAAGGTGACTAGGTAAAGTTCAGACAGAACCATATGCATTCTCTCTTCAGGCTAAATATTTGCCTTTACTATAGACTATGTGTTTAATATGTGTTACTTTTATTCATCCAAGTATCAAAAAGCAATTATTATGCATTGAAAGCCATCGTGCTGTAATTTCTGGAAATTCAGACTTGGAATTCCAACCAGGCCCACCTCTGGATGAGGACAGAACAACCCTGGTTGAATTACCACTGTTTGAACACCCTGGTTCAAGAGCTTGGAGGAGAAGTGAAGATCTTCTCTTGGGCTTGCAATCCCTATTGCCCAGCATGATCACTCTGTGGACCTGGGTTGTACCAAGAAACTGATTTCCAAATTTTCCTCAGAGAGTTTGATGAACAGCCAGGTTTAGGGAATCTTTTTTAGGGGACATTGCCTGAAAAGCCTTATCAGTTCTTTGCCTTCTCCTTGAAACACATAGGGTCAGGAAACAATACAGATATTGAGATACAATTGACGTGAGGGGCCTGGGGGTAAAGCTAGAGTGCCAAGGTTTCTGAAATTGTGGGGCATGGCTGGTGCACCTAGTGTCTGATCATCTGGCTTCAGAGGCAGAACAAGCATGAACTTGGCAGTTGTTTAGCCTCTGTTGGCCTCTGTGGTGACAGTTAAGATAGATGCTTTTTTAGGTTACTTCTAGATCAAAAGTTCTGCAGTCTGCTTGGGAAAAAACTTCCTCCTATAGATCTATTGGATCTAATGCCAGGCCAGTCTAACTCTGGGACCCTGAGAAGCACATCCTGATGTGAGAAGAATTGAACACATAATAGATGGCTCATCAATGTTAGTGAACGAAGGTATGGCTGGGTCAGTGAATGGTCAGGATGGGAAACCTTATTGCTCAAGAAGTTTGGAGCGCTGTGACCATGCACAGATTCCCTCTCAAAGCCTGTCTCTCAGATATCATCACCTGGCTCTGCCTCCTAGGGCTGAAGTCCAGGGACAGGCCTAGGAAGGTAACTTGTATAGGAACTTTTTTCTATCATTTCTACGTTGTCAGAGGGGACCTCACTGAATATAATAGAGAAGTAAATGAGTCTGTCTCCAGAACTCTGCAATGCCACATATTGGCCAGCTTATATGGTCCATGAAAAAAACCCCAGCAATTCCTCTACAATGCTATCCAGGACATTAACCCCAAGATCATAAGTTTTCTTCTTCTTAAGCACTGGTAATACTGCAAAAGGGGATGCATAACTTTTCTCAAATTCTCATGTAAGCTATGCCTTGAAAAGTTGAAGCACAGGACAACTGGTTGTGTAAAACAATAATTCATGTATTGATTAAGAAAAGAGAGAGCTGTCATCTACCTTTATAATCATCAACTTTCACAATGGAAATAATTGCTGTCCTGGTGACTCCCAGCAGAGAGAGTGGTGAGAGTTCTCTACTGTTCTCCATACAGACAACATAAATATATACACAGCAGGGAGGGTATATTTGACTAAGGAATGGAAAACCTTGCAAGGTTTATGCTCTAAGAGCTAATATTATATTCTATACTGAACTGCTACATACTTTGGAGCATCAAATATAAAACAATGTACTCAAGCTTAGAGAAGTATTACACATTAAGCAAAACAGAAGTTCTTAGTAACCAGTGTGTTTGCCTTCTACATACCTAGTAAAGAAGATACCTTGCTGAAAATCAGAAAGAGGCACCTACCTTTTACAATAATTGCTATAGCAAATTATGGGTTTGAATGACATTGGTAGAATCTGATTCCTAGAAAATTAAAAACAGATAAGAGGAATTTTATTTTAAAGAGGAAAAGCTTATGAATATTGGAAAAAAGTAACACTAATTTGTAAGCCTCTGTAGATTCAAAGTCAATTTTTTACTTGCAACATATTCTAAACAAATGGTGCTAAAAATCATGTCAGTTAAATTTAAAAATAAAAAAATTTTAGGTAATTATCAATCTGCTAATTTACAATACTGTTAAAGTTTTATTGCTTTTAGACATGTAAAGCTACAGGGCTTTGAATTTTCTGCAACATCTGAAAATCACCTTTTTATCAGCAAGGAGTTATATGGGGCAGCATGTTCTGTAATACAGTCAAACCCTTCCAGTTTTTAAAAAATTAAATTTATTGGGATAACATTGGTTAATAACATTATATAGGGTCACAGGTACAGTTGTATAATACATGATCTGTATATTGCATTGCATGTTCACCATCCAAAGTTTAGTTTCCTCCCATCACTATATATTTAATCCTCTTTAACCCTCTATACTCCCCTCAACCTCCCCTCCCTCTGGTAACCACAATACTGTCGTTTATGTCTATAAGTTTGTTTGTTTGCTTGTTGCTTTCTGTTTATATCACACATATGAGTGAAATCATGTGGTTCTTTTCCATCTGACTTATTTCACATAGTATGATAACCTCACGATCCATCCATGTTGTCACAAATGGCAACATTTTCATCATAATTTATGGCTGAGTAGTATTCCATTGTATATGTGTACCAGATCTTTGTCCAATCATCCATTGAAAGACACTTAGGTTATTTCCATGTCTTGGCTATTGTAAATAATGCTATAATGAATATAGGTACACTAAATAAATAAATAAATAAATAAATAAATAAATTTAAGATTTTATTTATTTTTATTTTTAGAGAGGGAGAAGAGAAGGAGAAAGAGAGGGAAAGAAACATCAATGCATGAGACATACATTGATCAGTTTCCTCTCACATGCCCTCAACTGGGAACCTGGCTCACAACCCAGGCATGTGCCCTAACTGGGAATCGAACCAGTGACCTTTTCATTTTGCAGGCTGACACTCAATCCACTGAGCCATGCCAGCCAGGGAAGGGCACTGTATTTTTACAAATAAGTTTTTTTTTCAAAAATTTAAGGTAGATACCTGGGAGAGAGATTGTTGGGGCATATGGTAACTCTCTTCTAAATTTTGAGGAAATTCCATACTTTTTAAAATAGAGCCTGAACCAATTTACATTTCCACCAGCAGTGTATGAGGGTTCCCTTTTAGTCACATCTCCAACATTTTCATATATTGAACCATCCTTGTGTCACTAGAATAAACATCACTCGATCATGGTGTATGATATTTGTAATGGATTGTTGTATTTGATTTGCTAGTATTTTGTTTAAGATTTTTGTATCTATGTTCCTCAAAGATAATAGCATGTAATTTTATTTTTTTTACTTATATATATATATTTTTTATTGTTCTTCAAGTACAGTTTTCTGCCTTTTCCCCCCAGCCCTCCCCACCACCCCAGCCCTCCCCACCTCCTTTCCCTGTTTCTATCCCACCCCTAGTTATTATCCATCTGTCCTTTATAATTGTTCCTGTAAACCCTTCACCCTTTTCCTTCATTATCCCCTCCCCTCTCCCCTCCTGTCACTGTTCTCAGTTTCAGTGTCTTCGGCTATACTTTGCTTGCTTGATTAGGTTCTGATTAGGTTGTTGATTAGGTTCCTGTTAATGGTGAGATCATATGGTTTTTGTCTCTTACCACCTGGCTTATTTCACTTAGCATAATGCTCTTCAGTTCCAGCTATTCTGTCACAAAGGGTAGGAGCTCCTTCTTTCTTTCTGTTATGTAGAATTCCATTGTGTAAATGTACCATGTTTTTTTGACCCATTCATTTACTGTTGGGCACTTAGGTTGCTTCCAGCACTTGGCTATTGTAAATTGTGCTGCTATGAACATTGGGGTGCATAGGTTCCTTTGGATTGGTGTTTCAGGGTTCTTAGGATATAATCCTAGCAGTAGAATTGCCTGGTCAAAAGGCAGTAATTTTCTTTTTATATATGATTTCCTTGTCTGGTTTTGGTATCATGGTAACTTTGGCCTTGTAAAATGCATTAGAAAGTACTGTGTCTTCTTCAATTTTTTAAAAAGGGTTTGCAAAGTAAAGGTATTAGATTTTCTTTGAATGTTTAGTAGAATTTATCAGTGAAGCCATATAATCCTGGACTTTTGTTCTTTGGGAGGTTTGTGATAACTATTTCAATTTCCTTGCTATTGATTGAGGTTTTTCAATTCTTCATACTTCAGTCTAGGGAGGTTATACATTTCTAAAAATTTGTACATTTCTTCTAGATTATCAAATTCAGTTGCATATAGCATTTCATAGTATTCTTGTATAATTCTTTGTAAGTCTGTGGTATCTGTTGTAACTTCTCTTTCATTTCTGATTTTATTTATTTGAGTCTTTTTTCTTAGAGAATCTAGCCAGAGATTTGTCAATTTTGTTTATTTTTTCCATGAACACACTCTTTGTTTAATTAATTTTTCTATTGTCTTTTTTTCTATATTTAATTCTACTATAGTTTTTATTTTTTCTTTCTACTGACTTTGGGCTTTATTTGTTCATTTATTGTTGCTGTTCTCAATGGTCTAGTTTTAGATTGTTTATGTGGGATTTTTTTGTTTGTTTGTATCTAGAAGTAGGCCTGTAATGCTATAGACTTCCATTTTAGTATCACTTTTGCTGCATTCCCCAAATTTTGGTATGTTGTATTATCATTTTCATTTGTCTCTATGTAACTTATGATGTCTTCTTTTATTTCTTTTTTGACCCTAGTTGTTCAGTAGCATGTTGTTTACTGTCCACATATTTATGGTTTTCCAGCATTCTTTTTGTAGTTAATTTCCAGTTTTACACTTTGTGGTTGGAAAATATGCATGGTATGTTTTCAATCTTCTTAAATTTAGTGAGACTAGTTTTGTGCCTGAACATATGGTCTGTTATTGAGAATAACATGTGTGCACTTCTCAAGAATATCTATTCTGATATTTTGGGTTGAAAATTGCTTATATCAATTCTGTCCATTTGTGTTAATGTATCATTTGTGGCCAATATTTTCTTATATACTTTCAGTTTGGATGATCCAACCAGTGCTGTCAGTGGGGTATTCAGGGCCCCTAGCATAACTTTTTTTGTCAGTTTCTCTCTTTAGGTCTGTTACTAGTTGCTTTTTATATTTTGGTACTCTCAGGTTGGATGCATATATTTTGATAAGTGTTGTATCTTCTTGATGAAGTTTCCCCTTTATCAGTATTAAACATCCATCTTTTCTCTTGTTACCTTTTTTGTTATTTTGAAATCTATTGGGTCAGCCAAAAAGTCCATTAACATTTTTTTCTGTAAAATAAAAGAAACATTTTTCATTTTCACCGATAACTTTATTGATTTGGATATTTTGAGAATGTTGTCTATCTCCTGCTATTGGCTTTTGTGGGTAGAGGACAGGGGTTCTGCTAAATATCTTCCAATGCATAAGACAGCCCCATAGCAGAGAGTTATTTGGCCAAAATGTCAATAGTACCAAGAAATTTTGCAAACTTTTGACATGTTCTATAGTCATAGCACCTTCTCCATACACTGCACAAATCTTTTTTTTCAGTTGAGTTTTTACCTTTCTTGAAATTATAAAGCCCGATATGCTGAAAATGTTGCGTATCTTCTTCCATCTGCAATATTGAAATGGCTGCACAAAAATTCACTAATTCTGATGTTTTTAAAAAATGCACACTGATATGACACCATCACAAAACAGTCTAACAAAATTGTTTTGAATGATGCTAAAGAAAACCAAGCATTACTAGAGTCATCATACAGAAAAAACCTAATGTACCATTTGACCAACACAATATTTTGTTTGACATAAATATGAGTACATCTGCTCTTCTCTGGATGCCATTTGGTTGGAGTAATCTTCCACCCCTTTACTTTGAGGCTATGTTTGTTTTTGTATCTGATATAAGTCTTCTAAAGCAATATGTAGGTGGTTCTTATTTTTAAATTCATCTCACTACTCTGTATCTTTCGAATGGTGAGTTTAGTCTGTTTACATTGAGAGTGATTATTGATATATGAAAACTTATTATAGTCATTTATCTTATGTTTTGTGTATCTCCAGTACTTCTTTTCCTTTGTGTTTCTGTCTGCTATTTTAGTTTGGTGGTTTTCTATAAATTTCTCCCTCTGTTTTTTATGTTATGTGTTACAGTCCTAGATTTTTTGTGTCATGGTTATCATTAGATTTATGTAGAAACACTTTACATATAATATATATTTCCTTCTGATTGCATCTTATCTTCACTCACTTGTGCAAGTTTAGTTTTTTTACGACACAAATTATATTATACTTTTTTATGTTTCACTGGTTTCCAAACTGCAGCACTTAGTGTTTGTAAAAATTATTTTCCTTTAACCTGTATGTTATAAGTAAGTATTTATTACCCTATTCTGAAATAAAGTGGCAATTTCTTGCCTCTCATCTTACTCAAAGTTTTTTTGTACTTTTATCACTTTGTTTCAGGTACAAGATATCTTTTCAACACTTTTTGTAATGTGGGTCTTCTAGTAAATTCTCTCAGTTTTTGTTTGTCTGGAAAAGTTTTTTATTTCTTTGTATCTAAAAGATAATTTTGCTGGATATAGTATTCTTGACTGGTGGTTTTGTTCTTTCAATAATTTGAATATTTAATGACACTCTAAGTTTGTAAGCTTTCTGCTGAAAAATCTAATAATCTAGGGTAAAATAATATGGTTTCTTTCTAAGGTTACAGTCTTTTTTTCCCTTACTGTCTTGAGAATCCTTTCTTTGTCATTTACTCTTGACAGTTTTTATATAATGTGTCTTCAGAAGGTCTTTTTGCATTGAGATAATTAAGTGTTCTTGAATTCAAGGTTCTAGTTCTTTCAAGAGGTTTGGGAAGTTCTCATTGATTATTTGTTTGACTAGGCTCTCTGTTCCATTCGTCCTCTCCTCTCCTTCTGGTATACCCTTTATTCTTATATTGCTCTTTGTAATGGAGGCAGATAATTTTCACAGAGTTCTTTCATTTTTTAACTCTGTTTTCTCCTTTCTTCCACTGAGTCATATCTAGATTTCTATCTTCTAGCTCACTAATTCTCTCTTCAATCTGGTCTGTTCTGTTCTCAGTACTCTCTAACTTACTCTTCATCTCATTTATTGAGTTCTTCAGCCTCAGAATTTTCTTCAGTAGTTTCAGTCTCTCTGATACAGTATTCCTTTTGTTTATTGATTTAATTCCTGAGCTCACCAAACTCTCTTCCTGAGTTTTCTTTTTTCTTGTTGAGTATTTTGTAAACTGAAATCTTGAATTATCTGTCATTTAAATGACAATCTTCCTTGTTTTTGAGTTTGGTTTTTAGAAACTTTTTATTTTCTTTCTCAGTTACCATGTTACCTTGGTTTTTCATGATAATTTATAGATTGTTCTTCTGCCTGGCATTTCAGGTACTGCACTCTTCTTTTTTAGGTACTGTTCTGCTTTTACCAATTGAACAGGTTGATAAGTAGAAGTCTTTATTTTGTATTCCAGTAGACGGTGCTATTGTAAAAGTTTCGGTTTTCTCTTACACTACTGAGACTTCTGGGAGCTAGGTGAGGTGCTGTAGCATGGGTCACAGAAAATGCCCTGCATTCCCAAGGAATTGAGCATATGATCAGAGACCAAGCTGTGTCATTCTGAGGGCACCATCCTTGTGTTGGAATGTGGCATGCAATGTGCCTCCAAGCCTGTGAGTACCTGCTGCTGCCTCCTTGTAACCAGAAACTGCCAGCTAGGCAGTGCCATCAGAGGTGTCTCTGCTGCATCTCCATCTGCATTTAGCTGTTGTTGGTGCTGGTTACTTCAGCAGGAATTTTGGTTTGGCCCTTTTGGTCTCCCAAGTTGCTGAGTGTGGGCAACCTAACACCTCTACCTCCAGGGGTGCTGGGAGAGGGAGAGTAGATAGGTTTGTACATCTGTGGCTTTGTCTTCTCTCCAGTAATGTGCCCTGCTACACTGTGAGCCTAGTGCTTGCCTTGTCACTGGGCTTAGCCACAATAGGTCCTGGCCACTTAGGCCAAAATATTGTTCTGCCCCTGGCTCTCTGGGCTGCCAAGTGTGGACTACAGCTAGATAACCCCACCTATATCCCCTCAGCAGGGGCCTTGAGCACCAAGAGGATGAGGGGAGGCAGGTTAACTCATCTGGGTTTTGCCTCCCCTCTAGTAACAGCAGCTGCCATGTGTCTTTGTCTTTGTCACTGAATTTAGCTGCAATGGACACTGGTCATTCAGGGTGGAATGTTGCTTCTTCCCCCTGGCAGTCTGTGCTGCCATGAGAGGGTTACATCCTGACTCCTACAGAATCAGTTGGGGCCCTGGAAGCTGGAAGGCACTGAACTATATCTGCCACCCATGTCTGTCATTCCCCCAGCTGCTTCTCCTGCTGGTTTCCATATGTTCACCTTCAGATGTCTGGTTGTATGGATCTCTCAGTCATATTTGTGTATTGAGAAGGGAATTCTTTGTTGAATTAACTTTAAAGGGAGAAACCAAGGGGTCTTCTCAATCTGTCAAGATGCTGATATCACCCCCTTGCTTCCATGTCTTTACTATTGATTGTAAATAATGCTAGAATGAATGTGAGGTTGCATATATGTCTTTGAGGTAGAGGGTTTTTTTTCTTTCAGATAAATACCCATAAGTGATCATGAGGTAATTCTATTATTATTTTTTAAAAGAATATCCATACTATTTTCCCCAGTGACTGTGCCAATTTATAATCTCACCAACAGTGTATAAGGACCCCCTTTTCCCTACATTTATCTCTCTCTTTTTCTATGATATCCATTCTAAAAGGGATGAGATAACATCTCATTGTGGTTTTTGGTTTGTGTTTATCTGATTATTATTCATGTTGAGCAACTTTGGAAAAAAGATTTTAAATCATCTGTCTTAGATATGCTCAAAGAGCTAAAAGAAACATCAGGGACAAAGAACCAAACAAAGCCAAGAAAACAATGTCTCAATAAGTGGAGAATATCAAAAAAAGAGACAAATATTATAAAGGGAATTAAACAGAAATCCTGGGGCTGAAGATCAGAGTCATGCACCACTTATCAACAGGAGTACATTCTGAGAAATGCATTGTTAGGCAGTTTTGTCATTGTGCAAACATTAAAGAGTTTACTTATGCAAAACTAGATGATATATTCTAGTATACACCTAGGGCATATGGTAGAACATATTGATTCTAGACTAAATTTATACAGCATGTTACTGTATTGAATACTGACTATAGGCTAGTGTAACACAGTGGTAAGTATTTGCATATCTGAATGTATCTAAACATAGAAAAAGTATAGTGAAAATATGGTATAAAAGATAAAAAATCTTTATAATGTTATTATAATACCCACTGAGACACAATATAATCAGTCAAAAGCCAAACAAAAAAAGAGAATCTTGAAAGCAGCAATAAAACTGACTCATATATACAAAAATCTTCAATTAGGTTAACAGCTCAGACCTCTGCAGAAACCATGGAGACCAGAGAGTAATCAGATGACATATTTAATGTGCTGAAAAAAATAGATTTCAACCAAGAAGTCTTTATCTAACAAAACTACTTTTAAGACAATAAACTAAATCAAACCATTCCAAGACAAACAAAAGTTGATGGGGTTTATTTCTTGTGTATCTGCCTAAAGAAATGCTAACAAGAATCCTTCAGTGGAAGTAAAAGGACTTAACGCCATGGGAAGAAATAAAGAACACTGCTTAAAGTAACTACATAGGTAAATATAAAAGCTAGTGTTAATGTATTTTTGGTTTTCAATTTCTACTTTTCTATATGATTTAAAAGATCAATGCATGAAACAATAATTACATATTTATCTTAATGGGCACACAATGTATAAAAATGAAATCTGTGACAATAGTAATGCAAAGGAGAAGGGACAGAACTGTACAAAAGCAGAATTTTGTACACTAAGTAGACTAAATTGATTTTCATTCAAAATAGGTTGTTTTAAGTTTAAGATATTAATTGTAATCTCCAAAGTAAACACTTAGAAAATAACAAAAAAGTGTACTTTTCAGGAAACGATAAAGAAATCAAAATAGTGCATGATAAAAAATTAAACATAAAAAGAACAATAATGGAGAAAGTGAGAAATAAAAAGATCTAAGACCCAGGGAAAACAAACAGTAAAATGGTGGAAGTTAAAGACAAGTCACTGAACCTTGTTCTGTTTGTCATGAAGAAAGAGGAACAATGCTGAATGGACCTCCGAACTTTAGAGGCAACATACAGTATGTTGTTGTGTAAACCTGCTAGGTGGTGTTCAGCATAGGAAAAGACTTCATAGAATACTAGCTTCTTTCTATAGAGGCTGTGCTAATTCTTGAGCATTATAATCCAACAAATAAAGTGGTATTCTAAAAAATAAGTGGTATTCTAAGTGTCTGTGACAGATAAAGATATTAAATGAAAAACTGGCAAACATCAATAGGAGAATCATAGAGCAGATTTCTGAGGTTTTAGAGTAAGGCTTTATCCTCTTCTGGTTAAAGTTATTTTCTATTTGAAAAGTCTCACTTGACTTGCTAGTGGTCCCTTGTGGACACTAAAGACCTGACCATAAGATACCAACTAACAGACCCAAGATGTAAATTTTTTGAACTGGGTATTATATTATTGTATTAATTGGATCATAAAGTCAGAATGCACAACATTCCGTTATTAAATAAAAGAGTACATATGAGACAAGATCTGAGAAGTCCCAAAGGATAAGTGGTATGCATGGATAGGTGTACAGATACTGATAATACTTTTTCCTGCTGCCTCACTACCTTTCCTGAAAACTGAACCTATGGCTTCAATGGGAGTTCCCCATATGAAATAGGAAAAAGCAGGGGGCTGGTTACTGGATCTTGGTATGAAATAGGATCTTGGTATAAATACACTTTGTATTTATAAGTGAGTAGGCAGGATTAAGGAAAATAAGAACATCTCAGGGCTAATAACAGAGAAGCTGTTAACTTACTAGACTTGAAAGGCCAAGGGCTCTCTAAAACCAGACAGAGGGTTCCAACCCTTTTTTCCTTGTCAGATACCTTCACACTCTCCCTCTGCCACTCTATAGAGCCAATATCAACTGGAGGGGAGTTTTTGCACATATCTGGTGTAACTTTTTCTTGTTGTTGCCCCATTTTTACTTCAGCATTCTGGGGACATTCCCTGATTACCTGGCTCTGAAGGCAGGGAAGATTTGTGTCTTTGGTCCCATGGAACACTAACAACCAGGGACTTCTTGGCAGACCACCACCCATAGGACATTGCACAGATAGCAGAGTGAAACACAACCCTAGTCTTTCTGAGAAAGAAGTCAACTTATGTGTCCACTCAAGTTTGTCACATATACAGGGACTACAGAGGTGCTCTAAGGACATGGAGACCAGTAGATGCAGTTTCTGCCTTACTCAAGCCTGCCAATACTTCCCAGAAAGAAGCTTATACCCTTCTCTGGCATCCTGATATTCACAGTTTCTGCCAGGGCCTCTGCATCCTCTGACTCTGGAGGCCAGCAGGGCTCACACTTGCAGGTCTGGACTCACACTGGACTATAATCAATTTGGAAATAGTTCTTAAATATCTCCTACACTCAGAGCACAGCAAAGAGGCCACACACCCAGGAAATCAGACTTCCTAATGGCTTATCATTAGGGCTACAGCCTAAGGGAACAGTTTCAAATTAAACACACATTCAAGGGCCAATTATAACCTTTCCAGAGACCTGAGAAGATAGGCACTATCTTCATGCTCTTTCTCTGCTATGCTTCAGAGCAGTAGTATCTTTATTACATCTGATGTCTGGGGGTTTTTTTGGCTGTCACACAAAGGATGCTCCCTAATTGTCTGACTCTGGTGATGGTGGGGCAGGGTTTGCATTCCACATGGGACTGTAACAGTGGTACAGACAGTTCTTAGCTGGTGACCACCTACAGGGTACAAACAGCTGAATGAAACACACCCCCTAATTGTGTTTAATAAAAGAAGCCTACGTACTTGTTTTGGAGCTTCAGCTGAGGGGGGCTTCAGGTTTGCCAAACATCTAGAGGTTACTGAGATGCTCTCAGGGAATGTAAGCTGCAGGTCACCATTTTGGTGCTTTCCCTCTGCCACACGACACCTCACCTGCATTTTTCAGAAATGAGCTTAAACACTAACCAGCAGTTGTGATATTTGCAATTGTCACCTTCTCAGGAGGGGACACCTCCTGATCACCTGGTCTGGAGGCCAGCAAGATTTATGGCTGCTGTCTCACAGGACTACATATATTTGCATACTTTAAAAGATGCTGCTTGAGAGTCTGGCTTTCAATCAGCTTGAAAGTAGTTGCTGACTAGATCTCCCCCTTTGAGACAGAGCTATTAAAAATAAAATAGAAAACCTGAAGATTCCACCACAAAACTATTAGAACTGATATATATGAATTTGGTAAAATAGCAGAATATAGAATTAATATTTAGAAATCAGCTGAATTTTTATATAACAATAATGAACTATCGGAAAGAGAAATTTAAAAAATTTCATTTAAAATTACATCAGAAATACCCAGGGATAAATTTAATTCTATCAAGAATAGGAAGAATTAGCATCATTAAAATGTCCTTACTACCCAAAGCAATCTATAGATTCAATGCAATCCCTATCAGAAACCAATGACATGTTTCAAAGAACTGGAACAAATAATCCTAAAATGTATGTGAGACAACAAAAGACCCCCAAATATCTATAGCAATCTTAAGAAGAACAAAACTTAAGGCATTACACTACCTGATGTTGGACTATAATATAAGGCTATAGTTATCAAAACAGCATGGTATTGACATAAAAACAGAAACATAGATCATAGAATAGAGAGTCCAAAAATAAACTCCAAAAAAAAGCAAGAGAAGAAGAGAGGAACTACAAAAAAAGATAGAAAACAATGAACAAAATGGCAGTATGTACATACTTATCAATAATTAATTTAAATGCAAATGAAGTCAATTATCTAATCAAAAGACAAAAAGTTGCTGAATGGATTAAAAAATCTATATGCTGCCTATGAGAGACACTTTAGATGTATGAACACAGAGACCTAAAGTGAAGGGATTGGGAAAGATGTTCCATGCAAATAGAAACCAAAGGAAATTAGGGGTAACTGTACTTCTATAAAAAAATTAGACTTTAAAAAATTAAAAAACTGTATACATAATAATAAAGAAGTCAATCCAAAGAGAGGATATAACATTTCTAAATTTTTATACACCCAACACAGGACCTAAATATATAAAGTAAATGTTAATAGACCTAATGGGACAAATTGCAATACAATAGTAGTAGGGGAATATAGTGTCTCACTTACACTAATGAATACATCATCCAGAGAGAAAATCAATAGAGCAGTATTGAGCTTAAATGTCACATTAGATATAATATACTTAATAGATATATACAGGACATTCTGTATATATCTATTATATAAAAGAAGCAGAATATAAATTCTTCTCAAGTACACAGGATAGATCATATTTTAAGCCACAAAAGAAGTCAATAAATTTAAGAAGATGAAATTATAATAAAGCATCTTTTCTAACCACAATAGTATGAGACTAGAAATCAATTACAAGAAGAAAACTAGAACAATCACAAATAAGTGGTTGTTAAATAAAGTGATATTGAACAACCAATGGTTCAATGAAGAAATCAAAAGAGAAATTAAAAAATGCCTTTCTATAAATGAAAATGGAACTGCAACATACCAAAATATATGGGATACAGCAAAAGCAGTTCTAAGAGCTGAGTTTATGGTAATATATGCCTACCTTAAGGCACAAGAAATATCTCAAATTAACAATCTAATTTTAACCTCAAGAAACTAGAAAAAGAAGAACAAACAAAGCCCAAGTTTACTAGATGGAAGGAAAAACAGATGAAAAAGTCAATAGAAGAGATCAATAAAACTGAAAGTTGTCTCTTTGAAAAGATAAAGGTATATGATAAATTTTTAACTAGATTAACAAAGAAAAAAAGGGGGCTCAAATAAACAAAATAAATACATAAATAAGTGAATAAATAAATAAAAGATACATTACAACTGATACCATAGAAACACAAAGGCTCATAAGAAATTACTATGACCAGAGATATGCCAACTAATTGGAAACCTAGAAGAAATGAATAAATTCCTAGAAACATATAACCTTCCAAGACTGAATCATACAATAATGGAAAATCTGAAGAGACTATTTACTAGGAATGAGATTGAATCAGTTATCAAAAATCCCGCAACAAACAAAAATCAATGAACAGATGGCTTCTACCAAACATTTAAAGAATAATTAATATCAGTCTTTTTCAAACTGTTCCAAAAAATTGAAGAGGCAGAATGCTTCCAAACTTATTCTAAGTCAGTATTACCCCAATACCAAAACTGGACAAGGAAACTACAAGAAAAAAATTACAAGCCAATATCCTTGATGAACATTGAGGTGTCCTCCCTGCATGGTTTCAGAAGCCATAACCACCCCCCGCCCCCCATGGCTAAGGCTGAGTGAGAAACCTCGGAGAACCAGGAGGTCTAAGGAGACAAAACTTATTTCCCTGAACATAGGCACTGCCTGCTCTGTTGCTCCCTTTAGCTTGATCAGATAGTCAATGACGGGTAATAATTCTCTGAAGAGAATGAACCTAAGACAGACATGATCACGTGGGAATAAGCCATCAGGGAAGAGACTCAGGGGGCTGTGGAAGTGAAGGAGTGATCAACATCACCCCTGCCCCCTCAGCTTTGACAATAGCCTGAGTCCTTGTCCTGGATGTGAGAGATCCAAGTCTCCTGGCTGCCTTTGTCTCCTCTGCCTGATTCAGGGCCTGTGGAAATAGCAGGAGCCCTGAGGTTCAGACTAGAGTCCGAGGACACCTGGGGTAAATTAGACTTGGGGCATAAATTATGCAAAATCCTGTGACACCTTCTTGCTAGGATGCTTTTGGATGTGTAGGCACAGGCAGGAAACAAAACTAGTCCTGTATCTGTTAGGTGATAACAGCCCCAAAACTCAGTGTGAGCTCTTTGAACTATCTACCTGTTTTTGATCTTGCCTGCTAGACGATAAATCCACATTCTGTATCCCGTTGACTTACCCAATACTACCTAATAAAAAGCCTATTGAGGCAGCAGCTTGGGGCACGCTCCTTTGAGAGAGTGGCCAGGCCACTCAGAGGTACCCTCCCCTTGAGAGGGTAGCCATGCCGTCCTTATTCCTCCACCAGACTCGGTAGTCCATGTGTATGTTCTCTCGTGTCTTGAGAGCATCTGCAACATTTGTGATCACCGCTGGCTGGTGGTTGCAACAGAACATAGATACAGAAATCCTCAACAAAGTTAGCAAACTCAATAAAAAATACTTAAAAAGATCATAAACCCTGATCAAGTGGTATTTATTCCCATAACACAAAAATGTTTCAACATCCACAAATCAATCAACATTAAGGGAATTAAGAATAAAAATTATCCCTTGCTGTGTGGCCCAGTTAGTTGGATCATCATCCCATACACTAAAAAGACTGCATATTTGATTCCCAGTCAAGGCACATAACTAAATTGCAGGTTCAATCTCTGGCCAGGGCATGTAAGGGAGGCAACCAATTAATGATTCTCAAATTGATGTCTCTCTCTCTCTCTCTCCTTCCCTCCCTCCCTCCTTCCCTCCCTCCCTCCTTCCCTCTCTAAAATTAATAAATATATCCTCAGGTTAGGATTAAAAATTATATCATCATTTTAATAGATGCAGAAAAGCATTTGACAAAATTCAATGTTTATATTGTAAAAACTGTCAACAAGTGGTAATAGATGGAATGTACTGCAACATAATAAAAGCTATATATAAGAAGTCCACAGCTAACACTATAGTCAATGATTATAAGCTAAAAGCTTTCTCTCTAAGATCAGGAACAAGACAAGAATGTCCACTCTTGCCACTTTTATGCAACATAACATTGAAAGCCTAGCCAGAGCAATTGGGCAAGAAAAATAAATTAAAGTAACTAAAATTGGAAAGAAAGAAGTGAAACTGTCACTATTTGCAGATGACATAATTTTATATACATATATTCCCTCCCCACCAAAGGCTCTACTGTTTATTATGTTAGAACTAAAAAATCAATTAATTAAAGTTTCAGGATACAAAATCAATATACAAGATCCTAAAGTGTATCTATACCTAAACAATGAAGTATTAAAAAGATAAATAAGGAAAATAATCCTGTTTGCAATTGTATGTATAAGCATAAAATACCTAGGAATAAACCTGACCAAGGAGGTAGAAGACTTGTATTGTGAAAACTATAAGACATTGATGAAAGAAACTGTAGAAGATACAGATAAGTGGAACAACATTGTGTGCTCAGGGACTGAAAGTTTTAATGTTGTTTAAATGTCCTTACTACCCAAAGGAATCTGCAGATTCAGTACAGCCTCTATCAAAATTGTCCATCAGTAAATGAGTGGATCAAAAAACTGGTACATTTACACAATGGAATTTTACACAGCAGAAAGAAAGAAGGAGCTCCTATCCTCCACAACGGCATGGATGGAACTGGAGAACATTATGATAAGTGAGATAAGCCAGGTGGTGAAATGCAAATATCATATGATTTCACCTATAAGTGGGACCTAATCCACAAAACAAACAAGCAAGCAAAACAGAACCAGATACATTGAAATAAATAAACTGACAGTAACCAGAGGGTAGGAGAGTGAGGGAAAGAAGGGGAAGATTTGTCAAAGAACATGTACAAAGTACCCATGGACAAAGACAACTGGGGGTAGGATTGAGTGTGGGAGGTGGGGGTGGGTAGAGTGGAGGAGATTAATGGGGGGAAATGGGGACAACTGTAATTGAACAGCAATAAAATAATTTCAATGACATTTTCCACAGAAATATAACCAATGATCCTAATTTTTATGGAACCAAAAAAGAACTCAAATAGTTAAAGCAATCTTAAGAAAGAACAAAGGTGGAGGCATCATGAGCCCTGATTTCAAACTATATTACAAAGATATAATAATCAAAACAACATGGTATTAGATAAAAAACAGACACATATATCAATAAAACAGAGATCTCAGAAACAAACCCATGCACATATGGTAAATTAGTTTACAACAAAAGAGGCAAGAGTAAACACTGGGGAAAGGACAGTGTCTTCAATAAATGGTTCTGGGAAAACTGGACAGCTGCAATTTAAAAAAAAAGTAGGCTAGTATCTTGTACCATACACAAATATTAACTAACTAGGGGTTAAAAACTTAAATGAAAGACTAGAAACCATAAAATATTTAAAAGATTATATAGGTGATAAGCTCCTGGATATCAGTCTTGGTGATGACTTTTTTTGATTCTGATTCTAATAGCAAAGGCTATTTGACTATGACTCTATAAGGCTATTAGACTCTGATTCTGATTCTAAAAGCAAAGATAAACAAGTGGGACTCAGTCAAACTAAAAAGCTTCTGCACAGATTAACACAACCACTATGGGAAACAGTGTGGAGTTTACTCAAAAAGTTAAAAATGGAATTACCTTAAGACCCAGCAATTTCATTACTGGGAATATATCCAAAGAAACCCAAACCATTAATTAGAAAGAATATATGCACTGCTATGTTCATCACAGCATTATTTACAATAGCCAAGATTGAGAAGTGACCCAATTGCTCATCAGTAGATGAATGGATAAAAAAGCAGTGGTGCATGTACACAATGGAATACTACTTGGCTATAAAAAAGAAGGAAATCTTACCTTTTGCAACAGCATGGATGGCCTTACTCTAGGCCCTAGAGTATATTATGCAAAGTGAAATAAGTCAAACAGAGAAAGACAAATACCATGATTTCATTTATATATGGAGCCTAATGAACAAAATAAATAAACAAAATAGAAACAGAGTCATGGATAGTGAGAACAGACTGACAGCTGTCAGAGGGAAGGTGGTTAGGGTGCTGGATGAAAAAGATGAAGGGATCAAGCAGTACAAAATGGTAGCTGCATAATAGCCACAGAGGTGCAGATTTCAGCATGAGGAATATAGTCATGCTATATGGAAATAATGTGTATAATATAGAAATAATATGGAAATAATGTGGAAATAATTAGGTATGGGGCTAGGTGAGTGCTTGGGGCAGCAGACTGCATGCTTTTCTGGCCACTTTGCTATAAACCTGAAAGTGGTGCAAAATGATACTGAATATGAGCAGTGGCTAAAAAATAAACAATAAAAAGTAAACTTTTTCCAACCCAATTCATTTGAATTTTATCATGTAGATGTAAATCATTTAAAACAATGATGTAGATGTGAGATACTATGTGTAATGTGTGATAATTAGATGTCAAAATCAAAGTTCATATTGTCAATTCTCATGTGAAGAGCTTTCATTAAAGAATCTTTGTTGCTATTGTCACTTAAAAGAGTGCATAAAAACAAAAACTTCTGTACAATAAAGGAAATCATCAATAAAACTAAAAATACAACTTACTGATTGGGAAAACTATTTGCAAATCATATATCTGATGAGGGGTTGCTATCCAAAATATAAAAAAACTCAATAGGAAAAAAAACAGTCCAATTAAAGTATATGGGTAGAGGATCTGAGTAGATATTTTTCTAAAGAAGACATATGGATGGACAACAGGCACATGAAAAAAATGCTTGACATTACCAATCATCAGGGAAATGAAAATTCAAAACAAAGGGCTGCTGCAGCCTCTAGCCTGGCACCTGCCATAGGATCCTTGGATGAGAGCCAAATCAACAGTTCCCTCCCCTGCCAAATAGGGAGGACAGTGTGGCAGCAGGATGGACTGGATGCTTGAAGTCACTGGGGAGAATAAAGACAAAGTAGGAGATTCACAGGTGTGGTGTTCACCCGCTGGGACTGTGGACACAAGCTGGGTCATTACCAGAGAAATTGGCGAGCTGGGTGATGCCTGGAGAAGGGAGAAGAGTTGGGCCATGAAGGACCCTGACCCAGAGAACCTCCACTCTGGTTAGAAAGTTGGGCTGTGTAAGAAGTGGGATGCTTGTTAAGAGCAGCAGGCTTAAACAAGAGGATTTTATTTTTGAAAAGGCTCTCAGTCCTGTTTAAGGAACTCTTGCACAGTGGCCACACCCCTGGCCCCCACGCAGTGCAGCTAGCCTGCTAACAGGAAGGAGGAGGTGCCCCACAGAGGAGGACAGCAGAGCTCAGGGAGTTAGCAGTCCCCAGAAAGACTTAACTCAATGGGGGAGCTGAAATACCCTGAAGAGACTTTAAGAGTGCCTAGCACCTAGGATAGCAAAGAGGGAGAAGGTGATATTTGAGTTGCCCCTAATTAGTGCCCCTAAGGATGGTGCAACTGGTGGACTGAAGGAACCAGCCTTGCACAGATGAACAGTGGGGGCCAAGTAGCACATGAAGGACCTGGGCTGGAGCCTGGGCAATTGTGAAGACTGCGGCCCAGACCTGGCCCCTAACATCATAAAACCATATGAAGGAAGAAAAGCAGGAGGAAGAAAAGTAAAGCCCAACCCTCCTCAGCCTGAGACATCCAGGAAGAACTGCAGAATTCACCTGGCTGGTTTAAAGTCAACAGGAGGCTTCCCCCTCACCCCAAAGTGAGACAATAAGACCTGGAGCAATGAAAGGTCCAGAGACAGACCCAAAGAGGGAACACGAGGCTAACCCCAACAACTGAGAAACTGAGACAAATTTCATCTTTCTGTTTCAGAGAACTTACATGTTATTGTTTATTTGTACTATTATAATTTTTTCATTATTTTTATGTTTATTTATTAGTATTTTTAATTTCTCTTCTTTCTGTTTATTTTCTTTGTTTAATTGAATTGACTGGTTTTCCTTGTTCTCTCTTTCATAGTGTATGTTAATTTTCCTTCTGTCACTTCTCTTGTGTTCTAATAGCACACTACTTTAGGTCATGTACTTCCTATTCTTGTTATTCAGATCATATAGTTCTTGTCATATTATTGTTGTTCCAGTATTAGTGTAAATAATTGTTGTTGCATATAATTGTAAATACTACACAGAACCCCTCACAGATCTTAATCCATTGAGAATGGACTTAGCTCACTGAAAATGACCAAAAACTAAGGGAAACTACAATGAACTCACTGCAAAATATATCAACATGAAAAAGGGAAGAGAAAGTATTAGCAAGAACCAAGAAGAAATGAAGGATACAATGTCTGAACTGAAGAACAGAGTAGAAGGAATCAAAAGCAGGCTAGAAGAAGCAGAGGAATGAATGAGCAAGGTGGAAGAAAGGTAGAAAAAACACCCAGAAAGAGCAAGAAAAGGAAAAAAAGACTCAGAAAGAAAGAAGAGGTGTTAAGGAAACTGCAGAAATATATGGAACATAATAATATCCATATAACAGGGATACAAGAGGAAGAAAAAAAAGAATAAGAAGGAGAAGGAGAAGAAGAAGAACAAGGGGGTAGAAAACCTGTTTGAAAAAATAATGATGGAAAACTTCCCTAATTTGATGAGAGAAAAAGGTCTCACAAATCCAGGAAACACAGAGTATCCCAATCAATAGGAACCCAAAGAGGTCCACTTCAAGACACATCATAATTAAAATGGAAAAATTTCAAGACGAAGAGAGAATCTTAAAGGCAGCAAGGGAGAAAGAGAAATTAACATACAAGGGAGCCCCAATAAAGCTAGCAGCTGACTTCTCAGTGGCAACGCGGAGAACCAGAAGGGAATGGCAAGAAATATTCCACGTGATGAAAAAACAAAGGCCTGCAACCAAGGCTACTCTATCAATCAAGGCTCTCAATTAAAATGGAAAGCAAAATAGAGTTTCCCAGACAAAAGAAAGCTGAAAGAAAACACCTCCACCAAACTAGCACTGCAAGATATGCTAAAGGGACTACTTTAAGAACTGGAAGAAAAAGAGTGAGAGAGAGAGGAACACAGGTACAAAGGAAGTAAAATGACAATGGATAAGTATCAATCAATGATAGCTTTAAATGGAAATGAATTAAATGCTCCAATCAAAAGACATAGAATAGCTGAATGGATGAGAAATCATGACCCACACATATGCTGCCTACATGAGACCCACCTCAGAACAAAATACCAACACAGACTGAAAGTGAAGGGTTGGAAAAAAAATATTCCAAACAAATGAACAGGAAAAAAAAAGCTGGGGTAGCAATATTCATATCAGACAAAATAGACTTCAAAGAAAAGGGCTTAAAGAGAGACCTAAAAGGACACTTCATAATACTCAAGGGAAGAATCCATCAAGAAAACATAAATATTATAAATATATATGCTTCCAACAGAGGAGCACCCAAATATATGAGGAAAACCTTTGAGGACTTCAAGAAAGATATTGACAGCAACACAATTATAGTAGGGGATTTTTAACATCTACTGTTAACAATGGAGAGATCTTCCAAACACAATATCAACAAAGATATGGTGGAATTGAACAATGTACTAGATTGAATGGACTTGACTGATGTACATAGAACCTTTCATCCCAAGTAAGAAAAATACACATTCTTTTCAAATGCACATGGAACATTTTCAAAGATAGACCACATGATAATACACAAAACAAGCCTCAACGAATTCAAGAAATTTGAAATCATATGGAGCATTTTCTCTGACCATAACATCCTAAAATTAGAAACCAACTTCAAAGAAAAAAGTCAAAAACACTCAAACTCATGGAGATTGACTAGTATGCTATTAAACAATGAATGGGTTAAGAATGAGATTAAAGAAGAATTAAAAAAAATTTCTGGAAACAAACAAAAATGAACTTGCAACAACCCAAAACTTATGAGACACAGTGAAGGCAGTCCAGAGATGGAAGTTCATAGTGATAGGATTAATAATTCCAGGAGATGGGCTTTGAAAAGATAAACAAATTGACAAGGCTTTAAGCAGACTCATCAAGAAAAAAGAGGGAGGACCAAATAAATACAATAGAAAATGAAATAGGAGAAATTACAACTGATACCACAGTTATATAAAGAATTGTAAGAAATTACTATGAAGAACTATATGTCAAGATATTTGAAAACCTAGGTGAAATGTACAAATTTCTAGAATAATTTACTCTTCTGAAACTGAATGAAAAAGAAGCAGAAAGCCTGAACAGACTGATAACAGTGGAAGAAACTGAAGCACTAATAAAAAAACTCCCGACACACAAAAGCCCTGGACCTGATGGTTTCTCAGGAGAATTTTACAAAGCATTTAAGGAAGAGCTAATCCCTATCCTTCAGACTATTTCAAAAAATTGAAGAAGATGGAAGACTCACAAACTATTTTCATGAGGGCAGCATCATCCTAATCCCCAAACCAGATAAAGACACAACAAAGAAAGAAAACTACAGGTCAATACCACTGATGAACATGGACACTAAAATCCTCAACAAAATATTGGCAAACTGCATCCAGCAATACATTGATCAAGTGGGACTCATTACTGGGATGCATAGATGGTATAATATACATATCAATAAATATAATATATCACATAAAAGGAAAGACAAAAATCACATGATTATAGTAATAGATGTGGAAAAAGCATTTAAAAAGGTACAGCACACATGTATGATAAAAACATTCAGCAAAATGGGAATAGAAGGAACATTCTTCAACATAATAAAGGCCATATATGAGAAAATTATAGCCAACATTATACTGGTCATAGGTCATACTCATTGGACAAAAACCAAAAGCTTTCTCACTAAGATCAGGAAAAAGACAAGGATGTCTGCTTTCATCACTTCTCTTCAATATAGTAATGGAAGTCCTAGCCACAGCAATCAGACAAGAAAAAGAAATAAAAGGCATCCAAATTGGAAAGGAAGAAGCAATACTGTCATTGTTTTCAGATGACATGAGAGTGTACATGGAAAACCCTATAGACTCCATCAAAAAACTACGTGACCTAATATGTGAATTTTGCAAAAGAGCAGGATACAATGTCAATATTCAGATATCAAAGCCATTTTTGTATACCAACAATGAAATATCAGAAACAGAAATCAGGAAACAAATCCACTTTGATATAACAGCAATAAAAATAAAATACATAGGAATAAACCTAACCAAGGAGGTAAAAGACCTGTACTCAGGAAACTACACAACACTGAAGAAAGAAATTAAAGAAGATAGAAACAAATGGGAGCATGTACCATGTTCATTGATCAGAAGAACTAACATCATCAATATGTCCATAACACCCAAAGCAATTTATAGATTCAACACAATACCTATAAAAGTATAATGACATATTTCACAGATACAAAACAAACATTTCAAAAATTTATATGGAACCATAAAAAATTCCTAACAGCCACAGAAATTTTTAGAAAGAAGAACAAAGTACCAGGGATCACAATACCTGATGTCAAACTGTATTAGAGGGTCATTTTATTCAAAACAGCCTGGTACTGGCATAAGAACAGACACGTAGACCAGTGGAACAAAATGGAGAGCCCAGACATAAACCCAAGTCTCTATGGTCAAATAGTATTTGACAAAGGGGGCAGAAACAAAATGGAGTAAAAATATCCTCTTCAACAAACGGTGTTGCAAGGTCTGGACAGGTCTGGTCTGTGCAAAAAAATGAAACTCGAGCACCAACTTACACCACACACAAAAATAAATTCAAGGTGGATGAAAGACTTCAGTATATGTTGTGACACCATAAAAGTCCTGTAGGAAAACATAGGCAGGAAAATCTCAGATATTCCATGTAGCAATATTTTCACCAATATGTCCCCAAGAGCAAGGGATGTAAAGGAAAGAATAAACAAATGGCATTGCATCAAAATAAAAAGCTTCTGCACAGCTAAAGAAAACAGCATTAAAATGAGAAGAGAACCAACTGTATGGGAAAACATATTTGCCAATGATACCTTGGACAAAGGTTTGATCTCAAAATATATAAAGAAGTTACACAACTCCACTGCCCGAAGACAAAAAACCCAATTAAAAAATGGGCAAAGGACTTGAACAGATTCTTCCCCAAGCAGGACATAAAGAGGGCCCAGAAACATATGAAAAGATGGCTCAGTATCACTAGCCATCAGAGAGATGCAAATTAAAACTACAATGAGATGCTACTTCACACCGGTGAGTATGGCCATCATAAACAAATCAAGAAAAAGTGCCGGCAGGGTTGTGGAGCAAAGGGAACTCAACTGCACTGTTGGTCAGAATGCAGACTGGTGAAGCCACTGTGAAAAACAGTATAGAATTTCCTCAGAAAACTAAAAACAGAACTACCTTTTGACCCAGCAATTCCACTGCTGGGATTATACCCTAAGAGTCCTGAAACACCAATCCAAAAGAACATATGCACCCCAATATTTATAGCAGCACAATTTACAATAGCCAAGTGCTGGAAGCAACCTAAGTGCCCAACAGTAAATGAATGTATCAAAAAACTGACATTTACATGATGGAATACTACACAGCAGAAAGAAAGAAGGAGCTCCTACTCTTTGCAGCAGCATGGATAGAACTGGAAAGCATTATGCGATTAAGCATTAAGTGATCTAAGCTAGGCAGTGAATGACAAATACTTTATGATCTCACCTATCAGAGTAACCTGGTCAACAAGGCAAAAAAACAATCAAAATCTAACCAGAGACATTGGAATTGGGAACAAACTGTCAGTAACCACAGGGGTGGAGGGAGGGGGTAATTTGGGGAAAGAGGGAAGGGTTTTCAGGAACAACTATAAAGGACACATGGACAAACCAAGGGGGTGTGGAATCAGGGGAGGGAGGTGGGGATCGCTGGGGTGGATGGGAGTGGTGGGAGGAAAATGGAGACAATGGTTCTTGAAGAACAATAAAAAATGTTAAAAAGAAAAGAATTAACAAGTGTTGAAGATAATGTGGAGAGAGTGTACCCTTGTGCATTCTTGGTGGGAATGTGCATTGGTGCAGCCACTATGGAAAATAACATGGAGGTTTCCCCCAAAATTATTAATAAAACCACATGACCCAGCAATTCCACTTCTGGATATTTATCTGAAGAAAATAAAAACACTAATCTAAAAAGTTACATGTTTATCCCCCATGTTTATTGAAGCAATATCTATAGTAGCCAAAATCTAGGAAAAAACTTAAATGTCTATTGACAGATGAATGGATAAGGAAATTGTGGTATACACAGTATATAAAATTAAATACTATTCAGCCATAAAAAAGAATGGAATCCTGACATTTGTGACCACACAGATGAACCTTGGAGGTGTTTTATGTGAAATATGTCAGATCAAGAAGGACAAATACCTTATGATTTCATTCATATGGGGTAACTAAAAACCAAATCAAAACAAAAGAAAACAACCCAAGCTCATAGATTCAGAGGACAGATTATTGGGACCCTTAGCACAGTTTCTCAAACTTCCACAATGAGAATCACTTGGGGAGCTAGTTAATTAAATGGATTACTATAGCTCTCCCTGGAAATTCAAATTCAATGGGCTGCAGGTAGGAACCCAGGTGTTCCTTTTTTTTTTTTGCGTGTTTGGTTTCTTTTCTTTGCAAAATAGGTACCCTAAGCAATTCTTATGATCAGGCTAATTTGGGGAATTTGCAGCTAGTATATTTCTGAATACTAGGTGCTAAACAAATACTTCTACTTAAATGATGGAAAGTGTTGATGATGATGATGTTCATTTTACAAAAGTGACTTGCATAAGAGTACACATTAATAGTGGAATGACCTGGCCTTGAATCCTAAGCTTCTGGGTTCCATTACATTAGAGATGGAATAATACACATTAATATAATAAGGTCTTATTGTTGTTTATATTAGGGCTTGGGAAATGAACTTTTTACTGGACTTCATTATTTAGGTTGTACTACCTCAGATATCAATAGTTTTTAATGTAGTGATTGAAAAAATGTTCTTCAGAGAAAATCAAGCTAAGTTGCCTCTGTTGGAATTTAAAATTTTTAAATCTAGAGATACCTGTTTCAGTTAAAATAGTTTTCAGGGCACTTCTGGACAATATGGAGGCATAAGGAGACACACTGTGCCTCCTTGCACAACCAAAATAAGGATAACAACAATTTAGAAACAAATAACAACCAGAACTGACAGAAAATTGAACTGTATGGAAGTCAGACAACCAAGGAGTTAAAATAGACACATTCATTCAGATCGGTAGGAAGAGTGGAGTGGGGTGGCCAGGCGGAGAGGCATCGAGGCAGAAAAAGTGGTAGCGCCTG
>CM052542.1:87369319-87393289 GCA_028533065.1 Trachops cirrhosus | reverse complement strand
CAGGCGCTACCACTTTTTCTGCCTCGATGCCTCTCCGCCTGGCCACCCCACTCCACTCTTCCTACCGATCTGAATGAATGTGTCTATTTTAACTCCTTGGTTGTCTGACTTCCATACAGTTCAATTTTCTGTCAGTTCTGGTTGTTATTTGTTTCTAAATTGTTGTTATCCTTATTTTGGTTGTGCAAGGAGGCACAGTATGTCTACCTATGCTCCCATCTTCTGAAGGCCTCTGTATCTTGCTGGGTGTTGGCTGAAGACCAGACTCCCTCATCATGTAGGCCTCTCCATAAGCTTTTGGGAGTGTCCTTCCATCATGCCAACTAACTTCCCCAAGGGTGAATGGTGTGTGTGTGTGTGTGTGTGTGTGTGTGTGTATGTGCAAGAGAGAGGGAGAGAGAGGGTGAGATAGAGGAGAGACAATATATACAGAAATCACAGTTTTATTTTCTTAATAACATTATCTCAAAAGTGATAGAGCACTACTTTAGCTGTGTGTTGGTCATATAGACCAACTTTAGGACAGTGTGGAAGGAAACTGCTGAAGCAGCCATGGGTCCTTGGAAAGTGTTTTGGAGATTGCCTACTATATTCATGTTTGAGATCTTTAACACAAGTTTCAAACCTTTAAAAAGTGTAATTTTTATTACTTTAATCTATCTCATCTAATACCCTGTGACAACATACAATTGTTTTGTGGAAGTTTGGGCAAGGTGATCTCTATAGCTCCTTTCAACTCAGAGACTAGTTCCATAGTACTTTTGTACCATTCTTAAAATGACTGGGGACTTCCCTTGTACAAGAAGGAGTGGCCTGATAAGCTGGTATCCTAAAAGGTGTTCATTTTTATTTAAGAATCAGGAGAGATGAATATGAGGCTAGGAGGAAAACTTAGGTGAGAGGTGAAAAGACTTTATACTGTATTCAGATGGAAGATTGAAGTGGAACTCTGCAGAGACAACATGCAACACATGTAATAGCCAAGCAGTGGGGAGAGAAAGAATTCAGGACTGTGTTGCAACTTGGGTGAGTCTGGGTATCTTAGGATTTTTTAGGGCATTCTTTAACAGTTCCAGGTATACTTTTTAAAAAAAAATTATTATTGTTCAATTACAGTTGTCTGCATTCCCCCTGACCTTTCCCCCCTACCCCAGCCAAACCCACTTTCCTCCCTTTCTTCTACTCTTCCCCTTGGTTTTGTCCATGTGTCATTTATAGCAGTTCCTGAAAACTCTTCCCCACATTGTCTGCTTCTCCCTCCCCTCTGGTTATTGTTAGATTATTCTTAATTTCAATGTCTCTGGTTATATTTTGTTTTCTTTTTTCTTTTGTGGATTATGTTCCAGTTAAAGGTGAGATCACATGGTATTTATCCCTCACTGCCTGGCTTATTTCACTTAATATAATTCTCTCCAGTTCCATCCATGCTGTCTCTGCTGTGTAGTATTCCACTGTGTAAATGTACCACAATTTTTTGATCCACTCATTTATTGATGGGCACTTAGGTTGCTTCCAGTACTTGGTTGGCTATTGTAAATTGTGCTGCTATGAACATCGGGTTCAAAATATATAAAGAATATATATATAACTCCATACCAGGAAGACAAAAAAAACTAATTAAAAATGGGCAAAAGACTTGAATAGACACTTCTCCAAGGAGGACATAAAGAGGACCCAGGGACATATGAAAAGATGTTCAGCTTCACTAGCCATCAGGGAGATGCACAAAAACCACAATGAGATACCACTTCACAGGCATGCTTTAATGTATCTTGGAACTTTGGTTGGATAAATGTCTATTCTATTTCTGAAGGCCTTATATATTCTTAAATAAAGTAGATTAACTATTGGATGTTAATGTTGGACATGCTATACTCCATGTAGAATTGCTTTCCATTTTTGTATATGTGCTTGTTGTTAATTTCTACTGGTTAGAACTTTGTTGAGAATGTTTTTAGGGGAAGTGATTCTTCAAAAGCATCAGTTTTTTATATATGGGTATGTGCATTCAGCTGCCCATCCAGATGCTATTTTCCATGACAGGACAAGTTAAAAATTTATAATTAAAAAAATGGAGTAAAAAATTAAAAGAATATTAGTCATTATGCAGTTCCATTGCATAAGTTAAGGAAGAAGTAAATAAATACAGGCACCTTCCAATGTTGTGTTCACTCTTCAGAAATGGGTATAAGTGGTTATCATAGGCATCTTTCTCTCCAGGTCTAATTTCAGTCTTGCTCTGGTTTTGAGAAGTCACATGATATACAAAACAAGGCTAAGCAAGAACCTGACTTACAGACTGAAATGTCTGTCCATATCCCACCTAATCCCAGAGAATCAAGATTCTGTGGCTGATACACCAGGGTGGCTCTTATGTGTTGTTCTGCAGCACAGGTTCACTTTTAACCTGATCTTCAGCCACTAGTATGTGGTGTCCACTGTAACTGCTTTTCTAAGAACACATAATAATTTTGCTTCTCAATCTCTTCCTATTATGATACCTAGTCCAAATCTCTGTGCTGCCATGGGATAGTGCCTGTAAACTTCAGCATTCCTCAGAGACCATACAGTGAGAACAGTGACACCAGGGACATTTCAGAATGTCTTACTGAGTGGCAAAAAAAAAAATCCACATAAGGAAATTAAGTCATAATAAACCAATATTATGCATAGAAACCTTATGGCTATGTTTGTATGTTGACATAATACTGTAATTAAATGTATACATTCCACCCTGGCTGGGTAGCTCAGTTGGTTAGAGTGTCATCTCAATATGCCAAGGTTGCAGGTACGATCTCCAGTCAGGGCACATACAAGAGTCAGTCAAGGAATGTATAAATAAGTGTAACAACAAATTGATGTCTCTCTCTCTCTCAAAAATCAATAAATAAAAATTTAAAAATATAAATAAATCAGTATATCCATTCCATGTTTGTAAGTTTATCAAAATGCATTATGTGAAAAATATTAATTTACAGATCAAATCAGCCTCAAGTACTTTGAAATCCATTTTCATGCAGATATGGGGTTTCTCCTGGAAGTGGAAGATTAAACACCATATTCTTACAAAGTGATGAACCTAACCTTTGGTTCCCCAATAATAGATACAAAATGACTGGCACTAAGAAACCTTGTAGATGTACATACCTTCTTTTCACAGTTTAAATTTGGCCCTGCATATGAAGTTCATAAATAAGGAAAGCATCATTTAAAAGTTAATCATGGACAGAATTTAGCCATTAAAGTACACTCTCTGAATTTCTAAATTTTCTTAGTTCTCAGCTTCCAAATGGATCTGTGTTAATTTTCCTGGTTCCTGAGTTTTACTGACTATGAACAGATGCCCTCTGTTACCATCCTCTTTTACTGACTGATGCTGTCATGCTTCCCTGGAAGACAAAAAGGAAAAGAAAAATCACTTCTCTGCATTTTCACATCTCTGGACATTTATTGAGTCATAGGTTGAAATATAAACATAATTCTGCTGAGAGAAAAAAGCATTAATTTTACTCCAACATTTATTATGACACATATACTATTCTTTTCTCTTTGGTTGACACTCATGTTCAAGAGAAAGGCACTGACTTGAGGTATTTGGCTGACCTCCTTAAAGCACTGTCTTAGCAGAAGTGAGAGAGAAAGTTAGGTATGTGGGTGAAAGGCAGCTATCTAGCTCTCCCGTGCTGACCAAATGTGGTTGGCATTGCCATAAAGATCGAAACGCAGAGTTTTGACAAACACTGGGCTCTCTTGTGCTCTTACTGTATTTTACTTTGCCAATATTTAGGCTTAGTTTTTACAGCAGCAGATGTTTTTTAAGACTCAAAGGAAAAGAAGTGTATCAGATTTCATATTTGTGCCTATCACAAATGTGCTTGCCAAGAAGGGGATCCCTGTACTGAACACCCAGAGGGGCAAAGGGCACACTCAAATGTCTTAAAAGGCACTCAGAGAATAATGTATAAATGAAAAATGAATTAATTCTCAGGGATGGTCAAAGTTTCTTCATTTTTGGTTCATTTTATCTTTAGCCATGAGGACATAATTTTATCATAAAAAAAAAAGAAACCACTTCTGTGGTTTTTCTCTTTCCTACATAGGAATCCCCATCATACTGGGGGCCCTGTGACTGCTCATCTACCCTTTATATGTTTTGAGGGTTGAGAAGGGCCATCTCTTCAATGCTTGCATCCCTACATCATCCTAGCATTTGTCTTGAACACGGTGAACACTCATTACGTGCCTGGGCTTTACTGATTTCTCAAAGATACACTAGATTTGGAGCATTCTGAGATTCCCCAGTGTCATCTGATATGAACTCTGCTTTGTTGAGTGTTACTTTTCAGAAAAGGTAGACTACATTAGTATAAAAAGGGTGAAATTAAATGGATGCACATTGCTATAGCTGACAGATTAAAAGGTTGCAGGGGATTTAGGAGGCAGAAAACTGATAAAACACTATATTCAATGTGTCCAAATTATGGGAGGTAAAGGCAGTGCTGGAGTGACTTCTGTTTTTTACACATAATATTTTATTTTATCTCCCATCACCAATGTACTATCTTTGGCTATTTTGGATTTTTGTGGTGGTATGTCCTCCCAAAATTCATATCAGTACTCAAAATGTGAATGTATTTAGGGATAGGACCTTTAAAGAGGTAATTAATTATAAATGAAATCATTGGGATGGGCTCTAATCCAATCTAACTGGTGTCCTCACAGGAAAAGTAGACTAGGATACAGATAGGGAAGTGTGAGCACAGAGGAAAGACCAAGTGAAGACACAGAGAAGATGGCCATCCACAAGCTAAGGAGAGAGGACTCAGAAGAAACCAACTCTGCTGACATGTTGATCTTAGACTTCAAACCTTCAGAAGTATGAAAAGATAAATTTCTGTTGTGTGTGTTATTTTGTATGGCAATCTGAACAGACTAACCCAGAAAGATTTTCCCATCTTTGTGGTAATTGCAAAAATAGTCAGAAATTATTTCCTTTCCTGTAGGTTGGGAGGTGAAGACTATCGACTATGGACTGACTTTGTTGACTTGCTCTAGACAATAAAATGTATCAGAAGTGACTTTCTGCCAGTTCCAAGGCTAGACTTTTAATTTAATTTTATTTTTCAATAACAGTTGATATTCAATATAACTTTTTATTAGTTTCAGTTATACAGGATAGTGGTTAACAATTACATAATTTATAAAATGACCTTCTTGATAATTCTAGTACCCACCTGGCATCATACATAAGAGTTACAATATTATTGACTATATTCCCTGTGCTATGCTTTACAGCCCATGACTATTTTGTAACTACCAATTTATACTTCTTAGTCCCATTACCTTTTTCACTCAGCCCCAACCTTACTCTCATCTGGCAACTTTTGGTTTGGTCTCTGTTTCTGACTTGAATGTTTCTTTGTTTGGTTATTTAGATTCCACATATAAGTGAAATCATATGGTATTTGCCTTTCTTTGTCTAACTTATTTCACTTAGCATAATACACTATAGGTCCATACATGTTGTTGCTAAAATTTCAATCTTTGTATGGCCAAGTAATATTCCGTTGTATATATGTGCCACATCTTCTTTATCCACTCATCTACGCATGGACACTTAGGTTGCTTCCATATCTTGGCTATTGTAAATAATACTTCAATAAACATAAGGGTGCACACATCTTTTCAAGTTAGTATTTTGGATTTTTAGTGTATACCCAGAAGTGGATTGCTGTGTTGTAAGGTAGTTCTAGTTTTTAATTTTTTGAAAATCCTCCCAAGGCTGGCATTAAGAGGTTTTTCACACTTTCTTGGACTTAGTACCACTTAGTACCCACTTAGTACCCCTGTGGAAAAGTGCAGCCAAGTCACCCACTAAGCTGATGCCTCTGACTTTAAGTGTACAAATGAGTCTGGCCCTAGTTAGCATGGCCACCTAAGTCCAGCCCAAATTGCTAAGCAAATGATTGCTAAAATCCTTTAAATTTTAGTGGTTTGTTATGCAGCAAAACTAACTTGCACCCTTTAAGTCTGATTTCATTTTTAGGTTACATAATTTAGGTTTTTCTTATAAATGTTTATGCTTAACTCCCCAAATCTGCACCCCCAGGACAGAAAGACATAGAAGTTGGAAAGTAAACTAGTTAAGTTGTGCCTATGCAATTTTTAATTGTAATTCTCATAATGTGACCAACATGAATAAAAGAGGACTTGCCCTCTGCTCTTCCCACAACTCCCAAACCAAGCATATTCTATGATAGTTAACCTGGAAACATTCTGCATTAAAGGCTGAAGAGGTAGTTCCATCCCCACAGAAGGATGTTGGTTATCCTTCTTTAAGTTATTTCTGTAATTTGCTTTTAGGACCTTCTACTTTCAGAATGCTGTCACTTGTTACTATTTAATGAAAGAGTAGAAAATGGACTAAATGAATTGCCATATCTCAGTTCTCACCTTCTGAATGAGACTGTCTACTTTCTCATTTTGAGGTCAAATTTATGCCCACCTGGGAAGGAGATTTATAAAATAGGGCAATTAGAGAAAAAGGTTGTGGGTCAGAACATGTCAAAGTTGGTCCTGACAGAGGGAAGCTGGGACTGAAGGAAGTTTGCTTTGCCTTTGTCGGTGAATTCCCTTCTAGGATGTGGGAGCTGCATAGTTTTGCTCTTCTGCACTTTCTGGGAAGGCATTTTTAATTGTATACTCTTTGAAGGATAGGAAGGTGAGCCACATGTAGATCATTTGTGGCAAATGTGGCTTATGGGCTCCTTGCCAGGTACAATCACTGGTTTTAACCACTGTAAATCTATCATCTGTAAGACATCTTGTACATTTCTGAGACAGAGTAGTAAAGGAATCTGCCCCAGATCATTAAAGTCCTGTGTGTGGGAGGTCTGTGTTGGGGGAGGGGCTGCAGCATGTTTCCCATCACCATTCCAGACCCCAACCCCTTGGTAAAAGCCTATGGCACTAGATTGCAGGAGTTTTCTATGTCTAAACAGACCCTGATGATAGATATATATTTTAAAACTAAAACTAAATTGTATCTGCAAAAGAGCACATTCACGTGTGCATGCACACACACACTCCATCTCACCACTCCCTTAACCCCCACCCAAATACAAACATACCAAATGTTTTGGATCTGATTTCTCATTTCCTGAGAGTTGTTGATATTATTTTATATGGAGAGGTTTGGTTGTAAAATGAGCTCTATCTGTTGTTGTAAGTTAGGCTGTGATACTCTTCAGGCTGAAGTCAGTTTTCATTCTAAGAGCATTATCCTGTAATGCATAACAGAAAGATTTTGCTCCTTTGAATTAAAGTCTTAATACTTTGCTTGATTTTTGTTTGACATTTTATTTTCCTTGAGTAGACAACTTAGTCTCAAAATATCAAGCAACCTCAAACTTTCCTACTCTATTTTAAAGTGTATTTCATCTTAAAACCATCCAGGAGTTTGTAAAAATATAAAAGGTCATATCCTTGGACAGGTTAATGCCCTCCTCACTACAATAGAGATAATTAAAACCTCCATCTGTCATACCAGTTTCACATCAAATAATGAAGATATTTCATGACATTTTACATGTTGTATCTCACTTCCATTTAAGTTATCTCCCAATATGCCCATGAGATCCATGTGTTGATCCACCAGTTAAATGCAGCAGATGTGACTGCTATTCTATAAACAATCCCACTCTACAAAATGAGCCACTCTATCATTTTCTTTAAATCAGTACCTTTCCATCATAACCGATTTCACTCTGTTCTGTATTCTATCATGTGATTGGGATTTTTTTCTCAGTCCTTACTAGGGTTCTCCTTCAGGACTTAAGGGAAGGTCCTAAGATCCCCAAGGTATCATGTAGACAAAAGCTTTGGGGAGTTTTCTCCAGTCTTTGGCCTTTATAGTTGCTGCCTAATGCCCACTGTCCCATTCAGTGTGGTCCCTTGAAGGGCTGTGGTTCTGTTGCTTTTGCACCATTTGTGGGCTCAGGAATCCTCACTCCAGGTCCTCAGTGTCGGCAGTCCCACCTCGCCAGGTGCACCATCTCACATGTTCCTTCAAGGTTTTGCCACCTTCAGGGCCCACTGTTGTAAGGCCTGCCCTTCCACACTTGGAGAGTATGCCCGCTTTTCCTCTTTGTTTCTGGCTGGTTTTGATTCATTAATATAATCTCCTCTAGAAGATCAGAATTTTGGGAGGTAAAGAGCCAATGAAAAAAGAGTTAAACACAAAAAGTCAGTGCACACAAAATATGCATATCCCATCAATAAGCCAATTAACCTTCCATTTTTGGATAAGGAAAGTAAAGTGCTGAGAAGATGAGTGATGTATGAAAACCACAGAGCAGCTGCCTCACAAGTTTGGGTCTAAATGAAGCCTTCTGAACTCATGTTGTGTGTTCTTCACACAATGGAAAACTGAACCGATGGACTTTTAGTTTCTGAGTCCAAAGAATTCTGTAAGATGGAATTAGAGGTAAAGTCTACTCTATGGAAAAGAGGAGGAATTATTTTCTTTCCATGGGTAGTTTGACTCATCAGTCATGCATTTTTCTAATCTAGTTTTAAGGCCATAGGCATCTGCTGTTGTTGGGAGGGAACCTCTCTTTCTCAGCACTACTTCCCAGGTATCTAGTGTGTCTATCAACAACATATGGCAGGTTTCAATCACAGCTTTTCTTACTGAGTAGCAGATGTCTATTTTTTTCAATCTCTGGAAAACAGAAAGTGTTGTGGTAAACATTAGTGTTCAAAGACTGAAAATTGAAGATGTAAGTGGCTACTTGAGTCAGAACCTCCAAAAAATCTTACAGCTACAGAAAAGAATGGGGTTGAAAACTGGAAGTTTGCTTGTTTTCTGGAAAAAGAAAGTCAGTTATAGATTTTTGTCTCATATTAAAAATAGATTGCATATTTTCACAAGGAAAATGTTGAAAGAAGCATTATAGAAAAGATACAGAAATCCTTAGAGACTTCTAGTCCTCTTACATTAGTGACCTGAAGAATGTGACCAGATAATTCAAGTTTATTGCACCATTGCTGCAACTTTTCCTTAGGTTGGTATCCTCAAAGGAGAGAAGTTAAAACTTAACTGTCACTAATTGTGCAAGTTAAGGCCAAACACCAAAATTCAATATGCCCTGGAGACCAGATATTATAGACTACAAAATATATATGTGAGAACGCCAGCTCAATGGGAAGTTTAGCATCAATGCCATCCATCCACCCATCCATTCATCCATCCATCCATCCATCCATCCATCCATCCATCCTTTTAACAAATAGTTGTTCAACACCTACTATGTGCCTAGTACTGCTTTAGGTGCTTGAGTACAGAAGTGAATAAAATAGGCAAACTTCTCTGTTTGAAGCCTCTTCTCATGGAGGCTGACACAAATGGGAAACTTTTTCCTCCAGGGTGAGGTATTTGCCTGATCTCTGCACTTTTCCTCATGGTCAGTGTCTCATGTATTAGGAAACCTAGGTGGCCCCGCATACAGGGTACATATCAGGAGAGCACAGTTTTCACCACAGGCTCAAGAGGTCTTTTGATTTTTTTTCTTGGAAAAAATTAAGGGAATTAAACAACAAAAATCATGGCATTTTCCAAAATTGCAAAATAACTGATCTTTGCATATTGCTTTACAAATTATAGCATTGTCACTCAGGAAATGAGGCAAACTGTGAATCAAAGGGGACAAACAGTTTTCAGGTCAACCGAATGCCCAAGAGCCTTTATCTTCCTAGCATGAATGTTTGGGAGGGCCTGGGTTTCTAGCTCCTCTAGTGAGTTAACCTTAGGTGTCTATGTTTACTTGCTTTCTCTGTGTTTTCACTTTCTGCCACCTTTCTATGTCCTACCCTGCTTGCATAAAGTCACTTGTGCCAGACATCGACAAAGACAAAGGGGATAGGATCGAGGGTGGGAAGTGGGGATGGCTGGGGTGGTGGGGAGTATTGGGGGGAAATGGAGACAACTGTACTTGAACAACAATAAAAAAAAGAGAGAGAGGGAAAAAAAGTCACTTGTGCCCAATTTGATGCCAGTCATGTGTAGCCTGTTTTAGTCTTTTCTTAAATAGATTTTTTCCTTCCACAAATTCCTCCTAAAATCTATGGGGTAAGTCTCATTTATCTTTGTGTTCCCTTTATCTCACCTTTTGGCAGTATATAACACACTGCATGGAATATAACAGGTGATCTGATAATTACTTGTGAACCAGTGAATAAATATATAGCAATAGGTCCTTGATATTGAAAGCATCTGGAAGGTCTTTCTTTTCTTTTTTTCAAATCTTCCTCTGATGCACACATTACCAGAGGAAAGTTGAACCTGTGCTTGCTCCCCCTTTTCCCTACTAAGATGTCATTTGGATGTTCTTTGAATTTATTTGCATTACATTGCAACTACATTTCATTTTCAGTTAATTTCAATACAAATATTAATGGGCCTAGAGTAGATCACCTCTGGAACAACTGTTAGAATATTGAGTGAAGGTGAACATTCTTTGTGTGATGTCAGTGGAAGAGTCTGAAACAGGAGGCTAACCCTTTGTGTTACTGAGCAGTGGAGTCAGTGGAATACTCTGGAGGGGTAGTTTTCAGGGGGTCACTACTCAGACTCTCTGAAGTTGGAGAAAGCAGCAAACACAGTAGAAGTTCCTTGTCCTGGGAGGTAGCCTGGAGACTCTAGTGCTACTTCTGTCTAGCTTGAGATCTTGGGCCACATTTTTCTCCCAAGGCTATACTTTCCTAATTTTTAAAGTGAGAGGATAGGACTCCCAGGGGATCTCAACTGGCATTTGTTGCTTGACTGGTGGTGACAGCTTATTTTATGGAGAAAATTTTAAGGGTTGAACTTACGTGTACAAATACATGTACAAGTCCTTCAAAGTACAAGGCAAACTTCAGAGCAAGGTGTGGAAAGCTTTGTGACTTGGCTCTACCTATCTCTCCCAGCCTTCTCTCTTCTTGTCTCTATGTGGCTACAGCACCAAGCTACTTGGCCTGTCATGTGGGGCCTGTGCCTTTTCACTCCTCCAAGCCTTTGGCCACACTGCACATTTTCCTCAGATGGCATCCCTGCTCACCTTCACAATTCTTTGTCTGGCTAACTCCTGCTTATCCTTGTAGAGGAAGTCAGAGCTTCTCTGCTCCAAAGCTCAGCGCTGACTCCTGGGTTTTTTCTCCTATTTTCCCACAGCTGGGTATCTGTGACTCTGCCATTGTCTTTCTTATAGTGCATTGAAATAGCTGGTTATTCTTGTTTAGACCATGAGCTTCTCATGGTAGGGACTCAGTCCTAGTCAGCATGGTGGTCCTAGCACCTAGCATAGCACCTAGCAAGCAGCAAGAATGTTAGCTGCATGGAATTTGAGCTTAAAAAAAAACAAATAGAGAAAGGAAGGAAAAAGGAAGGAAGGAAGGAAGGAAAAAGGAAGGAAGGAAGGAAGGAAGGAAAAAGGAAGGAAGGAAGGAAGGAAGGAAGGAAGGAAGGGAGGGAGGAAGGAAGGAAGGAAGGAAGGAAGGAAGGAAGGAAGGAAGGAAGGAAGGAAACCTGTTGGTTAGCTGCTCTTATAGAAAGACCCTTCATTCTAGTTGATTAAACAGCATAAAAGTCTTTCTCTCTTCTGTAAAAGTCTGGATAGGAGATGTAAGAAGGTCTAGCAGTCATCTCAGCATCTGGGGCACAGATGTCTTTACATTATTGATCCACCATTGTGACACACAACTATCATGCATAGATCCAAGGTGATGTTATAGCCCCTTTCAGCCTGTCTCATTTAAGTAGACAATAGGGCAGGATAAAAGGAGATGGGAAAGTACCTCCTTTGCATCCTTTGCCAATAAGAAGACAGTCTGCCTCTTGAATACATTGCTTCCCTTCACATTTCACTGGCCAGAGCTGTCATGTGGTTATATCTAGATATATGAGGGTTTGGATAGGTAGCCTTCTAGGTAGGTGGCCATGTGCCCAACCTACCTAAACCCAACCTACATAGTACAATTTTAGTACTCTGTACTGAGGGGAGAATGGGCACAGAAAGACAACCAGAAGGGTCTACTAAATAAGTCCCATGTGTACAAGGCACTGTAACATGGTACATCCTGGAGGCCTGAGCAAGGCCACTTCTAGATGCTAATGCAAGAAAATCTAATTAATCATAATGATTTGTAGGAAGAGTATTTCATTTGTTTGGAAGACATATTTTAACAAGATGAGGATAAGAGTCCCAAAAGATAAGCACAAGAACAAAGGATTGTCTCTAAATAGATTTGTAAGTGTGAGGATGAGTAATGAGAGGGGACATTAATTTACTGAACACTTAGATAAGTTTTAGTATACACATCTGAGTACAGAAGCTAGAGCAGAAATGAATTGCTGTGCATCAAATGAAAAGAAGATATGTTGGGGTAAGCCAGCTCTGGAGTAGGAAAAGGGGGGAGATGTACCATCTCCTCACGGGCATGGGAAATTTGTAGGTATTGGATTTTGAGTAGGGCATGCACATCCTCTTTCTCTGGCTTCTCTATGAAATCTTCGGCCTATTACAGATCTCTCATTAAAATTTCTGTGCAAGCAGGTTCTTTTGAACAGCACTGAGGCTTTTTGGTTTGTGTCCAGATTGATTTGGGGGTAACAGCAGAGCTATTTCATGGGGATACAGAAGCAGGAGGATGGTTCTGGGGATGAATCACAAATATGTTGTTTTGTTCTGACACGGCATGAGTGAAAGTCTCCTCTGGTTTCCTGGAATCCTTCCTCTGGCCTGTCTTCATCTGTTTTACGTGGTTGAGACCTATATCATGAAATTATCTTGTGGTTTAGACAATAGGTGAGGAACATTGTTGTCACTTTAGCAATTCCCATGTTGTCACTTTAGCAATTCCACACAACACAAATTATATGAATAGGTATTCCACCAAAATGTTTCCGTTGGAAAAAAATTGGGGGGAACTTGGTGTTTAATTAAATGAACAAGTTCTTTAGTGGGATTAATGGAAATATTTAGTAAGATTTTATAGTACTATGCCTTGTGACTCAGAATATGTGGTAGTTTTCAGACATTTTAACTACGGAGTATGGAATGTACAAGAGAGAGACACAGAGAAATTTTCACATTAATGCCTCGTTAAATGTCTGGGCTGGTGCTCCAAGGAACAATTTGGAAATATAGCAATGAGAAAAAAGGAAGGTCCCAGGGAAGACTAAGCTAGTTCTGTCTCCCAGAAACAGGCAAATTCTAATGCAGCTTTTGGGAACTCAGTATCCACATGGACTTGAGAAGGACACCATGAAAGTGAAGGAAACAACAAAGGTAACTACGATATTCTTTGGTTGAGAGCACCCCCAACAGAACCCCTGATGCTGTCCTTTCCTACTTGGCTCACCTGAGAGTTGCACACCTACTTTCAGTCATCATCCATTGCTCCATGGGATGCCTCTGTTCTGCTTGCTCTTGACCTAGTAGGGGTTGAATTTCTATTGTTGCTCTTGTGTAAATCTGGTCCCACTCATCACTACTCTTATGGGTCCCATACCAGCTTCCTAATTCTCATCTACTGTGCTTGACTCCCCAAGAATTGTCTCATTCTCCTTAGGTTCTGTTGGTTGAAAGTCCAAAGATAGCTTCAGTGAGCAGCCAGTTTCTGAATGTTTGGAGCAGGCCTTGATCTCCAAGCAATTGGAGGGAAGGCAGCATCTAATGCCACCATGGTAGGGTGCCCTGAGAGGTGCCCGAAGGCTCAGAGTCCTGGACCTAACCACTAGGGTTGTCTGAAGAGAAGAAGTGGAGGACAAAGTCTTTGAGAAGAGCAGAAAGAGATACTACATGTGGTACCCACTGCTCCCTGTGTCATGTGATTTCTGTATCTGGAAACTGAGCTTCTGACAATCTGGTATATAGTTAAGCAGCCACTTTATTATAAGAGATGTTATGGTAGTGAGATTAACATGCCATTCTTATCAGATAAGGGAATGGAAATGGCTCCCAATTAACTGAGTCTGGTTACAGACCAAAACTCATTATAGTAAATAAGTTAGTATTATATACTCTTCTATTATCATATGTCTTTGTTGCAGGCAATTATTTATTCAAAGTAATATTTAAATAATAGGAATACTTCAGTACTGTGAAATAATTTGGATAGTACTTTGGGATGTTAAAATCGAATTTTTCCAGTGGGGTCATGAACAAAATGGTGGTGAAACCATACTAAAAACTGCAAAAGTCTTTGCAAAATTGTCTTTTCTGGGAATTTTTTTTTGCTTAAATGAGAACATAGGGTAAAGGTATGGCTCCACTTGGTCTCTTTTCACCTCAAACAGTTGTGTATGTAAGAATGCCAAAACCTGGTGAGAATTTTCATAGATTTATTTGACTTGAACAGGTGATATACCTGGAAGCAAGATGTTACCAGATGACAGTTTGGACAGTTTTTTAAAATGCATTTGAGATTAAGGGGGAAACTTAAGGAAAAGTATATGAAGATAGGAGGAAGCAATATGGAGGTTGGGTTATAAGATAGTTTAGATTGTGTGCTGTCTTGAATACTTTAAAAGGAGGGGTCTAAAAGGGTGGTCTTGTATTGGAAAGCAGGGCTTGAAAGGGGGGATTTCAAAGGTTTGCTAACTTAGATGCACAGAAACAATGGGCAGGGCTTGCTTGAGGCAAAGATAAGCTTCTTAGTAAAGAAATTATATGTCTAGGGCATGACTACCTGCCATGAGCTGCCCAGTTAGGAATTTATGATTATATCACCCTGAGAGATTACTTTCTATAGAACCCATTTTTTTCATCCACAGTATCTCCTTTAGGTTATAAAGCAGTCCACTGAATCTATTGATGACCAACCTTTTGGTGACATAGTGTGTTCTCACAGTGCTAAGAAGATTCATTCCTGGGAAGTCCAGGATCCACATCATCTTGTTGACCATTAGGGATGGGGCAATACAATAATCATAAGATTTCAGCTGAGGCTTATTTTTCCCAAGAAAAGAAGTGAAGATAAATGGCAGGCAGTCAGGTTGTATGACCTTCATTGTGAAAAATACCTTAGAAGCATTTCTATCCTGTTTACATGATTACTATCATGATTACACTTTTGCCTTCAGTCTGTTTTCTGTATTTAGCATCTAGTATAACATTTACATAAGCCATATAGAGGGTATTAAAATTATACATCTTCTTTAGCTTGGAAATAATGTAAGATGTCTCCTTTCAATAGTGTCAGGTCATAGTTCTTTCATTTAAGTCCAGCTTAAATCCACTATAATGATGCCAGGGAGCTGGGAAGAACCGAGTGGCCATCTTGGTTTTCCCATAGTTTGAGTATTTGTTTAATTTATAACAATTGTTCATGCATACAATATGCCCTAGAAGTTTTTCATCACGTATTTTACAATGCTTCCCAAGGAATATAACATAAAAAATCTTTTGAGGTGTAAAAACTCTTCTGGAGTACTGCTAAGGTATTTGTACATATATTGAAAATGTAACACCTAAAATCATAATTTCTAATAAAAACTGAAAAGTAGAAAAACCCGACGAATAAGTATAACTATTATTATGATTAAGATCATTAACAAGCCCTGGCTGGTGTGGCTCAGTGGATTGAGTGTCAGCCTGTGAACCAAAAGGTTGCTGGTTAGATTCTCAGTCAGGGCACATGCCTAGGTTGCAGGCCAGGTCCTCAGTAGGGGGCACAGGAGAGGCAACCATACATTGATGTTTCTCTCCTTCTCTTTCTCCCTTCTCTTCTCTCTAAAAATAAATAAATAAAATCTTTCAATTAAAAAAAGATCATTAACAGATAGGCAAAAAGCAATTAAACAATTAGTTCCTGAGTTCAACACCACTCTGTAGGTATACAGGCCTTGTTGATGTCTTGAGGTAGCTGTCTACCTCTGAGGTCAATGGCTTTTCATCCTACAGGAGGTTTTGATTCCTGTTGTAGGTGGAAGTGGGTGTCAGAAACAGGAATTGATGTCCATTTGTGGTTTGGTGCCTTTTTTTAGATGAGAAATGTGAATCCATGAGTTAATTCCTTTAAGTTTAGCTGTACATGGGTTACTTGGTAGCCCTTCATAAGGTTACTTCCAACTAGGTTGGAAACAGTCTTTTATTTGATATTCCTTCCAATAGATAAAATATCCTGTTTGTAAGCCATGATCTTGGAAGTCTTTATCTCCCAGGAATGCATTATAAAATGAATCAGTTACCAATTTATCAATTTTGTTAATTGATAAACCTGGTTATCAATGAATTTGGTTAATAAGTCCTTGACAGTGATGAAAAGTGTCTCTTCTTAACAAGATTTGTTTGTATGCACCTTTATTTAGATGCATAAGGTAACCAGTAACACTTTGAGAAGAAGTATATGAAGAGATTTCAGTCAATCAATATTAAAACCTTTTTAAAAAAATTGTTCAAGTACAGTTGTCTGCCTTTTCCCCCCTCTACTCCCCCCCACCCCAGCCATCCCTCCCTCCCTCCCCTGATTCCACCCCTTCCTTGGTTTTGTACATGTGATCTTTATAGTTGCTCCAGAAAACCTTTTGGAAATTTAGCTAGTTGAGTTTTAATTGTACTATTTTTTCAGAACCAAAGTGGTAGTTTGGCTGCCCACCACCACCATAGGCCAATTCTGGAGGCAGAAGTTGGTAAGAAAGGAAGGAGGTCTTTATTCAAATGCTGTACCAATCTGGGAGAATGGTAGAATCTTGTCTCAAAGCCCATCCCCTCTGGAAAACCTAAAAGACACCCCAGTGACCATCAGTCAGCCTCCCCCCTGCCCCCAAAAAAGCAGCATGCAGAATTCCTTCTCCCATCTAAATACTGTCCTTTGGGAACAACAGGCAGATGCTGAGTGGTCATCCAGACAGCTCAGCTTTCCTCCCAGTCACTGTATAGCCTCAGACTTCCTCTCCAGAACATGCCTGTGAGTCAGTGCTACCATTTCTATGTGGCTTCCATGGCCAGAAAATTGCACAAATGCACCAGCCAGTACATCCATGAGCTGAGTATAGACCCCATCCTTCTTTCCTCTGGGCCTATATTAGTTTACCACATGGGACAGTTTACTCAGGCCAAACTTCTGCTCCCTCCAGGGAGGGTCAGTCCCCTGACCAACATCTTCTTTTTTCCCAGGCTGTATTGACAGGTGTTTTTGATAAAACACCTCCCCCTGCCACCATTTTGACCTCTATGGTGCATGTACCTGTTTTCCCCTAGTTTCACCCCTAATCAGGTTCAAAAAGCAGGTAGGAGAACTTTCCCCCTATCCAATGATATTACTAGCTTGTGCATGCTTACTGTAAGGCTTTCTCCTGTGGCCATCTTGCCTGGAGCACATAATCTGCCACCAAACTGTTAGTGTTGTTCACTATTTGTACATCACCAATCTAATGGACTGGAGTAATAAACACAATCAAAATGTTGTAAAATTGGCCAAATGTTACAAATTGAATAATTATTTGACCAGTGAAATAAGTTTCTCAGTCACTATGTAACTCAGATGGAATTCCTCATCTAGGAATTATTTTTTCCAATAAAAATTTACCTACCATTAAGGTTGTTTTTCTCCTGTATGGAAATGCCCAAATCAATGAGAGAACACATAACCAAAATATTTTTATCCTTGATATGGTGGCATTTGGATAAAATCCAATTGTCATACTTCAAATGTACCTAAAGGGAGTGGAAAATGTCTCTGGGATGGGTGGAGTGATTTTTAGGGTTACATTTTGAACAGATACAATATCTACTATACATTTTAGAGACACAATGGGAAAAGGTTTATACTATGAAATCATCTTTTCAGGACCCTTATGTGTTAGTTCATGTACATGTTGAAGTATATGTAATTGAGACCCTATAGGTAAGATTGGTTTTCCACTGGGCCCAAGTCATATCTGTTTGTCTGAATCAAACTTTCTCCCTTTTTATTGCTACATTTTCATATTTTCTTTTGTAGCTGTTTTTTGGAACTGTAAAAGAAAGTCTTTTATTGACTTAGCAAGGAACAAAGAACATTCTCACATCTGGATAATTTGATTGCTTAGTGCTACTTCTTTAACTGCAGCATCAGCTAATTGATTTTCTCAAGAATGTCCTGAAACTTTGAAAATTGCCAATTGTCTCAGTTTCTGTATGGTATCTAAAAATTTTGCAACCTGTTTTCTATTCTTTATAGACTTTCCTGAGGAAGTTAAGAAGGCTTTTTGCTTCCATAACATTCTAAAGTCATGAGCTACCCAAAGGCAGAGCAACTGTCAGTGTACATATTGGCTATTTGATCTTTGCCCAAGTAGCAAGCTTGAATTGGAGCAATTAATTCATTTTTCTAGGAAGATCTTTTTTTTCAGGTAGAGGAGAACTTTCAGTTATATCCACCATAGAGGTTATTGCATAACCAGCTCAGTAATGCACCTGTTTGTCTTTGAGATAAGATCCATTTGTAAGCCAAATTAAGTCAGTATTATCAATAGGAGTTTTCTGTAAATTATTGCCAGAAGCAATAAGGTGGTTAGTAGGTAAAATGCAATTGTGGGTCTATTCATCCTGTAAAAAGGGTAGTAAACTTTCTGGGTTAAGACTGTTACATGGAGCTAAAGTAATATATTAGGCAGAGAAAGATGAACTTCATAAGAACCAGTTGTCTGACTGAGAAATGCCAAGTATAGTGAGTTTAGCAGTTTCAACAGAATGACTATAAATGGTTAAAGGAGAACCCATAATTATTTCTTCTGTTTGCACAATGGTTGTAGCAGAAACGGCCCTCACACAGAAGGAAAGCCCTTTTAACTGAGTCTAACTGGTGGCTATAATATCATATAAGTCTATGATGATCTTTGCATTTCTGAGTTAGAAAACATTTTCTTTATTTTCATGTATGAAAAAGAAGACAGTTTACATTTAGGGTGTCCCCAAATGGGAGCTTTAAATGATTCTTTCTTTAGAACTTCTACAGATTGTTTTCCTTCAGGATTCCTGGACTGGGTCAGGTTGATCTGATTTTAATAAAGCATATAGAGGTTGAGCCTTTAAGGAAAAATTTGGAACCCATTTGTGACAGTATACAGTCTGCTCTATAAATTATCTAAGCTGCTTCTTAATTCTTAGAAGGGGAAAGGATAGAATTCTTTTGAGACTTTTAGCTTAATTAGTACCTCATCCTTAGATATACGATAGCCAATGTATTTTACTTGGAATTATCAGAATTAAAGCTTGTCCTTTGAGAACTTATGTCCTTTTATAGCCAGATGCTATCATAATTAAATCGTGTGATTTTGGGAGTCTAGTAATGTCCTAGAATATAGAAATAAATCATCTATATATTGGATTAGAGTGAAATCTCTGGAAAAATCAACATTATTTAAATCAGCTTTTAGTATCTGTAAGAAATAGGTGGAACTTTCTGTATACCTCTGTGGCATCACAGTCCAAGTCAATTGGCAATCTTTCCCAGTAAAAGCATATAGATATGGGCCATCTTTTTCTACAACTATTCTGAAAAAGGAACCATGTAAATGTATTACTAAAGAACATTGGTAGTCTACAGGAATGGCTGATAAGAGGGTATGTAGATTTAAGATCAAAGGATATTGGGAATAACTATTTTATTTATAGCTCTGAGATCTGATACAAATCTTCATCCTATTTAATTAAGTTTTTTACTGTAAGGGCAGGAGAATTACCCAGAATTATAAGACCCATTTTAAGTAATCTTATATAATAGGCTTAATTACAGCTGGCACAACAGGTTTTAAAATATTGTTGTATGTTAATTAGAGACAAAATATTGTCAGTATTTTTATTATGATAGGAGTGGATAACATGATCCTCTCAATATCTGTACTGGGAAGAGCCCAGAGCTCAATAGAAATGTCCAGCAGCAAATGTTCAGTCTCAAGATTAGTTTCCTCTTGTGGAGGTCCCTTTAAAATTATTATCTACTCTATTGGTTCAGCATCTGATTCATTTAGTTCACTTATATTTCACTCTTCTGAGAAAAAGATATATGAACATCATGGGTTTCAAGAAAGTCTGGCCCTATCAGATGAATTGGGGCAGATTTGACTAACAAAAATATGTGTTGCCCTGTAACATTCCCAGTTGAAGTGGTGTAGGTTCCAATGTAAAAATGGATATGGGAGGAGATTTGACTGAGGGTGGTGAACACACAATACAATATGAGGTCTGTCCAGAAGGTATCCAATCATGTAATATGAAAAATAGAGACATTTATTGAAAATGATACAAGACACAAGAAACATTGTACATAGGACAATGATGCCTCAGTCCCCTTCAAAGTAGGAACCCTGGGACCTCACACAATTCCCCCAATGGCCATCAGCTGACCTATTGTATTTTCCTGATTCTCATCAATGGATTGAAATCTCTTCCCTTTCAAAGGTGATTTTAGTGTTGGGAAAAGTCAGAAATAGCATAGCACCAAATCTGGGATGTAGTGGGGCTGAGTCATCTAGGTGACTTGATGTTTCACCAAAAAACTCCGCATGAGATGTGATGCATGAATGGGTGTGTTGTCATGATGAAGCTGCCAATCACCAGTTGCCCATAGCTTGGCCTTTTGAATCATCTGAATAGTTTCCATGGAGGAATGTTCAAGCTTAATGCAAAATTTCATGCAGATGCATTGCTATACCTTCTCAGTCATTTTGAATGTGGTGGCCACAGAGTACACATGCTCACTCAATGGCATTTACTGCCCCCACTGACTAATACAGTGAAGTTTTCATTATTCATGCATGCACATTCCAGTCCACTCTCCTTGGCTGCCAGGTTACATCAGTGTCAAATAAACGTTCTCATTATATTAACAATTGCTGGACTTTTTCTGGACAGACCTCATATTCAAGTGATGTATTATAAAATTGTACACTTGAACCTATATAGTTTTATTAACCAATGTCACACCAATAAATTCAATTACAAATAGTCATGGGGATGTAGTACAGCATAGAAAATATAGTCAATTATATAATACAAACTATGATGGCACATGGTGGATATTAGACATATTTGGGGGTCACTCTGTAAATATATGTCTAAACACTATGCAGTGTACCTGAAACTGATATAAAATAATGTTGAATATCAATTGTAATGGACAAATAAAAAGTTTTGTTAAAATATCATTAATTAATTTTAAAATTGACATTATTGAATGAAGGGAAGATGGCAGCATGGTAGGAGGGAGCACATTCCACTTCCCCCTACACACAGGAGAAAAACCTAGCCAATCTACAGAGGAACAGAGCAAACAGCCAACATTATCACAACATATATGAAAGTAGGAGATAAAAAATTGTAGCAGACATTGAAAGGCCAGATGGTAAGGAGACTACTTCAGGATAATAACAGCTGAGGGATCAGCTCAGAGACCAGGGAGGTTGCAGCCCCAATCCCGGAGCTCCGGGGTCTGCCTCAGGGCTCTCGGGGGAGATCTGGGTCAACTGCTCCCTCCCCGGCCAAACAAGGACTGAGCAGCACTGATCCACGGGACATGGAGCAGGCTCTGAAGAGATCCCAGCCCAGCCGGTGCAACCAAGGACTTCCCGGCCTTGTGTGGGCGCCCCAACCTGGAGAGAATGCGATTTGGTGGAAGGCCCAGTGCCCACAGCCGTGAGCACAGAAAAGGCATGGGTGTTCTGCGGGATCCCCAGTGCCCAGGCCATGAATTCAGGGGAAGTGTGAGCCCCTCAGAATCCAGAGTGCACACCCATGAACCCGGAAAAGGTGAGAGCACTCCACAGTGAGCTTCAGAGAGAGTGCTCAAGAGCACCCAGACCTCACACCCAGGGGAGATGCGCCAGACTGGCTCTGGGGAAATGGCGGCCTACCCAGTGCGACCAAGGATGGCTGGGTCTTGCGCAGGGGCCCCAACCTGGAGAGAGTGTTTTCTAAGTGTTTCCTTTGTTTTCTAATTTGGTGGAAGCCCGAGTGCACACAGCCGTGAGCACGGAAAAGGCACAGGCATTCTGTGGGATCCCCGGTGCCCAGGCCATGCAATCAGGGGTAACTGTGTACGCCTCGGGATCCACAGAGTTCACACCTGTGAACCTGGAAAAGGCGCGGGCGCTCCACAGTAGGCTCCAGAGAGGGTGCTTGGGAGTGCACAGATCCAGTACCCAGGGCCCTTCCAGGGGCATTGGACAGGCTCTCCACGTGCAGCTAGACCTGGGGATAGGGCGCCAGAGGCAGACTGAACTGTGAACAGGAAGGGAAAAAAGCCACGGCATTCCCCCTAAGTCTGCTGCAGCCAGAAAAACCAGGAAAACTGGTTTGGCCAGTTTGAAACCAACAAAAGGTTTTTCTTTCTTTTCTTTCTCTTTTTTTTTGCTTGATTTTTTTTATTCAGTAACTTTTTATTTTTTAATTCTTATTATTTTTATATCAATCAATTCCTTATGCTCCTATCATTCTAGTGTTGATCCTTCTCCCTTTCTTTTCAAATTTATCTCTTCTTCTTTCCATCTTCTGCTTGTTTTCTTCTTTTTTTTGAAACTGCAAGTAATAGCATATCTGTATTACTATTATTGCATTATTCTTATACTTTTTATTATAATAGTATTTTGGTATTCTTCTTTCTGTATAGTCTTCTTTGCTTGACTGGTTATATTGTATCATTTGATAGGTTTCCCTTGTTATCTAATTCATAGTGTATTGCTAATTTACTATCCTTCATTTGTGTTCCATTAGTACACTTCTCAAGGCTCTATACTCCCTATTCTTGTTATCTAGATCTCTTAGATTCTGTCATATGATTGTTGCTCTAAAATTACTGTAAATAATAGCTATTCCATACAATTGTAAATACTACACAACATCCCTCCCAGACCTTAGCCCACTTCTCAGTCTCCTGAATTCTATTACTATAGTGGTTACCTCTATTCTCTCACACACTACACCTATTTAATATCTTTTACTCTCACCCTACCTCAGAATCTGAACTCCCACAACCTCACTGTTTTCTGGATTCAAATCACAATCCTTTCCTTCCCAACAAAACCTTATCTTCTTTACATCCTTTCTAAAAAGTGGCTAGTGGAGTGGAAGGTCAGAGTTAACACTATACATAGCCAAAGGATCTCCTATCTCTTCTCTACTGTCTGCTACTGTAAATATCATAGCATACTATCTTGCTGTCTTAAACCATTTTGCCTTACTCCTTCAACAGATCACAAAAAAGAGTAGGTAGAAGCTGTGAACACCTGGATACCAGAAAAAGACTGTACCACTGAATCTCACAGGTACTCCACTACAGAAGTTCACACCATAAACCCAGGGAGCCAGAACAGATCAATTTAAGAACCTGAGGCTAGCAAGAAGAGTCTCATGAACAATGAGAAAACAAAGAAACAATCCACAAATGAAGGGAAAGGAGGAAGCCCCAGAAAGAATGATAAATGAAATAGAGGCAACTCAACTATGAGATTCTGAGTTCAAAGTAATAATTCTCAGGAAATTCCATGAACTCTCAGCGAGTTACCAGAACCTACAGGGAAGCTACAATGAACTCACTGCAAACTATATCAACATGAAAAAGGAAATAGAAACTATCAACAAAGACCAAGAGGAAGTGAAGAATACAATTTCTGAACTGAAGAACACAGTAGAAGGAATGAAAAGCAGGATTGATGAAGCAGAAGATCGGATCAGCAAGCTGGAGGACAAAGTAGAAAAAAGCACCCAGACAGAGTTAGAGAGGGAAAAGAGGCTCAGAAAGAATGAAGAGGGGTTAAGAGAAATGCAAGACAATATGAAACATAATAATATCCGTATAATAGGGATACCAGAAGGAGAAGAAGAAGAGCAAGGGATAGAAAACCTATTCAAAAAAGTAATGATGGAGAGCTCCCCTCATCTGATGAGAGGAAAAAGTCAAACAAATCCAGGAAACACAGAGAGTCCCAATCAAGAGGAACCCAAAGAG
>CM052542.1:87345113-87368819 GCA_028533065.1 Trachops cirrhosus | reverse complement strand
AATGAAGGAGAGAATCCTAGAAGCAGCAAGAGATAAGGGGATAGTAACCTACAAAGGAGTTCCCATCAGACTGTCAGCTGATTTCTCAAAAGAGACCTTACAGACAAGAAGGGGCTGGAAAGGAGTATTCCAATCATGAAAGACAAGGACCTACATCCCAGATTGCTCTGTCCAGCAAAGTTTTCATTTAGAATGGAAAGGCAGATAAAGTGCTTCTCAGACAAGGTCAAGTTAAAGGAGTTCATTATCACCAAGCCCTTATTGTATGCAATGTTAAAGGGACTTACCTAAGAAAAAGAAGATAAAAAACATGTACAATAATATGACAGCAAACGCACAATTGTTAACAACCACACATGAAACAAAAACAACAAGAAACTAAGCAAACAACTAGAACAGGAATGGAAACACAGAAATGGAGAACACATGGAGGGTTAGCAACAGGGGAGTGGGAGGAGGACAGTGGGGGAAAGATACGAAGAATAAGTAGCAATGAATGTAGATAGAAAATAGATGGGGAGGGCAAGAATAGTATGGGAAATGTAGAAGCTAAAGAACTTATGACACATGGACTGAAGTAATGGGGGGGAATGGGAGTGGGAGAGGGTGTTCAGGGTGGAGGGGAATGAAGGGGGGATAATAGGACAACTGTAATAGCATAATCAATAAAATACATTTTTTAAAAAAGAAAATCTTACAGGACTTCAAGAAAGATATTGACAGCAACACAATTATAGTGGGGGATTTTAACACCCCACTGTCAAAAATGGACAGATCTTCCAAACAAAATATCAACAAAGATATTGTGGCATTGAACAATGCCCTAGATGAAGTGGACTTAAGTGATATATATAGAGCCCTCCATCCTAAAGTAACCAAATACATATTCTTTTCAAATGCACATGGAACATTTTCAAAGATAGACAACATGATAGGACATAAAACAAGCCTGTACAAATTCATGAAAATTGAAATCATGCCAAGTAATTTCTCGGGTCAAAAGGGCCTGAAATTAGAAACCAATCCCAAGGAAAAAACCCAAAACACTCAAAATCATGGAGATTAAATAGCATGCTATTAAACAATGAATGGGTAAGGAATGAAATCAGGGAAGAAATAAAAAAGTTTCTGGAAACAAACGAAAATTAATTCAAAACAACCCAAAACTTATAGGACACAGTGAAGCAGTCCTGAGGGGGATGTTCATAGTGATACAGGCCTACCTAAAAAAGATAGACACATTTCAAACAAACAACTTAACCCTATACTTACAATAACTCCAGGAACAACAACAAAAACAGCCCAGAGCAAGTAGAAGGAAGGAAATAACCAAGATCAGAGCAGAATTAAATGACATAGAGACTAAAAGCACAATTCTAAGGATCAAGGAATGCAGGAGCTGGTTCTTTGAAAAGATAAACAAAATCGACAAACCTTTAAGCAGACTCATCAAGAAAAAAAGAGAAGACTCAAATAAACACAATCAGAAATGAAAGAGGAGAGATTACAACGGATACCACAGAAATACAAAGGATTGTAAGAACTTACTATGAAGAACTATATGCAAAGAAATTTGAAAACCTAGGTGAAATTAACAAATTCCTAGAAAAATCTTCCAAAACTCAATGAAGAAGAAACAGAAAGCCTGGACAGACCAATAACAGCAAATGAAATTGAAGCAGTAATCAAAAACCCTGCCACACACAAAAGCCATGGACTAGATGGTTTCACAGGAGAATTCTACAAAGTATTTAAGGAAGAGCTAACCGCTATTCTTCACAGACTAATCCAAAAAATCCAAAAAGATGGAAGACTCCCTGACTCTTTTTATGAGGCCAGCATCATACTAGTACCAAAACCAGATACAGACGCAACAAAGAAAGAAAACTTCAGGTCAATATCATTGATGAACATAGATGCTAAAATCCTCAACAAAGTATTGGCAAACCGCATTCAACAATACATTAGAAAGATCATACACCATGACCAAGTGGGATTCATCCCAGGGATGCAAGGATGGTTCAGTATTTGCAAATCAGTAAATGTAATTCATCTCATAAACAAACGCAAAGTCAAAAATCACATGATCATATCAATAGATGCAGAAAAAGCATCTGATAACGTATAGCACCTGTTTATGATAAAAACACTTAGCAAAGTGGGAATAGAGGGAGCATTCCTCAACATAATAAAGGCTATATATGAGAGACCTACAGCTAACATTATACTCAAGGGGCAAAAACTAACATCTTTTCCACTAAGATCAGGAACAAGACAAGGCTGTCCACTTTCACCACTTCTATTCAATATAGTACTGGAAGTTTTAGCCACAGTGATCAGACAAGAAAAGGAAATAAAAGGAATTCAAATAGGAAAGAAGGAAACAAAACTGTCACTGTTGCAGATGACATGAAAGTGTACATAGAAAATCCTATAGACTCATCCAAAAAACTGCTTGACTTAATAAATGAATTTCGTAAAACTGCGGGATACAAAGTCAATATCCAGAAATCAAAGGCATGTTTGTATACCAACAATGAAACAGCAGAAGCAGAAATCAAGAAAAAATCCCTTTCAATATAGCACAAATAAAAATGAAATACCTAGGAATAAACCTAACCAAAGAGGTGAAAGACCTGTACTCAGAAAACTACATAACACTGAAGAAAGAAATCAAAGAGGACACAAATAAATGGAAACATACACCATGTTCATGGATTTGCAGAATTAACATCATCAAAATGTGTATACTACACAAAGCAATCTACACATTCAATGCAAAAACTATTAAAATAGCAATGGCATACTTTCAGATTTAGAACAAACACTTCAAAAATTTATATGCAACCATAAACGACCATGAATAACCGCTTCAATTTTGAGAAAGATGAGTAAAGTAGGAGGGATCACAACCTGACACTAAACTATATTAGAAGGCCACTGTAATCAAAATAGCTTCGTATTGGTGTAAAAACAGGCACATCAACCAATGGAACATAACAAAGAGCCCAGAATTAAACCCAAATCCCTATGGTCAATTAATATTTGACAAAGGGGGCAGCAACATAAAATGGAGTAAAAATAGCCTCTTCAACAAATGGTGTTGGAAGAACTGGACAGCTACAAGCAAAAGAATGAAACTCGAACACCAACTTACACCATACACAAAAATAAATTCAAGGTGTATAAAAGACTTAAATATAAACTGTGACATCATTAAAGTCCTAGAGCAGAACATAAGTAGGAAAATCTCAGATATTGCATGCAGAAACATTTTTACTGACACGTTCCCTCGAGCAAGGGACATAAAGGAAAGAATAAACAAATGGGATCTCATCAAAATAAAAAGCTTCTGCACAGATAAAGAAAGCAGTATTAAAATATAAAGAGAACCAACTGTATGGGAAAACATATTTGCCATTGATACCTCAGACAAGGGTTTAATTTCCAAGATATATAAAGAACTTACATGACTCCACTCAAAGAAGACAAGAAACCCAATTAAAAAATGGGCAAAGGACTTGAATAGGCATTTCTTCAGGGAGGACATGCAGAGGGTCCAGAAACACATGAAAAGATGCTCAATATCACTAGCTACCAGAGAGATGCAAATTAAAACCACAATGAGGTACCACTTCACACCTGTCAGAATGGCCATCATAAATAAAACAACAGACAAGTGTTGGAGAGGTCGTGGAGAAAAATGGACCCTAGTACACTGTTGGTGGGATTGCACACTGGTACGATCACTGTGGAAAACAGTATGGAACTTCCTCAGAAAACTAAAAATGTGTCTGCCTTTTGACCCAGCAATTCCACTGCTGGGACTATATCCTAAGAATCCTGAAACACCAATCCAAAAGAACCTCTGTGCCCCAATATTCATAGCAGCACAATTTACAATAGCTAAGTGCTGGGAACAACCTAGGTGCCCATCAGTAAATGAATGGATCAAAAAACTTGGTACATTTACACAAGGGAATACTGCACAGCAGAAAGAAAAAAAGGAGCTTCTACCCTTTGCAACAGCATGGATGGAGCTGGAAAGCAATATGCTAAGGAAAATAAGTCATGCAGTGAAAGACAAATACCATATGACCTTGCCTTTAACAGGAACCTAAACAACAAAACAAAGAAACAAGTGAAATATAACAAAAGACACTGAAATAGAGGACAGGTTGACAGTGACCAGAGGGGATAGGTGAGAGGGGAGGGAATTTTAGGGGAATTTCAGGGGAGAAGGGAAGGGTTTACAGGAACAAATATAGAGGACACATGGACAAAAACTGAGGGGGTTGGAAATGGTGGGGGGGAGGAGAGGGATGGGTGGGTGGGCTGGAAACGGAATAAAGCATAGAAACTGTATTGAATAATGACTAAAATAGAAAAATAAATAAATAAATTTGACGCTATTGATTAGATATCTCTACTATTTTTATAGAAGTTTTACTGTGAGACAGAAAGAGAGAGAGTGAGAGAGAAAGCAAGTGCAACTTATTTGGGTAGGATTAAGACCAGATAAACTAGCTCCAGTATTTGTATCTATAAGAGGCTAAGTATTTTCCCTTTTATGGTAATTTTAATTTCTTTGATAATATTGGTAAAGAAAAGGAGAAATGCCCTCTAGCAATCCTTGAAGCACCCTATTGTCTCCTTTCTTTTTCTACTTATTTCAGTTTTCCACAATCATTTTTAAGATGACCAACCCTTTTAGAGTAAAATGAGATGCTCCTTTCCCCTCACTAAAAAGACCTAGTGGGAAGTCTAACCTGATTGCTTATTTGCTGGACCTGCAAATTTATAATTTTAGTACCTTTATCCTTTTTTCCTTCTTTTGAATAATTTTAAATAACTCATCAGCCAGAGTTGCTACTCTATCAGCTTGTGTGGTTGGCCAGTTTAATTCATGTTGCTTAATCAATTACAAGCTCCTTATCTAATCCTTCCAGAAATGCTGATTTGAACATTATTAGATCATTTTGATGATCCTCAAAACTGTCTGAAGACAATCCTGAATATTGTTTGAAAGCTTTTTTCAAAATGTTCAAAGAAAGCAAGTTTTGTTTAACCTTTTGTTGACATTGCTGGATTTTTGTTCAATCTACTTCCTGGGAAAAAAGAATCCTAGTTATGCTTGATGAAACCAGTGGCCTAATTTCCTGCATTTTTTCCTTGTCTGCTTCTTTATATTTTAAAAAATTTTGAAAGTTCCAGTCAATACAGTGAAATAGGTAAATCATGAGCTCACCTCCTCCCATGACCACATAGAAATTACAACTAAATTATATAACAATTGACCTGGAGAACCATCTAAAGACTAGTGGAACAAAAGTCCTATAACTAAGGCTATGAGGAAGAAGAATGTTGAGATTTGTAGGAAGGGCAGAGATGGAAGCAGGCTGGCTCCACACTACATGTGGCGGTTGAGAATCAGGAGAGATACCACATCTAAAGATGTCCCCAGAAAAGTGAGGGGATCCAGCCCCACACTGGACTCCCTAACCTTGAGCATCAGGACTGAGAAGAGGAACCCCCACAAAATTTGGCTGTAAAAATCAGTGGGGATTCAATTATTGAAGTGAGGTGGTAGGTTGCTGGAACCCAGGTGCTCTCTTAAAGGGCCTGAACACAGTTCAGCAGCATGGCAGAGTGACAGTGGCTCAGGAGGTACCTGAGGCATAAGAGGGAAACTTAGTTGTGTGGCTTCAGGACAAGGCCTGGAGGTACAACTGCCATTGCCCCTGTGTGGAGCCATCTTCTCACACAGCTGTCAGGCAGGTGCCATCTTTCCTGTGTTGAGCCCTGCTACCTCACAGACAAATCTGAATTTGCATTAGCCTATTGAACTCCACTTGCTCCACCCTGATGACTCCCTGAGAACTTGTACCACACAGCTTGTGCACCACCAGAGTCTCTTTTGGCAGCAGACAGCCAGACTTAGCCTGTGCTGCAGTCCTTCTTACAACAACTCTCAAAGGTCTGTAGGCCCCAGGTGGGCAGTGGCAGGCCTCAGTGTGTGTGCCTTGTGCCTTTTGCTGGGTGACCCCAGTCCCAGTACTGGTAGAAGCTGGCCTCAGTGTGTAGTGTGGCCCCTCCCACAAGCTTCCAGGTCCAAATAGGTGGCTAAAAACTGTGGATCACTTTGTAGCTTTCACTAGGTAGCCCTGGGCCAGTCACAAGTAGTGGCTGACCTTGTCCTGCACTGGTGCCCTCCTCAAAGGCCCCAGACCCAACACACCAGGCAGCCTACTTCAGACCACAACAGAACACTACTTGATTAGCCCAAAAATTGGTATCACAAAGGGTGCTCTTGGAAGGAAGCAGAAACTGCTGGGGCAAATCCTGTCCCATGGAATCAGCCACTGCACAGAAGCTTATATACTGTGGTCATGATCAATCTTCACAGCCAGAATAAGACATTATAAAAAAGAAAACTATAGGCCACTATCTTTGATGAACATAGATGAAAAAAATTCTCAAAAAATACTAGCACACCAAATTCAGCAATACATTAAAAAATTCATACATCATGTTTAAGTGAGATTTATTGCTGTGATGTAAGGTTGGTTTAATGTCCATAAATATATTAATGTGATACACCATTTAAACAAAATGAAAAATAAAAATTATATGATCATATCAGTATATGCAGAAAAAGTGTGACAAAATCCAGTATGTGTATATCATAAAAACTCTCAGCAAAGTGGAATGTATTTCAACATTATAAAAGCCATTTATGACAAACCCATAGTTAACATCATACTCAATGGGGAAAAGGTAAAAGCATTTTCCTTAAGATCAGAAATGAAACAAGAATGTCTACATCTGCCCCTTTATTCAACATAGTATTGGAAGTCCTAGCCACAACAATCAAACAAGAAAAAGAAATAAAAGGTATTCAAATTGGAAGAGAAGTAAAACTGTCATTATTTACATATGACATGATACTGTATATAGAGAACCCTAGATGTAACATCAAAATACCATTAAAACTGATATGTAAATTCAATAATGTAGGAAGATACAAAATTTATATTAAAAAATCAGTTGTATTTTTAGATACCAATAATAAACTATCAGAGAAATTAAGAAGACATTATTTATAATTACATCAAAACTATAAAACTCTAATAATAAGTTTAACCACAAGATAAAGAAAATGAAGAAGATACAAATAAATGAAAGCATATACTGTGCTCAGAAATAGGAAGAATTAACATAGCGAAAATGTCCATACTATTAAAAGCAATCTTTAGATTTAATGAAATATTTATCAACATACCAATGGCATTTTTTTGTGTGTGTGGAACTTGAACAAGCAATCCAAAAATTCATATGGAATGACAAAGATCCCAAATGGCCATAGCCGTCTTGAGGAAGATGAAGAAAGTTGAAGGGTTTACTGTACTTAATATCAAACTATACTACAGGGCTATAATAATCAAAATAGCATGGTACTGGAAAAAAACAGACACATAGATCAATAGAATAAAATATAGAACCCAGAAATAAACACATGCCTAATTAGTCAATTAATATATCACTAAGAATGCAAGAATATAGAATGGAATAAAGATAGTCTATTAAATGGTGTTGGGAAAACTGAACAGATGTATGCAAAAAATGAGACTTTTTACACCATATACAAGAATAAACTCAAAATGCAATAAGACTGAAATATAAGACTCAAAACTATAAAACTCCCAGAAAAAAACATGGACAGTAAACTCTGACATTGCTCTTAATAATATATTTTTTATTTATATATCCTCTTCAAGGGAAACAAAAGAAAAAAAACAAATGAAACTATATCCAACTGCAAAGTTTTTGCACAGCAAAGGAAACTATCACTAAAACAAAAAGACAATGTACTGAGTGGGGGAAGATATTTACCAATGATACATCTGCTACGGGGTTGATATCCAAAATTTATACAGCTCTCATACAACTTGACACACTCCCTGAAACAATCCAATTAAAAAATGGGGCGAGGACCTGAATAGACACTTTTCCTAAGGCGACATACAGATGGCCAAAAGATGTATGGAAAAAGCTCATTTACTAATCATCAAAGAAATGCAAATTAAAGCCACAATTAGATATCACCTCACACCTGTCAGATTGGCTATCATAAACAAATAAACAACAGTGTTGGTGAGGATGTGAGAAAATGGAATCCTTGTGCAGTGTTGGTGGGATTGCAAATTGGTGCAGCCACTACAGAAAACAGTGTGGAGGTTTCTCAAAAATCAAAAATAGAACTACTTTATGACCCAGCAATTACAATTTTGGCTATTTACCTGAAGAAATTCATAATGCTAATTAAAAGATATATGCTCCTCTGTGTTTACTACAGCATTATTTACAATAACCAAGATGCAGTAACAACTTAATTCACATCATAATAAGACTGATAAAGAAGAAGTGGTGCAATGGAATATTACTTGGCCATAGAGAAGTGATCTCTAACCATTTGTGACAACATGGATAGACCTACAGTGTATTACTCTAAGTGAAATAAGTCAGAGGGAAAATGACAAATATTATATGAATAAACTTATATGTGGAATATAAAGAGGAAAATAAACAAACCAAACAGAAACAAATCCATAGATACAGGGAACAAACTGATGTTTACCAAATTGGAGGGAGATTGTAGGGCTGGGTGAAAAAGATGAAGGAATTAAGCACTCCAAATTGTCAGTAACAAAATATTTTCAGGAATATAAAGTACAGAACAGGGAAGATAGCTAATAATATTGTTAATAGCTATGTATGGTTTTTAAGTGGGTACAAGACATATTTGAGAATAACTTTGTAAATCATATAAATGTCTAACTACTATGCTATATGACTGAAACTAATACAAAACAATATTGAATGTCAGCTGTAATTGAAAAATTAAATAAATAAATAAAAAATTCTTTATAGGAGCTTTTCAACAGGCATTGCTTAGCCATTTTTCTACTTTGACTTTTTTAATTTATTTTTATTATTTATTCTGTTACAGTTATTCACATTTTTTCTCCCTTTTACCACCACCATCCCCCCATGTCCTTTCCCCTCCCCATATTGTTGTTCATGTCCATGGGTTCATGTCCATAAATGTTCTTTGGTTAATTCCTTCACCATCTTTCATTCCATGTCCCACCCCATTTATGGCAGCTGTCAGCCTGTTTCATGTATCTAAACTTGTTTCTATTTTGTTTGTTAGTTTATTGTGTTCATTAGATTCCACATATATGTGAGATCATGTGGTATTTGGCTCTCACTCCCTGGCTTAATTCACTTAGCATAGTACTCCCTAGGTCCATCCGTGCTGTTGCAAAATGTAAGAGTTTCTTCTTTCTTACTGCTGCATTGTTGTATTCCATTGTGTAAACATACCACAGGTTTTTTATGCATTCATCTACTAATGGGCACCTCAATTGTTTCCAAATCTTGGCTATTGTAAATAATACTACAATGAACATAGAGGTGCTTATATTCTTTTGAATTAGTGTTTTGAGTTTCTCCAAGTAAATTTCTAGAAGTGGAATTGCTGGGTCATAAGGCAGTTTCCATGTTTAATTTTTTGAGGTAACTCTATATGGCTTTTTTTTTGTATTTCTTTTTTTAAATTACTTTATTGTTGTTCAATTACAGTTGTCTGCATTTTCCTTCCACCACTGCCCCCACCCCAGCCAAACCCACCTCTCTCCCTTGCTTCTGCCTTCCCCCTTGGTTTTGTCCATTATAGTATGTGTCCTTTATAGTAATTCCTGAAAACCCTTCCCCGCACTGTCCCCTCCCCACTCCCTTCTGGCTATTGTTAGATTGTTCTTAATTTCAATGTTTCTGGTTATATTTTGTTTGCTTTTTTCTTTTGTTGATTATGTTCCAGTTAAAGGTGAGATCATATGGTATTTGTCCCTCACTGCCTGGCTTAGCTCCTACCCTTTGTGACAGCATGGCTGGAACTGGAGGGCATTATGCTAAGTGAAATCTATATGGCTTTCCACAGTGGCTGCATCAGTCTGCGTTCCCACCAACAGTGAAAAAAGTTCCCTTTTCTCCATATGCTCAACAACACTTGTTGTTTGTTGGTTTATTGATGGTATTCATTGTGTGATGTGTAAGGTGATATCACATTGAGGTGTTAATTTGTATTTCTCTGGTGATTAGTAATATTGAGCATTTTTTTCATATGTCTATGAGCCTTCTGTGTGGCCTTTTTGGAGAAGTGTCTACACCCTGGGTTTGCAAGGTGGTCCTGGGTAGGCTTCTTCAGAATCCTGCTGTACTGCACCAAGTAGTGTTGACACAAGAACATCCAAACCTGCAAAGAATTTTTATAAACATTTATTGTTAGTCAAATAGAGGTTACACCTGGAAGCAAGAGCTCAACAAACTGAGGTCAATGCTTTGGAAAGCAACAGTTTTCAGTTTCTTTTATGCATTTAAAATTAAGAAGGGATTTTAAGGAAGATTACATGATGGTGGGAAGAAGCAAGACATGAATCAGATTACAAAATAGTTAAGATTATATGTTCTCTTGCATGCTTTAAAAGAAGGGGACTCAAAGGGGATCATCTCAAAGGTGTGTTAACCTAGGTGTGTTAAACCATGGACAGAGCATGCTTAAGGCAAAGATAAGTCTTAGTAAAGAAGTTATTGGCCTGGGGTGTGAATACCCATTTTGACCTATCCAGCTAGGAATTTATGATGAGATCACCCTGTGAGATTGCTTTCTATAGAACCACCTTTTTCATGTATACAGTTAATTGAGTCATGCCCAAAGAGAAAAATCACTTATCCACCCCTAGCTCTTTTTTCTTCTACTTTAATATAGTTTATTCATATCATTTGCAGACTCAGTGATAAACTCATTTGCATTACTGTTTTGAAAATATCTAATTTAAAATTTCAAATATAAAGAGTATATTATTTGAATTAATTTTATTTAAATAATATAAAATTGACAGTTCATCTGATTTTGAAAGTTGATCTGTGTATATATTTTGAAACATACACAAATATTTCTAGTCATTGGAGAAAAATGTATTAAAGCAGTGAGAGTAAATTAAATTGTGGGATTATTTAAAAAATAATCCAAACTAGCAAAATTCCAATATTTTTAGTGAAGCATTAAATATTATTCCAAGGTAAAATATAGAAGGACATTTACTTTAGAGTCAGACAATAGAATAGGAAACCCTGAGACACTGCAGCTTTCATCAGTCAGCATCCTGATTTCTGAGAACCACCTTGTTATATCTGATAATAATTGGCATTGTGGTTTTCTCCCCAGGCTGGCAATCAAGGAGGATTGTGGGAAACTGCATGTGTAGAAGCTTAAGTACAAATCCTATAAAGCCTGTAATCATTCAATAGAAGAGAGCCATTTCCTGGTTAGAGATGACCTGCTCCCATTTCTTGGGAAGTATACTTCCCTTAATAAATTTCCCATTTGCTTTGCTTTACAACATAGGTGTGGTCAGTCCAATTCTTTGCTAGTGACCACAAAGAGCCTGGTCCCCATCTCCATCTGCAACACTTTTATTCACAAAATTGGTTACACTGTCCAGCCCCATCTTTTCTTTCCTTACTTTTGTTAACGTAAAAAACACCCAGACCTGAAGAGAATTTTTGTGAGTTTCTCTGAGCCAAACTGACAACTATTGGGAAGCATGATTTTAGATGCTCTGGAGAATGAAACTTTGTAGTTTTTTTTTTAATATATACATTTGGAATTAAGGAGAGAAGTAAGGAGGCTTACATAAGATTGAGAGAAAAGGCAAGGCAAGGATTGGATTACAGGATTGTTGATAAGATTACGTGCTCTTTTGAGGGTAGTTATGCCCCCAAAGGATCTAAAAGAGAGGGCACTCTGGTATTTTCAAAGGTGTGTTAACCTAAATGCACAGAAACATAGATAGGGCTTGCTTAAGGCAAAGATAAACTTTTTACTGAAGAAGTTACATGGCTGGGGTATGACTACCTATCATGACTTGCTCAGTTAGGAATTTATAGTCAGATCACCTTGTGAATTTACTTTCCTTCACTAGACTTGTCAGTTTTAGTACAAAACCTTTTTTTTTATCCATACCCTCTTTCATGAATTTTTAGGATCAGCTTATTTAATTCTAGAAATGAAAAACATATCTATAAAGGCATTTATTGTGAACAAGTTTAATAAAATACTAATTAAGAGGACATATAGGTAGGGCTAAGAATTTTTAAGAATATTTGTAGTAAATGGAACCTTTTTGAGTAAGCATTTGTAGTTCTAATATATTGTTTATTTACCTATTATGTTTTCCAAAACATTTTTTAGTTCCTAAAAAAATCCTCAAGGTAAGGTTTTGTCATGAATGTATGAAGCTGTGTGAGCTTTCAAAAACAGTTTGTACTGTCTCTATTTTATTTTCAAAGTCATTTCAGAGCCTGGAAATATTTATTTTTTGCTCTCTAAGGAAAAATACATCCTATAGAAAGTAGAAGGGAAATAGCTTGTGCATTTCTGAAGTTTCTTGGTTGGAAGGCATACCTAGTGAAATTCCCTACTTGCACTCTACTTGTTGTTTTCAGGAAAGTGTGTAGTAGCCAGATGCCAATGTAGCATGTTGGAGGCCAGTTACTCTATGTTTTCTGTAGGATTTTACTGCTGGTAACTCCAACCTTATAAAGCAAACTACCTGTTCAGAACAAAGTGTTAGCTTTGCCTCTATACTTAACATTTTGGTTCTAACTCACTGGGTTTTAATGAGAACATTGCAGATAGTCACGTGAGTGGAATGTGTGTTTCTGTTCATTCAATCTTTACTGAGCAGCTTCCATATGCCAGGAACTGTACTAGGTACTGGAGATAGAGCAATACTTAAGAAAGGAGCAGGTAGGTCTGGTTGAAGGTGCTCACTGTCACTTGAGGTAGTCAGAGCCTGCAAGAAAGTAATTCTAGTTCAGTGCAACAGGACCAGCATGGCAGGTTGTTTGATTCCCCCAAAGGCCTTCACATCCAGGTGATGTGTCCAAACTGGGGTCTGAAGGTAAGGGACGTGAAGTGGAGATACCTGAGATATAGATTTTTGTGCTTGCATGGAGGTCAATGACTGGACCACAGCCTAAGCACCAGGGTCCTGAATTATGTAAGGCCAGGACCAGCCCTCCCAGGAAGATGATGCTTTGGTCACTCTGAAGTCATTAGAGAAAGGTCTGAAGGTGGCCAACCCAGGAATACAATTAATTTTTAAAATGTATCCTTCTCCTCCCACCCTTTCCTCTTGAGATAGCAACTCTCATGAAAGGTGTAATCAACTATTCCTTGACAATGTTTTCATAGTTAACTTTACAGGTTTCAAAGGTTAATCTCAGGTAGATTTTGCATATTAAGTAGAACACACCAAATTTTATTATGTATTTATCTTATTTAAACAAGAACAATGGTTAGCAGCTCCTCCACAAATTCACACATTTCCTGAAAGGAAAATGGTGATAGTGTTGACCAGACCCACACTATCAGCTACTGTTTTAATACTGGCATTTGGAATGACAAACACTGAAATAAACAGTTTTGAGTTATGAGCCCTGAAGGCTGAAATAAGGTCCACCAAACCCATTTATGATATAAGAAGAAATAAGACAAGTAAGAGAAAAAAAACCTGAAAAAGTATAATCAAGTCAAACCAAAAGGTAAAGGAAGGGATAGTCTATTTTTAAAAAGTATTCTTTCATTTTATCCTCTTTTTGCAGCCCAATGTGGAACTAGTCTTTCCTGGCTTACCTAGGTGACAGCTGACCTCAGTCACTCCTGGTCTGTACCCAGCACCACAACATCCTTCCAGACTGAGCAAATGAGTAAAGCTGGACTAGCTGGAGAGTTTTCAGTTCACGTTAGTAGCAGGTTAGCTACTTTTTGACATTATTGTAGTTCCCCCATCAAAGAATCGCCTATTTTGAAAATAACAAGTTTGGCAGAATTATTCCCCAAAAGGAATAAAGGGCATGTTTACTTGTGTTTGTGTGATTTTTTTCCTCCTCTGGGGACTGAATTAAAAACAAGTGGCCTGAGGGAAGTGTAATGAAGAGAGTCTGGTAAGAAAAGTAAAAATCAAGAATCAGATTTTTAGATTTTTAATATTACTTAGATCAAGAGAATTATAGATAAATAGATCAATTTGTAACAGCAAATTAACCAATGAACTATTACTATATATTTAAATTTAAGAAAAACAGGCAAAAATGCTGATAACTCCTGAAGTTGGCCCTAGTATAAAGGAGTAGGTTTAGAATCGGAGAATTGAATGATATTTCCTTGGAGATTCCATATTCACTTCCATTTGATAGACTTAAAGAGTTACCTCTGCTTTAATATGAATAATATAATTAAATACAATCTCAAAGTATGTGATACACTTTCAGAAAATTACTAATTTACAGCTGTATTTGTGTAGACAAATTTATATTTGCTGAGACAAAATTGGTACAAGTTTTATACCACAACTATCACTAATGGCAATATTTATTGTGTTGTCCATCACTCTGGTCAAAGCTAAGACCAGAACTATATTGAAGTGACAATTGTCAGCTAGCCATGACTTCAGAACTTCAGAGGTTTAGCTAATATGTGATAACTAATTACATATTTTATGAACTCTCAACTAACCATAGAGCTTTAACATTTGCTCTTATGAATATTAAATGAAAATTACTTTTTAATAAAGAAAAACAGAATTTTTAGAATTATAAATTTATTCTTAAAGATAGATCATTTGGCTCTTTGGTTTTATATTTGCTTCAATATGCAATGACATCAGGCAGCTTTGACCTAGACACTAAACTTATAAACTCTTTATAGTTGGCTGCAACTTCAGAGGCCATTTGGACCAAATCCTATTTCAACCAGAATTCTGTTGTAATATTTCTGCCATGCCAGCCAGCTTCCTCCTGAACACTCTTGTTAAGGAAGGAGCACTGAATCTCTCCTGGAACAATTTCCTCTTTAAGCATATCTTTTGAAAAATTATTTATGTATGTATGTATGTATTTTTATTTGAGTGTAGTTGATACATAATATTATCTTAGTTTCAAATGTACAATATAGTGATTCAACATTTATAGGCCTTATAGGCCACTTTGGTCACCACACTGAGAGTCTAGAAATCATCTGTAAAGTCTTTCTTATTTGAACAAAACCCAGCCCCTCTGCTGCTTCCTTCCCATTTTTTCAGTCTTCAACAATCTTTGAATATTTCAAGTCATTGCCCTTTGGCCCTAGTCTTTCCACCAATGTGTTATATTTCCAGGTTAGATGTATTCAGCTGTTCATGTGTCCAGCTGTTTGTGCCATGGGGCAGTTATTAGATCCCTTGTTCCCCATTGTGCCCCTAGGAGAGACCTCTGAAGGTGATGGCCTCCACATCTAGTCTGATTCATGAAGAACAAAGTGAAATCATACACTTCCTTGTCTTCTGAAACTGAATTCTGCTGTATGGACAAAAACTTTGACAGCCTGAGAAAGGGTCAGGGTAGAAGTTATGAATACAAGAGCTTGAAATAATTTCACCTTCCAACTTTGAGAAAGACTAGCTAATTTTCTCCACCCTTCCCCATTTCATCTCACATTTAGCACAACCCAAGCTGTGCCCCAGATCTTGGGGGTTGTGGTTGCAGATGCACCTTGTACAGTAGCAGCAGGCCCATCTCTACCCTTTGCTGAAGCTCTCACCACACTCTTCACTATAGTACAATAACCAGAACTTGAGCATGTAGTGTGTTTTGCTTGGTATTTTCAGTTACTCCTATCCTTCCTTCGCTAAGCACCTGAACCACTCTGCCTTCATTTCCTCAGGGAAAGGAGGACACAACAGATAACAGATAACAGCTAGTTGAATTCTTGGCTCCTAAATTTAAAGCACTTGGATTCAGGGGTAAGACCAATAGGTCCTAGGTTGGACTTCTTGAGTTTGGGGAAATGGATGACCTGGGGACAAGTGCATTTCCATACTGGTAGATTCCTATTCTGACCTTCATCCGTGGGCTGCTGATAGTGGAGGCTGGAGGATTACAAAGAAAGGCCTGGAAAAGCTACTCAGAGTTCCTAGAGTCAAGTGGGAACAGAATAGAGGTTTGCCTGGTAGAACAAGGAAGATGGCTGAAGAGTGCTATGAGAATGTCTGTTTTGGAGCAAGGGAACATTTCCTGGGAACCTGATGATGGTATAAGTGTGGCCCAGGGGCCAGAGGTGAAGGGTCATGATTAGGGCAGACTGAGGGGACCTTCCTGGACCAGTGATAAGAAAGCCAAGGGGAGTGTTTCAGCAGGACTTGGTATGGAAGAACCAAGATGCTAACCAATCCTTGGCAATCTCTCAGCTCTCCTGTGGAGTTATGGGGAGAACTGAAGTTGCCACAGTGCATTCCCGTTATTCTAGAATGAGGATATCCAATTGACATCAGCTCACTTACAGAATAGTGAGGTGGTTTTTTATACAGTTTAGTTTATAAACTCAGATTAATGGCCACTACATATTTAATAATAGCATCTTTTGAGTCAAAAGGTCTATTTTGGGTAGGAGCAAGATGGAAAATATGATCATGCAAATAAACAACATGCAGTAAACTCAATTTCCAAATGGCTGTGTCTCATATTTCAGGATAAAAGCTAAGATGATGAAAAATAGAGAAAAAACACATAAGCTTTTTATTCATTCAAAATATCTTATGGAGCATCTACTTTGCCAGGAAATATAGTGATGAAAAAAATAGACAAGTTTACTCACCAACACTTGCATTACAATTTTATCTTTTCAGTGTGTAACCAGATTCTCAGGAGGAATGGCCACAAATACCACATGGTCAATAATGTTTCTCTTTCTTTTTACCATTGACCTTTCCCTTGGATGTAACCACACCTATCACTCTTAAGTAATGGGGTGAATCCTGAATTATACTTGACATTCTAGCAGGTTTTTTAAATAAATGTTTTATTGTTTGTGCTATTGCAGTGTCCCATTTTCCCCCTTTCATCTCACTCCACCCAGCCCCGCTCACTTCCATAGTCAATCCCCACACCTTTGTCCATGTCCACAGGTCCTTCATGTATGTCCTTTGTCTAATCCCTTCACCTTCCTTCAGTCAGTCCCCACTACCCTCTTCCCTCTTACTGCTATCAGTCTATTCCATAACTCTATGCCTCCGGTTCTGTTTTGCTCATTAGTTTATTTTGTTCATTAGATTCTTCTTATAAGTGAGATCATATGATATTTGTCTTTCACTGACTAACATTTCACTTAGCTCAAGTCTCTCCAGTTCCATTGATGCTGTGTCAAAAGGCAGGAATTTCTTCTTTTTTCCTGCTGCCTAGTATTCTTATGTGAAAATGTACCACAGTATTTGTTTTATCCACTCATCTACTGATGGGCACTTAAGCTGCTTCCGAATCTTGGCTATTGTAAGTAGTGCTAGTATGAACATAACGGCACATAAATTCTTTTTAATTGGAGTTTCAGTATTCTTAGGGTATATTCTCAGCAGTGGAATCACTGGGGAAAAGGAAGCTCCATTTTTAATTTTTTCTGGAAAGTCCATACAGTTTTTTACAGTGTCCACACCAGTCTACGTTCCCAACAGCAGTGCATGAGGTTTCACTTTTTCCCACATCCTCACCAGCATTTGTTGATTTATTAATGATGGCCATTTTGGCAGGTGTGAGGTGATATCTAATTGTAGTTCTAATTTGCATCTCTCTGATGACTCATAATACTGAGCATCTTTTCATATGTCTCGGGGCCCTCTGTATGTCCTCTTTGGAGAAGTGTCTATTCAGATTTTTTGCCCATTTTTAAATTGTTTTTTTTTTTGTCTTCCTCGTGTGGTGTCATGTGAGCTCTTTATATACTTTGAAGATTAAGCCCTTTTCTGATGTATTGGTAGCAAATGTTCTCCCATACAGTTGGTTCCTTTTTCATTTTGATGCTTGTTTCTTTAGAGATATAAAAGCATTTTTAATTTGATGTAGTCTCATTTGGTTATTTTTTCCTTTATTTCCTTTGCCCTAGGAGATATATCAGCAAAAACATTGCTACCTGAGATATGTGAAATTTTACTGCCTATGTTTTTCCCTCTGATTTTTATGGTATAATGATTTATATTTAAGTCTTTTATCCATTTTGAGTCCATTCTGGTGTATGATATAAGTTGGTAGTCTAGATTCATTTTTGGCATGTACCAGTCCAGTTCTTCAAACATCATTTATTGAGGAGACTGTCTTTATTCCATGGTATGCTCATGCCCCCTTTGTCAAACATTAATTGACCATAAAGACAGGTTTATTTCTGGGCTCTCTATTCTGTTCCATTGATCTATGTGTCTGTTCTTGTGCAAATAATGGGTCGTTTTGATTATAGTGGCCTTGCGTAGTTTGCTATCAGGTATTGTGATCCCTCCTACTTTATTCTTTTTTTCCCTTAAGATTGCTGAGACCATTTGGGGTTCTTTTTGGTTCCATATAAATTTTTGAAATTTTGTTCTAGATCTGTGAGATAGGCCATTGGTATTTTAATAGGAATTGTGCTGAATCTAAAGATTGCTTTGGGTAATATGGACATTTTAATGATGTTATTCTTCCTATACATGAACAGCTTACAGCTTCCATTTATTTGTACCTTCCTCAGTTTCTTTCTTCAGTGTTCTATAGTTTTCCAAGTACAGGTATTTTACCTCCTTGGTTAAATTTATTCCTAAGTGCTTAATTTTTTCACTATAGTAAATGGGATTTTTTTCTTAGTTTCTCTTTCTGCTAACTCATTGTTATTGTACAAAAATGACATCGATTTCTGAATATTGACCTTTATCCTGCTACTTTGCCAAATTTACTGATTAGGTTGAGTAGGTTTTTTTTGGTGGAGACTATAGGGTTTTCTGTGTACACTATCATGTCACTTGCAAATAATGGCAGATTTACTTTCTCCTTTCCAGATTGGATGCCTTTTATTTCTTCTTCATGACTGATCACTGGGGCTAAGACTTCCAGTACTATGTTGATAAGAGTGATGAAAGAAGACACCCTTGTCTTGTTTTTGATTCTTAAGGGAAATGCATTTAGTTTTTGCCCATTGAGTATGATGTTGGCAGTGGGTTTTTTTTTATATAGCCTTTATTATGTTGAGGTATGCTTATTCTATTTCCACTTTACTGAGTGCTTTTATCCTAAATGGGGTCATGGACTTTATCAAATGTTTTCTGCATCTATTGATAAGATCATGTGATTTTTGTCTTTCATTTTGTTTATGTGATGTATTATATTTATTGATTTCTGGATATTGTACCATCCAGGCATCCATGAAATAAACCACACTGATTATGATGTATGATCTTTTTAATGTATTACTGGATTTAGTTGGCTAGTATTTATTGAGGATTTTAGCATCTATATTTATCAGAAATATTGGCTTGTGATATTCTTACTTTGTTGTATCTTCGCCTGGCTTTGGAGTTACAAAAATACTGGGTTCATAAAATAAGTTTGTGAGTCTTTCATTTTCTTAAAATTTTTTGTAATAGTTTGAGAAAGATAGTTTGAAGACGATAGTTTGAGAAAGTTAGTTCTTTGAATGTTTGTTGAAATTTGCCTGTGAAGCCATCTGGTCCAGGGCTTTAGTGTTTTTTTGTTTTGTTTTGTTTTGTTTTGGATTACTGCTTTGATTTTGCTAGTTGTTATCAGTCTATTCAGGTTTTCTGCTAATTCCTGATTCAGTTTTGGAAGTTTTCAGAAAATTATCCATTTCAGCCAGGTTGTCCAATTTCTTGGCATATAGTTGTTCATAGTAATTTCTTACAATCCTTTGTATGTCTATGGTATCAGTTGTCACTTGTCCTCTTTCATTTCCAATTTTGTTTATTTGGGTCCTCTTTTCAGTTTACTAGATGAGTCTCAATAAAGTTTATCAATTTTGTTTTGACAAACAAAACTAAAAGAACCAGCTCCTGGATTTAGTGATCCTTTGATTTTTTTTTAAGTTTCTATGCAATTTAATTCTGATTATCTCCTCCCTTCTACTCTCTCTGCACTTTGTTATTTGTTGTTCCTCTAGTTCTTTTAGATTTAGAGTTAGGTGGTTTATATGAGGTTTTCTATCTTCTTTGGGTAGGCCAATTATGTCCATTTGATCTAGAGGTGTCATTTAATGCCACAATATCCTTGTTAATTTTTTGTTTGGAAGATCTATCCATTGTTGATAGTAGAATGTTAAAATCCCCTACAATGTCTGTATTGCTGTCAGTCTCTTTGTTAAAGTCCTCCAGGATATTCTTTATAAATTTAGGTGCTCCTATATTGGGTGCATACATGTTTACAAGGCTCATATATTCTTATTGGACTACTCCATTAAGTATTATGTAGTGACCTTCTTTGTCTCTTGTTATGGCCTATGTTTTGAAGTCTATTTTGTCTAATATAAGAATTGCTACCCCAGCTTTTTTTTCATATCCATTTGCATGGAATATTTATTTCAATCCCTTCACTTTCAATTTTCATAGGTGTTTTGTTCTGAGGTGGGTCTCTTGTAGACAGCATATATGCAGATCATGTTTTCTTATCCATTCAGCTACCCTATGTCTTTTGATTGGAGCATTTAATCCATTTACATATAAGGTTATTATTGATAGGTACTTATTCATTGCCATATTTTCCCTTGGTACCTGTGTTTCTTTCTCTTTCTATTTCTTCCTCTTCTTAAAGCAGTTTCTTTAGCATCTCTTGCAATGATGGTTCGATGGAAATGTATTCCTTTAGCTGTTTTTTTTTAAATCTGGGTAACTGTTTATTTCTCCTTCCATTTTGAATGACAGCCTTACTGGATAGAGTTGTCTTGGTTGTAGGTCCTCATTTTCCATTACTTGGAATATTTCATGTCAATTCCTTCTGGCCTATAGGATTTATGTCGAGAAATCAGCTGATAGCCTTACTGGAGTTTTTTGTAGCTACTGTATTTTTTTGGACTATAAGACACACTTTCCCCCACCCTCCAAATTTGGGAGTAATGATGGTTGTTAATGCTGCAGTTGAGTTCTGTTTACATTTACATTGGTGAAATATTATGTTATTTGTGTTGTTAAATATTTTACCACATTTTTTGCCTCAAAAATTTTTTTCGTTTTCCTCCTCTAAAACCTAGGTGCATCTTATGGTCTGAAAAATATGGTAACTGTGGTGGGGCTCCACCCGCAGGGCCCCCCTGGCCACCACAGATGAGAATAAGTCTACCAATACATGATCTGCTTGGGGAGGAAAGGTGGCTGATCTCTCAAAGGAGAAGGGCCAAGAGCTTTTTCCTACATGGGCTTTTATTGGGTTCATTTTGCACAGGAATACAGGTAAGGATCAAACAATAGATGGCATACAAAGAACTATGAGGGCTTATTCTGAGTCAGGGTCTGTTAGCTAAAGGGCTACAAAACCTTGGGAAACAAACTCATTTCCTGCTCGGACCTTTGTCATTTAATTGAGAGCATTCTTAGCAAAGCAGATTTCACAGGATTTTACGTAGTCCTTCTTAGGTCTGATCTCCCTAAGGAACCCACCCTTTTCAGCACAGGGCTGTACCGACCTCTGTCATTGTTTCAGGCTTAAGTCAGACAGGGAAAGTAAGGCAGCCAAGAGATTGGGAGACTTCTTGCAGACAGAATGAGGACTCAGGCTATGTCAAAGTTGAGGGGTGAGGGTCCATCACACCCTTTTGCTATTGCCCCCCAAGTCCTTCTCTGGGGCCTCCCTGTGATCGTGCCTGTCTTAGGTTGATGCCCCCTTGGGGAATATTACCCATCATTGACTGACTGATCAAGCATTGGGGGCCTGGCAGGGTGAAGTAAAAGGAGCAGAAGCAGCACCCCTGTCAGGGAGATAAGCTTTGTCTCCTTAGTGGCTTTTGGTCTGAAGATCACTCACTCAGCCTTAGCCATGGTGAGGTTACAGCTTCTGAAACCAGGCAGGCCAGTTCCCAACAGGTAACTTGCTGTTTCTCCCTTGCTGCCTTTAAGATTTTCTCTTTATCTTTAAGTTTTGCCATTTTAATTGTGGTATGTCTTGATATGGGCCTCTTTGTGTTCATCTTGATTGGGACTCTTGGTGCTTTCTAAACCTGCGTGACTCTTTCCCTCACCAAATTGGGAAAGTTTTCTATAGTTATTTCCTCAAACATGTTTTCTATTCCTTGTTCCCTTTCTTCTCCGTCTGGTATCCCTATGATGAGAAATTTGTTACAGTCATATTGTCCTTAAGCTCCCTTAAACTATCTTCATTCTTCTTGAGTCCTTTTTCCTTTTGTTGCTCTGACTGGGTGTTTTTTTTCTATCTTGTGTTCCAACTAGCTGATTCAGTCCTCTTCTTAGTCTAGTCTGCTTTTAATTCCTTCTAGTATATTCTTTATTTCAGATATTGCATTCTTCATTTCCAACTAGTTCTTATTCAAGGTTTCTGTGTCTTTTTTTCTTTCTTATATAGTTCCTACTAATTTCCTTGTAGTTGTCACTAAGTTCCTTGAGCATCCTTATTACCATTACTTTGAACTCTGTCTGATAAATTGCTTGCATCAATTTTTTGGAGATTCTTTGTTTTCTTTCATTTGGAGGTTGTTTCTTTGTCTCCCCATTTTAGTTGTCACCTTGTGTTTGTTTCTATATATTAGATTGATCTGCTTTGATGCTCTGTCTTGTGGAGTGGCCTTATATGTTGGGAATTCTGTGAGACCCAGTGAAGCAGACTCTGTGATCTCCTGATCTGGATGCTCTAGGAATGTCCTTTGCATGGGTTATATGGACTCTCCTGTTTTATTTGGGTTCTGATTGTTATTAGTCCATTCATTGGTGGGAGCTCCCCTCCAGCTGGCTTACTAAGAGGCTCAACTCCCGGCCACATCTTGTATGCTCTTGTATTGGTGTTGGTAGAACAAAGCAAAACAACATTAAAACAACACCAAAAATAGCCTGGCCCAGAAGATCTCACAGCCATACCCCCAGTTCTTTCCCCAGTGCCTCCCACTGCAAGCTCTCCACAGACTACTCCAGTCTGTGTCATCCTCCCTTTGCTGGGGCCCAAGATGAGTAGCTGCAAACACAAAACCTGTGCTTTGCCCCTTTAAGGGAAAAAAAGATGGTAGGTTTGTCTCCAGCAGTTTTTGTTTCCCCTTAGCAGAGACCCTCTGTTGCCTTTCACTGCAGGATGCTGCATGGTGGGCAATCTCAGCTCTGGCTCTCTATGCTTGGGTGCCTGGTCTGTGGTCCTGGCTTCAATCCTCTCAAGGGGAAGCTCCCACAGCCAGGCCACTGCCTTTGCCTGCCATTCATGTGTACAGGGCCAGCCTCTTTAAGATGTCTCTGCCCTTCCTTCAAGCCTAGAGTTGGTTTTTTTGTCCATCTTTGTTTAGAAATGTCTTTTTCAGGTAGTCTTCAGTTTACCTTGGGTGATTATTGTCCTCTTTACCTTTTTTAAAATATATTTTATTGATTATGTTATTATAGTTGTCCTGTTATCCCCCCTTGATTCCCCTCCACCCTGAACACCCTCTCCCACCCACACTCCCCCCCTTTAGTTCATGTCCATGTCACGTAAGTTCTTTAGCTTCTACATTTCCCATACTAATCTTGCCCTCTTCCTGTCTATTTTCTATCTGCCATCTATGCCACTTATTCTCTGTACCTTTTCCCCCTCTCTCCTCCTCCCACTCCCCTG
>CM052542.1:87326758-87344613 GCA_028533065.1 Trachops cirrhosus | reverse complement strand
CTTGGGTCCAACTTCTTTGGGACTCTCTGAGCTTTCTGGATTTCCTGAAAGTCTATTTCCTTTGCCAGAGTGGGGAAGTTCTCCTTTATTATTTGTTCAAATAAGTTTTCCACTTATTATTCTTCCTCTTCCCCTTCTGGTACTCCTATAATTCAGATGTTGGAATGTTTAAAGATGTCCTGGAGGTTCCTAAGCCTCTCCTCCTTTTTTCGAATTCTTATTTCTTCATTCTTTTCTGGTTGTATATTTTTTTCTTCCTTCTGGTCCACTCCATTGATGTGAGACCCATCTTTCATTCTGTCACTGTTGGTTCCCTGTGCATTTTTTCTTCATTAAACTTATTGTAGCCTGCATTTTTTCATCTAGTTTGTGACCAAAATCAACCAAGTCTGTGAGTATCCTGATCACCAGTGCTTTGAACTGTGCATCTGATAGGTTGGCTATCTCTTGGTCACTTAAAAGGATGGGTTCTGGGCCTTTCAATTCTTCTTCTGTTTGAGCCATCTTTTTGCTGCTGTTTTTTTAATGTCTTGTCAAGCTCCTGTAGTGAGGGGTGGGGCCTTAGGTGTTCGCCAGAGCTGGGCACCCCACTTGTTGGGCTGTGATGCTGTATGTGGGGGTGGGGTCCTAGAAGGAACAGTGGTACTTGCTCCACTCTCTGTAGGATCTCAGACCCTTCTGCCTCTTTCCACAAGCCAACTGGGCCCCTCTGGCACCAATTCTGGTGTGGGTGGGCCTGTGTACCCTAGGGGACCTTCCTTTTCAGTCAGTGACTCAAAGCTCTATTTCCTGGGGCTGGGACCCTGAGTTGGGCACAGTGCCTTGCTTCACAATGGCCGCCTCACTGGGTCTGCCAGTCGCCACCCCCAGGCCAGAGCCTGCCAGCCACTGCCGCTTGTTCACCCAGGGTCTGCCTTCTGCAGACTTCTATTTCCAGTCTGGTTCTGCAAGGTGGCACACAATATATTCTCCTACCCTGCCATCATCTTGTCCAGAATCTCTAGCAGTTTTCCTTGTATGATTCCTGATATAGATTTCTTGAAGTTGTATCATATTTCTAGTTGAGTTTATAAAAGCATTGTTAATCTTTTTTTCTCATATGCAGGACTAAAATATATATTGTCAATATTTTTTAAAGACTGTGGGAATAGGTACAGTCACATATTAAATTAACATTATGTTAAGTGTGGTAGGGCAAAGCTTTTTTTAAATTAACCGCTTTATTGAGATATAATTCACATGTCCTATACTTTAAACTATTTAAACTATACAATTCAATTACTCTTTGTATATTCATGGAGTTGTGAATATACAAGCATCATCACACTTTATTTTAGAATAGATTCATCATTTCTTCAAAACCTCTGTACCCATTAACATTTATACTTATTTTCTTCCACCTATCCCTGCCCTTGACAACCACTAATCATCTTTCTGTCACCATACATTTACCTATTGTGGACTCTTCATGCAAATAGAATCATATAAATGGATCTTTTATTAGTAATTTCTTTCACTTATCATAATATTTTCAAGGCTTATCCATGTTGTAGCATTTATGAGTTTATTACTTTTTATGGCCAAATAATATTCCACTATATTGTATAAACCACATTTTACTTAGCCATTCATCAGCTGATGGACATTTAGATGTTCCTACTTTTTGGCTATTATGAATAATATTTCCATGAACATTTGTGTACAAGTTTTTGTGTGAAGGTATGTTTTCATTTCTCTTGAGTATATACCTATAAGTATTGTTGGGTCATATGGTAACTCTCTATATAACCTTTGAAGAAACTTCCAGGCTGGCCCTGGCCAGGTGGCTCAGTTGGTTGGAGCATTGTCCTGTGCACCAAAACGTAGTGAGTTTGATCCCCAGTCAAAGCACATACCTAGGGTGTAGGTTCCATCCCCAATTGGTGCACATGTGGGAGGTGACTAATCAAATTGATGTTTTTTTCTCCCTCTTACTCTCTCTGTAAAATCAGTGAACATATCCTCAAGTAAGGATTAAAAATATAGAAACTTCCAGGCTGTTTTTCAAATAGATGCACCATTTTACATTCCCACCAACAATATAGAAAAGTTCCAATTTCTTCACATCCTTGCCAACACTTATCATTTTGTGTCTGTTGGATTATAGCTATCCTACTGAATGTGAAGTGATATCTCATGGTGGTTTTGGTTTGTATTTACCTGGTGGCTAATGATGAACATATTTTTATGTCCTTATGGACCATTTTGTATATCCCTGGAGAAATCTTAATCATATGTTTTGTCCATTTTTAAGTCAGCTTATTTCTTTTTTATTATTGAGTTATGTGTTCTTTATGTATTCTAGATATAAGACCTATAAGTTCCTTAATAAATATATGATTAGTGAATATTTTCTTCCATTCCATGGGTGTATTTGAAACACAAAACTCTTAATTTTTATCAAGTACAATTAATATATTTTTTCTCTTGTTGCTTCAGAACACAGCTTTTTGAACTTAAAGAAATGAATATTTTTGAGTGCCATTTACCTTCAGAGAAATGGTAGTAACATTTTAAAAATGTGATGTTGAATATGAAAGTACATTTTAACTTAGAAGTAAAGGATTATGGTTATTTGAAAACAGAATGTTTATTGCATAATGGACACAAAATGATAGCTCTCTTTCTAGTAAATATTAGACCCACCTTCATTGAAGGGATCTTTTATAAAATTCTTTATGGTAATGAATGAGCATGCATGTTGTAATATTTTTGTCAAATTATTGTGCAGTAGAGTATTGGCTTTGATATACACAATTCAGGAAAGTTATAGTTTCTCTCTGTTAATTTTACCTAATTCTTGGAGAGTGGGGCCAGTGTTCTGTGTATAGGGAGGAAAACTCTTTTGTGCTATTATGAGGCTATTTGTGAGGAGCATTCAGAAAGTCAGTTTTCCTTTTCTGAACTGACCAACAAGAGTAAAGGAAAGCAAATTTTGAAAACTTTTGGAGAAAAAAAGAACATGAAAGTCATGTTCTTTTGTCATCCCTTGACATTCATGCTACCCTGACAGAGCTAGAATAACAGGCCTACTCTGTGGTAGGGGTTTAGGTGTGTCTGGAATTTTTCTGTCAAAAAGATCCAAAGGTACTGAGGTTTGGTATGTGTGACAATATTTCATGCTTTAGAACAATTAGGTTAGCTCTGAGTTTCTAGATGCACTTGAATCAGACCATTTTTAAATTTACTTGGTTAAAATTGAAAAGTGAAAAAAAAAAGAACAGTTCAAATTCATGAGTGAAGGTTCTGTCCTATTCCATTCACCCATTATGGGGTGAATTGTGTTCCCTCTAAACTCACATGCTGAAGTTCTAACCCCCAGTACTACATCAGAATGTGACTCTATTTGGAGATAGGATCTTTAAAGAGGTAATTAAATTAAAACAAGGTCATTGGGATAAACCCTAATCCAATCTGATTCATGTTTGTTTGTTTTTTAAATTCTCACCTGAGAGTATATTTCTATTAATTTTAGAGAGAGAGTAAAGGAGAGATATGAGAAAGAAAGAGAGAAACATTGATGTGAAGAGAAACATTGATCAGCTGCCTCCCAGACATGCCCCCACCAGGGACTGGACCTGCTACATTTTGGTACACAGGATGATGCTACAACCACAGAACCACCTAGCCAGGGCCTGATTTATGTTTTTATAAGAAGAGGAAATTAGGACATCAACATGCACAAAGAAAAGACCATGTAAAAATAGAAGGAAAAGATAGCCATCTATAAGTCAAAGAGAGAAGAAGAAATCAACAATGACCTTGAGCTTCTAGCTTCCAGAAATGTGAGAAAAGAAATCTCTGGTTTTTAATTCCTCCCCCCAGTTCCACTCTGCTCCCCAGTCACTGGTGCTTGTTATGGTACCACTGTAAGTATACAAAATTATATCAGTGAGAAATTGTAACCCACTCCACATTCTTTTGACATTGTTTCTGTAAGTGCTGACTGACTTATATGTAGCTTGTAGATAAACATCATGTTTATATAAGAATCCTAGGAACCCAGGCAGCCCAACTCTGGGAGATTTGCTGACCTTTCACTGTGGAGCCAGGATGACATGAAGACAGGATGACTAAACCAGGACAACACAAACTGGACCATCACTTGTTTTATTGGAATGGACTGTGCTCATCTGCACATACAGAACTTTTTACCCCTCCTTCCTTGATCTCTTTGTTCTGTTACCCTCTCCTCCCTTATAAAATCTTCTCTCTCCACTGAGATGTGGAGATGGGCTTTGAGACAAGAATCCCCTGTCTTCTCAGAAGATGGGCTTTATGACATGAATTCTCCATCTTCCAGATGGTCACCATCTGCAAATAAACCATTTTCCTTCACCTGTCTTTTGAGGATTGGCTTTTGTAGTGGCAGACAGCTGTACCTGCATTTGGTTACACTGCTAGAAAACTAATACACCATCTATTTTCACCCACTTCTGAGACAAGTATATATATTTTTCCCCTTGGAAATTAGGAAAATATAAGAATAAAGAGAATGCAAATCAATTTGTATAAATGTGATCGGTACTGATTGCTTTAAGCAAAGGTATTTATATTTCTACTTGATATTTGAAAAGTATTTATAAAGTTATTTTATTTTTATTTTCACAATTGATCATTAAAAGAAACAAGTGAGGTAGTTATTGTTGTTAGCCACTGTTTACAGAGGAGATATCCAAGCTATTTCCCTAAGAAAGTCAGCCAGTAGGGAACAGGGAGTTGTGCCCAGTTCTTTGATCTTGAACCCCTTTCTCCCTCACATCAGTATTATATTTCTGGAAATAATAGCTGGTTATGTTTCTGGGAAATGCACTGCAAACTGAAATAAGTCTAATTTATATTCTATGTATATATGTTTTTAAATATTTATTTATGTTATAATGAAAGTTATAATGTGAACTAAGTGCTTGATTCTCAAATGATTATACAAAGAACAAAAATTCCATATGTGATCAAGTCCGAGTTATGTACCTCTATAGTATACAGTGAAAATAAGAGTATGATACCTGCTTTTATAAAATTTAATTTTTAACATAATCCCCGGGAGAGTGCCTGTGCAGAATGGGATGAACAGCTAGAGATTTTGTGGAAACATCAGGAGATTCCTGACTTTCAGTTTTTTCTTAAGGATAAGGGCTGGAGTGACCCATGTGGAGCGATGCTGCCAGGTTAAGGAAGGTCACCTGAAGTCTTGTCGCTGGGACATATGTCTTCTCGTTAGGATCTGTCGGGGGCAGGTGTAATGCTTGGGTGTCTGTGCTGGCTATTGTGACGCTGTGGATAAAATTAGAGCTTGGACATCTCTGGCTGAACTTATGTTTGTGGAAGGAAGCCTTATCTGTCCTTGGATCTTAAATTTAGCCAAAGGATAAACATCAGACCTGGGCCATTTGATGTAGAATACTACTTCCCTATAGAAAACTATTCCCTTCCACTAAGCAGCACAAAATGGCAGAACTTAATTCCAAGGTAGGAGCCATGTGCACAGTGAGGTCCTTCTGAGTGCAAATGAAACATTCAACTCTAGTCCACAGCCTCCCTGGAAAACCTGCTCCTGCTTTGCTGAAAGGGTAGGAAAATAGGTATAATCAGTGAGCTGCTTTCCTGCAGCCCTAATAGCTATGGCCCCACCCATGGCTGCCCAGTTTTCTGATGATCTAATAGCAGTGAGCTTGTTTTCCTCTTTTAAACCATACTGAGCACACTGGATGTGAAACTGAGACCATCCATGTAAGGAGTCTTTGGCCATCTGTGCCTCATTCTACTGAAGCAAGAAGGATTGTTTTGTTTGTATTTTTTACTTTTGTTTTGTTTTTTAGAGAGTCCTTGTCCTGAGCCTACACCTGGAAGGAAGGATGGCCATAGATATTTTTTGTAGGTTGAGTTTGTAGCTGTATGTAGACCATGGCAACAGGTTGGGATCTGCAGGTGGCTTCCGGTGACAATCAGCAATTTTTCTATGGAGGTCTAACATTTCCTCTGGGCCTTATAATAAGGAATATACATGTATCTTTGATGTCCATTTAGAAACTGTGATTGGATGAAGAGGTGATTTGTCATGTTGCCTTTTCTGTGTCCTTATGATAAGTCTTATAACAACCAAGCTAGAGGGGAAATTTAGGACTTTGTGAACAAGGAGTTCACTCAGGCAAGGTCTTCACTGTATTTTACTTCATTTTAAGTATAAAGAAAACCAAGAAGCAAACCAACAGACAACAACTCCAAAAAAACAGTATAAACTCATTTAAGGCCACTTGGTCATTTTTCTAAGTTTTTCCCTTCCCTTCCCTTCCCTTCCCTTCCCTTCCCTTCCCTTCCCTTCCCTTCCCTTCCCTTCCCTTCCCTTCCCTTCTCTTCCCCTTCCTTCTCTTTTCTCTGCTGTCTGCAATCTATCTTTCTTCTATTTATCTAAATTTTGGGGAAAACAAAAGAGGCACAGATGTCCCTCGCTCCACATTTTCAGTGGGAAAACTAGCCTGTTGCTTGCTGTGAAATCTCACTGCATTGACCTTTTGACAAACTTTTGAGCCTGAGACAAGTGATCCAGTTGTATCCTATTTTCTATAGCCCTGGTGGAAAGAGGGGTAGATTTTTAAAAGAGAGAAAGAATGATAGGTCCAGCTTCTCTGTGGAAAATGAGACCAAAATAGCACTGATAGAGTATCAATTGTTTTCAAAATTTCCAAAAGAAGGCAATTTCCTTCAATAGGGTCCTAGCTTTTCCTTTTTTTGAGATTCAGATTTGGTATGTTTTTGTCTGTTTGCTTTTTAATGACAATAATCTGGAATTAAGTATCATACTAGATTGAACTTCTAATGGAGTGTCACTCAACCTGATTGGCATTCACATTTTATAGTCTTTCTCTGGCCTACATAGGAAATGAATATTTAGCTAGCTTGAGAGTTTAATTAAAGGCTAATATTTATAGTCTTTTTAGTTTAATAATTTGATTGCCAGTGAAGTTGTCTTTTCCCTGCTCTTTATTCTCAGTGAATAGGTCAGTATCCTTGAATGTCAGAAACTGTAACATGCTCATAGTCTGAGACTGGATTCTCATGAGAAAAAGTGCAGGAGAAACAGGAAATGGGACCTTGGGAGTCTGTTCTCATGGCATGGACTCAGAGGAAACAATGGGATGGGTTCATTCTTTTTCAAAAAATTTCAATTGACTTTCTTCTTTGATGATCTTTCTTTCTCCTGACACTTCTACCCACCATGATCCTCTACTGGGGATAGGAAGCAGGATATTTTCACAAAGCTTTCATCCTTTGAGGAGCTCTTTCTCTAGCCAAACCCTCATTTTCCATTCCAGTTACTCAAGTACCCTGTGGCTTCCTGCCAGAATTTCTTTGGCTATCTGAAACTATCCTGCTCACATTTTATACAAAGAAGGGGATAAAGAAACCCTCTAATCTATATACTGTATTTTGCTGTGTATAATGCCCATGTTTTTGTGAGTGTTATATAGGGGATTATTATACCCATTATTATACCTATGGTGTGTAATCATTATAGCCATGTATAATATTCACCCTTATTTACCCTAAAAAATTTGGACAAAAAGTGCTCATTATACACAACAAAACACAGTAAAGTCTTAAATTGCTTTTAAATATTACAACATAAAATGCTAAACACCACTTGAAATATCAGTTATACTTTTTGAATATATTTTGTTAATTATGCTATTACAGTTGTCCCATTTTCCCCCATTTATTCCCCTCTGCCCTGCATACCCCTTCCCACACACATTTGTGCCCCCCCCCCAGTTCATGTCCATGGGTTGTACATATAAGTTCTTTGGCTTCTCCATTTCCTATACTATTCTTAACCTCCCCCTGTCTATTTTGTACCTACCATTTTATGCTTCTTATTCCTTGTAACTTTTCTCCCATTCCCCACCTCCCTGCTGATAACCTTCCATGTAATCTTCATTTCTGCGATTGTGTTCTTGTTCTAGTTGTTTGTTTTGTTTTTGTTTTTGATTCAGTTTTTAATAGTTGTGAGTCTGTTGTCATTTTATTGTTCATAGGTTTTTGTCATCTTCTTTTTCCTAGATAAGTTTCTTTAATGTTTCATATAATGAGGGATTGGTGATGATGACCTTTAACTAGACCTTATCTGAGAAGCACTTTATCTACCCTTCCATTCTAAATGATAGCTTTGCTGGATAGAGTGATCTTGGATGTAGGTCCTTGCCTTTCAACATTTTGAATACTTCTTTGCAGCCCCTTGTTGCCTGCAAGATTTCTTTTGAGAAATCAGCTGATAGTCTTATGGGAACTCCTTTGTAGGTAACTCTCTCCTTTTCTCTTGCTTCTTTTAATATCCTTTCCTTCTCTTTAATATTGGGTAATGTAATTATGATATGCCTGGGTGTGTGCTTCCTTGAATCCAAAGTCTTTGGGACTCTCTGAACTTCCTGGACTTCCCGGAAGTCTATTTCCTTTGCCAAATGGGGGAAGTTCTTCACTATCTATTCAAATACATTTTCAATTTCTTGCTCTTCCTCTTGTTCTTCTGGTACCCCTATGATTCAGATGTTGGAACATTTAAAGCTGTCCTGGAGGTTCCTAAGCCTCTCCTCATTTTTTTTTGAATTCTTGTTTCTTTATTCTGTTCCGGTTGAATGTTTATTTCTTCCTTCTGCTCCAAATTGTTGATTTGAGTCTCAGTGTCCTTCCTGTCACTGTTGGTTCTCTGTACATTTTCCTCTATTTCACTTTGCATAGCCCTCACTTTTTCCTCTATTTCATGACCATACTCTACCATTTCTGTGAGCATCTTGATTACCAGTGTTTTGAACTGTACATATGATATGTTGGCTATCTCTTCATTGCTTAGTTGTATTTTTTTTCTGGAGTTTTGAGCTGTTCTTTCATTTGGGCCATTTTTTTTCGTCTTGGTATGCCTGTTATGTAGTAAGTGGTGGAGCCTTGGGCATTTTCCAGGGTGGGGCAAGCCATGCCACTGACTTGTGGAGCTGTATGTTGGGGAGTGGTCTGAGAGGGAACAGTGGCACTTACTTAGCTCTCTGCCAACTTTCAGTCATTTCCTCTGCTTCCCATAAGCAAATTGGGCCCTTCTGGTGCTGATTTCCAGGTGGGTAGTTCTGTGCATGTCCTAGGACCCTGTGGGCCTGTACAAGGAACTCTCCTATGAGGCTCAGAATTTTTCCCGCTACCTTATCCACCACAGGCTTTTTTCAGTACACTGGAACCCTGGGTTGTGCAGTCTGTCCCAACCACCAATTGTTTCTCCAGGTTTATCTGCATGTGAATGTATGACTTCCCACTCTGTCAGTTGCTGCCTTGCCATGAGTCTTCTCCACCCTGGCTGCCCGTCTCCACACCCTCTACTTGTCTGGATGAATGTTTCTTCTTTAACTCCTTGGGAGTCAGACTTCCATACAGTTCAATTTTCTGTCAGTTCTGGTTGTTTTTTGTTTTTAAATTTGTTGTCCTTCTTTTGGTTGTGCAAGGAGGCACACTGTATCTATCTATGCCTACATCTTGGTCAGAAGTCCCTAGTTATACTTTTAATGTCAGGAAGGACCCCAACAAAACCATGAAAGGAAGGTAACATTCTTTCTAGGGCAGAAGTCCTCTTGCAGGAGGTGCTTGGACACTGGAGAATTCAGGGTAGATGAGACCTGTGCCCAATGCAGAGAGCTGGCTGGGAAGGAAATTTAACAATGTGATTATTGTTACTTTGTATAATGAATGTTTCTGGTAGCTGATAGAGAAACTCCAGTGAGTATCTCTATTGCTTTTCAACTTGCCAATATGCTTAGGGTTCTGCAGAACCAATGACCAATGAGGTTGCTCATTTGTGGTGGCTAACTAGTCAAGATGGATGCAAAGGGAGTAGCATTCTTTATTCAGTTTATAAACTTCTGACTAGTTGTTCTCAGTGTCCTAAGCCTTGATTCTCAACCTTCCAATACATTTGTGAATGTTAAGCTAGAAAACACTTTTCTAGCTTAAATAGTTGTCCATTAGAGATATCCAGCTTCCTTCCACTTCAATCCTATTGAGACTCTCTTTGCAACATTATCTCAACACCAGCCTTGAAGAAGCAAACAGCTCCCCAGCTTACATCCCTGTCCTCAGGCATCTCTGGCACACACCATAAACTACAGTGGGTTTGAAAATCTGTCAGATACTATAACATGCTTTGTTAAACTAATATTTCTATGTAACAGTGCTATAAATTAAAATCTTCTTTCAGCTTAATTTAATTAGTTTATACACAGTAGTTTAGGAGGAAATCAGCCTTCTCTATTCTTTGACTTAAAATGCAATTTTTGATGCTTGAATAAAGGTCTCTGTATTTCCCTAACCTGAGAGTAACTTTCTTTCCCAAACTTCTTTGTAATAGTATCTGGAAAGCAGTGGAAAATTTAGAATGTTCAAAATGTACAGTTGAGAATTTGAGAATCTACAAAGATAATTTTACAAAACACCATTTAACTTGAACTCAGACATAATAAAAAGAATTGTCCATATCACTTATCTTTTCCTCTCCTACTATGTCCCTATCTATAATTTAATTCCACAAATCAGTTTTAAAGGGGAAGGCCATTTCTCAGCTGGGGCCCTGCACATGGCAACTGAGCTTTGTGTATTTATGGTATTATTCTGCCCCACCAAAACATGCAACTGGTGCAACTTGTAAAATTCGATATTGAGTTTTCAGAGAACTTCCTAATTCTTTCTTGAAGGGAAGTTATCGTCACTTTAAAAAAAAAAAAAAGTGAATGGGGCTAAACTTTTTTACAGCCAAGCAAGACTTTCCTCCTGCTCAAATTCTCCATGCCCTCTTGATAACTGGAAAAGAGCCATGTGAAAACCAGTGTACATTTTAGCACTACCCATTGATCCCAACTCAGATCTAATCACTGTAAGAATGTGTTTGCTGGTATTCCTATTGGTTGCTGAACTATATGTTCAAGTTTGCTCAACTAGATAAACTGGTTGGTCATATTGCTCTTACTTATTTGCTTTAGGATTATAACTGAATTTATATCTCTCAGATTACTGCTGTAGGAATATCACTAATGGTTATGGGTGGCTTTATCACTTGTAAAACAGTATCAATTGAACTACAATTCTAGAGCAAGTAAACCTGAATGCCATTTCCACAGGCAAGAGAGAAGCTCTGAAGAAACACTTTCTGAGAGAATGTGATCAAATGCAAATCCCACCTCTCCTCTTCTGTTTCCTTTTATGCCTTTTCCCAACCCAAGCAACTCAAGCTCCAAAAGAGAGAGAAGAAAGGCTGTATCCCAAAAAATACTGACTGTGCACTGTTGCAAAAGCAAAAACGCTTTACTTTCCACTAGAAAAAAATACAAATTAAGATTTTATGACAATAGAAATTTTATATAGAAACTGATTTGAATATATATTTTTTTCTCTAAACTAAGGAGATCTAAAGAAAGTATTTTGTGGCTTTCCATTGGAACTATTTTACTCATCAAATCAGATACCCTTTCTGATCCTAATCTTTTCTTCTAGAAAGAATAATATCACATATGGTAGGACTGACACAATTGACATTGGGAGAACATCACATTGCAGACACATCCAGGAGAGTTGTGAAGTGTCCTTCAGATGCCCACATCAACCTGTCAGCATGGATGAAATAAGTTATCATGGCAGGATTTGTTTTGATGACCTGGTGAAGTGGGATTAGAAAAAATATTGCACTCAAAGTCCACCTTAGGTGATCATGGGATCTTAAACATAGTGCTAAATTCAGGCCACAAATTCTTAAAATATTATTTTGCTCTAAGGAAGTCATCTAGACATAGGATGACCTACTAGCTCAGTCTTGAGCTAGTTTGCTCAAGACTGATGGATTTCCAAGGAAAGAGGGACTTCCAGTGTTTAAAACAGGAGCAGTTACAGGCAAACTGGGACAAGTTGGTTACTCTGGAAGGTCACTCACATTGTTTACAAAAGTGTTTCAGATTATAAAGAAAGCAGCAAGTTAAAAATTCTCATAAAGAATTCTCAGAAAACAAGAATATGTCTATGAGAAATACTGAGCCAGAACATGATAATGTTTACTTTTAGGCAAACATACTCACTTCTTATGCCATTCATTCATTCATTCACTCACTCACCCATTCATCCATTCATTCCAACACTGGCCATTTGTAGGAGACTGTTCTGCATGGCGTGGGGCCAGCTTCTACTTGGAGATTTAGCACAGGACCCACACCCACGGATAGGTTCTCCCATGGGGAATCAGGCCTGCAATGTGCCTAGGCCACTTTGAGTCTTGCTCGTGCTAAAATACTCCCTCACCCTGAATTGAGGACATTTACTGCAAAATAACTTCCTAAAATCCATACTAAACCTTCCAAGGATGAGTGTAACAGGTTCAACCACTTTCGCCTTTTCATTTGCAAATATCCCTCCTCTGTGATGTGATTAGCAGCATTAGCTCCTCTGTTTTCTGTAAAAGGTAACCACCTCAAGTAAACCTATACATAGTAAATGAGGACCATCATGTAATGTACAGAGAAACCTAATAAAGGGTGGTCATGGCAAGGGTCAAGGCTTTGCTCCCCTTGAGAGAAAAAACATGCTGTCCCTTTTCCTCCACCAGACTTGATAGTCCGTGTGAATGTCTCATTTCATCCATAATGACATGGACATGGCGGGCTGGTGTCTGCATCAGCCATTTAGTTCCCACTGTGGGCCAGGTGCCTTGTTTAACTGTGCAGTACAACAATGATTAGAGCTACGGGATCCAGCCATCAGTGCATTCCAGGTGGCTGCCTCTTAGTCCTTGAAGAAAGGACTGTCTTCCTGAGCCTATTGCTTCTGTTTGTTTTCACACAAACCATTTTATTAAACAATTGACCTTAGTAAAACTATTTACTCATTTTTGTTTATTTGTCAATTTGTTTTTTGGACTGTTTGTACAAAGAGAAAAGAGATTTATTTTGCCAAAGGAAATCAAGGAAGGCATTATCTGTCCTGGCCAGACAATGGATTAGTGATCAGAATTATGTGGATTACAGGTCCTTCTGGCATATCATGTCTCTGACCCTATCAGTAAAATGAGGAAAATACTATGTGTCCTTTTCCTCCTCCTAGAGATGTAACAGATTCTAAAAGAGAAACATTCATGAAAGTACATAATACACTATACTCATATAAGTGCTCTGAAAAGTACTGTGCTTATGCAGCCACAAAATCTTTATGGAGATGATAATATGCAAACTAGGTGTTAAAGAATAGGTAAGATTTTGTTAAAGAGTTTTTTCTTACAATGAGAATTCTGGAATGTTATTTCATAAATTACAGAAATATAAAAATAAAATAGCCTGGTCACCAACACAGCTGGTATGCAAGAACTCTTCACTTATTTCACTCAGACAAAAGCCTGGGCAAGACTATGGTCATTGCCACCACAGGGCCATCCCAGAATGGGTACATCAGGTTCTGACCTCTGCCCTTTTTCAGCCCAAATGCTTCTCAAACCTCCATGAGGCCTTCATGGCCATCCAGTTATAACTAATCTGGAGCCTCCAGTTCTGGGCTGCTGATGACAGAGCAGAGAGACCCAAGAGAAAACAAGCAGGGTAGCCAAGCCATCACACAGAAGAGCTAAGTGAGGAGCTTGGCAACATCTGGGCCCAGGTAGGGCACCTCCCTGGGTCTCTGTGAGATGAAGGGGAGCAGAGGGCATCAGGCATGGGACTGCCTCCAGTTTGAAGAGTCTGTGCTCAAGCACCATCATTCTATTCTTTTATGAACATTTGTGGATATAATTTGCAAATTGAAAAACAAAACCTCATAATCAGCTTTTTATTATGGTCTAAATAACTTCTACCCCAAGTTCCAACAGAAGAAGAATCACTTTCCATTTTACTAGAGAGTAATTAATTAAGAGAAAGGAAAACTTTGTTAAGCTAATTGCTAATAGGAGAGAAGGAGAAACTAACAATTACAATGCTCTGAAGCCCCGGAAACAGTAGGCCACCTCATAGTGGCCTCTAGTGTTGGGCTCAGCTAACTCTGCTGATCCTTGGAAGATGCCATGACAGTTTCCACTCACAAGGAGCTTGTGGAGGAAGAAAGGAACTTTGATGTAAGAACGTCTGAGACAGACAGCAGAGCAATCAAGTATTAGGTTTCCTTTTCCTTCCAGATTACATATCTATAATTATTTCCATTGAATGCCCTCAATCTCTGATATTCTCCAAGCACTTTAGAGTCCACATGCAGTCGTTTTAGTGGAGATTCTTCACCAGGTAGAAAGCATAACCTCTAATCATATGCTCTGCCTTAGCTACATCTATCTAATTTTCTATCTAAATCTATTGTTTTATCAGATCTGCTTTTGTGCCTTAATTTCTATATTGAGATGGTCCTTTCATCTAAAGCTTGATTCTGGTCAATAGCTTTTTCAGTTTACTTGAAAACTCTGCTTTTGTTTGTAATTGTTATATGATTTTCAAGTCTTTATTTTTGCAACAAACTTTGAAAAAATACCCACAAATTATGACAAATCCTACTTTTGAGAAAACACTTTCAGTGACGTCAGAAGGCTTCCCAAAGTCTAATTCTCAAAACAGAAAGTGGCAGAATGAGGTTTGGAACCCAGTTCTTTCTGTTCCAAATTCTGTACTTCCCAGTTTCTCACCTGTGTTGAAATAGAAGCCTATTGGTATCTCTTTTTCTCCTTTCATTTAAAATATTAATCTTGAAGTTTTGGAAAACAAAGTTGGCAATATATAAATGTCCCCAGTTTTTCAGTCATTTAAATAGGAGTGAGTGCCTTGGCCATTTTACCCAGTAAAATGTACCCAGTTATAGTTGAGTAAATAATGGGTACTATGTATGGAGTTCTTTCTATCTGAAGGCATCTTGCTAAGCCTTTTATTTGTATTATCTCATCTCACAGGCACAAGAACCCTATCATGTTATGAAGGTAGCTCTATTCTGTTGAAGAGGAATATCAAGAAATAAAAAGATTAAATAGCAGGAGTTTGAATCTTAGTGTGTCTTACTCAGAGCCAATGACAGGTAGACTTTCAGTGACAAATGTCATCAGAATCAGACCCAGGATCCCAGATGAAGATGTTCAGTGGAATGTTGAAATTGGGGAGCTGGGAAAAAGGGACGTAGGTCAGGTTAGGGAGAAATCTGCATAGGGATGGCAGCTGCATTTCTAGTGGTGAATGTAATTGTGCAGGGATGGAATATAGGAGAAGAGTTTTTCTGAGGTATGACTTTTCTTTCATGATGAAGTGTATTTCAGTGCAATATGTTTCAGGATTTCTCACAAACAAAAGCCTTTAAAAATCATCATTCTTAATATTCATATCATCTTTATTAAAGCACATTCCATTTCTGTGAAAGAATAAGAACCCCTTGACCGAGTTTCCTTCCTACTTCCTTTTTATTTAAGAAGGGTTTGGCCTTTCACAATGAGAAAGAGTAAATAGCTATCCTGTGCTTTCCAAATGTCTAAATGATCATTTTTACCTGTCTATATTATTTATCATAAACCTCACAGAATGACTTCCCCAAATAAGTAGAAAACATCCAGCTGCTTAATCCTAAATCCAAGCCAAATTCATTATAAACAGAAAGACAAACTCTTAGAGACCAAATTGACAGCCCTTCCCTTCTTAAGATAAAACAAGGTAATGGGACTTTCAGTATTTTTGAAATCCAGGCCTTAATCATCCTGAGAGTAGAGGCAGCTGATATTAGTCATGTCTAATTACAATTGTTCTGTGCCATTTAGTTTCTAATGACTGTCATTGCACCATTTCCTACATAGTGGTTGTTCAGTTTGCCTGAATCTATCATCAAGCTTTCAAGCTTTCTCAATTCAAAGTAGCAATAATTATAACTCCAAAGCCAAAAGCAGTATCAAAGTAAGGTTAAGTAAACACCATAAAGTTATTAGGAATAAAATCTGCAAACTTAGTAATATTATTCATAGACCTTCAGGAGAATCTGGATGTTACATAAGACTTTTTAAAACAGTAGAAATTAAAAGTTTAGGATGATATGGATGGATATGTATGACTGGGGGCTTTGGTGAAATGATAAAGTGAGGCTGCAAACTAGCTCCCAGACCTTCTGCTTTAAGGTCATAGGTTCAAATCCAGCTCCTACAAGGTAAAGATGAGACTATTTTTAGAAGATCCCCAGTGATTTGCCAAAGAATGACTCTCAGTACTGTTCTCCCTGAGTTCTCCTAAAAGCAAACTGGGCTGGAGAATAGAAACAAAAAGAAATGTAAGTCTATGTTGTGAGCAAAAAGTCTGCCATTTTTGCTAATGATTTTATCTAAGGAGGGGAAATGAAATTGTGTTGTTTTAGCCAACTCTTGCCCTTTACTTATGAATGTTTCTTAACCAAATCAAACTTCAGCCCACACCCTGGAAGGACAAAGAAAGGTATGACTGTTGGACCACCCCCTGGCCTATTTTTTCCTGAATAGTCAGAGAATTTCTTGCTCCAGAGTTATAAATCTTATTCCTTGAGAATGCTTAAAATTTAACATTTAATTAATGTTACTATTATAAATTTTATTAATGTTTAAATAAAATTTAATATCAGTGAAGGAGCCTTGGACTTGAGCTCCCTCACTCTATCCCTGCACACTACAGAGAGGGGCTCAGTGCCATTTGGTGACATGCATGTGCTTGTATTTCAGTGTACACACACACGTATGATGAGTGTATCTGTATGAGGCACACATCCACACATGACTGACTGAGCAAGTGCATCTCAATGTTGTAGACTAACATAATATAGTTATCTGAAATTTATTCAGTTTTTTATTTCACTAGTTCCTTGAGAAATATTTTTAGGCAGTATGATCAAAGAATTAACTTTTATGTGTTCAAACAGGTTTAGCACAGACTGTCCTTGAAGATAAAATAATAACCCTTCCCCCAAGTAAAGTCTCTTTCCTTTTAAAAAATTTTTCTAAGCTTCTTGAAATTCAAGTGATTTTATGAATTTATTTCTCATATCCCCAGTGAAGCACAGAATAGATTGCACATTTCTCTTACCATTTCCACACCTCAGACTCCTGAAGACTGGTTCAGGAAAAACACCAGGACTATTTGTGGAGTGAACATTTAATACTTCTCTGTATACTCTATGCATTATCCTTTAAGAGTGTGGAAGAAGGTAGGCCCACTATCTACACACATACACACACACACACACACTATCATACGTTGGTACTTGTTGGCTTTAGAACTCATCAAACCCTGTAGTTATTTCATTTTTTTAATTTTTTTATTTTAAAAATTACTACAAATAATTTTAATGTGCACTAAACATGATAAAATAATAACAGCTAACATTCCTTGAGCTTATAATGTGTGACACATACAATTATTGCATTTTATACATTGTCATATCTAATCTTCATAACCTTTAAGGTAAATACTGTTATCATCTCCATATTACAGAGGCAAAACTGAGGCTTGGAAAGATTAGGTAACTGGGACTGGTTTATGTTCAGTCTTAAAATATATTATTTTTTTTGTCTTTCTTTTTTTTTTGTCCATATGATCTCGCCTCTAACAGGAACCTAAACAACAAAACAAAGAAACAAGTAAATTATAACAAAAGACACTGAAATAGAGGACAGGTTGTCAGTGACCAGAGGGGAGAGGGGAGGGAATTTCAGGGGAGAAGGGAAGGGTTTACAGGAACAAATATAGAGGACACATGGACAAAACTAGGGGGGTTGGAAATGGGAGGGAGGAGGGGAGGGATGGGTGGGTGGGCTGGAATGGGAATAAAGGATAGAAACTGTA
>CM052542.1:87309754-87326258 GCA_028533065.1 Trachops cirrhosus | reverse complement strand
TAGAGGACAGGTTGTCAGTGACCAGAGGGGAGAGGGGAGGGAATTTCAGGGGAGAAGGGAAGGGTTTACAGGAACAAATATAGAGGACACATGGACAAAACTAGGGGGGTTGGAAATGGGAGGGAGGAGGGGAGGGATGGGTGGGTGGGCTGGAATGGGAATAAAGGATAGAAACTGTACTGAATAAACTAAAAAAAAAGATAGTCATTGAATTTTGATGAGAAAAAAATGTTTTAGCACTCAGCACTTGCTTGCCACTTGTCACCCCTCTTGTGAAACAGAGGCCGTCACAAGTCACAAGGTCTGGAACAAATTAATGATTAGTACCAAGGTACCACTGTATATATATAGTGCACCTGCCCACACTGCACTGAGTGTTCAGCAGTTTTTGACCAAAAACGACATGACCTCCTTGATCCACCCTCCCTATGAACACAAGTGACTTCTTTTTTGTTTCCCTATATGAAAAAGGTCATCAAAGGGAAATGTTTTGCCAATTTGGAAGAGGTGAAACAAACAAAACATGGGAGAAGCACTAAAAGACAATAAGATCAATGATTTCAAAACTGTTTTGAGCAGTGGAAAAACCATCTCAGTAGGTATATTGCATCAAATAGAGAGTACTTTGACGGTGACTGAAGATTAAACATGTAAGAATAAATACACAATTTTAATAAGTTAATTCCATTTGGGGGGATCATATATGTTTATATATACACAAACGTTTATTATAAAATTCACATAAAATAAAATTTACTCTTTTAACCATTTTTATACTTGTTCAGGTATACAGCATAATGATAGACAATTATGTAATTTATGAAGTGATCCCCCTGATAATTGTAGTACCCACCTGGCACCATACATAGTTATTACAATATTATTGACTATACTCCCCATGCTATACATTATAACCCTGTACTTCCTAATCCCTTTATCTTTTGCATTCATCCACTTAGCCCCCTTTCATTGACAACTCTCAGTATTTTTCACTATATCTATGAGTCAGTTTCTGGTGTTTTTTCTCATTTATTTTATTCTTTAAATTCCACATATAAGTAAAATTATATGGTATTGTTTTTATCTGTCTGACTTATTTCACTTAGCATAATACCTTCTAGGTCTATCTATGTTGTTAAAAAATGGCAAGATTTCATTTTTTTGTAGTAATACTTCATTGTACTTATATAGCACCTCTTCTTTATCTAATCATCTATTGATAGACACTCGGGTTACTATATCTTGGCTATTGTAAATAATGTTACAATGAACATAGGGGTACACATATCTTTTTGAATTTGAATTTTGGATTTATTCAGATTAATTCCCAGAAGTGAAATTGCTGGGTCATAAGGTAGTTCTAATTTGATTTTTTTGAAGAACCTCCACATTGTGTTCTATAGTGCTGTACCAATCTGCATTCCCACCAACAGTGCACAAGGATTCCCTTTCTCCACATCCTCTCCAACACTTGTTAGTTAATTTTTTGATGATAACCATTCGGACAGGTGTGAGGTGATAATCTATCTCATTGTGGTTTTAATTTGCGTTTCCCTGATTATTAGTAAAGTTGAACATCTTTTTGCATATGTTGCCCATCTCTATGTCCTCTTTGGAGAAATGTCTTTTCAGGTCCTCTGTCCACTTTTAATTGGATTATTTGGGGGTTTTTTGGGGGGATGTTGAGTTGAATGAGTTTTTATGAATTTTGGATACTAACCCTTTATCAGATGAATCATTGGTAAATATTTTAATCAGTATATTGTCTTTCTGTTTTATTGATGATTTGCTGTTCAAAAACTTTTTCATTTACTGTATTTCCATTATTTATTTATTTTTTTGTTTCCCTTGCCAGAGGAGATATATTACTAAGAGCCATGTCAGGGAATTCACTGCCTATATTTTCTTTTGGAAGTTTTATGGTTTCAGATCTTATGTTTAAGTCTGTAATCTATTTTGAGTTTATTATTTTATATTTTATAAGAAGGTGGTCTAGTTACATTTATTTTGCATGTATCCTTCAAATTTTTCCAACACCATTTATTGAATAGACTGTCTTTATCCCATTGTATGTTCTTGCTTCCTTTGTCACACATTAACTGATCATGTTGGCATGGATTTACTTCTGGGTCTTTATTCTTTTCCACTTGTCTATGTGTCTGTTTTTACTCAGCAAAGTAGCAGGATATATGATTAATACTCAGAAATGGGTTGCATTTTTATACACCAATGATGAACTATCAGAAAGGTAAATTAAGGGAACAGTCCCACTTAAAATTGCATCAAAAATACCTGGGAATAAATTTAACTAAGGAGGTAAAAGTCATGTACTAGAAAGATTATAAAACATTGAGTAAAGGAATTGAAGAAGATACAAATAAATGGAAGCTTCTAGTGTGCTCATGGATAGGGAGAATTAACATCACTACTATCCAAAGCAATCTATAGATTCAGTGAAATCCTCATCAAAATACCAATGGAATTTTTCACAGGTCTAGAACTAATAACCCTAAAATTTATATGGAATCACAAAAGACTCTAAATAACCACAGCAATCTTGATAAAGAACAATGTTGGAGGTATCATGCTATCTGATATTGAATTATATTAGAAGGCTGCAATATCAAATTATACTACAGCAAGATACTGGCATTTTAACTGTTTTTAATGATACATTTTAGTGGCATTAGGTACATCCACATTGTTGTACAAACATCATCCATTTTCAGATCTTTTTTTAGCTTTGCAAAACTGAAAGTCTGTACCCATTAAACACTAACTCCCCATTCCCTGCTTTCTATATCCTTTTCAGCCACAATTCAACTTTCTGTCTCTATGAATCTGACCACTCTAGGTACCTCATATAAGTGGAATCATCTGGTTTTTATCCTTTCATTACTGCCTTATTTCACTTAGTATAATGTCTTCAAAGTTTACCCATGTTATACCACATGCCAGAATTTAACTTCCTCTTTAAGGCTAAGTAATACTCCATTGTATTATATACCACATTTTGTTGGTGCATTCATTTATTCACTGCCAGTTTTTGTAAACAAAGTTATTTTAGAAAAACAGCCATGTCCATTGGTTTATACATTTATGTCTGTGGCTAAGCAGAATTGAGTAGTTGTGAAAGAACTTTATGGAGTAAATTTTTTATAGGAAAAGAAATTTTTTGTGCTGACACAGAGAAAAATTGTTTTAAAGGCCTCCTAGTCAAAATCTATTCCCTTCAGTACTGCTGTCCACACTGACAAAGCTCAGCCAAGTGGGCATTCTTTATATTTGATCTGAGGTCTGTCCCCCTTGGGTGGAACCCAGAGTGACTTCCAAATAGGGGTATAGGCAGCACCTGCTTTTTAGTAGTGGCTTGAGGAGTACTTTGAAAGCTCCCTCTGACACAAATTTGTTTCTATTAGCTTTTTCTTAGCTACATTAGAATGTCTGTGTGGTTTTCTACACAATTATGCAAGGAACTTAGCTAGTAACTTGAACAGAAGCAACCAAAGTGGGTAATTTTGTTTCCTTGCTCCCCAGCATGTTCCTTCACAGACATCTGCGCTCCACAAACTGCAGTACCGGTTCCAAGGGCCTGGATTTGTAAGTCATGTGGAAGATGAAGGCCATTTATCCTCGCTGTGCATGGAGCTTCCTGTGTTACAAGAGTGACCCTTCCTGCAGTCTCTAGCTTGCCCTCTGGGCTCATGCTTTCTTATAAAGTCCCCATCTGAGAAATGGGCTCCACACTACAGTTCCAGATGGTTCATGGCAGACACTTCTAAACCCCTCTTTTGTTACTGAAAAACTTGAAATTACAATGTGGGCTGCCTTATGGTAAGTTTGCTAGGAAAGTATATTTTTAAGATACAATTCATGGACCATGAGCTTTAATAAAATTTCCTGCCAATTCAGCCCACAGAACATTTCCTAAATTAGAAAGAATTTGACTAGAATTTGAAAGCCATGTGAACATTTCTGCATGAACACTCTGAAGGGAATAAGAATCCTTGAGGGGAAAATGCCCTTAGGTTGGGAATGGTTTTTGGAAACAAGCTAAATTTTGTATGAATGACTTTGCTTTTATCATTAATCATTTCTATGAATAGCTATTTCCTTGATGACAAAAGAGTAATCTATAAAATAGCACCATTTTAACGCCCTGAGTGAGCCTGCTGCTTACACATGTTAACAGTCCTCCCTTCCCTGCTTGTCGTTACTCCACTCAGTTATTGAACCTCTAAAGACCTGAAGCAGAGAATTCTTCATTTATAGGCTACACTTGTTTTTTCAAAGTTTGTTGACAGCGTAGTTTTGCTATATATGAATTCTGTACAAAGCGCACATAGCAAAAGCACAGGGCTCCTAGATGCCCTCATCTAGTGGCCATAGCACCATCACCCCAGGCACACTCAACAGGCAACCAAGGTTGGGTACTGCAGAGCCCACATGAAAAGATGGTGAATCTGTTGTCATAACTACTAACATGTAGTGGCTGACCAAAAGGGACAGTTAATTCCAACAAGAAGAACTCTACTTCTCTCCTTACTCAATTTTGGAAGCAAAAACTCCCTAACTCCAGGCAGCCAGCTTCCATACCTGGAGTTGCCTACTCAACTGGTACCTCTATTTTACTACTTTCACTGAGACTGAGGTGCTATATGAATTGTTCATGCTCTCTGAGCCCCAAGTGCCATATCCAGTTGTGTGGCTAGAAAGAGAAGGTAGGACTTTTCAGTATATCTTTATATCTGTGACTATAATGAGTGCCTCAGAAGCTTCAGGGTTTAAATTGAGTTCATGAGCTAGAATAGGGGCTAGCAAACTATGGGCCACAGCCCAAATTCATTTTGTTTCTTCTTTTGTAAATAAAGTTTTATTGACATACAGCCAGACTCATTTGATTACATACTGTATACAGCGGCTTTGATGGCTGCTTTCCCTCTGTTATGGCAAACCAGTAGTTGCAACAGACATCTTGTAACTCATAAAGCCAAAATCTGGCCCTTTACAAAAAAAGTTTGTCAACCTCTAAACTAGACTAATGTGAAGATGAACTCAAGTTCATTGGGCCCCATATGTCAGAGGCCAGAGATCCCATGCACAGACCTCTCCAGCTCACACACAACAGTTACTCCTACCAGAGCATTCTTAAGAAATGAAAACCTTTGATGGCATGGACATAAAAGGAAATGTATTATGCACAGTGTTTTCTAATCATTTTCTGTTTTATTTTAGCAAATGCAATCATCAGAACCTCTTCCATCTAGGTATGACATCAATTAAAATGACCTTTGGGTTATTTTAACAACTCAGGGACTTTTCCAACTCAACAGAACCATTCTTCTCTTCTCTCTAGGGCCTTTGCCTTTGTTGAGCTTGTTTCTTTGCTCTCCTTTAATTTTTTCTCTCATCACTCTATGCCTCCACCTTCATTGCTTCCATGACCCACTAGTTTGTGCTTACATTGAAAAAAAAATGTAACAGCCACAACAGGGTAAGAATGTCACAGAAACTGTGAACTGAATTTCAGATATTTTGCTTATAGGGCATTTGACTCTGAGTTAGGAGACCAGAATTCATATTTCACTGGTGTCACTAACTAGCAATGTGACCATGGTCTGGTCCCCTTAGGAAGAGTTGTAATAATTTTCAAACAAATTGTTTTAAATTCTAAAGCACAAGATAATGTGAGACTCAATGCATTTGGATTTCTCATGTTTGAAAAAAATGAGCAAATTCCTCAACTGTAATCCTATTTCCATAATTATTTATGAGTAAAATTATACCTGCATTTTACAATGAAAACTTTTACACCATTTATTGAACACCTAATTCATTGCATTAGAGTGGTTTGGCTTAGGCTGTGTATAAATCCCAGCATTTAGTACCTGCTGATATTGGTGGTGGGAGGGCAGATGTGGTCTCCTCAAGTGATCCTTTCTTTCTTATGACATCACCTTGGGCAAGAAAAGGTAGCTGTCAGGCCTGGAGAAATGGAGAAACCAGGCAGGATCTGTCACACCTGCTCTGTGCCCAACTGATTCCACATGTAAAAGGAATCACAGAAATGAAAAAGATAAGGTTCCTGTGAAAATTCATCTGGAATCAGGAACCTCCATCTGAGAAGAGGAATTGCTTTCTACCTTTTGTTATAATTTATTTCTTACTCTCAAACAAACTTCCTGTAAATAATTTTGAAGTTCATTGTTGAGAAGGTACACATTTTGCAATGAATTGATAATAATTCTCTTACTTCTCTGATCTTAATTAGTATTTTATCTTAAAAAATTATACCTATTACTAAGCTCTTTCTTGTCTTGCAGTTTAAAGCTAAATTTGCATCACCTACTCTGTAATACCTGGGCTGGTATTATATTTCCCATTTGCCTGGTGGCTTCTGGTTAGGTTCTGACAACAAGGAACTCTAAGGTTACAAGACTGGAGGAGGGGAAAGGGACTTTCTGCTTTGTGGTCAATTGTTCCTTGGGCACCACCCTCAAAAGCCTTGACTTTGGTGGCTGGTTGCATTCCCAGCTTTCCCTCTGCATCATTGTGTCTCCCAGATGTACCAGACCCATCCAGGCAGTGTCCCCACTGTGATCTGTGTCCCAAATCTGCCCTTCAAGTTCTGAGGTACTGACATCAACGTCTTTGCTCTGTGTTAATTGCCATGGGGGAAATATCTGCTCTCTGCAGCTATTACCTCCAGGTTACCATAGTGTTCCAATTTTGGCTATTAAATCCTGACACCTATTGAACAAAATTCCTGTATTAAATTCCTTCTGTGACACTCACTAGTGTGATATCAGTTTTTCTGATTGCACCTTGACTGACACAGCCATACTGCAACTAAAAGTACACATTAAATGATGAATCTTGCATTTTATTAGTTTTTTCAAGAGCATTTGAGTATCACCCAGGTTGATAACCACTGTACAGAGTGCCAGTCAATTCTGAAAATTTCGTTTCTAAGCAAAAATATTTTTTTCACTTTATCCACATAAAATTAATTTCTTAGAATAAAAAATCAACTGGCTAAGAAGAATTAATTGAATTTTTTACACTAAAAATTAAGGTCAACTACTTGTTGAATATGTCCTGCATAGTTTAGTTGTGTCAAATATAAATTGACCTATTCTCCTACATGCTCTGTTTTGGTTTGAAAAGTAAAATCAGTTTCAACATTTCAATTTACACAGGCCATAAGTTGCCTAACTAAGTAGTAAATATTTTGAAGGCAGGAATTATGTCTTTTTCCCCACTATTGGCTTTTTCCTCCCCCTACTCAGTACCTGACCTGTGGTCGGTACAAATTGGTTAGGTAGAAGCCTAATCGTTAGGGGAGCTCCATCGACTCCTGTAGCTAAAACACATGTTGTAGATGCAGTTCCAGGGGCCCATGAAAGGAGGCAGGCCTGAGCCTTTATAAACTGAAATGTTGGAGTAAGCCCAGAATCTTTATTTTACAGTTTAAACAGATCATTATTAGTGCATTTGTATGTTTCTATTACACCATGTAGATAGTGTCAACATCTGATATGGGAATAAACCTCCCCAATCCTTGTGTGTATATGTAGTGTGTCCCATTTCTTGCTCTGTTTACCTCAGCTCCTGTTTGCAGGCACTGTGCCTTTTGTCTGTACACACTCTCCTCCCCTTCCTGGGCCAGGTGCTCCTCAGTGTTCCCATAATTACACTGCACACATCCCTTAGGGACCTTACCAAGCTGTACTGGGACACTGTATTAGTAAATATTTGTCCCACTACACCATGAACATCTTTAGGTCCAGGATGTCATCATTTATCCTTGTGAATCATGGCACATTGCCCACTTCCTCATATACTCAGTGAAATTTTGTGGAATGAACCACTTGATGACAAGACTTCAGTTAGGTCCCTCACACCCATGAGAAGAGTGAGGCATCTAGCTAGTGCTGGTGAGCCAAGTGGTGGCTGTATGCATCAGCAATGCTAAACTGATGAGTTCTCTTTTAAAAAAAAATTCAATTACAGTTCCCATTCAATATTATTATGTATTAGTTTCAGGTGTACAGCATAGTGATTAGGCAATCATATACGCATACTTAAAGAAGTGCCCCCCACCCCTGTCATTTGTCATTTTCTCTTCAGACTGTATAAATCTTTAGTCTTTTACCAAAGTAATGAGTTCTAATTCACTGCCGCTGACCCAGCGTACATGCAGCCTTCTGTGCCTGAGCCCCAGCCCCACCCTGTGCAACAAGATGGCCTGCAGGAGTCCGTGAGTGAAAGAAATGGTATCATCTAGTGTGTGAACACAAATATGAACACTCTGGAGCCTTTCCATGTCCTTGTGTTGGGACTTGAACATGGACAAATGCCAGCGGGTAGATTTGTTCAGCAAGAATGTACTGGACAAGCCCCCTTTTTTCATCAAACTGAAAAGATCCCGAGGGTCACTTTGTCTGCCTCCACCAACTGTAGAACTCCCCTATCTGCGGGTCTCTGAGAGCCCATGGGCTTTCTCTGATGGACAGAGAACCAGGGAGAATGGTGCTTTTCTCTTTCTTTCAGCTTAAATGACTTATTTATGCAAAGTCCAGACCTGCCCAGACTCTGTTTATGAGCCTAAGACATTTGCCCTTTCTCCAAGTCCTTCAAACAACTCATTTAAAAAAATATTCCCTGAAATTTCATATGAGTAATAGAAACTGTTTTTTCAGACAGCTGCTTTGTAGGTTACACATAATGTTTTAAGGTTGGTTGAGATTTAGACTGGTATGACTGATATTTTTACTAATGTTCAAATTTAATTGAAATACTTAGTTTATTGGCACTAGTTAATTCAAGTTATTTTTTCCTAGTTAAGGAACATGCCAAAAGCTGTAATTTGATCATTTTTATATGAATCAAAATAGATTTGGGGCTTCAGGATGAGAGGAGGGACAAAGATTTTATTCCCTTTCAAAATCGGCCTGACAGTTTAACTAGCAAAGTTAACAGAAATGAGAAGAAAGTTCACAGGAGAAAAAAAAAGCTATGAAAATCCTAAGATGTTTTCATAGAAACCTGCCTGGGGCAGCAGTTTGAAGAAAAATGCAGCTCTCTGCTCCGTGTGCTCTGGAGCACACCTCTCTGCCTGCACACCCTCGGGGTATTGAGGGGGCAGGTCACAATGCAGGTGTGGCAGCCCATGGTAATAGGGCAAGCCTAAATAGGGAGTGGCAGATTTCTTTCTCTCCCTGTGCCCTCAGCATGTTCCAGACGGAGGCCAGAGGGACCTGGTGACATCCTTTTGCCCCCACCATGTTCCAGAGGGGGCACCTGTTGGTGTCAGGACAACAGCTTTTCAGCTCAGCCCTGCCTCCTTCCACATGCCTCTGGGAGCTGCAGCCAGAACTTGCCTTTCAGCTGCAAGAGTGGATGGAGGTCTCCTAACCATTAGGTTTCCACTCAGCCAGTATTTACTGACCACATGCTAGGCCAGGTGCTGAGTAGGGGCAGGAAGCAACCAGTGGTGGGAAACAAAAAAAGACAAAATTCTTGCTTTCAAAATATTTACTACTTAGACATGTAATACATGCACTCACTAAAATTTAGGGTACAATAGAAGTTAAACAGCAATCCAAGACTGTCAGACAAAATATTACACTAAGTATTGCAAGATTAGCTGCCAAATAAGTGTCACAGGTACAAATGATATGACTTTAAAGGAAGAAGATGCAAGGGACTGTCAGGGCTAGGACTAGTCATATTACAAGCTGCTGCTTTATACTGTTCTCTCACATCCTGCAGCCAATGGAATAGTTTCAACGCCAAACCATTCTTCTATGCTAACTTGGATGTTTTGAGGGCTGGGTGATGTAAATCCAATATCACCATCATCACAGCTTGTACCAATGTCACCAACCTAAACATAATCATTGTCACCATCACCCTCTCCATTGGTGCTCCTCTGCAGGCCTGTATACAATGTGAGCAGATTCAATTGATGCTGGGGAATCCAGGAAGGCCACTGGTCCCCAACTTCTCTGCTTCTGTTTACACATGCTGGAGTAGGCTTCACTGACATTGTTTTAAGAACAGACTTGAACATAGAAAACATTGTTGCCTGGGTTCAAATCTTGGCTCATTCCTTAATATATCACATGTGGTTCCTGTACTTTAGCAGTGACAAAATGTATGCTTCTCCTTCCCTCCTCATGGGGATATGGAAGATATTAATTATTAATAAATCAAAATGAAGGGCTTGGAAAGCACTTAATAAATAAAAGCACCATTATATTTGTGGATCTTGGGACTGAAGGCTTTTTCTTTTACAAGAGATACAGCAAGTATATCAAATACCTTTTTACTATAATGAAAACCACTCAAAGTGTTCAATTTACCCAACCAAAAAATGCTACACTTTCCAATGAACATGCCTGTGTGAGTAGCTGTGGGGGTGTGGTAGGACATTGTAGCATGGGTGGTCCACACAGCCAGTGCCCCTTACTGAGTGTTCAAAGGACTAGAGTTAGCTCAGGCTATCTGGCTAGTTCTATGTGGGAAGTTTGGAGGGTGGAGAATACAGGTAAACTGCTGTGTGAGAGCCAGTACCGTCTTCTACTTTATGGACAGTCTGCAAAATATCAGCCTCTTTCTTGGTGTTTAGGAAGCCTGGAAGGTAGGTAGCTCTGAACCCATAGGCCTAGGGGCTATTGACAGTCTCTGGAGGGACATAAGAATCTTGATTGTTGTCATTTTATTTTTCATATAGGCACTTTAGGGATAAAAAATCTAGTAGCAAATGTTTCATCAAGGCCAGATTTTTGCATTTTCTCTAAAGATGTTTAGAAGTGTTTTGTGTTAAATTGTTTAAAGAAAGTACTTAGAAGACCAGCATCATCTAAATCTGGTATTGTTTTGCTCTAATGCAGGTCCTGCCAAAGAAGGAGCTGATGTGGTCTGGTCTCAGTCTACCTTATTTCCTCTCTGAGCTGATGATTGTCAGATTTCACCTCATATTCCTTCCAATGCATCAGAGTTCCTGTTGTTCTAGGGGGAATGTGTCTCAGGAACAGATGTACTTCTGCCTCTAGATTTGCTCCAGGTTTTTCTCCCATCTCTCCCTACTCCATCTCTTCCTTACTTTGAGAAGTAGCTCAGGGAACTACTTCCCAAATTGCCTTGTCCTCTGGCCTCTAGTCAGAAAAGAGAGTAGAGCCATGAGCAGGAGGGAACAAGCAAGGGTATTCAACCACCCCCCCACACATTCCAGGGCTGACCTCTGTGTCCCTCCATAGCTCCAGCTCTCCTCCCTCACGGTCCAGTGTCACATCTGACAGCTTCACTCTGGTTTTACTTCTAGTTGGTCCCAGATTCTGAGATCTGGCAATGTCACCTCCTACCTGCTCCTCTTGTCCCTCTAGCTCCAGTGCTATTAGTTGTTTCCTTTTTTGTTGTTGTTGTTAATGTCTTGATTGCTTTAATCTCTCTTGTGTGACATTCCCAACATTTCCTTCTGCCCTGTAACCAGTTCCTCTACTCTATTATTATATGAGCTTCAGGAAAGCTTTCTTTGCTGTAGTATCTCCTACAAAAAGGAAAGCTATAAAGTCTGCCTCTTCTTGGTGTTTAGGGACAGTTAACTAGGCTGTTAAGACACCCCATGCCACATACCTGGGGCTAGTTAAAATTTTTGGTAGGGCAGCAAGAATATTGGTTTGTATACTTATTAAGTGTTACATGCATTCATAAACACGTGGAGGCTAAATGCAGCTGGGCTTGCAGTTATTCCATGCCTTGTCCTTAGCCTTTCTTCCACAACTTCTCCCAAGAACTGGATACATGTTGAATTGAGTGCTGTTTTCTTCCTCCTCACCCCAGAGGGAGATGATGCAGAGGAGAATATGGAAGATTAGGCTGGCCATCCAAATATACAGGAGTTAGAACTTTTTACTCCCATTATCCATTAACTTTGTTCCACATTTTAGACACACAAGGCAAGGGTTGGTCCACTAGCTGCTGTCTAGAGCCAGGCAGGTGGTGGCTAATGGGTGTCTGGGTAATGAAAAAAACCCAAGGAGAAATGGTAAAGTATTTCTTTTATTAAGATAAAATTTCTCTTTCACTCTCCATTTTAATTCCTTATAATTGAATTTATTCTTTAATTTATATACACAATGTGTACAGTATTTTCTTATATTTTTCTAAAGAGCTATCATTGAATCAATAATGCATCTTACAGTTGATGTCATTTAGAATCAAGGGAGTGTTTCCTTGTGTTATCTTCAAAGCAGTCAACCCATCCCTTGGGAAGATGGCAACAGTCTCACTTGTCCTCCATCTGACATAGTCTTCTTCCACCAAGATGGATGCTAGGTAGTAGGAGGAAATACACCTTGTTTTGTCAGGCAATGGAATATCTAGAAAATTCTTGCTGTTTCACAGGGAGCAAAGACATACACCTCCAGAAACTACTGTAGAGTCTGTAAGGCAGGATCCTCTCAGTTTGCCCCAAGACAAGGAGTGTTAGAGTCAGTCTTAGCTGGGTGTACATGGTTGTTTGGATCTTGACAATCTGATCACAGCTGTGCACATTAGCACATGCATATGACTTGTGTGTGTAGAGTTTCAAGGATGTCACCAACATCCTTGCCTAAGGACTCTGATAAAAATAGTGTTACTCACTTTAGAGTTGCTAGGCTATAGCTATGAACATGGAGGAATGAATTAAAACAGTGATAGACACTTGGCCTTTCTTTGTATTTATACAGGAAGCCTGATGAATGGACTGATTCCATATTAGAGGTAGAAGAGAGAGTGAAAGCAAAGCTGTCTAGGCATTTACAAAGCCTAGAATAACTAAAGCTTAGAATAACTAAGTTATTTCCCGGCTCTGTCATTAAAGTTATCATGACTTTAGACATGACATTCAACATATTTGAATTCCATATTGTTAATTATCTTTAAAGCTCATTCTATAATTGCAATTCAATAAGAATTTACTATATAATCCCTACCCCTGGGCACTCTCCCAGGTGCTTGGGATTCACCTAAAATAATGAGACCCTTGCCTTCATGTTTATGTTTTAGGAGGGAGAGGGAAAGGCAGAGAGAGAGAGAGAGAGAGAGAGAGAGAAGGAGGGAGGAAATAAATAATATATGTAACAAATAAATAAATGATATAGTAATATTGGATCAGAGACCTAATATTATCTAACTTCTTCCTATAAAGGGCCAAGTAATAAATATTTTAGGCTTTTTGGGTCTTATAGTCTCTGTCTGCAACTCTGCCTTGTAGCAAAAGCAGCCACAATACCATATACAGTAGGAATGGCTGTGCTGGCCGCAGGCTGTACTTTACCAACCTCTGTACCTGAAGATGAAAGAGTCATTAGAGCAGTCTTTTTCAAACTATCTGTATTTTTTTTCCCAAAACATTTTCAGACTAATAATTTTGTAAAATACAATAAAGTGAGTTATTAGAAAATGAAATGAGAATACATAAAAAGTACAAGTCCCATTGTTTTATCATTAGATTAAACAGACAGTAGATGGCTGGGTCAAGTTACTGTACAAAAGCAGCTCCATGATCCTTTCTCCCTACTGCTTGTTTTTTCTTTCTTTTCTACTTTCATCTCTTTCTTTCTTCTCCCCTCTCTTCTTTCCTCTTTGCCTTCCTTTCCTTTTCTCCTTTCTCTTCACCTTTCTCTTCACTGGGTCAGAGCTTTTGGCTTTCCACCTGGCCAAGAAGAGTGCTGCTTTTGGACCCAGCCATTAGACAGCTTAGCCAAGAGACTGGTTATGCAGGTGAGATTGCACCAATAAACAGGTCCACCAAGAACAATGAGAGTCCATACTGTTGGAGAAAGAAATTACATGTATGAAAAGAGGAACAGTTAAAAATAAACTCTGCTATTGTGTTGGAATTGGAGGTATTGTTGTGAAATCATGGTCTTCAATATACAGATATATATTATACTTAATATATGTATTAGTAACAATACAGATATATAGAGATATAAAATGTATGAATACATACAGACAGTCTCTGTGTGTACTACTCTGCCTTGTGGCAAAAGCAGTCTGGGCGTCCCTTGTGTTTATTACCTGTAAGCAATTTAAACTGGTTTATGGTGCTAAATACAGTCTCCTTCTTATTACATTCTTTAGAAGGCAGCTTTGCTTTACGCAGGGACACCTGTCCATATGAAAGTCCGTAAATGCTTTTAACAGGTCTTCAAGCAACTCAAGGCACACAGCTGGCCAAAGAGCCTCCGGTGGAAGGGGACAGCTGTTTGGCTGACAGAATTGGAACCAGCACAGGACATGTGCAGTGACTGTAAACAGAAATGAATTTTCCTTAACCATTATGAGTCAAATATTTATTTTGGGAATATTAACAAAATCAAAAGAATTATAGTGTTCTTTTAATTTTAAGTCAAAACACACTGACATACAGCTTTTAAAACATTTTATTTAATGCAAAATCTTAAATTGAAGCAGAAACAAATTCAGAAATACTGGAACTTCTTGCATAGTATATACAGTATTGAAGCAACATTTAAAAAATATTTAATGCTCTGTAAAAGGGGTAATGAAATCCTTCTTTCCATAAACTGTTCATCAGATATTGATGGTCACATTAAAACCTCCCAAGTCTGCTGTGGATAGAAAGCTCTTGGTGTGTGGCATGTGAGCATGTGTGGTGTGTATGTATGTGTGGTGATGGGAGTGAGGGCCCAGGCTTGGCTGTCCTCCCTCCACCCTCCCTTTTACTCTCCTAATTTCAGGCACTGGTGAAGGAGGGTGCTGGAGTTTCTTTTTTAAAGTGGCTGGAACACACATGGAAAAAGAATGATCTTTGAGGTGGAGATGAGGTGAAGGATAATACTTCGTTTCCAAAAGAGAGAGAGAGAGAGAGAGAGAAAGAAAGAAAGAAAGAAAGAAAGAAAGAAAGAAAGAAAGAAAGAAAGAAAGAAAGAAAGAAAGAAAGAAAGAAAGAAAGAAAGGAAGAAAGAAAGAAAGGAAGGAAGAAAGAAAAGGAGGAAGGGAAAGAGGAGGGAGGGAGAGAGGTAGGAAGGAAGGGAGGAAAGAAAGAAAGGGAGAAAATATTACTCTGCTGTCTTTGAAACCATTTGCTTGTCTCTATTTTTGTCGTGAATGTATATTGTGGGAAAAATTTGTGTAAAACTGACTTTACTTCCAAACATCCAGGACTAGCTACATTCCATTTGCAAAATTAAAATTCTAGGCCCTTGTTTTAAATGGTTAAGAATTTCAGGATGGGGACATCAGCATTAAAACAAACTTGGAGCCCTTTGTGGCTGCCCTGGTCTCACCTATGAAGTGGTCTTGAAAACACCTGACTGTTCTAAATTGTAAGTCTCAAAAAGCAAAGAATAAGTTATAACAATGAATGTCTGGAGTAAATAATGGTCAATTACTGAATCACTGCTGAGTACAAGTTTTAATTTAACCCTGTGGCCAAGTTCAAATAAAAGTTATTGTTTTTAAACCAGTAGTTGGAAGTAAGTTTTCACAATTTGAATCAAAGTACTGTGTGGTAAAAAGCTTTCAGAACCTTAATAAGTTTCACAGCTTGACAAATATAAACAATTTTTAAAAATTTCAGAGCTGGTAAGATCCTTAGAGCCTACAACATGGATGGCTGGTAGAAGCCATCTAAATCTGACATCCTAGTGCAGATTAAGAAAATCAGACCCAGGAAATTGAATCTGTGACTGTGACCCAATTAATATACTTGGCTCTTTATACTATTTAAATTTGTATTCATATTTTTTTCTCTCATGATATAGGTACATAACTCCCTAAGGGAAAAAAATAAATCAATTGACTGGACTGACAAACTTGGTCAACAGGTGGCCTGAATGGGTATATAAATTTAGTTGGTACAGAAGCATTATGAAGTTGAGCCCTTAGTTTTTCTAGGCCAGCTCTTCCTATGAAGGCTACATGTAGCCAAGGGAAGTGCTGGTGAGCATGTGGAGCAACAGAAAGTGTTGCTTGTCATTGGTAGGAGGGTAAATGATCTCCAGAGTATAGTTAAACTCTGCAGTTGAGCAATTCCACTTCTAAATATTTATCCCAGATAAAATCTCGTGTATGTACTCCAGGAGACCTTTAAAAAATAGTCATAGTAATATTCTTTGTAACAATCCAAAACTGGAAACAACAATCCAAATATGTATACAGAATGGATAAATATATGGTACATTCATACCCTTTCACACAACAGTGAAAAAGAAATCAATTATAGCTATATGCATGAATGTCAATGAGTTTCAGAAATATAATGCAAGCAGTATAATATCATTTGTATAAAGTATATATAAAATTAAACAATGTTGCTTAAGGATGCATATAAAGGATATTAAAAAATAATAAACATGTTAACAGGAACCTAAACAACAAAACAAAGAAGCAAGTGAAATATAACAAAAGACACTGAAATAGAGTTGTCAGTGACCAGAGGGGAGAGGGGAGGGAATTTCAGGGGAGAAGGGAAGGGTTTACAGGA
>CM052542.1:87276581-87309254 GCA_028533065.1 Trachops cirrhosus | reverse complement strand
AAGGAAGGAAAAGAGAGAGAGTGAGAGATGAACACAGGTACGTAAATGGCAATGAATAAGTACCTATCAATAATAACCTTAAATGTAAATGGATTAAATGCCCCAATCAAAAGACACAGAGTAGCTGAATGGGTAAGGAAGCATGACCCACACATGTGCTGCCTACAAGAGACCCACCTCAGGAGCAAAGACCTACACAGGCTGAAAGTGAAGGGCTGGAAACAAATTTTCCAAGCAAATGGACAGGAAAAAAAAGCTGGGGTAGCAATACTCATATCAGACAAAATAGACGTCCAGAAAAGGGCCATAAAGAGAGACCTAGAAGGTCACTTCATAATACTCAAGGGAAGAATCCACCAAGAAGACATAAACATAGTAAATTTATATGCACCAAACATAAGAGCACCCAAATACATAAAGAAAATCTTAGAGTACTTCAAGAAAGATATTGACAGCAACGCAATTATAGTGGGGGATTTTAACACCCCACTGTCAAAAATGGACAGATCTTCCAAACAAAACATCAACAAAGCTATTGTGGCATTGAACAATGCCCTAGACGAAATGGACTTAACTAATATATACAGAGCCCTACAGTCTAAAGAAACCAAATACACATTCTTTTCAAATGCAGACGGAACATTTTCAAAGATAGACCACATGATAGGACACAAAACAAGCCTCAACAAATTCAAGAAAATTGAAATCATACCAAGTATGTTCTTGGATCACAAAGGAACTGAAACTAGAAACAAACCCCAAGGGAAAAAACTAAAAAAGAACTCAAAATCATGGAGACTAAATACCATGCTAATAAACAATGATTGGGTAAGGAATGAAATCAGGGAAGAAATCAAAAAGTTTCTGGAAACAAATGAAAATGAACTCACAACAACCCAAAACTTATGGGACACAGCAAAGGCAGTCCTGAGAAGGAAGTTCATGGCGATACAGGCTTACCTAAAAAAGATAGAAACATTTCAAACAAACAACCTAACTCTATGTCTACAAGAAGTTGTGGAACAACAACAGAAACAGCCCAGAGCAAGTAGAAGGAAGGAAATAACCAAGATCAGAGCAGAATTAAATGACAGAGAGACTAAAAGCACAATTCTATGGATCAATGAGTCCAGGAGCTGGTACTTTGAAAAGATAAACAAAATTGACAAGCCTTTAAGCACACTCATCAAGAAAAAAAGAGAGAAGACCCAAATAAACACAATCAGAAATGAAAGAAGAGAGATTACAATGGATACCACAGAAATACAAAAGATTGTAAGAGATTACTATGCAGAACTGTATGCAAAGAAATTTGAAAACCTAGGTGAAATTAACAAAATCCTAGAAAAATATAATCTTCCAAAACTCAATGAAGATGTAGAAGGCCTGAACAGACCGATAGCAGCGAATGAAGTTGAGGCAGTAATAAAAAAAAACTCCTGACACACAAAAGTCCAGGACTGGATGGTTTCACAGGAGATTTCTACAAAGAATTTAAGGAAGAGCTAACCCCTATCCTCCACAGATTATTCCAAAAAATCAAAAAGGATGGAAGACTTCCAAACTGTTTTTATGAGGCCAGCATCATCCTAATACCAAAACCAGATAAAGACACAACAAAGAAAGAAAACTTCAGGCCAATATTGCTGATGAACATAGATGCTAAAATCCTCAACAGAGTATTGGCAAACAGCATTCCATAATACATTAGAAAGATCATACACCATGACCAAGTGGGATTCATCCCAGGGATGCAAGAATGGTTCAATATTCGCAAATCAGTAAATGTCATTCATCACATAAACAAAAGCAAAGTCAAAAATCACATGATCATATCAATAGATGCAGAAAAAGCATTTGATAAGGTATAGCACCCATTTATGATAAAAACACTTAACAAAGTGGGAATAGAGGGAGCATTCCTCAACATAATAAAGTCCATATATGAGAGACCTACAGCCAACATCATACTCAAGGGGCAAAAACTAACATCTTTTCTACTAAGATCAGGAACAAGACAAGGCTGTCCACTTTCACCACTTCTATTCAATATAGTACTGGAAGTTTTAGCCACAGTGATCAGACAAGAAAAGGAAATAAAAGGCATCCAAATCGGAAAGGAAGAAACAAAACTGTCACTGTTTGCAGATGACATGATAGTGTACAAAGAAAATCCTATAGACTCAGCGAAAAAAATACTCGACCTAATAAATGAATTTGGCAAAACAGCAGGATACAAATTCAATATCCAGAAATCAAAGGCATTTTTGTGTACCAACACTGAAACAGCAGAAGCAGAAATCAAGAAAAAATATATCATTCAATATTGCAAAAAGAAAAATGAAATACCTAGGAATAAACCTAACCAAACAGGTAAAGATCTATATTCACAAAACTACATAACACTGAAGAAAGAAATCAAGGAGGACACAAATAAATGGAAACATATACCGTGTTCATGGATTGGAAGAATTAACATCATCAAAATGTCAATACTACCCAAAGCAATCTACACATTCAATGCAATACCTATTAAAGTACCAATGGCATATTTCACAGACATAGACCAAACACTTCAAAAATTTATATGGAACCATGAATGACCTTGAATAGCTGCTGCAATTTTGAGAAGGAAGAGTAAAGTAGGAGGGATCACCGTGCCAGATACCAAACTGTATTACAAAGCCACTGTTATCAAAACAGCCTGGTACTGGCATAAAAACTGGCAAATGGACCCATGGTACAGAACAGAGAGTCCAGAAATACACCCACGTCTCTACGGTCAGTCAATATTCGAGAAATGGGGAAGCAACATAAAATAGTGTGAAAATAGTCTCTTTAACAAATGGTGTTGGGCAAACTGGGCAGCTATGTGTAAAAAAATGAAACTCTAGCACCAACCTACACCATACAGAAAAATAAACTCAAGGTGGATAAAAGACTTAAATATAAACTGTGACACAATCAAAATCCTAGAGGAGAACATAGGCAAGATAATTTCAGATATTTCATGCAGCAACATTTTTACTGATATGTCCCCTAGAGCAAGGGACATAAAGGAAAGAATAAACAAATGGGATCTCATCAAAATAAAAAGCTTCTGCATGGTTAAAGGAAACAGTATTAAAATAAAAAAGATAACTAACTGTATGGGAAAACATATTTGCCACTGAGACATTAGGTGAGGGTTTAATCTCCAAAATATGTAAAGAACTTACACGACTCCACTCTAAGAAGACAAGAATCCCAGTTAAAAAATGAGCAAAGGACTTGAATAGACATCTCTCCAAGGAGGACATACAGAGGATCCATAGATACATGAACAGATGCTCAGTATCAGTAGCTATCAGAGAGATGCAAATTAAAACCACAATGAGATACCACTTCACACCAGTCAGAATGGTCATCAGAAACAAAGCAACAAACAACAAGTGTTGGAGAGAGTGTGGAGAAAAGGGAACCCTAGCACACTGTTGATGGGAATACAGACTGGTGTATCTGCTGTGGAAAACAGTATGGAATTTCCTCAAAACTAAAAATGGAATTACCTTTGTAGCTGGAAATTCCACTGCTGGGATTATATGCTAAGATCCCTGAAACACCAATCCAAAAGAACCTATGCACCACAATGTTCATAGCAGCACAATTTACAATAACCAAGTGCTGGAAGTAACCTAGGTGCCCATTTGTAAATGAATGGATCAAAAAGCTATGGTACATTTGCACAATGGAATTCTATGCAGCAGAAAGAAAGGAGCTTCTACCCTTTGAGACAGCATGGATGGAGCTGGAAAGCATTATGCTAAGCGAAATAAGCCAGGTGGTGAAAGACAAATACCATATGATCTCACCTTTAACAGGAACATAAACAACAAAACAAAGAAACAAGCAAAATATAACCAAAGACACTGAAGTAGAGAACAGGCTGACAGTGACCAGAGGCAGAGGGGAGGGAATTTCAGGGGAGAATGGGAAGGGTTTACAGGAACAAATATAAAGGACACATGGACAAAACCTGGGGGGAGGGGATGGGAGGTAGATTGGGAGGGATGCGTGGGGTGGGCTGGGATGGGAGTAAAAGACAGAAGACTGTACTTGAACAATTAAAATAAAATTTAAAAAAATGAAAAAATAAAGAAAAGCTTATTGAAGAAAAAAAACTTTCATCTTCATGTTCAGTCTTGAAATTAAAAAAAATAGTTGTATATTTTATTGTAAAATATCCAGTAGTCTCTATGAATATAAGTGAGTAGAAGAGACCTACATTTGGACACCTTCTAACCAGTGCCAACTCACATGGGTGCAACATATCTGAAACATTTGTGTATTTAATTCCATTTTTATTCATGTCCTTCCCATCCATGGAATACACTATTATGCACTGCATTTGCATCCACCTCCCTGGCTCTGAGACATCTGGAAGAGGTTTTGATGATGCTGAAGCTCTTACTATTGCATTATGCCAGTACCTTGACAGAAAAATAATTCTATGAAGCAAGGAGGTTGGGGAGTAATTAGGATTCTAATTTACATAGCAATGCTCTGGTACATCCAAAAAATGTGGCCTAGTGGGATTTTTCTCTGTGGACTCTCTGAACAGATACCATCACAACCAGATGAATGAGTGACAATTCAGTTAAAGGAAACTTCTCTGGTTTAATGTAGTTGCCCCTACCAACTTACCATGTTTTACTGCCTTGTGTCTTACCACTCTACCACCTGATCCCCCTGATTTGACCAGGTATGAGCATCTCAGACCAAACCACCACCTTTCTAGATGAACTTGAGTGATAATAGCACAGAGTTTTAGATCATGAAAGGATCATAAAACAAAGACATTTAAAGGCTGTAGTTAAGTTTTACTCTTGCCCAGCTTTTCCTGTGGTATAGATACTTCTACATTCAGTTACTATATCTATATCAGTGAAAATTCACTACTTCTGGTGTCTTTTCTATTTTCCCTTCAAATTACTTAGGGAAAAAAAATTCCACTAAGGTACTATGGGAAAAGAAGCAGTACATGGTTAAAAGCCCATGTTCTTCAATCTACCTCTAAGCTGTGTAAATCCTGTAAGCTCCTGCCAGTCACTTAAACTCCAGAGCCATAATGTCTACAACTGTTCAGCAAGGATAACATGTACCCTGTTTACCTTGAGAGTTCCTGTGAGGATGGCATATGAAAGTTATTTTAACTATATAATCCTGTCCAAATATTCTTATTGGAAGTTATAATCTGTTCCCCTCCCCCGTGCTCTCATACCAGGTTTTATATATTTTATAAGTACTTACCAAGAGCCTACAATATGCCTGGAATTCACTCTGCCCATCGCTGCCAAGAATCAGCTTCTGTATCCTGCCCTTTGCAGTTCTTTTCTTCAGCAAATACTTGTGCATCTACCTGGTGTCAAGAGCTCTGGTAGCCACAGGGGAGTCAAGGATGACTGCAGCACACTCCTTGTCAAGCAGAGGAGACAGACAGTCACTGTCATCATTATGACTCAGTGATAAAGTGTGGGCTTGCAGAGGCACATGGGGGACACTTACCACATCTGGTGAGACCCATGTGTGAACTAGCGAGGCTGATCAGGGATAATTTGTAAAGGGCCTGGTACTTAAATTGATTCTCCAAAAGGTAGAATTTCCAAGTAAAGAGTGGAAGAAATGGACAGGTAGTGGGAAAGCATGTTAAAGATGCCTACAAGTTAGGGAGCATGGTGGGAAAGTCTCGAGTGCCTAGGACTAAGCCTTGAGAAACACCAGCATTTAATGGTCATGTAAAAGGCATGAGGTTTGCAGAATAAATAGAGAAAAGCAGGGGGTGAGGACTAAAAAACATGTAAAAAACAACCAGTATTATGGTGTGGCAGAAGCCAAGAGAAGAGGAAGTTTAATAAAGGAGGTTTTTAACAGCATGGGGAGGTCAAGAAAGTGAGAAGTCAATCAGGTAACTCTAAGTAATTCATACCTAAGTGGGCTTGTTTAATCAGAATGCCTTTCTTTTAAGTTTCAACACAGATTAAGAATTAAACAAAGATTTGATTGAAGATTAGTCAGAGTACTTCAAAATATGGTAAGTTATAAGAAATGATATGCCTTTGTAAGACTCTTAGATGGGTTTGTCAGGAAAGCTAAGAGATACACTCAAGAAAGTGAGGTGGCAGAAAGATACAAAATCAAATTTGCCAACCTCAAAATATACTGTGGGATTGCCCTCTCCCAGAGCCCTATAGGTCTGTGGACATATAAAAAGATTAGTCATGGGCCTGATGCTTCAAGTTAAAAGGAAGTAAATTATGTATTTAAAAAAGCTTCTTCATTGTGAAATTTTACACTGTATTTTAGATTTGAAAGCTAAAAGAAATTAATTGCCTCCCCAATTTCTAACTAAAGACTTTACCTGTTATTCACTTTGCACAGGCTATATTTTATGTTCTTTCTAGACAGTATGTTGCTGTAAGATTCATTATTTGTGGTTAAGGCAGGAGAGGAGATACTGCCTGTGGCTAAATATATAACAATTTTTATCATATGCATATTATTTTTATTGTATGGCTAAGGTATAATTAAGTTGTGTACCTGGAATGGGTAGAATTTGCAAATCACTCTCTCCCTTTCTCAACCTTTGTGTATTATATGTGCATGTGTTTGGTGTGTGTGCTTAATGAGTCATTCAAGACAGAGCTGATCACCTGAGCTAGAAGATTGACATTGCTCATTGGGGCTCATTGGAAAGGGAAAATAAGTACATTGAAAGTGTTTCCCCGCCCCTGCCCGCCCGCAGAAAAGTAAATGGGTGTGAGGTTGAGTTCCCATCTCAGACACAGGAAAAGGTCCTGATTTGAAAAATCAGAATGTATTCTTGAAGGGCATAATAAATTCAGGTAGACCAGTTCTCTGGTACCTCGGAAACAAGATAGCACTCAAGATGCTGAGGTGGATGAAATTGGTAAGGGGAGCATTCAAATTGGTATTTGAAGCACAACAATAAAAAAGTGAAGAAGAGTGTTATGGAGCTCCAGTGCCCTTTTAGTAGAAAAAAATGATTTGCTTAAAATCAGAAGATTTGGACATTGCTTTTATGTATTTTGCTTTTTTCTTCCATCTTATATTTTTATTACATTTTATTTATGAAATGCTAGACTAATTCAGACCAAGGGGAAATATTGAGGCCCATGAGTGGACCCAGGGTAAGGGTGGAAGTAGGTGTCTTGAGGTGAGCTAAAAAGTCAGCAAAAAAAATGTGGGTTTGTTGATTCATCACACCCTCTGCTTTTGGGTTTCTCCCCAGAGCTTTTTATTTTCTCTGAAGAGCATTTTCTTACATGAAATACATTTTTTTCTATAATGAGTTTGCAAAACAAAATAACACTAAACATTCTATATGTTGCAACACTTCTTCAGAGTATTTGGGTGGCATTTATTATCCTGAAATAGGTCATTTACACAATGGAACCCAGAAGAACAAAAACTTACAAAGATAAACGGCTTTCCCACCTCTCAGAAATACTTCCAGGGCTCTGTAGGGAAAGAAACTAATAGAACTAGAGTTTTTCAGAGGTCACAATGTGTACTCTTCTGCCACATTTTATGCTTCATAAATTAGTGGAAACTGTTGACAAAGTAACAATGAGTTTATGTTCTACTGAAATACCTTCAGCCACTTGTCATGTCTTAATACACATCTCTTTTGGTTTTTTTCTTTGTCTCTTTGTTTCAATTCTCACCCAAGGATGTTTAGAGAGAGGAAGAGGGGAGAGAGAGAGAGAAATCTTGATTGGAGACAAAAATATTGATGTGAGAGAGAAACATCAATCTGTTGATTGTGACTGGTATGTGCCCCAAGTGGGGATCTAACCAGCAACCTAGGTATGTACCATGACTGGGAATCAAACCGGCAACTTTGTGGTGTATGGGACAACACTTTATCCAGTAAGGGCACACTTCTTCTGTTTTTAAGATGATAGTCATGTTGGGTTGTTTTTTTGCAGGAACGAAGACAGAAATAATCAGTGAGTCATATAATCCTTAAGCATTTTCTAAATAAAACAATGCTAGAAATAGTTAACAATCATAATAGAACAAGAATGGATTAAGATACTAAACATATAAACTAATTTGTGACTAAAAGTAATTTGATTAACATGGAGGAACTTCTCTTGAACTTTTTCAGGAACATATTTTTGTAACCTAATGGGCAGAAGACCATCATGTGGTTATAGAATTACTTTCAGAGCTTCTGGCTAGACTTCTTAAAATCCATGATCATGAAACAAATTTCACTATGATAAAGCTATTTAAATGTGATCGATTGCTTTAAGTGCACAAATACCAATGGAAATTTCCAGGTATTTAATAATTGTTCCTAGTTCTAATTTTCTTCATAAGAAGTTCATGGAAAAAGCAAATATTTTAAGCTATTTAGAAAGTCCATTAAGTGGATGATTAGTTGAGAAAAAACAGCAAATAGGGGGTATTTTAAAGATAAAATTACATAAATTTCAAATATTTGCAAGGATTACCCTACAATGTTCTATGACCCAGAATGATGTTGCAGGCTTATAATGAGCCCCTATTGATTTTTCCTTCTTTCCTTAAACCCAATAGCTACTACCTGAAGTTGTGGTCAGGTTAGATTTGGCGCTGGAGATAGTCACTGGCAGATTTCATCATGGACTTGGGGGTTAGAAAGCCAAGCTTAGTAAACTCTCATTTAGTTTACTCAGGAGCACTGGCTTTGCCAGCAGTTTCCTATGAGACAGATGTCAATTACAGCCCATCTTTTCTTCTATAGAATGGAGTTGCCCCACTTCATTCTTATTATTTAATGTTAAAGATATTTACTGGCCCTAGTGAGTGTGGCTCACTTGGTTGAGGCATCATCCTGTAAAACTGAAAGGTCACAGGTTTGATTCCTGGTCAGGTCATGTGTGAAAGGCAACCTATTGATGTTTCTCTCTCATACTGATGTTTCTGTCTCTCTCTCTCTTCCACCCTTCTTCTCTCTCTAAAATCAATAAGCATGTCCTTGGGTGAAGATAAAAATTAAAGATATGTACTGAAGGTGCATAGAACTATGTTGGTTGTGAGGAACAATTAGCTCATGCTCAACTTTCAAGAAATTTCCTTTTTTTTTGGTTGAAGGAAATGCCATTTAAAAAGTTAAATAAGAGAAATTCTGTCTCAGGGGATGTCATGCTGATATCATATATCCTTGACATGATGTGATGAGATGGCCACTTACTGGAGGGGGTCTTTCTTCCAGAACCCCATTACCCAGTCTGAACTGAGAATCATTCCACAAAACACCTGACCAGCACTCTTCAAACTGTCAAAGTTTCAGACGGAAAAACTGTCAGAGCCAAGAGAAGGCTAAGATATAAAGGCTAACTAAAGTGTGACATCCTGGATGGGATTCTGGCGTAGAAAAAGAACATCAGGTAAAAGCTAAGCAAATTTGACTAAAACATGGACTTAATATTAATGCATCAATATTAGTTCATTATTGTAACTAATGAACCACACTAATGTTAGATCTCTATAGAGAACTCCCTATATTATTTTCACAGTTTCTTTTGTAAATCTAGAACTATTCTATAATAAAAATGTTATTTTAAAAACTGAAATAAAAACAGATAAATTTGAACAAGATAGTACAAGTCGGCATAAATAATTACAGACAGCATTTTTGAGGTGTTTTATACTGCTCTAAGTATTCTACAAAAATTCATCTGTTTAATTGCCATAATAATCATGTGAGGTTAGTATTATTACTATTCTCTGTTCAGAGACCAAGAAAATGAGACACAGAGAAATGCTATCATCAACCAATATCTCAAAGACACTCCAGGTAGTGAAAGACAAATACCATATGATCTCGCCTTTAACAGGAACCTAAGCAACAAAACAAAGAGGCAAGTAGAGTATAACAAAAGACACTGAAATAGAGTTGTCAGTGACCAGAGGGGGAGGGGAGGGAATTTCAGGGGAGAAGGGAAGGGTTTGCGGGAACAAATGTGGAGGACACATGGACAAAACTAGGGGTGTTGGAGAGGGGAGGGAGGAGGGGAGGAGTGGGTGGGTGGGCTGGAGTGGGAATAAAGAATAGAAACTGTACTGAATAAACTAAAATAAAAAATTAAAAAAAAAAGACACTCCAGGTAGAAGAAGGCTTAGAATCCAGGCACCTACATGGACAGCCAATACAGCACTCTTCTTCTCAACATGTTATTAGCTCTGCTGCCTTATACTCTCCTGTTCAAGCTTATGTTTTTATCTGCTTTTAAAATAACATTATTATAAAATAGTTTCAGATGTACTGAAAAACTATGAAAATAATATAAGAACAAGGTTTGGGGCAACACTCTTGGGTTGGAAGCATTAGCAGGTGAAATTGTTCCTTTCTGAGTTCTCCTCCCACCAAGCCAGCCTGTCACAGGCAGCTGCCAATCTGTCCTCACCATTAACCTGGCTAACTCTGTTTCCCATATCCTGGTCATTCCCTGAGACCCTGCCCCACTCAACTTGCTTGTCCAGTGCAATCTTCTTCTACCAACCTGTCTTGCAGCCTTTCAAGGCCAGACAGGTTCACTTGGGATTTGGGTAGATGGAAGAAAATGTGCAGAGTTGTGGGAACACCGACATGTCTTTTTTCAAGGGTAGGGCAATCCATGCATGCAATAAGCCGTTGTCATACAGTGGGAAGCTCCAAGTCCCTTATATACTAAATGTACATAAAGCCAGCAGGGTGCCAAAACATTATATAACACAGCATGATTCTGTGCATGCTGGCTCACTCAAGGTTATGGGAATACAGTTTATCAGACCCTGTCTCAAGACTATGGGAAAACTGCTTATCTTAGTTGCCTAGACATCTGGGTGAGGGAGTCTGACTGACTCCATTTACTCTACCTAGCTCCTCCACACAAGTAGCTAAGTTTGGCTCATGCTACAGACTTTCTCCAAAATCTGCAAACCTCACACTAGTTGTGACTGCTTTAGGCTTGCACTGCAGACTTCTAAAAAGACTGAAAATTTCACATAAGTAGTAGCCACTCTCAGCTCATGCTACTGACTCTCTCAAAAGGTCACTAACCCCAAAGAAGCAGTTGCTGGCTTCAGTGTGTAGTTTAGCCCTTTCCAAGTGGTGTCAAGCCCAACAGAAGTGATTACCAATCTCAATTTGCATGGTCATGCCCATCAGATAACCCCAAGTGTGGCATATGTGGAGGCCAGTCTTGACCTGTAATGTAGCTCCAACTAAACAGCCACAAGATTGGCACAAGTGATGACTGGCTTCAGCAATCACCTTAATACTTACCAAATGGTCCCAAGCTTGGTACAAATGGCAATTGGCCTCACTTACAATTTAGCCTCTCTCAAGTGCCTAAAAAGCAACACAAATGACATCCAACCAGAGATCACATTGTAGCACCTACCAAGATTTCCATAGTTCAACACAAGTGACAGCTGAACATGACATACACCAGAGCCCCTCCCAGGAGGTTCCAAACCACACATACCCAATGGCTAGCTTAAGACTGCATCAGAACCCCACACAACCACCTCTGCAGTTGAAACACCCTAAAGAAAATCTCTGTTGCCACCAGAGCCCTGCAAATGTGACTCTGGCTCAGTGCAGTCAGTCTCTGCACAACATCTCATCTGCTGTAGTCACACCCAAACCTCATAGCCAATCACCCTGATGGTCAACCCCACACATTGACATCCCAACAGCAACTGAGGCCCAGGTATAACAGGAGGGCACACGACCCATACAGGTAACACCCATCAAGCATGTGGCTTAGATAAGCAAGGAGACTGCTGGTGTGCCCCACAGAACACCTTTTACATAAGGCCATTCTGTCAAAATCAGTAGATGTAGCAGATCTACATAATAAATAGAAACAAACACAGAAAGTTAGCTAAAATGAGAAGACAAAGAAACATGCCCCAAATGAAAGGACAGGACAAAACTCCAGAAAAAGAATTAAACAAAATAGAAACAAACAATGAACCACTTACTGAGTTCAAAATACTGGTTGCAAGGTTACTAAATAAACTTGGAAGAAGAATAGATGAGCTCAGTGAGAACTTCAACAGAGACAGAAAAAATAAAAAGAAGGTAGAAAACATGAAAAACAACCAAGTAGAACTGAAGAATACAATTACTGAAATGAATACACTTACAGGGGTTCAACAGCAGACAGGTGAAGAAGAGCACGTAATCAGTGATCTAAAAGAAAAGGTCATATAAAACATTCAATCAGAACAGAAAATAGAATTTTAAAAAATGAGAATAGTTTAATGGTTTTCTGGAACAACATCAAGCATACCAACATTTGCATTATAGGGATAACATGAAAATTATTGAAAACCTGTTTAAAGAAATAATGACTGAAAATGTTCCTAACCCAGTGAGAAAGTAAACATCCAAGTCCAGGAAGTGCAGAGAGTCTCAAACAAGATAAACCCTAAGAGGCCTACACCAAGACACATCATAATTAAAATGGCAAAGACTAAAGACAAAGAGATAAACTTAAAGGCACCAAGAAAAAGAATGCAGTGACATACCAGGGAGCTCCCATAAGACTATCAGCTAACTTTTCAATAGAAACTTTGTAGGGTAGAAGGAAACCACATGGATTATTCGAAGCAATGAAAGGCAAAAATCTGCAACCAAGATTACTTTACCTCACATGGCTATCATATAGAATCAAGGAGAGATAAAGATTGTAACAGACAAGACAAAGTTAAAAGAGTTCATCCCCATTAACCAGTATAACAAGTAATCTTAATGGGACTTCATTAAGTAGAAAAGAAAAAATAAAAACTATGAGTAAGAAAAATAGGAAATAAAAAATTCTCACTGACAAATGCAACAGTAAAATCAGTAGATCAACCTATTATAAAGCTAATTTAAATGTTAAAAGACAAAAGTAGGAAGTTCATTTTGTAATTACAATAATAAACACAGGAATAACTAAACACACACACATACACACATACAAAGTAAAAATGGTAAAGACATAAACATGGGTGAAATGAATAAACATTGTAGTGATTTTAGAATGTGTTCAAATTTGAGTGACTATCAACTTAAAATAGACAGCTATAAATATAGTTTAATATATGAAGCACATAGTAACCACAAACCAAAAATATCTATAAAAAGATATACAAGAAATTAAGAGAAAATTTGAACAGACCAATAACTACTAATGTAATTCAATCAGTAATCAAAAAACTCTCAACAAAAAAAAAACACTGGACCAGATGGCTTCACAGATGAATTTCAGCAAATATTCAAAAAAAGTGAATACCTATATTAAAACTATTCTAAAAAACTGAAGTGGCTAAAAGCTCCCATATTCATGTCACAAGACCAACATTACCAAGGTAACAAAACCAGAGATAAAGACACTACAAAAAAAATAGAAAAAGAAAAATTATAGGTCAGCATCCCTGATGAACAAAGGTGCAAAAATCCTCAACAAAATATTTGCTCACCAAATTTAGCAATATATTACAAAATTTATACACCATGATCAAGTGGGATTTATTCCTGGGATGCAAGGATGATTCAACATCCACAGATTAATGAATGTAATAAACAACATAAACAAAATTAAAAAATAAAAATCATATAATTATATGAATAGATGCAGAAACAAAGTTTTAGCAAATCTAACATTTATTTATAATAAAAATTCTCAGCAAAGTGGGGATAGAGGAAATATATCTCAATATAGTAAAGACAATATATAACATACCTACAGTAAACATCATACTCAATGGTGAAAAACTGAAAACTTTTCCTTAGAGATGAAGAAAAGATAAAGATATCCGCCTTCACCCACTTTAATTAAACATAATAGCAGAAGTTCTAGTCACAGTAATCAGAGAATAAAAAGAAATAAATGGCATCCAAATTGGAAAGAAAAAATTAAACCTCTCTCACTTTTGCAGGTAACAAGATACTATATATAGAATACCCTAAAGATTCCACTATTAGAATTAATACATAAATTTACATTTGGTGTATGTATTAATTCCAATAATTGGTGGAATCTTTAGGGTTTTCTATATATAGCAACATATCACCTGCAGGTAGAAAGTAAGAGTAAACATTAACAACTGAAGATCTGCTGTTATAACGAAGTTTATAATATGAACAAACCTTGACATACATGACCAAGACAGAAGAGTGAAGGTTCATATAAAAATGTCATTTGGCCATTTGTATGCTATTTTGGGGAAAGTGTCTTTTCAGGTCCTCTGACCATATTTTAATTGGATTGTTGCTGTTGAGTTGTATGAGTTCTTTAAATATTTTAGATATTAGCGCCATATCAGCAGTATTGTTTACAAACATATTTTTTTATTTGATTGGTTGTCTTTCTGTTTTTTTTGATGATTTCTTTTTCTGGCAGAAGCTTTTTCATTTGATGTGGTCCATTCACTTAACTTTGCTTTTACTTCCCTTGCCTTTGGAGACAAGTTCACAAAAGCCTCTTTGGGATGAAGGTTCATAAGTTTAGTGATTATTTTCTTCTGTGCATTTTATTGTTTCAGTCTTATAATTAGATCTTTAATCCATTTTGAGTTAATTTTTTTGTGTGTGGTGTAAAATAGCAGTCTAGTTTCATTCTTTTGCATGTGACTTTTCAATTTTCCCAATACCATTTATTGAAGAGGATTTGCTTTCTCAATAGAATGTTTTCAGATATTTTGTCAAATATGAGTTCTCTTCTTCATGAGCTGTAAGAGAAATGCAAGTCAAAACTAAGATGGGGTATCATCTCAGACATGTTAAAATGGCTATTACAAGTAAAACAAGAAATAAGTGTTGGGGAGGATGTTGAGAAAAAGGAACCCTTATTCATTGCTGGTGGGGGTTTTAAACTGAGGCAGCCATTATTGAAAACAGTATGGAGGTATCTCAAAATTTAAGAATAAAACTACCTTATGACCCAGCAATCCCTCTTCTGGGTATCTACCTGAAAAATCAGAAATTTTATTTGTAAAGATCCATGCACCCTTATGTTCATTGCAGAATTATTCAAGGTAGACAAGACATGAAAGCAACCTAAATATCCTTCAATAGATCATTGAATAAAGAAGATATGGTAATATTTACAATGGAATACTATTCAGCCATAAAAAGGTTGAAATACTGTCATTAGTGACAAAATGGATAGATCTCGAGAGTATCATGTTCAGTGAAGTAAGTCAGAGAGAAAAGAACAAGAACCATATATGTGATATAAAACAGAAAGCAACAAACAAACACACAAACAAAATTAACAAGTTCATATACACAGAAATCAATATGATGATTACCAAAGGAGAAAGGGGGTTTGGGGTGTATTATGAGGGTAAAATGTCTTCCAAGAAGGCAGCAGAGTAAGTGGAAGTTACATGTACCTTTTTCCAGGACCAAGTCAAAATTACAACTAAAATATACAATAATTATCCAAATAACCAACTGAAGACTAGTTGAACAGGATTCTTATAACTAAAGATATACAGAAGAAGCCATATCAAGACTGGTAGGAAGGTCAGAAACACAAAAAGGGACAGCCCCATGTCCACATGCCACAATTGAAAATCTGGAGGGATATTTCTGTTGCAAAGGTCCCCCCAGAGGATTATGAGGTCTCAAACTTAGACTGAACTTCCCAGCCTGGAGCGCCAGTGTTAGGAAGAGAATCTCACATAATGCCTAGCTGTGAAAATCAGCAAAGAGCTCATCTGCTAGGATGAGACAAGAAACTGCTAGATACCCAGGCACCTTCTTGTGTCAATATATGAAATCTCATTCATGAGCTCTCACCTGGGCTCTGGTAGAGGGACAATGGCTCAGAGAATACAGAAATAGACTGGGTTGTATGGATTTAGGGTTGGGAGAGCTGTGGGGACAGCCAGCATTGTCCCTATGCTGAGCCCCTTTCCCAAATTGCCCACAGACATCATCTCTCCTGGGTTGAGAACTCCCTTCCATATGATATCAGCTTGGAAAGTACACTAGTGACAACCAACTCCCTGTGCCTCTACCCTGCCAATTTGACACCCTTAGAGGTGTTGTGAATCTGAGATTACTGCAGTCTTTCTTGAAAGGCTCTTGAGGAGATCTGGACAGGTTGAGGCATTGTCAGAGACACACAGGGAGATACTGAGGTTTGTGACTTTCTGGTAAGGGCCATTTTTTCTGACACACACTGACTGATGCTACAGTTCCTATGCATAGTCCTCCCCCCAGATTGCCAACTTTTAATGTGCATTAGCCTGGTGAAATCTATTCAACTTAATGTGAGATTCCCTGAAACCTCAGTCTACCACAAAGTTTCACAGGACCCAGGCAAATGGTAGCTGGCCTTAGTGTACCCTGTGACTTTTGCTGAGTGGCCTCAGACTCAGCACTGGTATGAAGTTTAAATCTGAATCAACCTGGTGAACACCACTCAACTTTACCTGATGACCCATCAAGAACCTGCACCATGAAACTAGTATATTGCTAGAAGTTCTGTCAGTAGCTTAAGCTAATAAGCAGCTGGAAGCAGAAGAGGATGTTGGGGTGACTTGGGCCCATTGCTGACCCACCCAAGGCTTGTCACTGGTGAAAGCAAGCTTTAGTATGTATGTTGGCTCCTCCTATGTACAACCAGGCCCAGCAGAAGCAGCCACCAACCATAGATTGTTTGGTAGCCCCAAACAGGCAACACAAAACCAGTCACAGGACCTGCCCCAAGTCCCTCACGATGGGAACTAAGACTAATATACCCAGTGGCAGGATTCACAGCACATCAGAAAATAACCCAATTAGCTCCTCAGCAACATATCCCCCAAAATTTCTAAGCAAGCCCTACTAGGACAAATTCTGTGTTATGGAAAATGTCCACAGAGCAGCTTGTACATGGTAATCAGGGTCAATCCTCATAGACAGCCAGCCTGAAGATCAATACTGTTTGTGGATGGGCCAACAAGAATCAAGACTCAACTACCATAAGAGGGCTCACACAACCTGCATAAGGGACAATGGTGAAGCACCCAGATCAGAGAGATGTGCTACTGAGCCCCAAAGGACATCTACTATATAAGCCACCTTACAAAGACTAAGAGACATAATAGGTCTACCTAGTACATAGAAACAACTACAGAGAAACAAATAGGGAGACAAAGGAATCTGCCCCAAATTAAAGAACAGGAGAAATTCCTATAAAGAGAATTATGTAAAGTGGAGGTAAACAATCTACCAGATACAGAGTTCAAAACAAAGTTTGTAAGGGTACTTAGGAACTTAGAGGAAGAATGGGTAAACTCACTGCAACTTCAACAAAGAGTAAGCATAAAAATGGACATGAAAATATAAAATAGAACCAGTCACATTTGAAAAATACAATATCTGAATTGGAGAATACACTAGAAGGAATCACCAACAGGTTAAATGAAGCAGAGAATCAAACCAGTGATTTAGCAGATGAGGTAGTAGAAAGCACCAACATGGAACATCAAAAAAATGATTTTGTAAAAATGAGGATAGTCTAAGGGATCTGTGGGACAAAATCAAGCATAACATCTGAATCACAGAGGTATCAGAAGGAGAAGAAAGAGAGCAAGGATTTGAGAACATCTTTTTAGAAATAATGACTGAAATCTCCCCTAACCTGGTGATAAGAAAAGATACACAAGTCCATGAAACACAGAGAGTCCCAAATTATGACCCCTCCCCAAACTAAGATATGCCATTCTTAAAACAGCAAAGGTTAAGGACAAAGAGAATTTTAAAACCAGGAAGAGACAGTTACCTACAAGGGAGCCCCCATAAGATTGTTAGCCAATTTCTCTACAGAAACATTGCAAAGCAGAACAAATAGGCACAAAGTATTCAAAGAGATGAAAAGCAAGGACCTACAACCAAGACTATTCTACTCAGCAAGGTTATCATTTAAAATCAAAGGCTATATAAAGAGATTCCCAGCCCCACCCCCAAGAAAAACAAGCTAAAGGAGTCTATTGCCACCAAACCAATATTACAAGCAATGTTGAGGACTTCCAGCCAATATGGAGGTGTAGGTAGATACACTTTGCCTCCTTGCACAACCAAAAGAGGGACAACAAATATAAAAACAAAAAATAACCAGAACTGTCAGAAAATCAAACTGTATGGAAGTCCAACACCCAAGGAGTTAAAGAAGCAATGTTCATCCAGACCAGTAAGAGGGGCAGAGATGGGGAGCTGGGGTGGAGAGGACTCATGGCAAGGTGGCAGGTGGAGGACTGGGGCAACAGAGGTGGTGGCTGGTGGACCTGGCAAGGTGGTGGCTAGTGGAGTGGGCAGTCCCACATTTGCATACAGAAAACTGGGAGCAACAAATGGGGAGCAAATCTGTGCAACCCAGGGTTCCAGCATTGTGAAAAAAAAAAGGGCTCAAAACCTCTGAATGAAAGAACCTGTGGTAGCTGAAGTGGTGGGAGAAATTTCTAGCCACACAGGAGAGTTTGTTGGAGAGACCCATGGGGTCCTGAAATGTACAGAAGACCACCCACCCAGTAATCAGTACCAGAAGGGCTCAATTTGCTTGTGGGTAGTGGAGGAAGTGACTGAAAGTCAACTGAGAGCTGAGCAAGTGGCATTGTTCCCTCTCTGACCCTCCCCCATATACAGTGCCAAAGTGCAGCAGAGTGGGTTACCCTGCCCTGGTGAATAACTAAGGCTGTGCCCCTTAGAATGTAACAGGTGTGCAGAGACAAAAAATATGGCCCAAATGAAAGAACAGATCAAAGCTCCAGGAAAAAAATACAACTAAGTAATGAAGAGATAGCCAAACCATCAGATGCACAGTTTAAAACACTGGTAATTAGGATGCTCACAGAAATGGATAAGTGTGATCACAAAATAGAGGAAAAAGCGAGGGCTATGAAAAGTGGAATAAAGGAAAATGTTCAGGGAACCAACAGTGAAGGGAAGAAAACTGGAATTCAAATCAATAGTTTGGAGCAGGAGGAAAAAATAAACATTCAACCAGAACAGAATGAAGAAACAAAAATTCAAATAAATGAAGAGAAGCTTAGGGGCCTCCCAGATAACTTTAAACATTCCAACATCTGAATCATAGGGGTGCCAGAAGAAGAAGAGGAAGAGCAAGAAATTGAAAACATAATGAAGGAGAACTTCCCCCATCTGGCAAAGGAAATAGAGTTCCAGGAAGTCCAGGAAGCTCAGAGAGTCCCAAAGAAATTGGACCCAAAGTAGCATACTCCAAGGTACATGATAATTACGTTACCCAAGATTAAAAATAAGGAGAAAATCCTAAAAGTAGCACGAGAAAAGGAGACAGTTACCTACAAAGGAGTGCCCATAAGTCTATCAGCTGATTTCTCAAAAGAAATCTTGCAGGCAAAAAGGGCTTGAAAAGAAGTATTCCAAGTCATGAAAGGCAAAGACCTACATTGAAAACTACTATACCCAACAAAGCTATCATTTAGAATGGAAGGACAGATAAAGTGCTTCCCAGATAAGGTTGAGTTAAAGGAGTTCATCATCACCAAGCCCTTATTACATCAAATATTAAAGGGACTTATCTAAGAAAAACAAGATCAAACATATGAACAGTAAAATGACAACAAACTCACAACTATCAACAACTGAACCTAAAAACAAAAATGAACTAAGCAAACAACTAGAACAGGAACAGAATCACAGAAATGGAGATCACATGGAGGGTTATTAGTGGGGAGGGTGAAGGGGGGAAAGGTACAGGGAATAAGAAGCATAAATGGTAGGTACAAAATAGGGGGAGGTTAAAAATAGTATGGGGAAAGGGGAAGCCAAAGAACTTATATGTATGACCCATGGACATGAAATAAAGTGGTGGAATGGTAGTGGGAGGAAGGTACAGGGCAGAGGGGAATAAAGTGGAGATAAAATTGGGGCAACTGTAATGGCATAATCAATCAAATATATTTAAAAGAGTACAAATTAGTAGTTACAGAATACCCATGATGATAAAGTACAGTATAGGAAAAGGAGTAGCTAAAGAATCTACACATGACCCATGGATGTGAACATAGTGGGGAGATTGCCTGAGAAAGTGGGGGTGCTGGGTGGAAGGGGCAAAAGGGGAAAATTAGGACAACTGTAACAGCATTATAAATAAATGTAATTTTAAAAAGAAATGTTAATGAGACTTCTTTAAAATGAAGGAAATAAAAAAGAACATTAATACATATAATAAAATGACAATAAATATGTACCTATCAATAATAATTTTATATTTAAATGGATTAAGTGCTCCAATCAAAAGACATAGTTGGATGAATGAATTTAGAAAACAAACAATCAAGGCGCACATTTATGCTGTCTACAAGAGACACACTTCAGATCAAAAGAAACACAGATCGAAAGTAAAGAGATGATAAAAGTTATTTTGTACAAAGGGAAAGGAAAGAAAGCTGGTGTAGCAGTACTTATATCAGACAAAATAGACTTAAAAACAAAGGCTATAACAAGAAACAAGAAGGACATTACATAAGGATGAGGAGATCAATCCAACAAGAAGATATAACTCAGGTAAACATTTATGATCCTAACATAAGAGAATCTCATAAAGCAAATATTTGTGGACAAATTGAAGAGATTGACGGTAATATAATTATAGTAGGGGACTTTAATACTTCATTGGCTTCAATGACTAGATCATCCAGGCAGAAAGTCAACCAGGAAACAGTACCTTAAGTAGTGTGTTTACTTGATATTTGAGAACATTTCACCCTAAAGCAGCAGAATATACTTTCTTTTGAAGTGCACATAGAACATTTTTCAGGATAGACCACATTTTAGGCCACAAAAGAAGTCTCAATAAATTTAAGAAGATTGATATCATATCAAGCATCTTCTGTGACCATGATGGTATGAAACTATAACCTGATTACAAAACAAAACAAAACACCTGAAAACACAGAAACACATGAAGCTAAGAAGCATGTTATTGAAGAATAAATAGTTCAACAATAAAATCAAGGAAGAAATAACAATATATATCAAAACCAATGAAATGAAAACACAACAACACAAAATCTATGAGGCATAGTAAAAGCAGTCCTAATAGGGAAATTCATAGCAATACAGACCTACATAAAAAAAAATAAGAAATATCTCAAATAAACATTCTAACCACTTACCTAAAGGAAGCAGAAAAAAGCAAGAAACAAAGGCCAAAGTGAATAAAGAAGGCCAAAGAAGAAAGGAAATAGTAAACATCAGGGTAAAAATAAATGCTATAAAATCTGAAAAAAATACAAAATTTCAATGAAACCAAAACTGGCTCTTTGAAAAAAATAAGATTGATAAACCTTTACAAAGATGAAAGAGAGAGAGAGAGAGAACCCAAATAAGTAGAATTGAAACAGGAGAAGTAACAATTGACACCAAAGAAATTCAAAGGGCTGTGAAAGATATTGTGAACAACTGTAAATCAACAAATTCAGCAATCTGGAACACAATAGTCCAAACTGAATCAAGAGGAAACAGAAAATCTGAACACACCAATTACAACCAATAAAATCAAAAGAATAATAAAAAAACTTACCCCAAAAAATATCCTGGACCAAATGGTTCACATATGAATTTTAGCAAACATTCAAAGAAATAACACCTTTACTTTTCAAACTATTCCAAAAACTTCAAGAGCAGGGAAGACTCCCACGCTCATTTTAGGAGGTCAGCATCATCCTAATTCCAAAACCAGGTGAAGATGCTACAGCAAAAAAGTTATAGGAAAATACCCCTGATGAGCATAGATGCAAAAATCCTTAACAAAATATTAGCAAACTATATGCAGGAATACCTTAAAAAGATCATAAACCATGATCACGTGTGATTTATTCTGGGGATGCAAGTTTGGTTCAATATCTGCAAATCAATAAATCTGATACACAACATAAACAAAATGAAGGAAAATTTGGTACACAACATAAACAAAATGAGGGATAAAAATCATATGATTCTATCAACAGACGAAGAAAAGGCACTTGACAAAATTCAGCACCCATTTGGAATAAAAATACTCAATAATGTGAGAATAGAGGGAATATACCCCAAATAATAAAGTCCTACATGACAAAAACACAGCTAACGTAACACTCAACAGAAAAAAACTAGAAGTTTTACCCTCAAGATCAGGAATATGACAGGGATGTCCTCTTTTACTACTCTTACTCAACACAGTACTGGAAGGTCTAGCCACAAACAGACAAAGAGATTAAATAGAATGCATCTGAATTGAAAAGAAAAAATGTAAAACTGCTATTATTTCAAATGACCTGAACTGTACAGAGAGAATTTTAAAGATTTCACCAAAAATCTAGTAGAACTGATAAATGAATTCAGTAACATAGCAGGATACAAAATAAATATTCAGAAATTGTTTGCATTTTATAGATAAATAGTAAACTATTAAAACTAAAAAATATTCCATTTAAAATTGCATCAAAAATAACTAGGCATTAATTTAACCAAGAAGGTAAAAGACTTGTACCCTAAAATTATAACTCACTGAAGAAAGAAACTGAAGAAGATACAAATATGTGAAAGTATATACCATGTTTATGGATAGAAGGAATTAACATCATTAAAATGTACATACTACCCAAAGCAATCTCTAGATTCAATGCAGTTTCTGTCAAAATACCAATGGTGTTTTTCACAGAACTGGAATAATCCAAAAATGTATATGAAACTATAAAAGACCCAAATAGCCTCTACAATCACTATAAAGAACAAAGTTGGAGGACTCAGGCTTTCTGATATCAAACTATACATCAAGTCTATAGTAATCAAAACTGCATGGTACTGGCATAATAACAGACACATAGATTGATGAAACATAATAGAGAGGCCAGGGACAGGAAGATAGTGGTGAGGTAGGTGGAAGTGGATTCCACTTCCCCCTACACATGGGTGAAACACCTAACTGCTCTATGGAGGAACAAAGCAAACAGCCAACAGTACCCCAGCATATATGAAGGTAGGAGACCAAAAATTATAGAGGACATTGAAAAACCAGATGGTAAGCAGAGTTCTTTAAAACAATAAGGTCCCTGGGACCAACGTGGGGACCAGGGCGGCTGCAGCCCCAGGCCCAGCACCCACCAGGTCTACCGCAGGGTTCTTGGGAGAGAGCCAGGTCAACGGCTCCTTCCCCTGCCAAACAAGGTTTTAGCAGCACCAGGAGATACCTGGTTGCTTGAAGTTGCAGAGAGGGGAATAAGGACTAAGGGGCAAACACACAGGGGCTGTGAGCATGCACAGAGTCTGTGGACACTGGTTGGGGAGAGTTGAGAGTTGAGCCGAGACACCCCTGACCCTGATATTGCCTAGTCTGGTTGGAGAATTGGGCTGTGTGAGAGGCCAGGCCTCTGTATGGAGAGACAGGCTTCAGCAGGAGGAATTTCTCAAAAAGAAAAAGTGAAAAAAGAGACAATCTGTGGCTGTTTGAGGAATTCTCTCTCAGCAGCCACTCTGGCCTCCTCCCCACCCAGCCATGCTGTGCTCCTGAGGTGGTGCAGAAGGCCCTGCACATAGCCCTGGGAAGAGTGCACACCAGAACCTGAGGTACTGGAGGCAGCTTGGCCAAGAGCACATGCCCACAGCCTCAAGGAGAGTGTACTCTGAGAAAGACCCAGTGCCCACACCCAAGGCTCCAGGAAGAGGCACCCTGAGCTCACATCCGTAGCCCTGGGGAGAGTGCGTACCTGAACCTGTGGTACCTGCAGGAACAGAGGCTGCTGGAGAGCTGGGCTAGAGGCAGACTGAGTGTGGATCAGAAAGGGAGAAAAGCTAAACCAATCACCCCTCAGCCTGCTGCATCCAGGAAGACCAGCAAAACTAATTTGGCTAGTTTGAAACCAGCAGGAGGCTTTTTTTTTAAAAGTAATTCTTTATTTTTTTAATTTTTATTATATTTTTATCTTTTAACTCCTTTTTCCTCTCTTTCCTTCTTTCTTGTTTTATTCCTTCTTCCTTTATTTCCCTTTTTATCTGTTCTTCCTTCTTCTTTTTTTAAATTCCCACAAGTGAGACAAAAAACCCTGGAACTGTGAAAAGACCAGAGTTGGACCCAAAGAGGGATCATCCCAACACCTGAGACAGTGAGACAAAATTCACTGTGCAACTACAGAGAACTTGCAAGTTACTGCATATTTGTATTATTACTTTTTTCGTTATTCTTACGTCTTTTATTTTATTAGTATTTTTGTATTCTTCTTCACTTGGCTGGTTAAACTGTATTGTATGACTTGTTTCCTTTGTTCTGTCTTTCATAGTGTATTGTTAATTTACTGTCTTTCACTTCACTTGTGTTCCATTAGCACACTAATCTGGGTCCTATACATCTTATTCTAGTTTTCCAGATCACATAGATTCTGTCATATGATTGTTGCTCCATTAATATTGTAAATAATAGCTGTTCCATATAATTGTACATACTACACAGCACCCCTCCCAGATCTTAGCCCAATTCACAGTTTACTGAACTCTATTACTGGTGTGGTTAACCCTATTCTCTCACACACTACACCTATTTTCTATCCTTTACTCTCACTTTACCTCATAATCTGAGTTCCCACAAGCTCACTGTTTCCTAGATCCAACTCACAATCCTTCCTTCCCCAACAAGAATCTTATCTTCTTTCCACCTATTCTAAAAAGTGGCTAGTTGGGTGAAATACCATGGTTAACACTATACATATCCAAAGGATCAACCTATCTCTTCTCTATGTGCTGGTACTGTAAATATTATAGAACACACTCATGCTGTCTTAAACCATTTGCCTTCCCCCTCAAACTGATCACAAAAAAGAGTAGGTGGAAGCTGTGAACACCAGGATACCTGCTGGAAGAGGAAACCCAACAACAAAAGAACCAGCAACAGATAGCAACAGAAGGAGGTAAAGGAGGGAGTGGAAGACACACTGACCCAACCCAGGACCTATCTGGAAATACAACTAAATAGTGGAGAAATTACCCAGAACAAACAACGGAACAAGAGCAAGAAAGAATCCCAAAACCTTGTAAACATGGAAGAACCAGCTTCAACACAACCTGCTCACACCTGCACAACAAAATAGAAGAGGTGGTAGACAGAATGACTTTCAGTTAACCAGCTGGAGGGGAAGACCCAACAAAGAAAGACCCAACAACAATCAAAACCCAAAGACATACTCAGAGCCAACCAAAATGACAGCCCAAGACCTGTGAGCTCTGGAGATCAATGAGATTGCACCACTGAATCTCATAGGTTTTCTGCCACAGAAGTTCACACCATAATCCCACAGAGCCAGAACAGATCAATTTAAGAAGCTGAGGCTAACAAAAAGTGTCTCACAAACAAGGGGAAGACAAAGAAACAACCCCTCAAATGAAAGGAAAGGAGGAAACCACAGAAGAAATGCTAAATGAAATAGAGGCAACTCAACTATCAGATACTGAGTTCCAAGCAATAGTTATAATGAAGCCCAATGAGCTCACAGAGAATTACCAAAAACTACAGGGAAACTACAAAGAACTCACTGCAAACTATATCAACATGAAAAAGGAAACAAAAACTATCAACAAGGGCCAAGAGAAAATGAAGAGCACAATCTCTGAACTGAAGAACTCAATAGAAGGAATCAAAAACAGGCTCGATGAAGCAGAGGATCAGATAAGTGAGTTGGAGGACAAGGTAGAAAAAACACCCAGAAAGAGTGAGACAAGGAAAAGAGGCTCAGAAAGAATGAAGAGGGGTTAAGGGAAATGCAGGACAACATGAAACATAATAATATCTGTATAATAAGGATACCAGAAGGAGAAGAAGAAGAGCAAGGGATAGAAAACCTATTTGAAAAAGTTATAACGGAAAACTTCCCTAATTTGATGAGAGAAAAAGTCACACAAATCCAGGAAACACAGAGAGTCCCAATCAAGAGAAACCTAAAGAGGCCCACCTCAAGGCGCATCATAATTAAAATGGCAAAATTCCAAGATAAAGAGAGAATCTTAAAGGCAGCATGGGAAAAACAGGAAGTAACATACAAGGGAGCTCTGATGAGACTAGCAGCTAACTTCTCAATGGAAACACTCCAAGCCAGATGGGAATGGCAAGAAATATTCCAAGTAATGATAACCAGAGACCTGCAATCAAGACTACTTTATCCAGCAAGGCTCTCAATTAAAATGGAAGGCCAAATAAGGAGATTCCTGGACAAAAAAAAGTCTCAAAGAATATACCTCCTCCAAAACAGCTCTGCAGGATATGCTAAAGGGTTTGCTTTAAGAACAAGAAGAAAAACAATGAAAGAGAGAGGAACACAAGTATGAAAAACTGACAATGAATAAGTACCTATCAATAATAACCTTAAATGTAAAAGGATTAAATGCCCCAATCAAAAGACATAGAATAGCAGAATGGATAAGAAAACATGACCCACATATATGTTGCCTACCAGAGACCGACTTCAGGACAAAAGACCTACATAGATTGAAGGGTTGGAAACAAACTTTCCAAGCAAATGGACAGGAAAAAAAGCTGGGATATCAATACTCATATCAGAAAAAAATAGACTTCAAAAAAGAACCATAAAAAGAGACCCAGAAGGTCACTTCACAATACTCAAGGGAAGAATCCTTCAAGAAGACATAAATGTAGTAAATATATATGCACCCAATAGGGGAACACCCAAATAAATACATAAAGAAAATCTTAGAGGACTTCAATAAAGATATTGACAGAAACACAATCATAGTAGGGGATTTTCACACCCTACTGTCAAAAATGGACAGATCTTCCAAACAAAATATCAACAAGGAGATTGCAGCATCGAATGATGCCCTAGATGAAATGGACTTAACTGATATCTATAGAGCCCTTCATCCCAAAAAGCAAAATACACATTCTTTTCAAGCATACATTGAATATTTTCAAAGATAGACCACATGATAGGAAACAAACAAGCCTCAACAAATTCAAGAAAGTGGAAATCATATCAAGCATCTTCTCCGATCTTAAGGGACTGAAACTAGAAACCAACTTCAAGGAAAAAAAACCCAAAACCCTCAAAATCATGTATATTGAGTAGTATGCTATTAAACAATGAATGGGTGAAGAATTAGGGAATAATAAGATTAGGGAAGAAATCAAAAAATTTCTGGAAACAAATGAAAATGAACTCACAACAATCCAAAACTTATGGGACACAGTGAAGGCAGTCCTGAGAGGGAAGTTCATAGTGATACAGGCCTAACTAAAAAAGATAAAAACATTTCAAGTAAACAATCCAACCCTATGCCTACAAGAACTCAAGAAACAATTAAAAGAAAACCCAGAATAGGTAGAAGGAAGGAAATAATCAAGATCAGAGCACAATTAAATGACATGGAGACTATAAGCACAATTCTAAGGATCAATGAGTCCAGGAGCTGGTTCTTTGAAAAGACAAACAAAATCAACAAGCCTTTAATCAGGCTCATCAAGAAAAAAAGAGAGAAGACCTAAATAAACACAATCAGAAATGAAAGAAGAGAGATTACAACTGATACCACAGAAATACAAAGGATTGTAAGAAATTACTATGAACAACTATATGCCAAGAAATCTGAAAATCTAGATGAAATGGATATATTTCTAGAAAAATATAATCTACCAAAACTTAATAAAGAAGAAGCAGAAAGTCTGAACAGACCAATAACACCTGATGAAATTGAAACAGTAATTTAAAAGCTCCTGACACACAAAAGCCCTGGAACAGATGGTTTCACAGGAGAATTTTACAAAGCATTTAAGGGAGAGATAACCCCCATCTTCCACAAATTTTTTTCAAAAAATTCAAGAAGATAGAAGACTCCCAAACTCTTTTTAGGAAGTCAACATCATCCTAATCCCAAAATCAGATAAAGACATGACAAAGATGGAGCTGGAAAGCATTATGCTAAGCAAAATAATCGAGGCATTGGAAGACAAATACCAAATGATCTCGCCATTAAGAGGAACCTAAACAACAAAACAAACAAACAAGTAAAATATAACAAAAGACACTGAAATAGAGGACAGGTAGTCAGTGACCAGAGGGGAGAGGGGAGGGAATTCAGGGGAGAAGGGAAGGGTCTACAGGAACAAATATAGAGGACACATGGACAAAACTAGGGGGGTTGAAAAGGGGAGGGAGGAGAGGAGGGATGTGTAGGTGGTCTGGAATGGTAATAAAGGATAGAAACTGTACTGACTAAACTAAAATAAAAAATTTAAAAAATAAAAAAACATAAAATAAAAATAAAATAAAATTCTGTACCAATAAAAAAAAAGACATAACAAAGAAGGAAAACTTCAGGTCAATATCACTGATGAACATAAATTTTGATATCCTCAACAAAATACTGGCAAGCCACATCCAGCAATACATTAAAAAGATCATACACCATGACCAAGTGGGATTCATCCCAGAATGGAAGGATAGTATAATATTCACACATCAATAAACATAATACAGCACATAAACAAAATGAAAGACAAAAATCACTTGATCATATCAATAGAGGAAAAAGCATTTGATAAGGTAGAACACCCATTTATGATAAAAACACTTAGCAAAATTGAAATAGAGAGAGCATTCCTCCACATAATAAAGGCCATATATGATAGACCTACAGCCAGTATCATACTCAATGGACAAAAACTAAAATCTTTCCCACTAAGATCAGGAACAAGACAAGGATGCCCACTTTCACCACTCCTATACAACATAGTACTGGAAGTCCTAGCCACAGCGATCAGATAAGAAAAAGAAATAAAAGGCATACAAATTGGAAAGAAGGAAACAAAACTGTAACTGTTTGCAGCTGACATGATAGTGTCCATAGAAAATCCTATAGACTCCACCAAAAAACTACTCGACCCAATGAATTAATTTGGCAAAACAGCCAGATATAAAGCCAATGCTGAGAAATCAAAGGCATTTTTGTATATCAACAATGAAATATCAGAAATAGAAATCCAGAAAAAATCCCATTTGATATAGCAACAAGTAAAATAAACCACCTAGGAATAAACCTAACCAAGAAGGTAAAAGACCTGTACTCAGAAAACTATATAGCACTGAAGAAAGAAATTAAGGAAGACACAAACAAATGGGAGCATGTACCATGCTCATGGATTTGAGCATTAACATTAACATGGATTTGAGGATTAACATCATCAAAATGTCTATACTATCCAAAGCAATTTATAGATTCAATGCAATCCTTATTAAAGTACCCATGACATAAATCACAGATATAGAACACACATTTCAGAAATTTATATGGAACCATAAATGATCCCAAATAGCTGTAGCAATTTTGAGAAATAAGAACAAAGCAGGAGGGATCACAATACCTCATATCAAACTGTATAGCAAGGCCACTGTAATCCAAACAACCTGGTACTGGCATGAAAACAGGCACATAGACCAATGGAACAGAACAGAGAGCCCAGAAATGAACTCACATCTCTATGGTCAATTAATATTTGACAAAGGCAGAAAAGCATAAAATGGAGTAAAAATAGCCTCTTCAACAAATGGTGTTGGGAGATCTGCACAGCTACGTGCAAAAAATGAAACTTGATCACCATCTTACACCATACACAAAAATAAATTCAAGGTGGATAAAAGACTTAAATATAAGTTGTAACACCATAAAAGTCCTAGAGGAAAACATTAGGAGGAAAATCTTAGACATTCCACACAGCAACATCTTCACTGATACGTCCCCTGATGCAAGGGAATAAAGGAAAGGATAAACAAATGGGACCTCATCAAATTAAAAAGCTTCTGCATGGCTAAAGAAAACAGCATTAAAATGAAAAAAGAGCCAACTGTATGGGAAAGCATATTTGCCAATGACACCACTTACAAGGGCTTGATCTCTAAAATATATAAAGAACCCACATGACTCCATTCCAGGAAAACAAAAAAGCCCAATTAAAAAATGTGCAAAAGATTCAAACAGACACTTCTCCAAGGAGGACATACAGAGGGCCCAGAGACACATGAAAAGATGCTCAGCATCACTAGCCATCAGACAGATGCAAATTAAAACAACAATGAGATACCACCTCACACCCATCAGAATGGCCAACATAAACAAATCAATAAACAAGTGTTGGAGAGGATGCGGAGTAAAGGGAACCCTAGTGCACTGTTGGAAGGAATGCAGACTTGTACAGCCACTGTGAAAACCCTATGGAATTTCCTCAGAAAACTAAAAATGGATCAGCCTTTTGATCCAGCAATACCACTGCTGGGATTATACCCTAAGAGCCCTGAAACACCAATCCAAAAGAACCTGTGCACCCCAATGTTCATAGCAGCACAATTTACAGTAGCCAATTGTTGGAAGCAACCTAAGTGCCCATCAGGAAATGAGTGGATCAAAACACTATGGTACATTCACACAATGGAATACTACACAGCAGAGATAAAGAAGGAGCTTATACCCTTTGTGATAGCACGGATGGAACTGGACAGCATTATGCTAAGTGAAACAAGTCAGGCAGCGAGGGGCAAATAGCATATGATCTCACCTTTAATGGGAAAATAATCAACAAAAGAGAAAGCAAATGAAATATAACCAGGGTCATTGAAAATAAGAACAATCTAACAATAGCCAGAGGGGAACGGTGAGGGGACAGTGGGAAGAAGAGTTTTCAGAAACTACTGTAAAGGACACATGGACAAAACCATGGACCAGGGTGGAAGCAAGGGAGGGAGGTGTGTTTGAATGGGGTGGGCAGGATGGTGGGGGAGAAAATACAGACAACTGTAACTGAACAACAATAAAATAATTAAAAAATAATAGGCCAGAAATAAACCTATACCTAAATGGTCAATTAATATATGGCAATATAGGTGAGAACATGCAATGAGGTAAAGACAGGCTATTCAATAAATGGTCTTGGGAAAATTGAATGAATACATGCAACAAATGAAACTAGATCACCTCCTTATACAAGAGTAACCTCAAAATAGATTAAGAACTTAAATGTAAGCATTAAAACCATAAAACTTGTAGAAGAAAATGCAGGCAGTAAACTCTCTGACATTTCTTCTAGCAATATTTTTTCCAATATATCTTCTCAGGCAAGAGAAACTAAAGAAAAGATAAACAAGTGGAACTAAGTCAAACTAAAATGTTTTGGACAACAAATAAAACACTCAAAAAATGAAAAGACAAACTACTGAATGAGAGATCATTTTTGTTAATTATATATCTGCTAAGGGTTTAATAACTAAAATTTATTGGGAACTCATACACTGAACACCCAACAAACAAACAAAACCCCCAAAACCTCAAATAATTCAATATAAAAATGGGCATATAAGTTTAATAGACACTTTTTCAAAGAGGACATACAGATGGCTTATAAACATATGCAAAGATCCTAAACCACATTGACAGATTATCTCACACCTGTCAGAATGGCTATCATCAATAAATCAAAAAGAGCAAGTGTTGGAATACACTGTTAGTGAGAATGCAGATTGGTGTAGGAACTATGAAAAACAATATGGAGGGTCCTAAAAAAATAAAAATAAAATTACCTAATGATCCAGGAATTTCACTTCTGGCTATATATCTGATGAAATTCAAAACACTAATATGAGAAGATATATGCACACCTATGTTCTTTGCTATGTTGTTTACAGTAGCCAAGATATCAAAGCATTCCAACTGCTCAACAATAGACAGGTGGAAAAAAGATGTGGTACATAGATACAAAGGAATATTATTTGGTTATTAAAAGAAATGAAATGCTACCATTTGTGACAACATGGATGAATCTAGAGAGCATTTTGAGAGGAGAAATAAGTCAGACAGAAAGGCAAATTCCTTATGTTTTTCACTTGTATGTGGAATCTAAAGAGCAAAATAAATGAATGAACAAAATAGAAACAGACTCATAGATTAAGAGATCAGACTGATGGTTGCCTGAGGGAATGGGAGTTGGGGGACTGGGTAAAAAAAGTGAAGAAATTTAGAATACAAATTGGTAGTCACAAAATAGTCACGAGGATGTAAAATACAGCATAAGGAAGAGAGTCAATAATATTGTAAAAACAACATACTGTGACACGTGGTTACTTGAAACACCAGGGGGACAACTTTGTAAATATATGATTGTGTAACCATTACGTGTACACCTAAAACTAATACAAAATAGTATCAAATGTAAACTGTAAGTAAAATATGACATTTTTAAAAAAGTGGTTAAAGGAGGTTAAATATAAGGTGATGGAAGGAGATTAGACTATGGGTGGTGAGCACATAATGCAATATACAGATGATGTATTGTAGAATTACACACTTGAAACTCATATGAAATGGGATCCCCCAAAATTGAATTAATTTATAAAAATAAGTAATTTTTCTGAATTCAATCAACCAGTTAAACATAATTACAGCAAAAATAGGAATTTTTTTTGTAGAACTTAATAAACTCTTTTAAAAATAAATATGGGAAAAAGGGACACTAGTGCACTGTTGGTGGGATTGCAGACTGGTATGACCACTGTGGAAAACAGTATGGAACTTCCTCAGAAGACTAAAAATGGACCTGCCCTTTGATCCAGCAATTCCACTGCTGGGACTATATCCTAAGAATC
>CM052542.1:87253715-87276081 GCA_028533065.1 Trachops cirrhosus | reverse complement strand
AGGAAGTTCCATACTGTTTTCCACAGTGGTCATACCAGTCTGCAACCCCACCAACAGTGTACTAGGGTCCCTTTTTCTCCACAACCTCTCCAACACTTGCTGTCTGTTCTTTTATTTATAATGGCCATTCTGACTGGTGTGAAGTGGTACCTCATTGTGGTTTTAATTTGCATCTCTCTGATAGAACTTTTGCATTTATGTTCATCAGGATTATTGGCCTGTAAATCTCTTTTTTATGGTGTCATTGGTTTTGGTATCAGGGCAATGCTGGCCTCTAAAAATTAGTTTGGGAGAATTCCTTCCTTTTCAATTTTTTGGAGTAGTTTGAGAAGGATAGGTATTAATTTTTCATATTTAAATGTTTGGTAGAATTTACCAGTATACCTGCCTGGTTCTGGGTTTTTGTTTGTTGGGACATTTTTTTTAAAATTACATTTTAAATAATTGCTAGTAATCAGTCTGTTCAGAGTCTCTATTTTTTCCTGGGTTACTCTCAGAAGATTGTATCCTCCCAGAAAATTATCCATTTCTTCTAGATTGTCCAAATAATTGGCATATAATTATTCATAGTATTCTTTAATGGTCCTTTGTATTTCTGTGGTATCAGTTGTCATTTGTAATCTTTCTTCCTTTATATCTGGTTTAATTTATTTGTGCTCTATTTCTTTTATTCTTGATGAGTCTAGCTAGAGTTGTGTCAATTTTATTTATCTTTTCAGAGAACTAGCTCTTAGTTTCGTTCCAACTGTTTCAGAATGGTCTTTCTGATTTTTTTTGTAGACTCTATTTAGTTTGTTTATGGTCTGATCATTATTATTTCCTTCCTTCTACTTACTTAGGATTTTGTTTGTTCTTTTTTTCTAGTTCTTTTAGGTGTAAAGTTAGATACTTTATTTGGGATTTTTCAATGCTTCTTGAGGTAAACCTGTAAAGCTATTAACTTCCTCTTATAGATGCTTTTGCTATATCCATAAATTTTGTTAATTATGCACCCTTCATAGGTGGGGTAGCACCATGTGTGTGCACAGCAGTGTCCCACTATCTCTGCACAGGGTAGCCCTGTGTGTGGGTACTACATTTTCTCTTGATGGGGCACACCAACACACACTGCTAGTTTTTCATCCTTTCTTGGCAGGGCAGCCCCATGTGTGTATGCAGCAGTGCCCTACTAACACCCTGCAGCCCTGCAGGCAGATACTTCAATGCTTTGCTATACCTGCACTTTTTCTGCGTGAAGAATCCCCAAGTGCATGTGCAGCAGTGCCCTGCTATCTTCTCACTGTCTTTGGAGGGGACTGTCCTGCATGTGGGTACTGCAGCATTTTGTTAGATACAAACCTTATCCAGGTGGGGAAGCCTCATGTGTATGCACCCAGTGGGTGAATGTAGCAGCATCCTGCCATAGCTGCTGAATCAATCTCTGAATAGAAAGTCCCCTTGCTTTCATATTATGGTGCCCTCCAGTTCCTGCTGGATCTAGCTCTGGGAGCAGGTAGCTAGGTAAATATACAGCAGCCCTGAAGGTCAGCCAGAGAACTTCGATAGAGCTCTCACCTTGCTATCCAAGTGTAGGGAAAATGTAAAAAATTGCACTCACTGGTTCATCCTGTCCTGGAGAACTTCTTGAACTTTTGGAGAGCTCACCATTTCCCAATTTTCTCTATGCAGTTTTTCTCTGTCTTGTTTGTTGTAGAGAAGCTGTACAAATGGATCTCAAATATCTTTTAGGAGAAATTGTTTTAAATATAGGTATACATTCCATGTGTTCTTGGGAGGGGGCAAACTCAATGTGCTCCTGCTCCGCCATCTTGGACCTGCCTTTCTGAGCAATTCCAATGTGCCATTGTTTTCAGTGCTTCATGTTATTAATAAATTTAATCCTCCAGATACCCTTTTGATGTGTTCTATTGTATGGATTAAGAAACTGGGACAAAGAGGTTAGGATGTATCAGGCAGCCTGTGTCAGGACCCATTTCATACACATGGCAGCATATATATAGCATAATGCCATCCATGGACAACCCCCAGTGCTGTGGGGTTGGGAGTGGTATTTATTTTTATGAGCAACAGATGCTAGTGCTTTGCAGAAATAAAGCTGCCCTTACTGGTGTGGTTACACTCAATGCTGCAATTTCTCCTCCTCATGTTTTCCTTCTAGCCTTCCTCTCCAGCCTCAAGAAGGGAAGGACGCTGGGCTCACTAAGGGAGAAGAGTCCAGGCCTGACTGGGAGTGGTGCAGGCCCCCACCCCAACCCTGCTACTCCAGGAGGGGTTCAAAAACCTATAAACATCACCCATGGCAGTCATCTGCCCTGAGCCCATGCTGCCCCGGTGCCCTACACTTATGGTCCCACGGCAGAAGTTGTCTCACAGTGGTTCTCACACTCCTCCCTGTCTTCCTTCAACTTTGGATTCACCATGGCCTCCATACTCATGATTCATTAGAGAAACAATTCTTGTGAACAGGGACAAGTGCAGGGGTAGTGACCCTCATGGGAGTAGAAGAGGGTGTGAGACATAGCTATGGGAATGTGACAACAAGTACATAAAAATAAGATTCTACCTATATAGGCTGGACTGAGGTGAGATGTTGTTGGGGGTTGAAAACATAAGAGGACAAACTTGGATTTGATCTTTGGCTAACAACTCTCAGCTGCACAGGTGAGACACATCCCATAGACCCTTTTAGTCTTGTATCTGTGACTAGGCTGAATTCATGGTAGAATAAGCAGCTGGTACACAAGGGCTCTGGACCTGTATCTATAGCTTCAGAAGAAGGTGATTAAATTAGCAGTGTCTGAGCAGCAAGACAACACATATGTTCTTCTGGCTCTGCACAGGTTTATCACTCCACCTGCAAAGCCTGTTTCTCACCTGGAAAACTGAGAGTATCACATTTGCTGCTAGTTGAGGTGGCTTCCTCAACAGTCTGTAAAGAGTTAAGAGATAGTTTTCTGAGAAAACCATGTTTTTGAAAAATAAACTACATTTCAAATACATTGGATAAATGTTTTGTTTAAGGCTTTATTCTAAAAAAAATTCTCCCATAATAAAAGAAATAATTTTATAGCACAAGTATTGCTTACTCCTAAGACATAACCCACTGCAATAAGATAGATTTTACCAGATCCTTAAAAGATTCCATATGTCATAGTCTGTGAGCTACTCAGAAACCACTGGGTACAAAGATGGAAAAGTGTGAAAAAAGTTCCTATTGCTCCTTTTCTTATTAACAGGATAGGATATAAAGTTACACCAGTTGGATGAGTGAGAGATTACACCCCAGTATCTCCAAGATTGTCCTAGATGGAATGGCAATGTGTGTAAAGTGGGAAAACACAATCTCACTGTGTAAAGGATGAAGCCATGGGTCAGTAGAAGACAAAAGGTTTGGAGTCAGCAAAAATGATTTTGATGGGTTTGATCCCCAACTCCACCCTAAATAGCAGGCTTATATTAGGCAAGTTTCGTAACCATGCTAGCCTCAGTTTCTTCCTCTGTAAAATAAGAATAGTTTTTCTCTCGCAAGGCTATTTTGAAGAGTTTAGTCAATGAAGAACAAGTGCTCAGTTAATATTAGTTTTCCCTTCCTCCCTTACTAAACACATTTGAGATGAAACGACAGAAAAGGGTACCTGTGCCATCTGAAGGCATCCTAGCTTCTTTATTATGTGGGATATCTCTGGGGAGGAAGGGTCTGGGCAGCCAGTAGAGAATATGTCCTCTCCTGTGACTCTAGCATATTTTTCTCTTGCCTAGTCTCTTTCAGACCAGATTAAATTAATATTCTATTAAACACTTCCACGGTATACAAAGAGAGTGAAGGAAAAACTCCAGCTAGGAAAAGGGTCAGAAGTTCTTAGTGTTCCTCATTTTTCTCTGCAAGGTGAATCTTGGGCTGGCTTTTTCATTCCCTGGGTGTTCACATCTTCATATGTGAAATGACCCCTAAGATGCTTTTCACCTTGAACTTTCTGTGATCCATTCTTACACTCATTCTCACTCTCCTTTCTAGGCACTGTTCTAAGCACTTTAGTTCTTTATCTCACTTAATCCTGATAACAATATTGTGAGGTAGTCACCAGTGTTTTGCCTTTCACACATCAGAAAACTAAGGCACAGCAGGTTAAATAATGTACTCACAGTCAAAGACTGAGTGAGTGGCAGAGTGGGATCCAGGCTAAGCACCCTAGCTCCAAAGTTTACGTCATTGTGTTGTGCACCTCTCTAAATTAATCAAACTTAGAATAATAAAACTAAACTAAGAAAAGACTGTCTTCAGAGACCTCAAGCCCCTTTCACTAATTGGGTATTTTTTCATTTATTTATTTATTTATTTATTTATTTATTTATCTTTTATTTTATTTTACTTTTTTATATTTTAATCATTTATTATTAATGTTTGGATACAGTTGTCTCCATTTTCCAACCACAACTTCCCCCCACCCCAACCACCCCCACCTCTCACCCTCAATCTTACCCCACTTTGGCTTTGCCCATGGGTCCTTTATACATGTTATTTGATGACCCTTTTCCTTCTTCCCTCTGTTACTTCCATCTTCCTTCCCCTCTGGTTACTGTCAGTTTGTTCTTAAATTCAATGTGTCTGGTTATATTTTGCTTACTTGTTTATTTTGTTGATTAGGTTCCACTTATAGGAAGATCATATGGTATTTGTCTTTCATCACCTGGCTAACTTAGCATAATGCTCTCCAGTTCCATCCATGCTGTCATGAAGGGCAGGAGCTCCTTCTTTCTTTCTGCTGCATAGTATTCCATTGTGTAAGTGTAGCATAGTTTTCTGATCCATTCATTTACTGATGGGCACCTAGGCTGCTTCCAACACTTGACTATTTTAAATTGTGCTGCTATGAACATTGGGGTGCATAGGTTCTTATGGATTGGTGTTCAGGGTTCTTATGGTATAATACCAGCAGTGGAACTGCTGGGTCAAAAGACAGTTCCATTTTTAGTTTTGAGGAAATTCCATACTGTTTTCCACAGTGACTACACCAGTCTGCATTCCCATCAACAGTGTACTAGCGATCTCCACAACCTCACCAGCACTTGTTTGTTGATTTGGTTATGATGGCCATTCTCACCAGTGTGAAGTTGTATCTCATTGTGGTTTTAATTTACAAATCTCTGATGGCTAGTGATGCTGAGCATCCTTTCACATGTCTCTGGGCCCTCTGTATGTTCTCCTTTGAGAAGTGTATGTTCAGGTCCTTTGCCCATTTTTTAATTGGATTGCTTGTCTTCCTGGAGTGGAGTTCTGTAAATTCTTTATATATTTTGGAGATCAAACCCTGTCCAAGATATTATTGGCAAACATATTTCCCCATGTGGTTGGTTCCTTTCTTGTTTTGCTAATATTTTCTTTAGTCATGCAGAAGATTTTTATTTTGATGAAGTCCCATATATTTATTCTTTCCTTTAAGTTCCTTGCTCTAGGGGACATATTGGTGAAAATATTGCTGTGTGGACTATCTGAGATTTTTCTACCTGTGTTCTCCTCTAGGATGTTTATGGTATCATGACTTACATTTAAGTCTTCTACCCATCTTGAGTTTATTTTTTACTATGTTGTAATTAGGTGGTCAAGTTTCATTTTTTTTGCATGTAGCTGTCCAGATCTCCCAACGCTATTTGTTGAAGAGGCTATTTTTACTCCATTTTATGCTTCTTCCCCCTTTATTGAATATTAATTGAACTTGGAGACTTGGGTTTATTTCTGGGTTCTCTTTTCTGTTCCATTGAACTATGTGCCTGTTCTTATGCCTGTACCAGACTGTTTTGATTACCATAGCCTTGTAATATAGTTTGATATCAGGCATTGTGATCCTTCCTACTTTGTTTCTCTTTCTCAAAATTGCTCTGGATTCAGAGTTATTTATGATTCCACACAAATTTTTCAAATGTTTGTTCTGTATCTGTGAAATATGTCAATGGTATTTTAATAGGGATTGTGTTGAATCTATAAATTGCTTTTGTTAGTATGGACATTCTAATGATGTTAATTCTTCCAATCCATGAACATGGTATATGCTTCCATTTGTTTGGGTTTTCCTTAATTTCTTCCTTCAATGTTGTTTTCTGAGTACAGATCTTTTACATCCTTGGTTAGGTTAAATCCTAAGTACTCTATATTTCTAGTTGCTCTAGAAATGGGATTTTTTTCCTGATTTCTATTTCTGATATTTCATTGTTAGTGTAAAAAATACCTTTGATGACTGAATATTGACTTTGTATCCAGCTGTTTTGCCAGATTTACTTGTTAGGTCAAGTATTTTTTTGGTGGAGTCTATTGGGTTTTCTATGTACATTATCTTGTCATCTGCAAACAATGATAGTTTAATTACCTTTTTTCTATTTGGATACCTTTTATTTCTTCTTCTTTTCTTCTTATTTCTTATTTGCTGTGGCTAGGACGTCCAATATTATTTTGAAGTGAAGTGGTGAAAGCGGGAGTCCTTGTCTTGTTCCTGATCTTGGGGGGAAAGCTTTTGGTATTTGTCTGTTGAATATGATGTTGGCTGTAGGTCTCATGTGAGGCCTTTATTATGTTGAGGAATGCTCCCTCTATTCCCACTTTGCTGAGTGTTTTTATCATAAATGGGTGCTCTACCTTATCAAATGCTTTTTCCACATCTATTGATATGACCGTGTGATATTTTTCTTTCCTTTGGTTTATGTGCTATATTACATTTATTGATTGGTGAATATTGTACCATCCTTGTATTCCTGGGATGAATCCCACTTGGTCATGGTGTATGATCTTTCTAATGTATTGCTGGATGTGGTTTGCCAATATTTTGTTGAGGATTCTAGTGTATATGTTCATCAGTAATATTGGCCTGCAGTTTTCTTTCTCTGTCATATCTTTGTCTGGTATAAGGATTAGGGTGATGCTGGCCTCATAAAAAGAATTTGGAAGTCTTCCCTCTTCTTTAATTTTTGGAATAGTCTGAGAAGTATAGGGGTTAACTCTTCCTTAAGTGTTTTATAAAAATCTCCTATGAAACCATCCAGTCCAGGGTTTTTGTGTGTCAGCAGTTTTTTTGACTACTGCTTCAATTTCATCTGCTGTTATTGGTCTGTTCAGGCTTTCTGCTTCTTTTCTATTGAGTTCTGGAAGATCATATTTTTCTAGAAATTTGTCCATTTCACCTAGGTTTTCAAATTTCTCAGCATATAGTTCTTTGTTAATTTCTTACAATCCTCTGTATTTCTATGGTATCAGTTGTAATCTCTCTTCTTTCATTTCTGATTTTATTTATTTGGGTCCTCTCTCTTTTTTTCTTGATGAGACTGCTTAAAGGCTTGTCAATTTTGTTTATCTTTTTAAAGAATCAGCTCCTGGATTTATTGATCTTTAAATGACCTTTAAATTGTTCTTTTAGTTTCTATGTCTTATAATTCTGCTCTGATCTTGATTATTTCCTTCCTTCTATCTGCTCTGGGCTTTCTTTGTTATTCTTCCAAATCTTTTAGATATATGGTTAGGTTGTTTATTTATAATGTTTCTATCTTTTTGAGGTAGGCCTGTATTGCTATGAATTTCCCTCTCAAGACTACTTTGCTTCATTCCATAGGTTTTGGACTGTTGTGAGTTCATTTTCATTTGTTTCCAGAAACTTTTTTATTTCTTCCTTGATCTCATTCTTAACACACTCACTGTTTAATAGCACGTTATTCAGTCTCCATGAGTTTGAATATTATTTAATTTTTTCCTTGATATTGGTTTTCAGTTTTAAGACCTTCTGGTCGGAGAAAATGCATGATATGATTTCAATTTTTATGAATTAGTTGAGGCTTGTTTTGTGTCCTATCATGTGGTCTACTATTGAAAATATTCCATGTGCATTTGAAAAGAATGTGTATTTTGCTTGTTTGGGATGAAAGGTTCTATATATACTAGTTAAGTCCATTTAATATAATGCTTCATTCAGCTCCACAATATCCTTGTTGATATTTTGTTGGAAGACTTATCCATTACTGACAGTGTGATGTTAAAATCCCCTACTATAATTGTGTTGCTCTCTGTCTTTCTTGGACTCCTCCAAAAAATTCCCTTGTATATTAGGGTCTTCCTATGTTGGCTGTATATATGTTTATAATATTTATGTTTTCTTGATGGATCCTTCCCCTGAGTATTATGAAGTGTCCTTCTGGGTCTCTTTTTAGGGCCTTTGTTTTGAAATCTATTTTTTTTTCAGGCATAAGTATTGCTACCCCAGCTTTTCTTTTCCTGTTTGTTTGCTTGCAATATGGTTTTCCCACTGTTCACTTTCAGTCTGTGTAGGTCTTTTGTTGTGAGGTGAGTCTCTTGTAGACAGCATATATGCAGATCACGTTTTCTTATTCATTCAGCTACCCTTGGTCTTTTGATTGGAGCATTTAATACATTCACAATTAAGTTCATTATTTATTTGTACTTATTAATTGTCATTTTTTACCTGTGTTCCTGTATCTGTCACTGCCTTTCTTCCTGTTTTTAAAGGAGACCCTTTAGCATGTCTTGCAATGCTGGTTTGATGGAGGTGTATTCTTTTATCCTTCTTTTGTCCAGTAATCTCCTTATTTCTCCTTCCATTTTAATTGAGAACCTTGTTGGATAGCGTAGTCTTGGTTTCAGGCCTCTACTTTATATTACATGGAATATTTCTTGCTATTTTCTTCTGGCTTGGAGTGTTTCTGTTGAGAAGTCAGCTGCTAGCTGTATCAGTGGTCCCTTGTATGTTACTTCCTGTTTTTCCCTTGCTGTCTTTAAGATTCCCTCTTTGTCTTTGAATTTTGCCATTTTAATTGTGATGTGTTTTGCAGTGGGCCTCTTTGGGTTCCTCTTGATTGGGACCCTCTCTGCTTCCTGGAGTTCTGTGGCCTTTTCTCTCATCAAATTAGGGATGTTTACCATCATTACATTTTCAAACAGGTTTTCTATTCCTTGCTCCTTTTCTTCTCCTTCTGGTATGCCTATAATATGGATATTATTCCATTTCATATTGTCCTGCACTTCCCTTAACACTTCTTCATTCTTTTTTGAGTGTTTTTTTTTCTTTTCTTGGTTTTTTTGGGAATTTTTTTTCCTACCTTGTCCTCAAGCTCACTGATTCAATCCTCTGCTTCATTGAGTCTGCTTTTAATCCCTTCTACTGTGTTGTTCAATTCAGAAATTGTATTATTAATTTCCTCTTGGCCTTCGTTTATTGTTTCTGTGTCTTTTTTAATGCTGATATAGTTTCAGTAAGTTACTTGTAGTTTCCCTGTAGTTTTTGGTTATTCTCAGTGAGCTCATTGAACTTCCTTATAACCATTGTTTTGAACTCAATATCTGATAGTTGACTTCCCTTTATTTCATTTAGCATTCTTTCTGAGGATTCCTCCTTTCTTGCTTGTTGGGTTTTGTTTCTGTGTCTTCCCATATTTGTGAGACTTTTCTTCTTTGCTTCTGCTTCTTAAACTGATCTGTTTTGACTCCCTGCCTTTGTGGTATGAACTTCTGTGGTGGTAGACCTGTGAGATTCAGTGGTGCAGTCTCCCTTATCACTTGAACTTAATGCTCTTGGAATATCCTGTATATGGTTTTATGCTGGTTCTGGATGTAATTGGTTTTAATTATTGTTAGGTCTTTATTTGGTGGGCCCTTCCTTTCAGCTGGTTGGCTGAGAGTCACTCTGCCTACCATGTCTTGTGTGCTATTGTGCAGGTGCTTCCAGAACAAAACCACAATGCCTTGGAAACAAACCCACACTCATAAAAATACCCTCCCACAATCCCACTATCAACAGTAAATGAACCAGTATTAGTAAGTGTGTAACAAGATTAAGACCATTATAAGAAAAGAGTGTGGATATGAGATGACTTACTGAAAGAAAAATTATTTTGTGAGGGGGGCACTAATAAAAGTAGGGAGTTGGAGCAATGGAAAGAGAGAAGTTAAAATTTATGTTATAAGTAAAATAGGGAATGACAAATGTAGAATGGAATATGAGAAGAGAAGCATATAATATGAAGTTTAAGCAGAAATTAACATAATATAAAATAAAGTGAGAGAGAAAGAAAAACAAAGCAAAAATATTAAAGAATTAATAAAAATATAGGGGCCAAATTGGAGAGAAAAATCCACCACAGTACTATCAACAAAAAATGAGCTGAAATTAATATAGGTGGAATGGGAATGAGAGGGAAAAAAGAAACAAAGAAAAGTCTAAGAGATGTTTAGAGGATTGGGAAGTGATTTTGAAATGATAGAGGGAGAAGGGATACTAAAAGTGAGGAACAAAGGCCAGACTAAGAGAGGGAAAAATTAAAATTTGGGATATAAGGGAAAAGAAAAAAGACAAAAAAGAGAATAAATAAAAATAAAAGGTCAGGATGGAAGAGAAATAGAAGAAAGACAAAAAAAAGAAAAAACACAGGCTAAGACAGCATAATTAAAATTTGAGAAGAAAAAATGAGTAGGAGAGGGGACCAGTAGAATTTGATATTTGAAATAGAGAATTAGTGAAGCTCTACAGATGAAATTGAAAAAACAATGAAACAACAACTACTCTACCCACAACCAACTAGCAACGATTTTTAGAGGTGAAGAGAGAGCGTAAGTATTTTAAAAGCAGGGGAAAAGAATGTGATATGACCCTTGACAAGAAAACTGGTTTTGAGTGTCTGGGCAGGGGAGAATAGTAAGAGTGCAGAATGGAAACAAGTTGTAGCAAGAGAGAAAACAAAATTTGAAAGGAAAATAATACAAGGAAAATGAAGGTAAAATGGGCTAAGAGGAGGGAGGGGCAAAAATATGTGAATTGAATTACACTATAATATAAAACCTAGTAACTTAATATGTACAAACTTGCTGGACAAGAAATGAATGTTAGAAAGCTGTACAGGAAAGAAAATATCACAAATCATGGAGAAGAACCCAGTGGATTTTTCTCAGTCGCCTCTTGTATTTACTACTGTTTTTGTCTTTCTAGATCTGCCTCTGGTGATGTCTGATGTTAACTCCATTTTACTTCAGACATCCTGTTCTATACTTTCAGGGATCTGCTATCCCTGGTTGTCTCCTTCAGTTGCTAATCTGGTCACTATGCACTCAGCACTCAGGTTTAAACAACATAGGGCTGTACCAAATCCCTCCTGGGGTTGGGGTTATTGTTTTCCTCTCTGGCTGCTGCTGCTCTGAGGGGGGTGGTCTGCCTGATCTCAATGGCTGCTGCCTTCGGGGGATGACTCAGCACTGGGATCCTGGTGTTTACCCACTCAGTTCTCTCCCCAAAGCCTCAGTTGTTAGTCTCTCCTCAGGTGTCACTCTGTCCCTGCATTTGCCAGAGTCCAGGGTAAGTGGCTGCAAATGAATATGTGTATGTTGGCCCTTTAAACTGCTCTTGCACCTCCAGCCATCTATCTCTGGCAGAGAGCAACCCTGTTGCTTTTCGCTGCTGCTTGTTATCTGTGGACCTTTTGGGCTCTGGTTCTCTGGGCTGGGCATCCTAGCTTAGGGTTTAGACCCCATTCTTCTTAGGGAATCCAACAGGCTTCTCTATCCCTCCAGCACTGCCTGTGGGCACCCGGCCAGCACTCTCAAGTTTCTACTGTACTCCTTACCAGAAAGGTTGTGCTGAAGTTGATTCTTTTGTCTGTCTGATGTTACATGGCTTCTCTCTCATTATTGCTCAGTTGTTTGTTTCAGGTGGTTTCTCCACAATTGAGTTGTGATTCCAGATTGGCTCTGGGAGGTTAGTGTGACTTTCATTCACCCCCTCTGCCATCTTCTCCTCCTCTCTTCCCTAACAAGGTGTTTTAAGTACAGTTCCTCCTGGAGAGAGACATGGACCACTTCAGACAATCACTCCTTCCCTGGTTTTTCCACCTTCAGAGGATGGAAGGATTTGAAACACATGTGAAGAAGACCAGAGGATCAAGGGAGGTACCGAGGTAGGACTCTGTGGACATTTGCAACTGATGGGCTACTTGAGCACTGAGAATGTGAGGGATGTGGCTGGTTCTCTTAAGGCTGAGTCTAAGATAGTTGACTCAATTTCTGACTCCACGAATGGTGGGGCTAGGTTTCTATTTACTATCTTCTTCAGGATTGGCCCAAAGGACTGCCTATGGAATCTGCACCAAGCAAATGCCAGAGGCTAAATATAGATGACTGTTTAGAGGACAGAGTAGAAGAAAAAACATCGGCAGATGCTGCCAAGCATTCTTAGGAGGGTAATAGATGGTACAAGGAAGTTAATGAAACATGCACAGTAATAATGCTTACTTACTAGCAATAATCATAACAGATCCCAAGGAAAACTATGTATGCCTTTTTTGAAAGATTGGTTCTACTGAATCAATCCTAAATAAGCTAATTAGCATTTGGGTAACTTCCATTAATAAAATCATTAGCAGGTGGGTAGATTCTATAATTCAAAAGAAGACTTCATTAATAAGTTTGAAATCATGTTTGTGGTCTTGACCCTTATTTATAAGAGATGAAATAGTGTGCTTGGGAAATACTCATAATAGTATTTGTGGATTTCAGTCAAAAAAGGATGAGAGCCATTCCTCCAAGCATTTGCCGAGCACCTATGATGAACCAGGCTCTGTGCCAACAGCTAGGACTTTAAAAGCACAACTCTACCCTGGTGGGCAGAAGGAACTGACACATGCCCAGGGTTCTCTCTAGGAAAACAGGAAAAACATCACAGAGGCATGAGGAGCACATTGATGGGCACTTCCAGGTGGATAGGAATGCTGAGGTAGCCCTAGTGAATGTTCACATTGTATACTGAATATATAGTTTACACGTGTGCTACACTTCAAACAATCTAGTTACATTTTAACTTTCTTTAGGGCACCAGACCTTATGCCAGTTCCCTTGAGTTGACTCCCAGTATGGTCTATGGAGGCCCAAGAGTTGGAACTGTCTTGAAGTTAAATTAATGCCAATGACACTACAAAGACATACTATTTGGATTACAATAAAGTTTTCTTATAAAAAATACCTACTTGCACTTGAAAAGATTTAAATAGGCGTCTTGCACAAAATAGTGTTCCTTATTATTTACTCTTTTATATTTTGCCATGGTGTTAAGAATCTTTCTCTGACTGAAGTAATGAAGTAATGTCATAATCCCTTTGCTTCCAAAAAATATGTAAGCAAAAAAAGACTTCTGTTTCACAACTGTTACTCAATTCTTGATTCTGTCAAACCCAATGTCAGTAGTCTTCTCTATCTCTGTAAATCTTGTTTTGCATGTCATTCTAATAATCTTCCCAAAGAAGTCCTTCAGGCATTAACACTAGCTCATCAAGTAAGCTTTCTGGAAGTAGATGTGAATATGAATGTGAAAACTGAAGATGTCAATCAAACTGAGAAATTACCAGCAGTGGGGCCTATGGATATAGTTCAAAAGAGGTATGGTTTAATTAAACCAATTGTTTTTGTTCACTTCTGTCTAGATTTAACAATTGTTACTAGTTTGCTATGTATCTATATTTATTCATACAGATATTATACATGACTACATGTAAATATATAAATATATAAACATGTAAATTTAAAATATATAAATACTTGTTATTTAAATAAAGGTATTATTTAATATAATATAAATAAAATACAAATATTATGATCATAAAATGTTAAATTATAAACATATATCACTAAATATTTGAAAATAAGTTTAGCAATCATGATATTTCAAAATTAGTTACTTCAGGATGTTTTTCCTAAGGGTAAAAAAAATCTTCCCATGTAACTATACTATCAATATCACAAATAAGAAAATTAACAATTCTATATCTAGTATCCAATCCATATTCACATTTCTGCAATTGTTTCAAGACTGTTTTTATGGTTGTTTCTTATTTTTAAATAAGAATCCAATCTAGGGTCATATATTTCAACTTGCTATGTCTCTTGAGACTTTTTAAAATTTAAACTAACACTGTCCACATATGCAATTTTAAGTATTTTAGTAGTCACACAGAAAAGTAAAAAGAAACAGTGGAAATTAGTTTTAATCATATATTTATTTAACCCACCCTATACCAATCCTGATGATGTCAACATGTAATAAAAATAAACATATTGATAAAAATTACACATTTTTCATGCTATCTTCAAAATTTGGTATCTTACATTTGCTCTAGACCTCAATAGTGCAGACCTCACATTGTTATGTGCTTAATAGCCACATGTGGGGACTGGCAACTGACAAGGGCAGTGAAGGTCTTCTCGCTGTGATTGAATCCCTGAATTTTTAAGTCATGTTGATTTTCTGCATTTTACTTTTGAAAACAAATTCAAGCTTTCCTTTAGTCCAAGAACTGAAAACCATATTGTAATTTTAAGATTCAACAACTCTATGTGCTAGCTCTAGGCTAATAATAATAGAATGTTGTATGTGTGCAGTGATTTTTATTTCAATATCTCCAGATTCTGACTACATACTTGTGCTTTAGATTGCTGTGTGAGATCATAGCAAACAAATGGAAGACAAGCTTGCTGTTTTCGAAAATCTGGCTCCTAACTAGGCACAGTAAACAAATAAGTTTTGTTAAGTAGCATTTAAGGAAACTTTTTAAAGAAATACAAATTAGAAAATTAGAGGTGTCTTCTAAAACTTACTAAATATTTTTTAATGGCAGTATTCTGACCTGCTAATGTTATAGCAAAATGGTACATTTATTTTTACATTGCTCTTAATGTCTGTTCATATAATCATTAATTCAACATATAATTATTGAGAATATGTTCTAAGAGAGGAACTTTTCAAAGCACTGGAGATAAATCAGTGATCACCTAAAATCCCTGTTCTCATTTACTTTGCCTTACAGTGAACTCAGATGAAGGATAGAATGTAAACAAACTAAATAATATGAATCTGTGCTATAAGGACTATGGAAAAATTAAGGTAGGCATGGGGACTAAGGCATGCCAAAATGTGGGATGGGATGGGGTTATAATTCTAAATTGGGCATTAATGAAGAGCTCATTGAGAGGGTGACATTTCAGCAAAATGGAGGAAAGTGCCATATGGGGCAGAGGGGTCAACATATACAAAGGCCCTAAGCTGAAAATGTGCCTGGTGTGAGGGAAGAGCAGAGAGGAAGCTAGGGTGGGTAGAGATAGTGAGCAGGGTTCTTTAGAAATAGAGGATAGATGTTGGGAAGACACAAACATACAGCTTGTTTTTAAAGCCATGATATTTGACAAGAGCACCAGGTGAATGAGTATAGATTGAGAAGTGAAGACATTCAAAGACTGAGCCCCTGAGATCTCCAGTGTTGGGGTAATGGGAAGATAAAGACACAGTAAAAAGAGACTAGGAAAGGATGGTCAGGGGTAGAAAGACCCCAGGAGAGAGTGGTGTCATAGAAACCACATGAAGAAAGTATGTCAGAAAAGAGGGAACTGTGGTTTAATGCTACTAATTAGGCAAGTAACATGAAGATGTGAATTGGCCATCAGACTGTCATGATGGGGACCTTGATAAAGTCAGTTTTAGGAAAAGCAAACTTGATGGTATGAGTTAAAGGATAATGGGAAGAGAGGAATTTGAGACCAAGTATAGAAAATTGTGGAGAACTTTTGCTTCAAAAGGGAAGGGTAAGGTGTTGGTAGCTAGAGAGGAAACTGAAGTAAAAAAAAATAATGGAAGGAATATTAGCATATTTGTATATTGAAGGACATGATCCAGTAAAGATAGGAAAACTATTGATGCAGGGAGAGAAGAGGGATATTTACTAAAACAATGTCCTTGAGTAGGTGAGAAAGGCTGGATGGGACACCAGCAGAACAGTTGGCCTTGCCAGGTAGGGCAGTACACCGGCAGGCATGCCATGCTGGAGTGCAGGTGACATTGTGGGCACTTGTAAAACTTCTCTTCTGAGCTCTTCTATTTTTTTTAATGAAATAAGAAACAAAGCCATCATCACAGCCCCAAGAAGGGAGTGGAGGGTGCAAGTAAAGAGCAGATAGTGAATTATATTTAAGCAGAATTGTGATTTTTCCAGGAAGGGATGATTAAGAAACACAAAGGAGTTGAGGGTCAAGACAGTGGTTCATAGTGTTTATAATAATGGAACCAAGGCATTTATACTGGGAAAGTGGATGAAAGGCATGGATAAGGGTGATAGGGAACAGAGAAAGGAGGGAGGCTCCTTTCGTTCCTGTAAGGTTGGGAAATGGTTGTGGAGGGAGTTGGGAAGATGGTCCTGGCTGGAGAGTGGTATGCTTGAATTTGAGATAATGGCAAGGCTGCAACTACTGATATGACAATGCTTAGGGCATTTTAGGAGATTGAGTCAAGACACAATCATTATATGATAATAGACCAAGGAACTGAGAAACCACAGCGTTAGAAAGATCTTCTGTGTAGATGTTGACATCATAAAGAGGACAGAAGTAATGTTGATGAAAGTGACAATGACTTAGGGGCCATAGTATTTGGGGAATGAGGGTGATGTGACCTGGATGTGTAGCCTATGATGTGAGATTCAAAGTTATTTTTGCTTGTTGGCTTGCTGCTAGTTTTTAGAACAGAGGGAGAGAGCAATAGAAACAGAAATGAGAAGCAATAAAGACATATATCTGCAGTCCCAATGATATGAGGTTGTGTGAGAAAAAAGCCACTCTGGGAGGACTGTGACGGGACACTGAAGAAAGTAGAGGCTTCTGTGATAGCAAAGTGAGGGGAGTATTCAGAGTAGCTTTGGAAATAATTTTTGAAAAACAATGTAGTTTTTGTTTTGTTTTGCAATTCAATGGTTTTTAATATATTCAGAGTGGTACAACCATCTCCCCCTGAAAAAAAAATTTTGCACTCATTAGCATCCACTCCCCTTAAGTAATCATTAATCTACTTTCTATTGCTGTGGGTTTGCCTATTTCAGAGAAATGGAATTATATAATATTTGATCTTCTGTGACTGACTTCTTTTTCTTAAGCAATATGTTTTGAACACAATTTGAGAACATCTACTAAATTCAAATTTTACATACCCTTTAATGTGACATCAGTGAATTCCACTTAAACATGCACAGAAGTATGGTTATACACGTGCATGTGTGCATGTGCATTTATTATAGCATTGTTTTTAGTGTAAGAGAATTGCAAACAATTACCCATCACAGGGGAATGAATAAATAAGTTATGGCCTAACTATATAAAGACATCTTATGCCTCCATTAAAGAGAATAAAATACTAATATGTGAGTAGACTGTGATCAAAATCATATATAAATTAATAATAATACATATTAACATATCCACTGGGAAAGATTAATTTGGAAGATAATTATACATTTTCAACAGTGAGGACTTTTGGGAGTTATGATAATAAAGACTTTGTTTTTTTTCCTTTGAGATATTTGTGTAAAGTACATGTAACTCTTTCTTGAACAGAAAAAAATAAAATAAAATCAACATGGTGATCAAGAATTAGAGGTTATTTATATAAATTAATTTGTTATGTAGTCAAATTATTTTAAATAAGAAAATTCAACAGAAAAAAGGGCGTGAAAATACTTAATGTAGGTAGTGTTATGTACAGTGGAGATAAATTGGAAATAGCCAAAGTAAATGGTTTATTATTTGTGATGCATCAACTTGATAGAATATTATGCAACTATTAAAGTTGTCTTTTGTGAATAATATACTTATGGAGAACTGCTTATAAGAGTATAAAGGAAAAAGTACAGAAAATAAAATTCCATACATAATTATTACAACCATACAAAACATGCATAGATATAGTTATGTTATTTTAAAATAAAATAGAATATGAAAAATGTTATTTTATTTTATTCTTTGTATGATGCAATTGTCTTTTCTCAAAATAAAATGTACAGAAAAAGTCCAGCTATTGTTAATATATTGAAAACTGCGCAACATCAATGTTAGCATTGTTTCCTGGTAGCCAAGGAGAGTGGCCTGAAATGCACATGTGCGAACAATGACAACTTCTCTGTATTAGTCAGTGGGGGCAGTAGACACACTTGAGTGAGCATGTTTACTGTGTGGCCATCACATTCAAAATGACTGAGTGAGTAGAGCAATGAGTCTGCATCAAATTTTGCATTAAGCTTGAACATTCTTCCGTGGAAACTCTAAAGATGATTAGAAGGTTGCAGCTATGGGCAAATGGTGATTGGCAGTTTCATCACAACAATGCACCCACTCATGCATCACATCTTGTGCAGAGTTTTTTTGCTGAAACATCAAATCACCCAGGTGACTCAACACCTTACAGCCCAGATTTGGTGCCCTATGACTTTTGACTTTTCCCAAAATTAAAATCACCTTGGAAAGGGAAGAGATTTCAGACCATTGATGAGATTCAGCAAAATATAACAGGGCAGTTGATGGTTATTGGGAGAACTGAGTGAGGCCAATGTGCCTATTTTGAAGGGGACTGAGGCATCATTGTATGTTCAATGTTTCTTGTATCTTGCATCTTCTTCAATAAGTGTCTCTATTTTTCATATTAAATGGCTGAATATCTTCTGGACAGACCTTGTATATTCTTTTTATATTCTCAACCTTGACTCATGAACTTTAGAACATTATTATCAATGGCTTGCTGGATCTAATTGAATATTTATGTTCCCATCCCAATTTCTCATACCCAGTTCACTTATGCCATAGTCGCTCCTATAGACTGAGCCTCAGTTTCCTTCACTGCAAGGGGATCATATATCCATTAGTAGTCTTGTTAACATATTAAATAGATATAAAGTGTTTGCTGCCTGAGTTTGAACCTTGGCTGTGTCATGAGCTAGGTGTGTGACTAGAGTAGTGGGCTAAACTTTCTAAGAAACTCAAGTAATAGGAAATAAAAAATGGCAGGTATAATTATTACCTTGTAAGCCACATAAATTCATTAAAATTTTTTTAAGCTAAAGTTTTCAATCTTCAGAAAATAACTCACAGAAAATGCTTGTTTATTGTATGTCAGGTATTTTAATAAATCTTTTCTAATTTTCACACAAATGATAGGTTTGTTCTTTTATTATACCCAATCATAGTTCTAAGATCTAAGTTAGGAAGGTTAGGTGATTTGTCCAAAGTTGTACACCAGTTGATGGTTCAGCCAAGATGGAATGCAGTGGGGAGACTCTTTACACACAAGCTCTTAACCACTTCCCTACTCCCTATGGCACAGTGGTCAGTGTTCATTCCACAAATATAAAATTAATTGGCAGAAGTTGAGCACTACTTTCTCACATGCTTCTCTGTAACCAAACCCTCCCCCTAGTCTGGTTTCACCTGTTCCTCTGAGGGTGATGACACATAATCATCAATAAATTGTATACCTTTCCTAAGAAAAACCTCTTGCTATTTCTTCTAGTTACTCTCAGAAAGAAAATGAAAGGAGAGGGTGGCACAATTCTTCAGTGGTTGCTTCATTTAAATTGACCCCTCCCATCCCTACAACACCATTTTACAAAACAAGACAATCTAATGACTGTTGGTTCTGTAGCTATCTGGGTGGAGGAATTGTACAGAAGGCAAGCAGACCTGAGGAAGGCAAAGCCCCAGTGATGAAATCCTTTCCCATGTCATCTTCTATCTGAAGGTGTAGGCTTTAATGGAATGAAAATCTGATGACTGTCAGTGTGTATGTGCTTAGTAGAGGTCAACTTGCTTTTTGTGTAACAGGCCCTAGAAACAAGCACTCAATTTCCAAATACCTAAAGTGCCAGGATATATCATCATATACCCTCCTCAGGCTTTCACATGAAATTACCTGAAATTCCCAGATGCCAAATATGGGACCAGCATAATCCTGCACAGAGTGCAGATACTTGGTGAACTTATGAACACTAACAATAAATGCAGTGCAAATAATTACAAAATCCATTGATCTCATTGGCTTTTTCAGGATGGTTTGATATAAGCCTTTCTGTGTATTTTTAGTATGAAAATGAAAATAGCTTTTCAAGGCTCAGGGGGTTAATTAATTATTAATAATTACTGCCATGTATTCTTTGCTTACTATGTGCCAAGTGTTATATTAGATGCTTCATATATGCAATCTCATTTAACCCTTCTAATTGTTCTGTAACATAAATGTTCTTTCTGTTTTATGGAAAACTGAGGGTTGGGTCACAGTAAAGCTGAAAGTTATGTGATTAGTAAATAACACAGGGAGGATTTGAACCTATGTCAGAATTACAAAGTTATGCTAGTCCCACTAGTACAATGCCTCTTACAAATGAGTCATTTTGTTTGAAATACTCAGGGTTTGGTTTTGGGGAACCCAAAACAATAATTTCCTTTGCTTATTTGCTCTGTAGAATATCAATGTGGTCACATAATTGGTTGTATTTTTCTTTTAGATACAATGATCTTCAGAAACATAAGAATTTGAAGTGTGTTCAAGTATCCAGAGAGACCCAAAATCTCTCTGGTCATACTACAAACAACATAAGACCTTTAATAACATGTTCAATGGATTCAGAACCAGTTTTCAGTTTCTGAAAGGCTTTCTATACAAAATAGATGGGAGGGTTGAGTAAGAACTGAGTCAACTTTACAAGGGCTGAATCTTTGGCTCTAAACAGTCTATCTAACCCACTAAACTATCCCCTTAAGGAAGACATTATAAACCAGATGGAGTAAAATTTCCCTTCTCTGCTCCAGTGGCTAATGCATTGGCTATTAGACAACTGTGCTACTTGGTGGAGGCCAGGAAATAAAATCCTAATTTATCAACATGTCAAACTACAAATGAGGGGTCTTCTTGCACAGACACTATCTTTAAGATTATAATTTATTAATTTATTCTTTCATTCTTATTATAGTTTTTATTTTTCCCATGTAGATATGATAGTGTGTAGCTCTTTTTGAGACTGTACCTTAAGATATAGATAACAAGAATATGCTGATATTCACAGTTTTGGAAATTATTTACTACTAAATTTTAGCTGTCTTAAAAATGATCAAGTAGAAGCTTTAAAAAATATTGCATACAAATTATTCTGATCAGATGCTTCCCTATGCAGTTCATCTATTTTGTATTAAAGGCACGTGATAACAAGCATTAGTGAATGTTTCTATTATTAAAACTCTAATACTATGTTATCCAAATATCACTATGCTCTAAAGGAGTAGTAATTAAATAAAAGATTTCAGCTATGTTTAATTATACCAATTTCCTTTCATTTACTCTTTATATTTCTATAATACTATTTACAAGATGAATCAAGAGTTATAACAGTTGATGTTTTTATGTCTATTTTTGAGAGCAGATTGATTAATCTAGAGCTGATTTGTCCAATAAGGCAGCCATCATGGAGCTATTTAGCACTTTAAGTGTAGCTAATCCAAATTGAGATGGGCTATACATGTAAAATATTGGGTACATAACAGATTCTGAATGTAAAACATATCAATAACTTTTAAATTGATTATATGCTGAAATGATAGTAATTTGGATATATTGGATTAAATAAAAATTAATTTCACTTTTAAAAAATGTGGCAACCAGAAAACTTAAAATTACACATGTGGTTCACATTCTTTTATTCTATTTCTACCAAACAGTGCTGATGTAGAGTCATCCAGTAAACTGAAAGCCCCTTTTTGCTTTTTCAGTCATCTGAAAAAATCAGAGTGATTCTTTTTTTTTTCTGATTTTATTTTATTTTATTGTTTGTACATTGTATTTTTTAATAATTATTTTATTGTTCAATTACAGTTGTCTGCATTTTCTCCCAACCACTCTGATTCTGATTTTAAGACAAAACTGCTATCATACTAAGCCGTACATAGTACTACAATTAGAGCTTTGGAAAAGCAGTAATATGGTAATATTGCCTTGGAAAACCATGAATCATTAAAATTATATGAAAATTTCACCAAATTACCATATAACAAATAAAAGAATATATACTCACTCTTATTCCTAACAATATAAAACTACTTATCTGTTTATTTGTTTATTTATTTATTTATTTTACAATCTAAAACACATCAACCAGAGACTTTCTTTGTCTGATGCTTTCATTTCTTTATTTTTTAATTTTTTAAATTTTTTATTTTAGTTTATCATTACAGTTTCTATCCTTTATTCCCATTCCAGTCCACCCACCCAGTCCTCCCCTCCTCTCTCCCCTTCCAAACCCCCTAGTTTAGTCCATGTATTCTCTATATTTGTTCCTGTAAACCCCTTCTCCCCTGGAATTCCCTCCCCTCTCCCCTCTGGTCCCTGACTACCTGTCCTCTATTTCAGTGTCTTTTGTTATATTTCACTTGCTTCTTTGTTTTGTTGTTTAGGTTCCTGTTAATGGTGAGATCATACGGTATTTGTCTTTCACCAACTGGCTTATTTCGCTTAGCATAATGCTTTCCAGCTCCATCCAT
>CM052542.1:87228389-87253215 GCA_028533065.1 Trachops cirrhosus | reverse complement strand
AAGTAGCATAGATGGCAGATAGAAAATAGACAGGGGGAGGGCAAGAATAGTATGGGAAATGTAGAAGCTAAAGAACTTATAACACATGGACATGAACTAAAGGGGGGGAATGTGGGTGGGAGGGGGTGGGCACAGAGGAGGAAAGTGAAGGGGGAAAATGGGACAACTATAATAGCATAATCAATAAAATATAATAAAAATAAAAGAAAACCAGTACAAAACTCTTAAACCAACATGAGTTAAACAAAAATGTGAAAGGAAGAAAACAGATAAAATAGTGTAACTTATAACAAGTTATTGATTGGTAGAGCTCTGATGGGCTTCATTTGCATAGTTTGGTTTTGTGGCATAATAGAGAAATTAAATTAGTTACTATATAGGGATGTTTCTTAATGTTTTTGAAAAAAATTCTGTTAATATCAGTTAGAATATCTCCATATTTGTTTTTTTTCCGTTATATAATGAAAGTAAGTGACTTAATTTCTTGGTGTAGAGTTGAGCTGTTACACAACTATCACTATAGTCAATTTCTAACACACTGAAATGAAGAGGAAATATTTGTTAATATATTAAGATTCTTAAGAAACTTGGGTACACAGTCAAACCTTACTCAAAAGATTGAGTATTGAGCCATTGAGATATATTTTTCCCTTTTACTGTGTTCTCAAGTAATTTTTATATCAAAATATAAAGCATTTTTATCATGCAAATGTTAAATATTTTTCTATTAAAACACCTCAGTGTTTCACTCTATTGTGTTTAATAGAGAGAGATTCTGAATAGAATGATGCTGTTAATTCAGATGAAGAATTACTCTGTAATAAACCATAAATTTATTGTACATTTCTGAGTTGCTAAAAGCTGAAGCAATCCAAATGCTACCCATAGTAAATTTAGCAAAACATCTAGATAGCAAGTCTTTTTAAATAAAAATTCAGAGGGTAGTATTATTTAATAGGCCTAACAAACCCAAAATTTGGAGCATATTTATATAAATACATTTTCTTAGAAAGTTTTCCTATAATTCAAGCAATGCACTGGGAATTCTACCTTTTTGAAATGGTACTATAAATAATTGTTTAGTATTATCTTATAGTTTAAAAAGCAATTTTATGTGCTGTTGTCTGATGATCAATAATGTAAAAATGTATACTCAGAAGAGCTTAATTCTTCTAAACTGTCACTGGTTTGTGAAAATGTGTACATTTAAGGGGCAAATAAGTTTAAATGACTAAGTATAATATATGTGAAATGAACATATTAGTCTATTTTGCCATAAAAATAAATATTGAAGAAAGAAAAAAAAAGAGTAGAATATCCAAACAACCAGAAGTGCCAGAAAATCAAACTTCATGGAACTCCAACAACCAAGGAGTTAAAGAAACATTCACCCAGACTGGTAGGAGGGGTGGAGATGAGCAGTGGAGCAGAGAGGATTCCTGGCAAGGCAGTGGACTGCGTGGGCAATGCAGAGATGGCTGAACAGGAAACTAAAGACTGAAAGATAGCTGTAAACTACTGTGGGGGTTGCCATGGCAGGAGAAACTTTCAGTGTCACATGTGAGAGTTTATGGGAAAGTGGGGCTAGAGAGGAGCAAGTGAGTGGTATAGTTCCCTCTTGTACTCCTCCTTCATATACAGTGCCACAATGCAGCAAAGAGGGTTGCCTCACTGGAGTGAATACCTAAGGTCCCACCCCTTACAACTTAACAGGGCACCGAGACAAAGAAATATGTCCCAAATGAACGAACAGATCAAAACTTGAGAAAATAACTAAGCAACAAGGAGATAGCCAGCCTATCTGATGTGGAGTTCAAAATAATTGGTGATGAGGATGTCCACAGAACTGACTGAGCTTGGTTGCAAAATGAAAAAGCAAATGAAGTCTACCCAAAGTGAAATAAAGCAGAATATGCAGGGAACCCGAAGTGAAGGGAAGGAAACCAGGACTTAAATCAATGGTTTGGACCAGAAGGAAGAAACAAACATTCAACTAGAACAGAATGAAGAGACAAGAATTCAAAAAAAAAAATGAGGAGAGGCTTAGGAAACTCTGGGAAAAATTTAAATGTTCTAACATCAGAATTATAGGGGTGCCAGAAGAGAAGAACAAGAGCAAGAAGTTGAAAACAAATAATAGAGGAAAGAAAACTTCCCCAATCTACTGAAGGAAATAGACTTCCAGGAAGTCCAGGAAGCCCAGAGGTCCCAAAGAAGTTGGATCCAAAGAGGAACACTCCAAGGCACATCATCATTAAGTTACCCAAGATTAAAGATAAGGAGAAAACCTTAAAAGCAGCAAGAGAAAAGGAGACAGTTACCTACAAAGGGCTTTCTATAAGACTGTCAGCTGATTTCCCAAAAGAGACCATACAGGCAAGAAGGGGCTGAAAAGAAGTATTTGAAGTCATGAAAGGTAAGGACCTACATCCCAGATTACTCTATACAGCAAAGCTTTCATTTAGAATGGAAGAGCAGATAAAGTGCTCCTAAGATAAAGTCAAGTCCAAGGAGTTCATCATTACCAAGCCCTTATTATATGAAATGTTAAAAGGACTTATCTAAGAAATAGAAGAAGATCAAAAACAGTGAACAATAAAATGACAACAAACTCACAACTACAAACAACTGAACCTAAAAAAATAAAAACCAAGCAAACAACTAGAACAGGAACAGAATCAGAGAAATGGAGATCACATGGAGGGTTTTCAGCAGAGAGGGGGAGAGGAAAATGGGGGAAAAGATACAGGAAATAAGAAGCATAAATAGTAGGCATAAAATAGACAGGGAGAGGTTAAGAATGGTATACGAAACAGAGAAGCCAAAGAACTTATATGTATGACCCATGGACAAGAACTAATGGAGGGTAATGCTGGAGGATTGAGGGGTGCAGGGTGGAGGGGAATAAAGGGGGGAAAATTGGGAAAACTGTAATAGCGTAATCAATAAGATATACTTAAAAATAAAAATTAAATTAAATTAAAAAAGAGTAAAATATCCAGTGTGGTTTGTTAAAAAAACAGTCTTATGAAATGACATGGTCTAACTATTGAAACAACCATAATTACTCCATTAAACTGTAGCTATCATAGGCCAGAAACATTATGGCAACAGATTAGGTTTATTTACAGTGTTTGAAGTAGGTAGAATACTATCCTTGTGATTTACTTGCCAGAGTTGTTGCTCGTGAGGTCATAGTTGTTTAGGGTAGCATGTTTTAGCTGACCAAGTTGAATTTCACTCTGTTTCAACTGAAAAGAGCCATAGTCATGTAGATAGGGATCAAAATGAGAACATTCTAACAAGCTAAGAAAGCGAAGTATTTCACAGGACTGCAGCCCCACAAGCTTCACGAAAATACTGCAGTCCAAGCAGAGCATCTGGACTCATTTCAATTAGAAAATGCAAAACTTTGAACACGATTGCTCTTGGCAGGAATTTGTTCCCTTCTTCCCAACATTAGGTTTGATGTAAAAGGCTTAGAGTCCTGCCTTCACCACTCCAGACTGCAAGGTGATCTTTTCTTTCTCTCCTTGCCCTTTTTCACTTGCTCTGTTTGCAGAACTCATGGCACATTTTTGGGAATAAGCTTCCCTAAGGAGCTAGACTGGGAAGTGCTATCACCTGGACCTCATCATCAGATTCTTCAGGACAATTTATGGCATGGACCACAGCACAGTTTCTACAATGCCCTGACCAAGAATCAGAGCCCTGAGCCATGGGTCACCTGGGCTTTGCCAAGAAGAGCCTCCTCCTTCCAAGGAGCCTCTTCCTCAGGCTGGAATTGGTACTTCAGAAAAAAATGGATTTTCTGTCAAAAAAATCTCTGGATGGCTTATTTGGAAAGGGAGAGGCTGGGAAGGTATGTTATATAGTTGTATTTTATGATTTTTATCCTGACTTTTTTCTCACTTGTCAAACTTTTTGCTGTATACAAGTCAGGTCCACATTAACTAACTTTTCTTTTCTTTTCTTTTCTTTTCTCTCTCTCTCTCTCTCTCTCTCTCTCTCTCTCTCTCTCTCTCTCTCTCTCTCTCTCTCTCTCTCTTTCTTTTTACCCATTTGATCCCTTTCCTATACCTCTATTCCTGTTACTTTTCATTTTCACCCCATAATGATCTTTGATGCCTTCCTTACTTTTTACTTTCCTAACTTCATATCTAATCAATTGCCAAATCTTGCAGATTTTTTTAATTGTTTCTCTTTCATCTGCCATTATTTATCTGGATTTAGGCCCTATCACCTCAGTCAGCAGCATTATAATTGCAGTATTATAATTGCCTCTTGACTCATCTCCGTACATTCTAAATTCATTTTACAGCCCTCCATTAGAAAAACCTTCTTAAGCCCTATAGTCATTCAGTCATTCCATTGTGCAAGGATTTTGAGTTCCTGGGATAAGTAGGATAAGTGTTAGCCTGACATTCAAGATTCTCCAATGCAGGACTTTAGTCCTGGTTCTCACATTTCCCCAGGTGGAGGCTGCACCTAAAATGCTCTCCTTATGTTTTCCTGTGCTCAGACTTTCCCTGTGTCTGTGATTTCTCTCACATCATGCTTCCTAAAAGAAATGACTTCTCCCTGATTTTCACCCACTGCTTGCTCATGAACTGTACAGGCTTACCTCTTCCATAGAGCCTTCCAGATGATCAACCCATAATGATCTCTTCTTACTTCTAACTTGTGGTTGTTGTTGATAAAACCCTTTTTTGGCAAATAACTGGGTACTATTTTTTGATGCTGTTTATATTTCCATCTTGAGGAATCCCATTATTTCACACATGTAATGTTCATTAAGTTTTTACCTGTGTACATCCTTCTTCCCCACAAAATATGCATTCATAGAAAAAAATTGAAATTCTTAGATTCAGGGATCTTTGTTCAAATACGTCTCACCCTGTGAGTATCTAACGGGTCTTTCTTCTCATGTCTTTGTTTGTGTTATGTGAGATTCATTTCATTATTCCTTTGGACAAAAACAATAGTTTGTATGAGTCATGTTTCAAATTTTTCAATAATGTTTCAGTAAAGTAGTAAAATTTCTTTAATGTCTTGTTTTCTATGTAAAATATTTTTTAAAATTTATTTTTATTATCTATTAGATTTAGCTCCATTATCCCAATCATTTCCTGAAGAGAGTACAGTGCATTAATGGGAATGATATGGAGATTCAGTTTATAATCTTGGGGGTGTAGTTGAGAAAGCTGAATTGTTTTACAAGACACAGGGAGAGAAGGAGAGGAAGAGAGCCAGCGGAAGACCAGGGAGGTTAGGGCATGAGAGAAGAATCAGGAAGGACCAGCTGTGAGCAATGAGAGAGAACTTGGGGGCAGAAACCCTGCATGGGGATTTGTTAGATTGTTTGATGTTGAGTGGATGGTTCACCTTCATCGTCACATCAAGAATGATCAACAAAGTTGACGTTGTTTAGTGACATTGTTGCAAGAATGGGTTATTTGGGGGAATTCAAGTGGATGTTGAGTTTCACAACTGCGTCAATGAATTGAGAAGGCTGAAAATGCTAATAATATCCTCTGGGTCACATCTAAAGTCTCTTAGTGTTTCTAACTCCTAGAGATCTCCTTGGCCTTCATATGACAGACATAAAAACAACTTCCATGAATATGGTACTTAGAGCTGTCAAAATCCTTTCATCTTAACAAAATCCCTGTGTGGCAACTGGGATAAATTTTATTAATTCCACATTACAAACAAATATGGAGTTTCAGAAAAGTTAAGTTATATGCTAAACAGTGAAGGATTTAAGGTCATGTTCTTGCTCTTTTTATTTAAAATCTAGTGCTATCTCAATATTCTGTCTCCTTTTTCTCCTTTTGCTATTACTGAGCTGGAGTGTGCAGGCAGACTTGTTCTCTATAATTCACAATATTATTCTTGGTGTGTGATTGTCAGTTTGCTTTCAGAAAAAAAAATAGTTACTCTGCTTTTCTTTTGTGTATGAGCCTTTGTCCTGACTCTTCAGCCATTAAAATGTATGGATCTCTGGTTACCCTCTAAATTTTAAAACATCTGTCATCAAAATGTGAATTTGTACACTCAAAATTATCCACACATGACAGTTTTCATTCTGTATTTTGTTAAGGCCTGTTATATGGTCTCTCATTACTTTTTGATTTTTAATTAATACTTGCTTGTAGTAGGAAAATTTTATAAGAACTTAATGTTCAACTGCTAGAGAAATTGTTAAATTATTAAGACTCATATCATAAATCCTTAAATACAGATAATGAGCCTATGAAGAACAGTTTAGTAATGTTTATACTCCTTATCCTAGCAATCACAGTGCTAAGAATATGTTCTATGGGAATTATCAGCAATATGGTTAAGGATGTATCCTGGGCATAGTTCATAAAGATAAAAATTGGAAACAATTTAAAGCATAATTGTAAAATTTAATACTATAAAGCATTAGAAATCATGTTTCTAAGATTAGGCATAATAAAAGTATTTATGCTACAATGTTTAATAGAAATAATAAATAAAATATACATAGAGTTTAATCCCAAGTTCCTTCTATGCTCAATAAATTATATTAACTTATTATAAAACAAAGTACTTCTCATTATATATGTATGCTTATTTGATTAAAATGATAATTGCATTTTCACTTTCTGATGTTTATGTATAATATAATAAAATAAGTGGTATCTGTTTTTATAGCATTTATTCAAACAGAAAAATATATAGAAAAAATGCTATCTGTGATATCCTGAAATAAATCTTCTAAACAGACAGTAAGTTAAGCATGGAAGGAGAAGTGGATAATCTGGGTCAGTGATTTGTTCATGCTGAAATGTCTCTTGCCCTCTTGGATTCACCTGCCAATTAACATTTCACTTGTATGTGTGTGATGTGAGTAGAAATAAGGAACACATTTAGTCAAAATGAAATGTTCAAAAAAACTTGATTTTGCAGATGCTTTTATTATGAAGTACTTCAGAGAACAGTGTGCAAGTCTTAAGCAGAGAATGAAAAGACTTCTTGCACTTAGTTTCTACCAAAGAAGATTTTGAATGGTGGAGCCAATGAAACAGAAACAGATGGCTGAAGTTTTCTTTGAAAGATAGACAGATTGAAGAGGAGGAAGTGTGGCAAAAATACATTTGGGGTTTCACCAAACTGAAAACATTTGAGAAATGGTACAAAACACTGGGAAAAAATATTAAAGTGCTTGAACACTCTAAATGTAATGCGATGGATACACAAGGAGAAAAGTAACATGTAAAAATAGATTCACAGCCTCTGGGCAGTCATCAAAGCAACTGTTTTACTGGCTCAGGATAGACACCAATGGCTGGTAGTTCTACCTGTGCAAATAAAATTGCCTGCAAAATTGAAATAACTCATGCAACTGAAAGACAGATGAGACTGAAGCTTGCTAAGTTCTGTTTTCATAGTCCAAAACTGAAGATATTGGAGTAATCTTGCATCATTTAACAAACGATTTCCCCAGTAACATATTTCCTCCTCACTCTCTGGGAGTTTGACACAGTTAAGCTGCTTTTTGTAGAAAGCAAGAAAAAAGGATATTTCTTCAATATCCTCCTCTCAATAATGGATTTTTAAAAAGCAGATAGAAGATAAGTAAGGAAATAGAGGACTTGAACAACACAATAAATCAACCAGATCTAACAGACACATACAGAACACTCTATCCCAAAACAGAACACACATTCTTCTCAAGTGCACATAGGACATTCTTCAAGATAGACCATAATTTACTCCACAAATTAAGTCTCAATAGATTTAGAAATATAGATATAATATAAACATATATTCTTTGGTTATAGTGGGATTAAGTAAGAAATTAATAATAGAAGGAAAACCAAGAAATTTCACAGATGTGGAAATTAAAAGGACACTTTTAAACAATCAGTAAATAAAAGAGAAATCATGAGGGAAATTACAAAATACTTAAAGATGAGTAAAAATGAAAACAACATATTAAAACTTTTGGGATTCAGTGAAAGCAGTACTGAGGGAGGAATTATAGTTTAAATTTAAAAAAATCCAAATCAATAAGCTAATTTGACAATGAAGAAACTAGAGTGGCTACTATAAAAATTAGAAAATAACAAGAGTTGGTAAAGATAAGAAGAAATTTGAATCCTGTCCTGGTTCATGTGGCTCAATTGGTTGGGCACCATCCCACAAACGGAAAGGTTGTGGATTCAGTTTCTGGTCAGGGCACAATTCAAAATAATTTTTTTAAAGATTTTATGTATTTGTTTTTAGAGAGGGGAAGGAGGTGGGAGAGAGAGGGAAAGAAACATCAGTGTGTGGTTGTATCTTGGGGGCCCCATACTGGGGACCTAGCCCACAACCTAGGCATGTGCCATGGCTGGGAATTGATCCAGCAACTTCTTGGTTTCCAGGCCAGCACTCAATCCCCTGAGCCACACCAGCAAGGGCAATTCAAAATAATTTATATAAAATACTAAAAATTTTTCCCTGCCAGGCATGGCTCAGTGGATTGAGTGCCAGCCTGTGAACCAAACTGTCACTGGCTTGATTCCTAGTCAGGACAAATGTATAGGTTTCAGACCAGGTCTCTAGGAGTGGCATGTGAGAGGCATCCACACATTGATGCTTTTTCTCCTTCTCTTTCACCCTCCTTCCCCCTCTCTCTAAAAATAAAATAAATACAATTTTGTAAAAAATAATACAAATTTAAAAAGTAGTAGAAAACTTAAAAAATCAAGGCATGTAGGGTACAATATTCCAAAAGTAGAACAAAATGACAGATATAAAAAAGCAAAGGAAAATTTAAAAAATTATAGGTCCAACAGTCAAATAACAGAATTTTCAAAAAGTAAAGTAAAAAATTGAGAAGATGAAACATCAATGAAGGAATTTTAATAATTCTATACAATTGAAACACACAAGTTTCTAGATTGAAGGAGACAGTAAACCCCAAACAATTAATGAAAAGAAATCTATGTCAAGCCAAATTATTCTGAAATTTCAAAATAATGAGGACAATATGAGATCCCAAAATCTTCTAGAAAGAAAACCAGAAAATAAAAAAAAGAACCCCAAACAGCAGCAGCAATACCATCAACAAACAAGTCACAAGAAAGGAATAAAAATTAGAATTCAGCTTTATTTTTTCCCAAGCAGAAATATTGGATGGTGGATGTAATGAAATAATGCTTTCAAAATTCGGAAGGAAAATGCTTTTCTATCTCAAATTCTGTTTCTATCCAAACTATCAATTGAGTAGGAAAGTACTGAAAAGATATTTTTTCATGCCCTTTCTTAATAGGGTAAGGGAGATGTGTTTCACCAAAGAAGGCTAACATACAAGAAAAAAATGCTTGGAACTCAGAAAACTGGACATCTAAGGTTGGAGTGTGGCAAAACAAACTTGAGGAGAATGGTGAAATCTAAAAATGAATCCTGTGCACAAAGAGAAGAGAGCAGTCAATCCATATTAGGCTAGTTCTAGTATTTGTGGTTGAGGAACTTGCAGGGCTTTCTAACTCTGGCCACCCTGAAGACTGAAAATATGACATGATGAAGGTCAGTGGAACCATTGACTTTATTGATGAGGTTCATGAGGCTGATGGTACATGGCTGAGATCAAAAAGTGCATTCTTAATATGGTCACTCACACTGTCACCTGACACTGCATGTTAGCAAGAGCTTTCTGATCCTTGTAGACAACAATAAAGATGAAAATTTAAATATAGACAAATAAGATCACATTGTTTACATATACCTCAGGAATAATATACAAAAAGCTAGGTGCTCCTTGGAGTCCAGCAACAGCATGGTTGGGGAAAACTGCACAAAAGTATGCACCAAAAACATACTTTTCATATATTTGTTCCTTTACAATATTGTGCTAGACAATGTATTATCCCATCAAAAAAGAAATAAAATAGAATTTACTCTCTAAAACAAGGGATAGGAAGAGAGATAGAGATCTGGAGCTTTGGGGACAAAAGACAAAGTTGGTCAGAACCTTTCTCAGAGTCATGCATTCTGAGTCATGCACTCAGAGACTGACTCAGTACATGCATCTTACAGAACAAAGAAGGTCAGAGGATGGAAGCCTGAATCCAAGACTCCAGAGTCTTGGGGGTGAGAGTGTGAGGGGAAAAGAATGAGCTTCAGGGAATAATTGTTAAGAGATGATTTTATGTTTTAAACTTATGAAAAACCAAGAAAGTAATTGAAAACTTTGCACCTGTTAATTTGTGTTCGGAGGTCCTCCCTTCCTTATAAAACAGTTGTACCCTTAATCCACAGGAGCACATACCCTGAAACAATGGAAACTACAGGGAAGGATACAGGTAAATGAGAAAGAACAGTATCTTTTTATCAGAAGGAAGAGTAAACAGAAGTTCTTTGAATGACTTCTTTTTTTAAAAGAGTCTAAAGTGGGAACCAATTTCAAAGCTATCTTTAGATGTGTATGCCTACTTCACTATGTGGCCCACATCACTTTCAACTCACCCTCCATGATAACAACCAACAATACAGAAAGTGAGATTAGAATGGTGACCAAATACTTGCAGATTAATTTATTGCTTTGCTCTACAACATAGGCACCCAGGACCACATTCAAGTCACTGGATTGCTGTCCCTACTCCATGATGATGTAGGACAAGTATCAGTAGGATGAGGAGGTAGGAGAAATCTAGAAGAAATGAGTGCTCATGGTGGTCAACTGTTACAGGGCAGGGAAAAAGATTAAGGTGGCAAGGCTCATAGTGGCCCTCAGGATAAAGCTGGGTGCTGTCCTCAGTTCCTGGAAGGCAGGGGAAAAGCCTTCACACTCTGCGAAGCAAGTTAGTGGTTGCTAAATTAGTGTCTTCTTTCTCCCCAAAATGGTTTTAAAGAAAGCAAAGAGTTGGCCTCCAGGGGATATGGGGAGAATGGCCAGGATGATGAGGAAATGTCAGAACAAAAGAAAATGAAAACACCTCTTGTGCATCAGTAATTAAAAATGTGTCTGTGTGTATGAAGTCATATATAGATGGAAATAAAATACTCAAGATGGGTGGCTTAATTACAAGATACAGAATAACTTAAGCCAAGCTGGTAACAGGAACCTATTCATTTGCCTATAGGAACAGCTCCTGAGAACCAAGAGTTTAAAAATATTGAAATCTATTAAAATATGAAACTAAAGACAATTACTATGGGCTATAGACAGTCAGAAAATATTTTCATATGACAACTTTGTACATTCAGAAATATATTATATTCCAAAGTTTAAAAAATACTTTCTTTTTAAAATTTTTTTACTGTTTTGTTTGCCATTAACATTTATCCCCCTTTTCCCTCTTCCACCACCAGCAAGCCCACCTCCCACACAATAACCACACTGTTTTCCATGTGCATGAGCCCTTTTTCCTTTTTGCTTGATCCCTCCACCCTCTAACACCCCTCTCCACACCCAGAGCTGTCAGCCTACTCTCTGAGTTGCTTTATTTTGCTTGTTAGTTCAGTTTATTCATTAGATTTCCACACATATGTGAAATCATATGGTATTCATCTTTCTCTGACTGGCTTATTTCACTTAGCATAATGGTCTCCAGGACCATTCACACTGTTGCAAAGGCTAAAATATTCTTTTGAAGAAGATCAAAACTATGAAGTATAAAATGGCAAAAAATACAAATCTATCAAGAATTGAATCTAAAAAACAAACTAAGCAAACAAGAAGAACAGAGAAAGAATCATGGATAGGGAGAGCACTTTGTTGGTGGCCATATTGTGGGGTAGGTGTGAGGGATGGGTGAAGAAGTGAGGGGATTAAGAAGTACAAATAAGTAGTTGCAGAATAGTCATGTGGATATTAAGTATGGTATAGGAAATGGTGTAGCAAAAGAATCAAAGCATGACCCATGGACATGAACAATGGTGTGGGGATTGTCTGAGGGAGTGGGTCTGCTGGGTGGAAGGGGTCAAAGAGGGAAAAATTAGCACAACTGTAATAGTGTAATCAATAAAATATAATTCAAAATAACAGTTAAAAATTAAAAAACATACTTTTAGCTATTATAATCAGCAATAGGCAAAATAAATTAACAAACAGGGTTTTTTTTAGATATTATTTATTTTTTTAGAAAAAGGAGGAGGAAGGAAAAGAGGGTAACATCAATGAGTAGATGACTTCAATGCGACCCCTCCTGGGGACCTGGTCTGAAACCCAGGCATGTGCCTTGATTGGGAATTGAACCAGCAGCCCTTTGGTTTGCAGGCCGGCACTCAAATCACTAAGCCACACCAGCCAAGGTTAAATAAGTAAATTTAATTACCTAAAACCAAGTTAGTTACCTAACTTCTAGACTCAATATAAAGCTGCAATTAACAGGTTTGTGTCATATTCGTGGAAGACTAGAGAAATAGAAATAGAACAATGGTACAAAACAGAGAGCTCAGAAATAAACTCAGAAATACAGTCAGGTGAAATTTGACAAGCACAAAAAGGCAATACAATGGGAAAATGATAGTTATATTCTTCAACAAATGAATTTGGAACAACTAGATATCCACATGAAAAAAAATGTAGACTGCAGCCTTATTCTTCTCACAAAAATTAATTCAAAATGTTTATTTTATTTTATTTCATTTATTTTACTTTTTTATTGTAATTGTTGTTCAAGTACAGTTTCTGCCTATTACTCCCATCCCAGCCCACCTCCCAGCCCTACCCACCTCCCTCCCACTTCAACCCCTCCTGACAGGTTTTTGTCCATGTGTCCTTTATACATGATCCTGTAAACCCTTCCCTTTTTCCCCTGAAATTCCTTCCCCTCTCTCCTCTGGTCACTGTCAGCCTGTTTAGTATCTTTGGTTATATTTTGCTTGTTTCTTTGTTTGGTTTTGTTGTTTAGGTTCCTGTTAAAGATGAGATCATATGGTATATTTCTTTCACCTCCTGGTTTATTTCACTTAGCATAATGCTTTCCAGTTCCATCTATGCTGTTGCAAAGGGTAGGAGCACCTTCTTTCATTCTGCCTCATAGTATTCTATTGTGTAAATGTACCACAGTTTGTGATCTACTCATTTACTGTTGGGCACTTAGGTTGCTCCAACACTTGGCTATTATAAATTGTGCTGCTATGAATATTGGGGTGCATACGTTCTTTTGGATTGGTGTTTCAGGGCTCTTAGGATATAGTCCAAGCAGTGGAATTGCTGGATCAAAAGGCTGATCCATTTTTAGTTTTCTGAGAAAATTCCATACTGTTTTCAACAGTGGATACACCAGTCTGTATTCCCACCAAAAGTGCACTAGGGTCCTTTTCTCCATAACCTCTCCAACACTTGTTGTTTGTTGCTTTGTTTATGATGGCCATTCTGACCAGTGTGAAGTGGTATCGCACTGAGATTTTAATTTACATCTCTCTGATAGCTAGGGATACTGAGCATCTTTTCACGTGTCTCTCGAACCTCTGTATGTCCTCCTTGGAGAAATGTCTGCTCAAGTCCTTTGCCCATTTTTTAATTGGGTTGCTTCTCTTCTTAGAGAGGAGTCATGTGAGTCATTTATATATTTTGGAGATCAAACCCTTGTCTCAGTTATCATTGGCAAATATGTTTTCCCACTCAGTTGGTCCTCTTTTTATTTTAATACTGTTTTCTTTAGCTGTGCAGAAGCTTTTTATTTTGATGAGATCCCATTTGTTTATTCCTTCCTTTATGTCCCTTGCTCTAGGGTACATATCAGTAAAAATGTTGCTGTGTGAATTATCTGATATTTTCCTGCCTATGTTCTCCTCTAGGACTTTAAGGATGTCACGGCTTATATTTAAATCTTTTATCCACCTTGAATTTATTTTTGTGTATGGTTTAAGTTGGTGTTCGAGTTTCATTTTTCTGCATGTAGCTCTCCAATTCTCGCAACACCATTTGTTGTAGAGGCTATTGTTACTCCATTTATGTTGATGCCCCCTTTGTTGAATATTAATTGACTATAGAGACTTGGGTTTATTTCTGGGCTTTCTGTTCTGTTCCATTGGTCTATGTGTCTGTTCTTATGCTAGTATCAGACTGTTTTGATTACAATAGCCTTGTAATACAGTTTGGCATCAGGTATTGTTATCCCTCCTATTTTGATCTTCTTTCTCAAAATGACAGCAGCTATTCAGGGTCATTTGTGATTCCATATAAATTTTTGAAGTGTTTGTTGTATGCCAGTGAAATATGCCATTGGTACTTTAATAGGGATTGCATTGAATCTGTAAATTGCTTTAGGTAGTATGGACATTTTGATGATGTTAATTCTTCCAATCCATGAACACAGTATATGTTTCCATTTCTTTGTGTCCCCCTTGATTTCTTTCTTCAGTGTTATGTAGTTATGGGAATACAGGTCTTTTACCTCTTTGGTTAGGTGTATTCCTAGGTATTTTATTTTTCTTTTTGCTATATCAAATGAGATTTTTTTTCTTGATTTCTGCTTCTGCTATTTCATTGTTGTTGTACAAAAATGCCTTTGATTTCTACATATTGACTTTGTATCCCACTGGTTTGCCAAATTCACTTATTAGGTCAAGCAGTTTTTTGGCCAACTCTATACAATTTTCTATGTACACTATCATGTCATCTGCAAACAGTCACAGTTTTGTTTCCTTCTTTCTGATTTGGATGCCTTTTATTTCCTTGTGCTGTCTGATCGCTGTAGCTAAAACTTCCAATACTATGTTGAACAGAAGTGGTTAAAGTGGACAGCCTTGTCTTGTTCCTTATCTTAGTTGAAAAGATTTTAATTTTTGCCCATTGAGTATGATGTTGTCTGCAGGTCTCTCATATATGGACTTTATTATGTTGAGGAATTCTCCCTCTATTCCCACTTTGCTGACTGTTTTTATCATAAATGGGTGCTGTACCTTATTAAATGCTTTTTCTGCATCTATTAATATGATCATGTGGTTTTTGCCTTTGCTTTTGTTTATGTGACATATTACATTTATTGATTTGTGAATATTTTACCATCCTTGCATCTCTGGGATGCATCTTGGCCATGGTGTATGATCTTTTTAATGCATTTTTGGATGCAGTTTGCCAATACTTTGTTGAGGATTTTAGCGTCTATGTTCATCAGCGATATGGGCCTGAAGTTTTCTTTGTTTGTTCTGTCTTTTTTTTTAAGATTTTATTTATTTATCTTTAGAGGGGGAAGGGAAGGAGAGAAAGGAGAGAAGGAGAGAAATATCAATGTGTGGTTGCCTTTCATGGGTCCCCTGCTGGGAACTGGCCTGCAACCCAGGCATGTGCCCTGACTGGGAATCGAACCGCGATTTTTTGGTTCATAGGCCCGAGCTCAATCTACTGAGCTACACCAGCCGGGGCTGTTTGTTCTGTCTTTATCTGGTTCTGGGATTAGGATGATGCTGGCTTCATAAAAAGAGTTTGGGAGTCTTCCATCATTTTGGATTTTTTGGAATAGCTTTTGAGGGATAGGGGTTAGCTCTTCCTTAAATGCTTTCTAGAATTCTGTGAAACACCAGTCCAGGGCTTTTGTGTGTCAGGAGTTTTTTGACTACTGCTTCAATTTCATCTGCTGTTATTGGTCTGTTCAGGCTTTCTGCATCTTCTTCATTGAGTTTTGGAAGATTACATTTTTCTAGGAATTTGTCCATTTCACCTAGGTTTTCACATTTCTTGGCATACAGTTCTTCATAGTAATTTCTTACAATCCTTTGTATTTCTGTGGTATCTGTTGTAATCTCTCCTCTTTCATTTCTAATTGTGCTTATTTGGATCTTCTCTCTTTTTTTCTTGATGAGCCTGCTTAAATGCTTGTCAACTTTGTTTATCTTTTCAAAAAAAGAGCTCTTGGATTCATTGGTCCTTAGAATTGTGCTTTTAGTCTCTATGTGATTTAATTCTGCTCTGTTTGTTATTTCCTTCTTTATACTTGCACTGGGCTCTTTGTCGTTGTTCCTCGAGTTCCTGTAGGTGTAGGGTTAAGTTGTTTATTTGAAGTGTTTTGTCTCTTTTATGTAGGCCTGTGTTGCTATGACCTTCCCTTGCAGGACTGTCTTTGCTGACTCCCATAAGTGTTGGATTGTTGTGAGTTCATTTTCGTTTGTTTCCAGAAACTTTTTGATTTCTTCCCTAATTTCATTCTTGACCCATTCATTGTTTAATAGCATGCTATTCAATCTCCATGATTTTGAGTGTTTTGGTTTTTTTCCCTTGGGTTTGGTTTCTGGTTGCAGTCCCTTGTGATTCGAGAAAATTCTTGGTATGATTTCAATTTTCTTGAATTTGTTGAGGCTTGTTTTGTGTCCTATCTATCATGTTGTCTACCTTTGAAAATGTTCCATGTGCATTTGAAATGAATGTGTATTTAGCTTCATTGGGGTGAAGGCCTCTGTATATATATCAGTTAAGTCCATTTCATCTAGGGCATTGTTCAATGCCACAATATCTTTGTTGATATTTTTTTGGAAGATCTGTCCATTTTTGACAGTAGGGTGCTAAAATCCCCCACTATAATTGTGTTGCTGTCAATTTCTTTCTTGAAGTCCTCTAAGATTTTCTTTATGTATCTGGGTGCTCCTATGTTGGGTGCATATATATTTACTATGTTTATGTCTTCTTGGTGGATTCTTCCCTTGAGTATTATGAATTGACCTTCTGGGTCTCTTTTTATGGCCTTTTTTTTGAGGTCTGCTTTGTCTGACACAAGTATTGCTACACTGGCTTTTTTTTCCCTGTCCGTTTCCTTGGCAACTTTGTTTCCAGCCCTTCACTTTCAGTTTGTGTGGGTCTTTTGTCCTGAGGTGTGTCTCTTGTGGGCAGCAATGTGTGGGCCATGCTTTCTTATCCATTCAGCTATTCTATTTCTTTGGATTGGAGCATTTAATCCATTTACATTTAAGGTTATTATTGATGGGTAGTTATTCATCGCCATTTTGTTCCTGTGTTCCTCTCTCTCTCTCTTTTCCTTCCTTTCCTTAAAGCTGTCCCTTTAGCATCTCTTGCAGAGCTGGTTTGGTGGAGGTGTATTCTTTTAGAGTTTTTTTGTCTGAGAAGCTCCTTATTTTGCCTTCTATCTTGATTTAGAGCCTTGCTGGGTAAAGTAGCCTTGGTTGCAGACCTCTGATTCTCATTACTTGGAATATTTTTTGCCATTCTCTTCCAGCTTGGAATGTTTCCATTGAAAAGTCAGCTGCTAACCTTATGGAGACTCCCTTGTATGTTACTTATTGTTTCTCTCTTGTTGCCTTTAAGATTCTCTCTGTCTTGGAATTTTGCCATTTTAATTATGATGTGTCTTGAAGTGGACCTCTTTGGGGTCCTCTTGATTGGGACTCTCTGTGTTTCCTGTATTTGTGTGACTTTTTGTCTCATCAGATGAGGGAAGTTTTCCATCATTACTTTTTCAAATAGGTTTTCTATCCCTTGCTCTTCTTCTTCTCCTTCTGATATCCCTATTATACAGATATTATTACGTTTCATATTATCTTGCATATCTTTTAATCCCTCTTCATTATTTCTGAGGCTCTTTTCCTGTTCTTGCTCTTTCTTGGTGTTTTTTCCTAACCTCTCCTCCAGCTCACTGATCTAATCTTCTGCTTCATGAAGCCTGCTTTTGATTCCTTCTACTGTATTCTTCAGTTCAGAAATTGTATTCTTCATTTCCTCTTGGCCCCTGTTGATAGTTTCTATTTCCTTTGTCATGTTGATATAGTTTTCAGTGAGTTCATTATAGTTTCTGGTTATTCACAGTGAGGTCATTGAGCTTCCTGATCATCATTGCTTTGAACTCAATATCTGATAGTTGAGTTGTCTCTCTTTCAGTTAGCATTCTTTCTGATGCTTCCTCCTTTCCTTTCATTTGGGGGTTGTTTCTTTGTCTTCCCATTGTTTGTGAGACTCTTCTTGCTAGCCTCAGCTTCTTACATTGATCTATTCTGGCTCCCTGGGTTTATGGTGTGAACTTCTGTTGTAGAATACCTGTGAGATTCAGTGGTGCAGTCTCCTTGATCTCCCAAGTTTTCTGGTATTTGTCTGTCATTTAGTTGGCTCTGTGTTTGTTTTGGGTTTTGATTGTTGTTGGGTGTTTCTTTGGTGGGTCCTTCCCAACAGCTCATTAACTGATGGTCACTCTGTTGACCACCTCTTTTATTTTATAGTGGTGGTGAGCACAGCTTGTTTTGAAGCTGGTTCTCCCATATTTACAGGGTTTTGAGTATTCTGTCTTGCTCTTGTTCAGTGTTTTGTTCTGGGTAATTTCTCCATTATTTATTTGTATTTACAGATAGGTCCTGGATTGAGGTAAGCATGCCTTCCACTCCCTTCTTCACCTTCTTCTGTTGTTCTCTGTTGGTGGTTCCTTTTTTGTTGGGTTTCCTCTTCCAGTGTGTATCCTAGTGTTCACACCTTCCATGTACTCTTTTTAATGATCGGTTGGAGGAGGAAGGCAAAATGGTTTAAGATAGGAAGAGAATATTCTATGATAGTTACAGTAGCAACCAGTAGAGAAGAGATAGGAGATCCTTTGTCTATGTATAGTGTTAATCGTAATATTCCACCCAACTAGCAGATTTTTAGAAGGGATGGAAAGAAGACAAGGCTCTTGTTGGGGAGGGAAGTGTTGTCAGTTAGATCTAAAAAGATGTGAGGTTGTAGGAGATTCTGAGGTAGGATGAGAGTAAAGGATAGTAAATGGGTATAGTGTGTGAGAGAATACAGTTAACTACTGCAGTAATAGAGTTCAGGAAACCATGAAGTCAGCTAAGATCTGGGAGGGGTGCTGTGTGGTATGTACAATTTTATGAAACAGCTGTTATTTACAGTAATATTAGAGCAACAATCATATAACAGAATTTATGTGATCTAGATAAGAAAAATAGGGAGTATAGGACCTTGAGTAGTGTGGTAATGGAACACAAGTGAAGTGAAAGACAGTAAATTAGCAATACACTGTGAAAGAGAAAACAAGGGAAACCTGTCAAATGATACAATTTAACCAGTCAAGCAAAGGAGACTAAACAGAAAGAAGAGGAATACCAAAATACTTTTAAAATAAAAGATGTAAGCATAATGCAAAAAATAATAATACAAATATGCAATAACTTGCAGGTTATCTGTAATAGCAAAGTGAAATTTGTCATACTGTATCAGGTGATGGGATACCCCATCTTTGAGTCCAACTCTGGTCTTTTCACAGTTCCAGGTTGTTTTTTTTGTCTCACTTATGGGTATTAGAAGAAGAAAGGAAGAAGAGATAAAATTGGAAGGAAAGGAGGAAGGAATAAAACAAGAAATAAGGAAAGAGAGGAAAAAGGATTGTAGAGATAAAAAATAAGAAAAGTTAGAAAATAAGTACTAAAAAAAACTCTTGCTGTTTTCAAACTGTCCAAACCAGATTTTCTGGTCTTGCTGGCTGCAGCAGGCTGAGGGGAGATTGGTTTTGCTTTTCTCCCTTCCTGATCAGCACTCAGTCAGCCTCAAGGACACTTTCCCCAAGTCTATCCTGGCGCGTCTCCCAGGGGCTTTGAGTGTGGGATCCAGGCCTTCCACAGAGTGTACTTCCCAGGGGTTGTGGGCATGCGCGCTCTCAGTCAGGCTGCCTCTAGTCTCTCAGTTTAGGGTGTGCACCCTTCCCAGGGCTATGGGAGTGCATGCAGGGCCTTCTGTGTCACCGGAGTGCTGCCTGGCTGGGTGGGGAGGAGGCTGGAGTGATCACTACAAGAGAATTCCCCAAACAGTGTCTCTTTTTTCACTTCCTCTTTTTGAGAAATTCCTCCTCCTCAAGCCTGCAGCTCCATACAGGGGCCTGGTGTCTTGAACAGCCCAATTCTCCAGCCAGACCAGGGAATATCAGGGTCAGGAACCCTCACTGCTGGACTCTCAACTCTCCTCAGCCAGCGTCCACAGACTCCGTGGGTGCTCACAGGCCCTGTGTGTTTGCCACTTAGTCCTTATTCCCCTCCCTATGACTCCAAGCAACCAGGTCTCTCCTGGTACTGGTCAAACCTTGTTTAGCCAGGGAGAGAACAGCTGACCCAGCTCTCTCCCAAGAACCCTGAGGCAGACCCTACAGGCACTGAGCCTGTGGCTCCAGCCATCCTGGTCCCCACTCTGGTCCCTCAGACTCTCTTTGCCATTTGGTTTTTCAATGTGCACTACAACTTTTGGTCTCCTATTTTCATATATGCTGGGGTACTGTTGGCTGTTTGCTCTGTTCCTCCTTAGATCAGCTAAGTTTTTCTCCCGTGTGTAGGGGGAAGTGGAATCACTCCCTCTTACCTTCCTGCCATCTTCTAATCTTCTCAAAATGTTTTATAGACCCAAAATTTCATTGCAAAACTGTAAAAATTTTAGAAGATAACAACAGAGAAAATCTAGGTGACATTAGGTTTGGCAGTGATATCTGTAAAGATGTGATAAGGTTTCATCCAGAAAAAAAATGTTTCATCCAGAAAAAAAAGGTAAGTAGGACTTCATTAAAGTTAAAAATTTCTGCTCTTCAAATGAGACTGCTGAAGGCATGTTAATCCACAATATACAAATAATTATTAAAAATTAACAAATCAAGCAACTGAATAAAAACTGGAGAAAAGTTTTGAACAGTCACCTCACCAAAGGAGATACGCAGATGGCAAATCAGCATATGGAAAGATACTCAACATTTTATGTCATTAGGGAAAATCAAATTGAAATGAGATACCACTCTACACCCATTAAAATGGCTAAAATCAAAACACTGATAACACCAAGTACTGACAAAGGTGTGAAACAGCAGTAATTCTTTGCGATTTCTGGTGAAGATGCAAAATGATACAGTAAAGTAAGTAAATGATCTTTCCATATGACCCAGCAGTCTTACTCTGTAGTGTAAGTGCCTAACATGAAGCTTTTTAAAATTTTTCAGCAAATACCTGACATTGCGTTTTGATTACTCAGGCATCCATGTTAAAGACATTTCCTTGAATAAAAATACTCCAGCTGTTTGATATATCTGCTAACAAACACTAGATAAGGGACTAGACTGACCCCACCAAGTTCTCTTTTTATTTATTTTTACTAATTTTATTGTATTTTTTCCATTACCATTTTGTCCCCTTACACACTCCTTCCCCCTGCAATCAGCATACCGTTGTCCACATCCATGAGTCCTTTTTCCTTTTTGCTCTGTAATTCCAAGCCCTCCACAGCCTTAGCTGTCATTCTGTTCTTTATCTATGAATCTGTCTCTTGCTTGTTTGTTCAGTTTGTTCATTAGACTCCACATAGGAGTGAAATCACACGGTATTTGTCTTTCAATGTCTGGCATATTTCACTTAACATAATGCTCCCCAGGTCCACTCATGCTGTCACAAATGGTAAAATTTTCTTCATTTTTATGGCTAAGTCATACTTCATTGTGTAAATGTCCTGTAGTTATTTATCTACTCATCTACTGATGGACACTTGGGCTGCTTCCACATCTTGGTGATTGCAAATAATGCTGCAATGAACATAGGGATGCTTATGTTCTTTCAAACTAGTATTTTGGATTCCTTTGGATATACTTCCAGAAGTGGGATCACTGGGTCAAAGGCAGGTCCATTTTTAATTTTTTGAGGTACCTCCATACTGCTTTCCACAGGGGATGCAACAATCTGCATTTCCACCAACAGTGCAAAATGGTTCCCCTTTCCCCACATCCTCATTAGCACTTGTTTGTTGATTTATTGATGAAAGCCATTCTGACAGGGGTGAGGTGATATTTCATTGTGGTTTTAATTTGCACTGCTCCAATGAATAGTGATGTTGATCATCTTTTCACATGTCTATTGGCCACCTGCATGTCATCTTTGGAGAAGTGTTTCTTCAGGTCTTTTGTCAATTTTTTAATTGGGTTCTTTGTCTTTTGATATTGAGTTTTATAAATTCTTCATAAATTTTGGATATTAACCCCTTATCATATGTATCAGTGAATTTATCTTCCCATTCTGTGGGTAGTCTTTTTATTTTGTTGATGGTTTCCTTTGCTGTGCAGAATCTTTTTAGTTTGATTTTGTCCCATTTGTTTATTTTTTGTCTTGTTTCCCTTGCCTGGGAAGATATATCCAATAAAATATTGCTATAAGCAATGTCTGAGATTTTTCTGCCTATGTTTTCTTCTATGATTTTTATGGTTTTGAGTCTAACATTTAGGCCTTTGTTCCATTTTGAATTTATTCTTGTGTGTGGTGTAAGAAGGTGATCTGGTTTCATTTTTTCTGCACATATCTGTACAGTTTTTCCAACACCATTAACTGACCAAACTATCTTTAGCTCATTGAATGTGCTTGCTTTGTCTGTTGAATATTAATTGACTATACAGGTGTGGGTTTATTTCTGGACCCTCTATTCTTTTCCATTGATCTATGTGTCTGTCTTTATGGGACTAACATGTTGTTTTGATTGCTATGGACTTATCATATAGTTTGATATTCCTGCTACTTTTTTCTTCTCTCAGAATCGGTGTTGCTATGTGGGATATTTTGTAGCTCCATATAAATTTTTGAAATATTTGCTCTAGTTCTATGAAATTCTCCTTTGGGATCTTTATAGGAATTATGTTGAATCTGTTGATTTCTTTGGATAGTATAGACATTTTAATGATGTTAATTCTTTGTATCCATGAGCATTGTATATAGTTCCACTTATTTGTATCTTCTTCAACTTATTTTTTCAGTGTCTTATAATTTTCTGAGTAGTTATTTTATATCCTTGGCTAGGTATATTCTTAGGTGTTTTATTATTTTGAAGCAGCTGAGAATGCAATTTTTTAACTTTTCTTTTTTGTTAGTTTGTTATTGGAAGATAAAATACAACTGATTTTTGGATATTAATTTTGTATCTTGCTAATTTGCTGAATTCATTTACTAGTTCTAGTAGTTTCTTGGTTGAATATTTGGGGTCCTCTATGTACAGTATCATATCATCTTAATATAGAGACAATTATTTACAAAGCAATTGCATGCCTACTTTGCCCTGCAAAACATTAAAATATTATACTAATTTCTTAATATTTCTTCAGTCTTATTCACAAGTGTAACTAGATCCTCAGAGAGCTTCTAATTAATAGATTGTATTTCAGATAGCAACTCAGGGAAATGGAGAAAATAGAGACCCAACGTTTCGAAACTAATGAAGTTATTTTTGTTCTGCACAAATTTACCTTGTATTGAAAGTTCAGTAAAAACAAAGCACTTCCATGCTGTGTAATATTTTGGGATGGCAATCTATATTCCTTGAGTGGTTTTGTTTCATTAGTGGTTTTGAACTGTCAGCATAGGCTACCTATGAATGTGTATTCTGAAGAAATGCACAGTTGGGAGACAACACTGATTATGAATAAAGAGAGGAAGTAGCTAAGAGGAGCCAGCCATTTTGTTTGCAAAATCTATGAAAAACACAATAATACTTAAATGCACATCACACTGATAAAGCTATTTTTTAAAGACTTGTAATGAGCAAGATGGTGGAGTATTTCTTTTTGGGAATTCTTTAGTTAAATATTTATTTAACAAATTATTTAATGTTGAGGGGAAAAGAAGAAAAATAAGTGAAAAGAAAGATGCTCAGCATCTTTTCCTATGCCTCTGGACCCTTTGTATGTCTGTCTTAGAGAAGTGTCTGTTCAAGTCCTTTGTCTATTTTTTAATTGGTTTGTGTTTTTTTTGTCTTTCTACAGTGGAGTCATGTGACTTCTTTATATATTTTGGAGATCAAACCCTTGTCTGAGGTATCATTGCCAAATATGTTTTCCCATACAGTTGGTTCTATTTTCATTTTAATGCTGTTTTCTTTAGCCACGAAGAAGCTTTTTATTTTGATGAGGTCCCATTTATTTAATCTTTCCCTTTTGTCCCTTGCTCCAGGGGACATATCAGTGAAAATATTGCTGTGTGGAATACACGAGATTTTCCTTCCTATGTTCTCCTGTAGGACTTTTATGGTATCATGACTTATATTTAATTCTTTTATCCACCTTGAATTTATTTCTCTGTATGATGTAAGTTGGTGATCAAGTTTCATTTTTTTGCATGTAGCTATCCAGATCTCCCAATACCACTTGTTGAAGAAGCTATTTTTACACCATTTTATGCTTCTGCCCCCTTTGTTGAATATTAATTGACCACAGAGACTTGGGTTTATTTCTGGGCTCTCTGTTCTGTTCCATTGGTCTATGTGTCTGTTCTTATGCCAGTATCAGACTGTTTTGATTATGATAGCCTTGTAATACAGTTTGGCATCAGGTATTGTGATCCCTCCTACTTTGCTCTTCTTTCTCAAAATTGCAGCAGCTATTGGGGGTCATTTATGGTTCCATATAAATATTTGAAGTGTTTGTTCTGTATCTGTGAAATATGCCATTGGTTCTTTAATAGGGATTGTGTTGAGTCTACAAATTGCTTTGGGTAGTATGGACATTTCAGAGAGACGCAAATTAAAACCCCAATGAGGTACCACTTGACACCAGTTAGAATGGCCATCATTAACAGATCAACAAAGAACAAGTGTTGGTAAGGTTGTGGAGAAAAGGGCACTGTTGGTGGGAATATAGACTGATGCAACCTCTGTGGAAAACAGTATGGAATTACGTCAGAAAACTAAATATGGAACTGCTTTTTGACTCAGCAATTCCACTGTTGGGATTATACCCTAAGAATCCTGAAACAACAATTCAAAAGAACTTATGCATCCCAGTGTTCATAGCAGCACAATTTATAATAGCCAAGTGGTGGAAGCAACCAAAGTGCCCATCAGTAAATGAATGGATCAAAAAACTATGGTACATTTACAGGATGGAATACTACACAGCAGAAAGAAAGAAGGAGGTCCTATTTTTTT
>CM052542.1:87191254-87227889 GCA_028533065.1 Trachops cirrhosus | reverse complement strand
TTTTTTTGCAACAGCATAGATGGAACAGGAGAGCATTATGCTGAGTGAAATAAGCCAGGGGGTGATAGACAAAACTGTATGATCTCACCTATAAGTGGAACCTAATCAACAAAACAAATAAGCAAGCAAAATATAACTAGAGACATTGAAATTAAGAACATATTGACAGTAACCAGAGGGGAAATGGGGAGGGAATAATGGGGGAAAGGGGGGGGATTTTCAGGAACATATAGAAAGGATACTTGGACAAAACCAAAGAGGGTTGGGAGTGGGGATGGCTAGGTTTTGGGTGAATGGTGGTGGTAAAATGGAGAAAACTATACTTGAACAACAATTAAATTTAAAAGAAAAAAAAAAGAAAAGAAAGATGTGCTGAGAGGACCCTCCAAGCATTAGTGAGAGTGTAAGTGAGGGAGTGATATTCCCGCCTCAGTGTACTGAGCATGCAATGTATGTTATATAAATGTAAACATTCATCTGAAATAGAGATCCAGTTGTTAGTGTTCAGGAGATTTGAGCTCATAGACTCAGATAATATTTGCTTAAAATTTAACATGCTATAATAAATTCAAACTAAAGTAATGAAACAGTAGCATAAAGACTAAAGGCTGGCAGAAAGACACTAGAAGAGATCTCATTGTGTCTGACCAGTTACAGGAGACTATGGATTTTTTTTACATTAGCAAAGCATTACAGGAGTTACTTGGTAAGTTAATTCCAGAAGTGCCTTTCAAAATTTTAAAGACTTTTCCAGTTTTTAGTTATTTGTTTTATAATTTTCTTGGTTTTTCACTGGACGTGTTCTGTGACAAATTAAGAAATAAGTCATATTTTCTCTATGACTCTTAAAAGTTATTTTAAAAGGGGTGCATTTTTAGAGATAACAGAAAGATAACTTTGCCATTATGTTCAAGTTTTAGTGATCTGACTCTTATGCATTGTCTAACTCTTCTTAAGAGCACATTATAGTCACCTACTATGAGTCTTCCTGGTGCCAAGAACCACTTTTGAATGCCCCACCATTGGCATGAGAAGTTACATACTCTAGTTCCCCTGAAGGAGCAAATCATTCTAATTTCTTTTTATACAAAAGGTACATAGTTTTTCATATATTTAAGTCATGTATGGATCTAACTCTGCAAAATGCTTCAGAACCCCTATCTCAAATTTAAAAAGTTCCTGTACATATAAATAATGGAATATTACATAGCAATAAAAATAATGAAATCTTGCCATTTGCAACATCATGGATGGACCTACAGGGTATTATGCTAAGTGATATAAGTCAGACAGGGAAAGACAAATGTCATATTGTTCTACTTATATGTGGAATGTATAAACAAAACAAAACAAAATGAAACAAAAAAACATAAACAGTGTCATAGAAACAGAGACCAAATGTTTACCTACCAGAAGGGAGGGGGTGGAGGGATGAGTGAAAAGAGGAAGAGAAATATAGCCAATAATATTGTGGTAAGTTTACAAAGTGAAAGATGATTACTAGAATTAGTGGGGTGATCACATTGTAAGGTATAGAAATGTCAAATCACTGTATTTTATACCTGAAACTAATATAACTAACATAATATTGTATACCAACTATAATTAAGTAAATAATTTTAAAGAAAGAGAATAACTTGCTTCATAATGTAGATGGCTATGAGAAAGAACTTCCTGTGGCTAAGTTGCGGATGCTCTTTCCTTTGTGACTATGAAGAACTAATGTTAAGTATAGCTTGCATAGAAGCTGTTATATGGTGGAGTGGTGCTTGCTGCAACTATTTTATTTTTTTAATTTTTCAATTACAGCAGTCTGAATCTTTCACCTGTTGCTCTCCCCTGCCCATCCCCTCCCTCAGTCAATCTCCACCCTGTTGTCCATTACCATGGATCCTTTATACGTGTTCCTTGACTAGACCTATCCTCTATTTCCCCCGTTATCCCTCTCCTCTCTGGTCACTGTCAGTTTGTTCCTTATTTCCATGCCTCTGGTTCTATTTTGCTAACTTGTTTGTTTTGCTGATTAGGTTCCATTTATAGGTGAGATCATATGGTATTTGTCTTTCACTGCTGGATTACTTCACTGACCTAATACTCTCTAGTTGTCTCCCTGCTGTCACAAAGGGTAAGAGTTCCTTTTTTCTTTCTGCCGCATAGTATTCCATTGTGTAAATGTACCACAGTTTTTGATCCACTCCTTTACTGTTGGGCATTTAGGTTGCTTCCAACACTTGGCTATTGTAAACAACACTGTTATGAACATTGGGGTGCACAGGTTCTTTTGAATCAGTGTTTCAGGATTCTTAGGATATAATCCCAGCAGTGAGATCACTGAATCAAAAGGCAGTTCCAATTTTAGTTTTTTGAGGAAATTCCACACTGTTTTCCACAGTGGCTGCACCAATCTGTATTCCCACCAACAGTGTACTAGGATTCCCTTTTCCCCACAAACCCATCAGTACTTATTTGTTGATTTGTTTATGATGGCCATTCTGACTGGTGTGAAGTGGTATCTCAATGCGATTTTTTTTATTGTTGCTCTATTACAATTGCCCCCATTATCCCCCCATTACTCTTATTTTCCCTACCCAACCCCACCTCCCACATTCAATCCTTCCCCCACCCTGTTGTCCATGGGTACTTTATACATGTTCCATGATGAACCTTCCTCATCTTTCCACTGTTATCCCCATTATTCCTCCACTCTGGTCACTGTCAGTTTGTTCCTTGTTTCCATTTCTCTGGTTCTATTTTGTTCACGTGCTTCTTTGGTTGATTAGGTTCCACCTATAGGTAAGATCATATGGTATTTGTCTTTCACCACCTGGCTTACTTCACTTAGCATGATGCTCTCCTGTTTCATCCACGCTGTTGCAAAGTGTAAGAGTTCTTTCTTTCTTTTTACTCTGTAGTATTCCATTGTGTAAGTGTGCCAATCTTTAGATCCACTCATTCACTGATGGGCACTTAGGCTGTTTTCAGCATGTGGCTATTGTAAATTGTGCTGCTATGAACATTAGGGTGCATAAGATCTTTTACATTGGTGTTTCAGGATTCTTAGTGTATAATCACATCATTGGAATTGCCAGGTCAGAAGGCAGTTCCATTTTTAGGTTTTTGAGGAAATTCCATACTGTTTTCCACAGTGGCTGCACTAGTCTGCATTCCCACCAACAGTGTACTGGGGTTCCCTTTTCCCCACAACTGCACCAGCACTTGTTCTTTGTTGATTTGTTAATGATGGCCATTCTAACTGGTGTGAAGTGGCATTTCATTGTGGTTTTAATTTGCATCACTCTGATGGCTAGTGATGCTGAGCATGCTTTAATATGTCCCTGGGCTCTCTGTATGTCCTTCTTGGAGAAGTGTGTTTCAGGATCTTTGTCCATTTTTTCAATTGGATTGTCTATCTGCTTGATGTGGAGTCATATGAGTTCTTTATATGTTTTGGAGATCAAACCCTTGTCTGAGGTATCATTGGCAAATATATTTTTCCATGTGGCTGTTTCTTTTTCATTTTACTAATGTCTTTAGCCATGCAAACTTGACCACCAACTTATGCCATACACAAAAATAAACTCAAGATGGGCAAAAGACTTAAATATAAGTCATGACACCATAAAAGTCCTAGAGGAGAACATAGGCAGGAAAATTTCAGCTATTCTGCACAATAATATTTTCAGTGATATGTCCCCTAGAGCAAGGGACATAAAGGAAAGAACAAATGAGACTTCATCAAGTTAAAAAGCTTCTGTGATTTTAATTTACATCTCTCTAATAGCTAGTGATGTTGAGCATTCTTTCATACGTCTTCAGGTCCTCTGTATGTCCTCCTCGGAGAAGTGTTTATTCAGGTCTTTTGCCCATTTTTAATTGGATTATTTGTCTTCCTGGTGTTGAGTTATATGAGTTCTTTATATATTTTGGAGATCACACCCTTGTCCAGGGTATGTTTGGCAAATATATTTACCCATGTGGTTGGTTCCCTTTTCATTTTGCTGGTGTTTTCTTTAGCTGTGCAGAAGCTTTTTAATCTTACTAAGTTCATGCATGGGTTGTTATGTCTCAATTTTCTTATCTGGAAAGTGGATGTAAACACTCAATGTAGGGGAGATTACCATTTTGAGAATACAATTATATCATTAAATTTGAGGGCCTTGTGTGTGGTACTGCTCAATAAATTTGAACTCTTTTCTCCCACCCATTTTGTAGTTTTCAGGACTTCTCCAGTGGCTCAATTCCCCCACCCCTGTTGTTTTTAGAGTTAGTTTTAAGATTGTGTGGAGAGAATTAAATTTTTGGCAAAAAAAAAATTTAAGATACTATAATTTCAAGCTGTGGACTTTGAATAATGATGTTGTATCAGTGCAGGTTCCACAAAAGCACCCCTTTCTTTCAGGATGTTGATTGTGGGGGTAGATATGCATGTGGGGGCAGAAGGTACATGAAAAATCTCTGTATCTTCTGCTCAATTTGCTGTGAACATGAAACAGCTTAAAAATAAAGTCTACTTGTTGAAAAAGAGAAAGAATATAAAGAAAAGCTGAAGGGAATGTTTTTTTAAATTTTTTTTACATTTTTTTATTTTAATTGTTGTTCAAGTATAGTTTTCTGTCTTTTACTCCCATCCCAGCCCACCCCCCAGTGCTCCCCACCTCCCTCCCATTTCCACCCACACCTAGTTTTTGTCCATGTGTCCTTTATACTTGTTCCTGTGAACCCTTCCCCTTTTCCCCTGAAATCCCCCCCCCCACTCTGGTGATTGTCAGTCTGTTCTCTATTTCAGTGTCTTTAGTTATATCTTTTTTGTTTGTTTGTTTTGTTGTTTAGGTTTCTGTTAAAGGTGAGATCATATTTTTAAAAAAAATAATTTGTAAACAGAAGAAATAGTGCATAAGGTTGATGGAAACAAAAACCTGTTGCATCTAGTCCTAGACCACAAATCCTTTACCTCCACCAGTAGGTTGGGGGATAGAAACACATGACTTATCAGTAGAAAGGCCTCCACCTTCACGTTTTATCAACTCTTGCCTGCAGGTTTTTGCCAGTGTGCACAGGTACCTGCATGATTTTAACTTGCAACTGGAGCAGTTTTTGGTGGCCTCTTCCATATCCTGGTCTCCCTCTGTCTTTGCAAATTTATCTGGCTCTACCCAAGCTACAGTCACCCTAGTAACTTTACTTAATTCAATATTTTGATGTTTTTAAGAACACAAAACATGTTCTAACACTAAAGAATAATGATTAAGTGAGTGCCCATGAAGCCTTAGGCTAACTTTCCCAGGTAACACAAGCTTATTAAGACACAGTTTGGGAGTGGTGGGGCTGGTAGGTTAAATTTCATTGGGTGTTCTTTATTTTTTAATTTTTTAAATATATTTTATTGATTATGCTATTACAGTTGTCCCATTTTCCCCCCTTCATTCCCCTCCACCCTGCACACCCTCTCCCACCCACATTCCCCCCCTTTAGTTCATGTCCATGGGTCATAATTTCTTTAGCTTCTACATTTCCCATACTATTCTTGCCCTCCCCCTGTCTATTTTCTACCTACCATCTATGCTACTTATTCTCTGTACCTTTTCCCCCTCTCTCCTCCTCCCACTCCCCTGTTGCTGACCCTCCATGTGATCTCCATTTCTGTGGTTCTGTTCCTGTTCTAGTTGTTTGCTTAGTTTGTTTTTATTTTTGGTGTGGTTGTTAATAATTGTGAGTTTACTGTCATTTTACTATACATGTTTTTCTTGAATAAGTCCCTTTAACATTTTATATAAAAAGAGCTTGGTGATGATGTTCTGTAATAGATCATTTTATTTCATTTTAAGGAGAGGGTCTTAGGCCAGATGATCATTACAACAAAATATTCAATTTTTGTAGAAAAGTGTTTAAAATGATATTAATAGACTTATGCAATGTTTACACTTTATATTGGTTGTACAATTCTCTATGGTGACAAATTCTTAAGCAGAGATTTCATGCTGCTTTTCTCTTTCCACCCAAGTCAAAAATACAATTCAGTACTTCAGATATACTTTGGCAGAAAAGCTTCTGGGCATTATGAATGTTTAGATTCCAAAGCAGCATTTTTAGTGTTGCTTGGGGTGTTAATTGTATTACTTTTTGGAGAGTGGAATAAACTCAAACCACCATTATAGTGCAAAGTTAATCGTTGCTGTAATATGTATGCCTCAGTATCATATTTCCACTTGCCCCAGAATGGTACCATGAAGCTATGGAAGTAATGTGCAGACAGAAATTCTAAATTTCTTTTCTTTTAAATATATTATATTGATTATATTATTACAATTGTCCCATATTCCCCTGTTTATTCCCCTCTATCTTGAACCACCCCCCACCCACATTCTGCCCCCACTTAGTTCATGTCCATGGGTTGTATATATAAGTTATTTAGGTTTTACATTTCCTATACTATTCTTAACCTTCCCCTGTCTATTTTGTACCTAATAATTATGCTTCTTGTTCCCAGTACTTCCCCCCCATTATTCCCCCTTCCCCCTCCATGCTTATAACCCTTCATATGATCTTCATTTCTGTGATTCTGTTTCTGTTCTAGTTGTTTGCTTATTTCCTTTTTTTTTTAGGTTTGGTTGTTGATAGTTGTGAGTTTGTTGTCATTTTACTATTCATAATTATTGATCTTCTTCTTTTTATTAGCTAAGTACCTTTAACATTTCATATAATAAGGGTTTGGTAATGATGAGCTCCTTTAACTTGACCTTATCTGGGAAGCACTTTATCTGCCCTTCCATTCTAAATGATAGCTTTGCTGGATAGAGTAATCTTGGATGTAGGTCCATGCCTTTCATAACTTTAGATACCTTTTTTCAGCCCCTTCTTGCTGCAAGGTTTCTTTTGAGAAATCAGCTGATAGTCTTATGGGAACTCCTTCATAGATAACTCTCTTCTTTCTCTTGCTGCTTTTAAGATTTTCTCCTCCTTAATCTTGGCTAATATAATTATGATGTGCCTTGGTGTGTGCTTCCTTGGATCCAACTTCTTTGGGACTCTCTGAGCTTCTTGGACTTCCTGGAAGTTTATTTCCTTTGCCAGATTAGGGAAGTTCTCCTTTATTATGTTTTCAAATAAGTTTTCAATTTATTGCTCTTCTTCTTCTGGTACCCTTATGATTCTGATGTTGGAACGTTTAAAGTTGTCCTAGAGGTTGCTAAGCCTCTCCTCATATTTTTGAATTCTTGTTTCTTCATTCTGTTCTGGTTGAATGTTTATTTCTGCCTTCTGGTCCAAACCATTGATTTGAGTCCTGGTTTCCTTCCCATCACTGTTGGTTTCCTGTGCATTGTCCTTTAATTTACTTTCATATCCTTGACTCTTTCCTATATTTTATGACTATATTCAACCATTTCTGTGAGTATCCTGACTACTAGTGTTTTGAACTGTGCATCTGATAGGTTGGCTGTCTCTTCATTGCTTAGTTGTATTTTTTTCTGGAACATTGATCTGTTCTTTCATTTAGGCCTTTTTTTTTTGTCTTGGCATGCCTGTTACATAGTAAGGGATGGAATTTATGTATTTGCTAGAGTAGGTCAAGATGCGTTGCTGTGTTGTGGTGCTGTATGTGGGGTAGGGGTCCAAAATGGATCAATGCCACTTGCTGGGCTCTCTGCTGGCTTTCAGTAACTTCCTCCACTACTCACAAGCAAATTGGGCTCTTCTCATGCTGATTCCTGGGTGGGTGGGTTTGTGTATATTCTAGAACACCGAGGGTCTCTCCAACAAACTCTCCTTTGAGGCTGGGAGTTTCTCCCACCACTGCAACCCCCACAGGTTTTTTCAGTCAGTGGTTTAGAGGCTTTATTTCCCCCCACTGGAACCCTGGGTTGTGCAGTCTGACTGACTCCCCATTGTTCCTCCCAGTTTATCTGCATGCAAGTGTGGGGCCGCCCACCTGCTGGCCTCTAATTCGCCTTGTCCTGGAGCCACCACCTTGCCCCTCTAGGTGCTCCAGGTGGCAAGTCCTTTTCTCCCCAGCCTCCCGTCTCCACCCCTCCTACTAGTCTGGATGAATGTTTCTTCTTTAACTCCTTTGTTATCAGACTTCCATACAGTTCAATTTTTTGGTAGTTCTGGTTGTTTTTTGTTTTTCAATTTGTTGTTTTCCTTCTTTTGGTTGTGTGAGGAGCATGTGTATCTATCTATGCCTCCATCTTGGCCAGTAGTAGAAGTTCTAAATTTCTTGGTGAAATATAAAAAATGCACATCTTGCTATCTGGCAGGTAGTGATGTTCAATGACTGTGTTAAATGAATGGATTTCAACTGTCACCATCTCAGTTTCTGGCTAATATCTTGCTATATATATATTCACTTTTTCAAATGTGGACTCATTTATACTTTGAATTCTCCACATCCCCTTTTAAATTACCTGTATGGGTGTCTGTGGCAGTTTCTGTTCTCCACAAGTAGGCTGCCTCAGGTAGAATGGGGCCTCAGGTAAGATGGTTCTCTGCAGCTGAAGCAGACCCTGAAGGAGCTGACAGTGATGTTCTTATTCCCCATATTGAGTAGCAAATTCTTTCTTGATGGGAGTCTGGGCAATGCATCTTTGCCTGTACCACACTATCTCAATTCTTTTGCATTGAGGTCCAGGGAAGAGCTATAACTCCCTCTCTGAGGATCTCATAACTTTCCATCTGTTTGAGGCATCAGTTATCACCACTCTTGAATATCTTTAACACCTTTAACTTCTTTCTCCTGATTTCTTCTTCTTTGGCTAGAATCATTCTAAAGCCTCTTCTGTCAGAATTCTTTTTTAACTATCTCTAAGTTTAAGATACTATCCTACTGCCCTTCTTCCTTCTTCTGTCCAGCTTCTAGGAGTAATATGCTCATATACTATCTCAAATCTTAATCATTCATTTTTTGTTGGTAAAGAGCTTTATTTAGATATAATGCACATGCCATACAGTTCATTCATTTAGAGTGTGCAATTCAATCAGGTTTAAATATCCACAGATATGTGCAAACATCAACACAGTCAATTTAGATTATTTTCAATGCATCAAAAAAAAAAAAAACCCTACCCTTTAGCTATACTTCTGAATCTCCTTTCTGCATGTTCATTTGAATGGACCATATAACGTGTGGTCTTTTATGAGTGGCTTATTTCACTTAACATAATGATCCTGAGGATCATTTATGCTATAGAGTGTATAGCACTTCATTCCTTCTTATGGCCAGATAATGATTTGCCTTTATACATATACCACAGTTTGTTTATCCATCCATCAGTTAATGGACATTTTACATTGTTTTCACTTTTTGGTTATTATAAAAAATGTTATCATATAAAGATTTACAAACAAGTTTTTGTGTGGACATATGTTTTTGTTTCTCTTGGGTATACAAGGTCTGTCCAGAAGGTATCCAACCATGTAAGATGAAAAATAAAGACATTTATTGAAGAAAATACAAGAAACATTGTACATAGGACAATGATGCCTCATTTCCCTTCAAAGTAAGCACCTTGGGACTTCATACAGTCCTCCCAATTGCCATGAGATACCCCAGCATATTTTCCTGAATCTTATCAATGATCTGAAATTTCTTCCCTTTCAAAGGTGATTTTAGTTTTGGGAAAAGCCAGAAGTCACACAGCAAATCTGGGCTGTAAGAGGGCTAAGTCACCTTGGTGATATAATGTTTTGCCAAAAAACTCTACACAAGATGTGATTCATGAGTGGGCATGTTGTAGTGATGAAGCTGCCAATCATCAGTTGCCCATAGTTGCGGCCTTCTGAATCATCCAAATAGTTTCTGTGGAAGAATGTTGAAGCTTAACACAGAATTTGATGCAGATTCATTGCTCTACTCACTCAGTCATTTTGAATGTGATGGCCACACAGTACACATGCTTGCTCAATGGAATCTTCTGCTCCCACTGACTAGTATAGTGACATCTTCATTGTTCCAGCATGCACATTCCAATCCACTCTCCTTAGCTGTCAGGTTATATCATTCTGTACAAGCTGTTCTTGTTATATTAACAATGGCTGGACTTTTTCCAGACAGACCTCATATACCTAAAAGTGGACTTATGGGGTTATATTGCAACCCTATATTGCTTCTTAAAGAAACACCAGACTATTTTCCAAAGTAGCTGTGAAAATGTACATTACTAGCAGTATTTAAGGGGCCTGATTTATCTACATCCTCAAAATACTTATTATTATCTGACTTTTATTAGCCATCCTGTGGGTATAAAGTGATCTCTCATTATGGTTTTAATTTACATTTCTCTGATGATGAATGAGTTCAAACATTGTTCACATGCTCATTGGTCATTTGTACATCTTCCTTGGAAAAAAATGTTTATTTAGATCCTTTGCTCATTTTTAATTTGGTTGTCTTTTATTATTTCAAGTTTTCTTTATACAATTTGGACACTAATATCTTATCATATATGATTTGCAGATATTTTATTCTATACTGTAGGTTTTCTTTTCACTTTCTTCATGATCTTTGAAGCACATTAGTTTGTTTTGTCTTTGATGAGGTATAATTTCTTTATTTGTTCTTTTGTTACTTGTGATTTTGGCATCATATGTAAGAATTCTTTGCCAAATCCAAAGTGATGAAGATTTTCCCCCATGGTTTCTTCTAAGATTTGTATAGTTTCAATTTTTACATTTAGGTTGTAAATCCATTTTGAGTTAATTTTTGCCTGTAGTGTGAGGCAAGGATCCAACTTCATTCATTTGCTTTGGATACCCAATTGTCCCAGAATCATTTATTTAAAAGACTGCTCTTTTCCTCATTAAATGGTCTCAAAACAATAGTCAAAATTTGTTTACCATAGATGTGTGGATTTATTTCTGGACTTTCAAATTTTACTAAATTGATCTGTATACCTATCCTTGTGCCAGTATAAATATATCTTGATTATTGTTGCTTTGTAGTAAGATTTGAAATCAGCAAGTGTGAATCCTTCTCCTGCTTTGATGTCTGTTAGGATTTTTGGCTATTCTAAGTTACTTGAAATCAAACATGAATTTTACAGTTACCTTACTGATTTATACAAAGAAGCCACCTAGAGTTCTGAGAGAGATTGCATTGTATCTGTAAATAGTGGCTTCCAATTCATGAAAGTGAGATGTTTTTTCTTTCATTTAAATCTCTAGTTATTTAACCAATGCTTTATATTGAACACTATATAAATTTAGTTCTTGTTTTATTAAATTTATTTTTAAATTTTATACTTTTTACAAAGTATTATACTCTTTCCTTTTCAGAGTGCTCATTGCAAATGTATAAAAATACAGTGAATTTTTGTATATTAACCTTGTATCATGCAGTCTTGCTGAACTAATTTATTATTTCTAGACGTTTTTTAGTATATTTTATAAATTAAATACTGAAAAATTGAACAAGCTGTCTGAATCAATTATCAGCCTCTAGAAAATAGCCAAAAGTTCACAGCAACCAAGTGAACACTGAATAAAGAAAAAAGCAACTTAAAAACAACTCAGTAGAGGCAGGAAGTGAAAACTAATGTAAAGCTGTAAAACAGTCCAAGTGAGCATTGAAGGAGCTGCCCAACACATAAACAATCTGCAAAATATGTGAAAGGTTTTTTTCTTTCTTTTCTCTTGTATTTTTGTTTTTTTCCTTTTCCTTTCCCTTTTCCTTTCCTCTCTCTCTCTCTCTATCTCTCATTTCAGATGTTCAAGAACATCTGGCAAAGCTGTAACTGACCACAAGTGAAAGGGACAGTGATTTTAAAGACAAAACATGACAGAGAATACAGACTTTACAATAAATAGTTTAGCAGAGACAACAAACATTCAATTACAACCCAGGTAAAGCAACAAAAGCTAATCCTGAAAAGGAAGGAATCTAATCCTGAAAAGGGGTGAATCGGATATCCCAAGTTAACACACTGTAATACTCAAAACATCCAGTTTTCAAGCAAAAGGTATAAAGTGTGCCAAGAAACTATAAAATATAAACCTATTCACAGGTAAATGAACAGAAATATTTCCTGAGGAAACACAGGCATTAGACATACTAGACAAATACATTAAGTCATCTGTCTTAAATGTATACTAAAGAAAACTATGAACAAAGGGCTAAAGGATCCTGAAGAACAATGGTGTACAAATAAAGGCTATTAAAAACATAGAAATTATTATATAGTAATAAAACATAAATTCTAGAGGTAAAAGTACAATAACTGAAATGAAAAATCCACTACAGAGTTTTAAAAGTACATTTGAGGAGATGAAAGAATCAACAAACATAGACAGAATTGGTTGAAAATATCTATTTTGTAGAGCAGAAGAAAAGAGGAATGAGGAAAAATGAATAGAGCCAAAGAGACCTGTGGGACACCATCAAGCATACTAACATAGGCACAATAGAAATCTTAGATGGAGAAGGTAGAGAAAGGGGGGAAGAAAGAATATGTAAAGACAGAATGCCTGAGGAATTCTGTGAATACAGCAAAGTAAGAAGAACAAGAAATTTGTCTCCCTATCTACATAACAATTACACTGGCATAATCTGTTTGACATAACTACTTTGGAACACTAGAACTACTTAAGGGGGAGGGTTTTTACAATTAATTTTGATTAATTTTAACTTTAGCAGGGTAGTAGATACCAATCCTCCAACAATGGGGGAGGTAACTATGCACATGTTTCTGGAGCAGTTTGCATTCAGCTAGTGATATTCATGGTAAGCAAAAGGACCATGGTTTAAATATCTGGGTACTGTCTTATGTGCTGCTTCAAATAAAAAAGATGCAGACAAAAAGGCAGGCAGTCATTCTTGCTTTACTTCCCCTCAAAGTTGCAAGCTCTTTCCCCTCCAACTGCCCTGATTTCCAAGCAATTTAAAGTGATAGCATCTGTCCCCTTCTCTTTTATCTGTCTCTTTTTCTGCTTTTGGGAGCCAAATGTTAAAGACTAGACCATTAAAACAAGAACATATATGAAGAAATTATAAACTAACTACATATACCTATAAAAGACTCAGAAAAGACCTGAGACACATTAAGTTTACAACTCAGGCTGACCTTGAGCACAATTATTATGTAGGCCTGAGCTAGCCTACACAATAATTTAAAAATAAACAAAATAATTACAAAACTCATGAAACCCCAAGGAAGAAGGATAGTCTGATTGTAAATTGCCACACTATTTAATTCTATTTCCAGTCTTTGACAACAAAAAATTTACAAGGCATACAAAAAAATAAGAAAGCATGGCTCATAATAAGGAAAAAAATTAAATCAGCATAAACTTGAACAGACAAAAACAAGATAGCAGATATATTAGACAGAAAATTTTAAACAACTGTCTTAAAGATGGTAAAATAAATAATGAAATATTTAAAGAAAGTCAAGAAAATGTATATAAAGAATGGGAATATTAATAAAAAGATCGAAATCCCCAAAATTACTAAAAATGAAAAGTATAATAACTGAAATAAAAGATTTACTAGAGTTTCAAAAACAGATCTGAAAAAGCAGAAGAAAGACTCAGCAAACTTGAAGATAGGCAAATGAAAATTATCAAGTGTAAAGAATAGAAAAAAAATATCGAAAAAATGTGAACAGAATTTAAGGGACCTGTAGTATATCATCAAGAGGACCAATGTATTCACTGTAAGAGTCCCAGAAGGAGAAGAGAGAGAGAAAGAGTTACAAAGAATATTTGAAAGAATATAAAAATTGAAGAAAAATAAATGCTGAAAATGTCCCAAATTTGGTCAAGGACATGAATATAAACATTTAAGAAGTTCAATATAGTCTAAGTAAGATGAACTCAAAGAGACCCACACTTACACAAGTTAGAATCAAACTTTTGAAAGACATAGACAAAGAGAGAGTCTTAAAAGCAGCTTGTGAGAAAGGAAATATCACATTAAAAGAACCTGAATATTAGCAGTTTTATCTTCAGAAACTGAGGCCATAAGATAGTGGGGTGATATACTCAAATGGCTAAAAGAAAAATACTAAGATACTAGTACATCAAAAACAACAATTCTTAATCTAACACCTTGTTTCATTATAACATTTATTTCTAATTCCATATGTTGTTTTCCACATAATTTAAAACATAATGCATGTAAAAGATATTTGGAGGGCACATAATACACGGTTTGGCCTAAGTAGCACCCTTTTTATTACAAAGTCTTTTAATACAAATTCATAAGCATGTGATTCCATAATATAACAATATCACACTCAAGCACACCATATGACATTTTAGGTAAAATGTTCAAATTAAAACTATAAATTATTACAATCATATTATTGCCCTACCAACCACATCAAGCAGGTGTCACTTCTGTTGGACCCTGTATATAAATATGTAATTTTGGGGACAAAAACAACCAAAAAGAGTGAGGATGAGTTATAAAGGAGCAGAATTTTTAAGTTATTGTATGTTATGAAGTTAGACTTTTATAAATTCAAAACATTCAAATAACTTTTGAATATTAAGTGTAATCCTATGGTAACCACATAGAAAATTGCTACAGAATATACACAAAAGGAAATGAAAAATGAGTTTAAACATTTTGGTACAAAAAGTCAACTAAAGAAAAAGAAAATAGTAATACAGGTAATAGGCAATAAAAAAGATATAAAAGAAATAGAAAAATGACAGAAGCAAGTCCTTTCTTTATCAGCTATTACTTTAAATGAAAATGGATTCAAATCTTGAAAGACTTATTGGCAGAATGAATAAAAGTACATGATTTAACTATATGCTTCCTACAAGAAAAACCTATTTTAGATTCAAAGGCACAAATACACTGAACATGAAAGAATGGAAAATGATATTCCATGCAAATAGTAACTAAAGAGAGAAGAGGTGGCTACACTGTTTAATATCAGACAAAAAAGACTTAAATGAAAATAGTTAAAAGAGACAAGGAAGAACATTGTGCATTAATAAAAGTTCAAATACAGAAAATATATAATAATTATAAGCATTTATGTACCTAATGACAGGTCAAAAAATGTATGAAGTAAAAAATGGCAAAATTAAAGGGAGGAGTAGACAGCTCTACATCTATAGATGGAGACTTCTTACTGTACTTACAATAATGAGTAGAACAAGCAGGGAGAAGATGAGAAAGGGTATAAATGGCTTAGAACATGTGGATGTAACAGAAATATACAAAGCACATTACCTAACAGCAATAGAATAAACATTCTTCCCAAGTGCACGTGGGACATTTTCAAGGATACACCCATATGTTAGGCCACAAATTAAGTCTCAATAGATTTAAAAAGATAGATATCATGCATATTAACTTCTCTAACTACAAATAGATAAAATTAGAAATCAATATAGAAATAAAACTGAAAAATTCACCAATTTGTGGAAATTAAACAGTCTTAATCAATGAATCAAAGAAAAAAGTCTTTATTTTGTGACCATACTCAACCATATCCTTGAGCATCCTGATTACCTGTGTTTTGAACTCTGCATTTCATAGGTAGATTTTCTTTTCATCACTTATTTTTATTTTTGGAGTTTGATCTGTTCTTTCATTTGGGCTATATATATATTTTTTTTTTGCTTTGGCACACTTGTTAAGTTGTAAGTGATGGAGCCTTAGGTATTTGCTGGAGTGTGGCAACACACATTGCTGTGTTGTGGTGCTGTATATGGGGGAGGGGTTAAAGAGGGAGCAATGATACTTGCTCAATTCTCAGTAGCTTTCAGTAACTTCCCCAGCTACCCACAAGCAAATTGGGTCCTTCTGGTTTTGATTCCCTGGTGGGTGGGTTTGTGTACATTCTATTACCTTGTGGGTATCTTCAATGAACTCTCCTGTGAGGGTGGGAGTTTCTCCCACCTTCAAAATATAGGAAAAAGTGAAAGCTATGCAAAATGAAATAAAGCAAAATATACAGGGAACCAACAGTGAAGGGAAGGTAACCAGGACTCAAATCAATGATTTGGAGCACAAGGAAGAAATAAACATTCAACCAGAACAGAATGAAGAAACAAGGATTCAAAAATATGAGGAGAGGCGTAGGAACCTCCGGGAAAACTTTAAACATTCGAACATCTGAATCATAGGGGTGTCAAAAGGAAAAGAAGAACAAGAAATTGAAAACTTATTTGAAAATATAACGAAGGAAAAATTCCCTGATTTGGGAAAGGAAATGGACTTCTAGGAAGTCCATGAAGCTCAGAGAGTCCCAAAGAAGTTGTACCCATGGAAGCACACACCAAGGCATATCATAATTACATTAGCCAAGATTAAAGAGAAGGAATCTTAAAAGCAGCAAGAGAAAAGGAGAGACTTATCTATGAAGAAGTTCCCATAACACTATCAGCTGATTTCAAAGAAACAAAAAGAAACTATTAAAGTCAGCAAGAGAAAGACCATCAGTTACACACAAGGGAGACCCCATTAGAATCTTTGCTGATTTCTCAACAGAAACACTACAGGGCAGGGGAGAATGGCAGGAAATATCTAAAGTAATGAAAACCAAGAACATGCAGCCTAGATTGTTCTACCCAGTAGGGTTATCATTTAAAATTGAAGGCCAAAGAGAGAGCTTTCCAGACAAACTAAGGTTAAAGGAATACACTACCACCAAACCAGCATGGCAAGAAATGTTAGAGGACCTCCTTAAAGTAGAAGAAGAAATATATAGAAGAAAAAAACCATAAGTATAATATAAAAATGGCAATAAATTAGTACCTATCTGTAATAACCTTAAATGTAAATGGATGAAATGCTCCAATTAAAAGACATAGAGTAACCAAATGGATCAGAAAACATGACCCATACATATGCTGTCTACAAGAGACCCACCTCAGGGCAAGAGTTTCCATAAGCTGAGAATAAAGAGGTGGAGGAAAATATTCCACACAACTGGAAATGTTAAAAAAAGTTAGGGCATCAATTCTTACATCTGAAAATATAGACTTCAAAATGAAGGCCATAAAAAAATAAAGAAGGGTACTACATAATCCTGAAGGAATTTATCCAATAAGAAGACATAACCCTTGTAAACGTACATGCACCCAAATACAGGAGCACCTAAATACATAAAAATATCTGAGGGGTGCTTTAAGGAAGATATCAACAACAATAATGTCATAATAAGGGACTTTAACACCTCTCTGTCAACAATAGATCTTCCAGACAAAAAATCAACAAAAATATAGTATTAAACAGCACACTAGGTTAAATGCATTTAACTGCCATTTATAGAACATTTCACTCCAAAGAAGCAAAATATACTTTCTTAAGTGCATATTGAACATTCTCAAAGATAGACCACATGTTATGCCACAAAACCAACCTTAACAAATACAAGAAAATTGAAATCATATCAAGCATGTTCTTAGACCACAATGACATGAAATTAGAAATCAACCTCAATAAAAAGACTCAAAGGCATTCAAATAATTGGAGGTTAAACAGCACATACTAAGTAATGAATGGGTAACCAATGACACCAAGAAGGAGAGCAAAAAATTCCTGAAAACAAATGAAAATGAACACAAAAGAACCCAAAATCTAGGGGACACAGCAAAAACAGTCCGGAGGGTGAAGTTCATAGTACTATAGGCCTACACCAAGAAGCAAGAAAAATCTCAAATAAATCTAACACTACACTTAAAAGAAGTAGAAAATTGACAACAAAGGCCAGAGCAAGTAGGGGGTAAGTAATCAAGATCAGAGTGGAAACCAATTGCACAGAGACTAAAAAAACAATGCAGAAGATCAATGAAACCAGGAGCTGGTTCTTTGATTGATCAATCTTTAACCAGACTCATCAAAAAAAAGGAGAGAACCCAAATAAATAAAAACAGAAGTGAAAGAGGTGAAATAATTACTGATACCACATAAATAAAAGGTATTGTAAGAAATTATTATGCATAACTATATGCCAAGGAACTGGTCAGCCTGAGTGATGGACAAATTTCTAAAAATGTACAATCTCCCAAAACTGAATCAGGAAGAAGCAGACAACATCAATAGACCAATAACAACTAATGAAATTGAAGCAGTAATTAAAAAAAAAAAAACTCCCAGCACACAAAAGCCCTAGACCAGATGGCTTCACAGGTGAATTTTAACAAACATTCAAAAGAGAGCTAACCCCTATCTTTCTCAAACTATTCCAAAAAATTCAAGAGGAAGGAAGACTTCCAAGCTCTTTCTACAAAGCCAATTTTATCCTAATTCCAAAACAAGGTACAGACACAAGAAAGAAAGAAAATTACAGGCCAATATCTCTGATGAACATGGATGCTAAAATCCTCAACAAAACATTTGCAGTCCAGATCCAGCAATACATAAAAAAGATCACACACCACAGTCAAGTGAGAATATTCCAGGGATGCAAGCTTGGTATAATATTCACATATCAATAAATGTAATTCATCACATAATCAACATGAAAGACAAAAATCACATGATCATATCAATAGAAGCAGAGAGGCATTTGATAAAACCCAGCACCCATTTATGATAAAAACTCTCAGTAGAATGAGAGTAGAGGGATCCTACCTCAACATAATAAAGGCCATATATGAAAAACCTACAGCTAACATCATTCTCAATGGGCAAAAACTGAAAGTGGTCCCCTTAAGATCAGGAACAAGATGGGGATGTCTGCTTTTATCCCTCATATTTAACATAGTTCTGGAAGTCTTAGCCACAGTGATCAGATAAGAAAAAGAAATAAAAGGCATCCAAATTGGAAGGGAAGAAATAAGGCTGTCACTATTTCCAGATAATATGTTACTGTACACAGAAAACCCTAAAGACTCCACCAAAAAACTACTAGACTTAATGAATGAATTTGGCAAAGTAGCAGGTTACAAAATTAATACCCAGAAATCAGTGGCATTTTTATACACCAATAATGAACTATCAGAAAATGTAACTAAGAAAACAATTCCATTCACTATTGCAACAATAAAAAAATGAGATACTTAGGAATAAATTTACCCAATGAGATAAAAGACTTGCACTCAGAAAAAAAAATACTGGCTACTGAAGAAAGAAATTGAGGAAGATACAAATAAGTGGAATCATATATCGTGTTCATGGAAGAATTAACATCATTAAAATGGTCATTCTATGCAATACCTATTAAAATACCAGTGGCATACTTCACTAGAAAATACACACCAAAAATTTATATGGAACCAAAAAAGACCCCTCAATAGCCTCAGCAATTTTGAGAAAGAAGAACAAAGCTTGAAATGTCACAACTCCTAATATCAAACTGCTATAAGGACACTGTAATAAAAAAATCCTCATACTGCCACAAGAACATACATATAGATCAGTGGAACAGAATAGAGTAGGGGTGTCAACCTCATTTTTACCAGGGGCCACATCAGCCTTTCAGTTGCCTTCAAAGGGCCGAATGTGATTTTAGGACTGTATAAATGTAACTACTCCTTAACAGTTAAGTGAGAGCTTGGTGCTGCCACTGGGTAGAAACAAGGTGCTGGGCCAGATAAAACAAGGTGGAGGGCTGGATTTGGCCTGTGGACCTTGTGCTTGCCACTTGTGGAATAGAGAGTCCAGTAATAAATGCACACCTGTATGAGCAATTGATAGTTGACAAAGGTGGCAAGAGCATACAATGGAGCAACAACAACCTCTTCAGTAAATGGTGTTGGAAAAACTGGATTGGTCCAGGCAAAAAAAATGAAACTAGACCACCAAGTTACACCATGCATAAAAATAAAATCAAAATGGATAAAACACTCAAATGTAAATTGCAAAACCATAAAAATCCTAGAATAAAACACAGGAAGCAAAATCTCAGATATTCAACATAGAAATATTTTTTAAAAATACAAATGGGACTACATCAAATTAAAAAGGATTTGTACAGCTAAAGAAACCATCAGCAAAACAAATAGGGAATCACCTGTATGGGAGAACATTTTTACCAATGATACATCTCACAAGGGTTTAATTTCCAAAATATACAAATCACACCTGGAAGACAAACAGCCCAATTAAGAAATGGGCAAAAGACCTGAATAGACACTTCTCCAAAGAGGACATACAGAGGGACTGTAGATACATGAAAAAATGTTCAACCTCATTAATCATCAGAGAAATGCAAATTAATACCCCAATGAGATATCACCTTACACCAATAAATCAATAGACAAGTGTTGGCAAGGTTGTGGGGAAAAGCAAACCCTAGCTCCCTGTTGGTGGGAATGCAGACTGGTGCAGTTGTCACTATTTGCAGATGACATGATATTGTACATGGAAAATCCTGAAGACTCCACCCCAAAATTGCTAGACCTAATAAATGAATTTGACAAAGCAGCAGTTTACAAAATTAATAACCAGTTAGTGACAAAGTCTCCTTTGGCAGCAAAATGGCATGTTTGTATATTACAGTGCTAATTTATAGATTTTGTTTGCAATATCTTTAGTTACTAGTTTATTTATAATTTCTTGAAGGAAAAAACATATTATGCAGCCTAATACTAAAAACAGATTCTTTAAAAAATCCAGTGTCTTTGTTAGCTAAAAAATGAATAAAACTTTTTAATTTAAAAAAATTTGGACACCTGTAACATCATAAACAATAAAAATAAATAAAACTGTATTTGTAATGGTGTTTACTAGAAATAATATATAATTGAGAAAGAAAAGCTTTCCTCATAAATAAAATTATTCATTATTTTTTAAACTAGAGGTTGATTTTATTATTTTTCTTTTTTTATTGTTGTTCAAGTAAAGTTGTCTCCATTTTCTTGCCACCACTTTTCTCCCACCCTACCCACTCTTATGCCCCACCTCCAATCCTACCCCTTTTGGCTTTGTCCATCTGTCCTTTATACACATTCCTTGATGACCCTTTCCTTTCTGTCCCCCATCACCCCTCTCCCCCCTCCCCTCTGGTTACTGTTAGTTTGTTTTTTATTTCTATGTCTCTGGTTATACTTTGCTTGCTTGTTTTTTTTGTGGATTATTATTTAGCTAAAATAGCCGGTAAATTAAAAAATTTTCTGCTCCAATGGCTTGAAGATTATTTAGTATTTATTTAACATTCCAGTTTATTCAAATTTGTGAATATGTAAATGTTTAATTCAAATATATCCTTATAAAATAAATAATGGTGTAAAATGTGAAAAGGAAAAGAAAAAATAAGAAAAATTAACATTTTAGCATGCTAATTATTGTGAAATATATTCTTCACACAAGAATAAATATGATATCCATGTTATCGTTAAATAATAATAAACAAATACCCATGTATCTTCCAAAGAACTTAAGAAGCAGAATATCCACAATAATGTAGATTAAAGCTTCTTTTTACCTTCTCTGTTTCCAACACACTTCAACCCAATTAACTGCTATTATGAATATTTTGGTGATCATTTTCTTATTTTAAGATGATAGATATGTAGATGGACAATACCCAGATAGCTACATAGACAGATATAGATACACAGACAGCCACATAAGTAGGTGATAGATGATAGACAAAGAGATATATAGATAGATAAATGACAGATAAACAAATAGAGTTTCTTCCTCTTCAATTTTTTGAAGGATTCAAAAAGAGTTGATACTATTTCATCAAATGATGAGTAGAATTTACCAGTTAAGCCATCTAGTTCTGGACTTTTTTTTTTGTTGGGAGGTTTTGATTAGTGAAGCAAACTCTTTAATAGTATAGGACTCTTCACATTTGCTATTTATTCTTTGTTATATAATTTGTTGGCATATAATTGTTCATAGTATTGTCTTATAATCCTTTTTATTTCTAGAATGTTAGTAGTAATGTCCCTATTTCATTTCTGATTTAGTAATTTCAGTCTTCTCTCTTTTTCCTCCATCAACCTAGCTGAAGAATTTTCAATTTTGTTGTTGTTTCAAAAAGAAAACCAACTCTTCTTTTCCACATCTTTGCCAGTGCTTGTTGTTTATTAATTTATTAATGATAGCCACTTTGGCAGGTTTGAAGCAGTATCTTATTGTAGTTTTATTTTGCATCTCTCTGATGGCTAGTGATGGTGAACATCTTTTCATATGTCTATGGGCTCCCTGTGTGTTCTCCTTGGATAAGTGTCCATTCAGTTCTTCTGGTCATTTTTAATTGGATTCTTTGCCTTCTTGGTGTGGACTTGTGTGTGTTCTTTATATATTATGGAGATTAAACCTTTTTCCAATGTATCATTGACAAATGTGTTCTCCTATACATTTGGTAGCCCTTTCATTTTGGTGATGGCTTCTTTAGCAATGCAGAAGCTTTTTAATTTGATGTATTCCCACTTATTTATTTTTTCGTTTATTTCCTTTTCCCTAGGGAATATATCAGAAAAATATTTCAATGTGAGATATCTGAAATTTTGCTGACTATGATTTCTCCTAGAGTTTTTATGGTATCAAGAATTATATTTAAGTCTTCTATCCATTTTGAGTTACACCATACACCATATTCTCATGTATGGTGTTAATTGATGGTCTAGTTTCAATTTTTTGCATGTACCAGTTCAGATCTCGTAACACAAAGGGACTGTCTTTATTTCATCATATGCTCATGCTCCCTTTGTCAAATATTAATTGACCATAGAGACATGGGTTTATTTCTGGGGTCTCTATTCTGTTCCATTGACCAGTGTATCTGTTCTTGTGCCAGTACCAGACTGTTCTGATTACTGTGTTCTTTTAGTACAGGTTAATATCACCTGAATATCCTCAGCAATCTTGAGATAGAAGAACAAAGTTGTGAGGATCACAAAAGTACATAGTTTTAAATGGCTGTTGCAGGTCAGGCTTCCCAGGAAGGTGACTTCACAATGGAGTTCCCCAGACAGGACATTTACTAAGAAATTGTATTAGTCTGACACCTGCATGGGAGGTCATGTAGCCCAATGGGCATAGGGAGAAGTTGAGTTTTAGTTCAGTGTTAACAAAGGCCTCAGTCAACCCCATGAGAGGATCTCTGGATCCAGGACAGCCTCTCACAGTTGTCCCCACTGGGGGAGAGGATGGAGCTTTCCTGTCATGTTGACATCAGAGTGGTTCCATTTAACTGAAAGCAATGCCTGTAAGGGACAGGTAAGTGATGACAATAGCACACCAACCAGTAGAGGCATAATCCTTTCATCTCTCATATCTGAAGGGGAAACTGCAGGGAGCACATCCCAGCTCCATACTTCCCACAAGTAAGGACAAATATTAGGTGCTTTGGGTTGCCAAGATGGCTATCTGGTTCTGTACTCAGGAAACTCATACTTTATAACCATGGAGCTGGGTTAGGGGAATCATCAGGGGAGTGATGGAGACAATCTATGTGCTGGAAGGCAGTAAAGACTAACTAATGAAGGAGAACACAGATGGACACTCAGGAACTGCAGCAAAGGCTTGCAAAGGCTGCTGTGAGGAAAGAGCTGGAGGCAGGAATTTGGGTCAAAGTCATCTGCATAGTTAGACCACTCTCCCAAAACTCTCCCAGGTGTGAGTCAGAGAAGACAGGGATTTTTCCAGGCTTAGGATTGGCAAGGCCAGGGAAGAAAAGAATATGAGGACTCTGCATCTCACTGTCTGTGCTATCTGTAACCTCTACCCTCTATCCTGCCTTCTTGACCCTACATACTCGTTTCCTTTCTGTAGCTTCTGCACTGACTGATACCAAGAACAGAATAGAGGGCTAAAGAACCAGAAGAGGAAGATTGTATAGAGTCATTAAGTGAGGAATTAAATGTGAGGCAGCCAATCCATCAGCTGATGAGTAGATAGACAAATTGTGATTCATCCATACAATGCAGTATTATTCAATCAGGAAAAAGAATGAGGTCACTGGAGCCATTTTATAGCTGCCTACCACAATGCCATTTGAGGAAACATGAATCAACAAAAAGTGCAGGTGTGAACATTATTATTTCTTTTAAAAATTTTTTGTTGTAATAAAAAAGAACTTCTGGCCTACAGGAGACCATTCTGTATGGTGTGGGCCCAGCTCCCGCTTGGAAATGCACAGGACCCACGCCCATGGATAGGGTCTCCTGTGGGGAATCAGGCCTGCAATGTGCCTAGGCAGCTTTGAGTCTTGCTTTTTGCTAAAACTCCCTCACCCTGAATTGAGACAGCAAGTGCTTACTGTAACTTCCTAAAATCCTTGCTAAACCTTTCAAGGACAAGTGTAACCAGTTCAACTACTTTTCCCTTTTCATTTGCAAATATCCCTCTTCTGTGATGTGATTAGTGGCATCAGCTCCTTTGTTTTCTGTAAAAGGTAACCACCTAAAGGCAACCAGTGCATAGTAAATGAGGACCATCATGTACTGTGCTGAGAGATAGAAATAAAGACCTGTCATGGCAGAGGCCATGGCTTTTGACTCCTCTTGAGAGTGAAGCTGCCCACCCTTTTCCTCCACAGGACTCAGTATTCCTTGTGAATGTCTCTCCCCCAGTCACAATGTCGTGAACCCCACAAGCCGGGGTCCGCATCACTAGCCAAGATGGGGGTGTAGGTAGATATGCTTCTTTTCTTTGTACAACCAAAAGAAGGATAAGAACCAAGTTAGAAATGAAAACCAACCAAAACTGCCATAAAATCCAATTGTATGGATGAAACAACCAAGGAGTTAAACAAGAAATATTCATCCAGACTGGTAGGAGGGTGGAGAGGGAAGCCAGGGTGGAAAGGATGTGTGGCAAGGTAGTGGCTGGCAAACCAGGTGGGTGAGGTGGTGGCTTGTGGAATGGGTGGTCCCACATTAGCATGTGGATAAACAGAGAAGAACAACTAGGGAGCAAGACAGACTATGAAGCCCAGGGTTCCAACACAAGGTAAAAAAAAGCCTCAAAACCTCTGGCTGTAAAAATCTGTGGGGGTTGCAGTGGCAGGAGAAACTTCCAGTCTCCTAGGAGAGTCTGTTGGACAGGCCCACAGAATCCTCGAATATACACAAGCCCACCCACCTGGGAATAAGCACTAGAGCAGTACCTAGTAGGACACAATTTGCTTGTGGGAAGAAGGGGAGATGACTGGAAGCAGGGGATGTGACTGAAAGCAGGGTGAGAGCCCAGGAGAGTAGCACTGTTCCCTCTCTGATCCCTCCCCCACATATGGTGCCACAATGCAGCAAAGTAGGTTGCTGTACCCTGGGAATTACCTAAGGCTCCGCCTATTACAACATAACAGATAAGCTGAGACAAAGAAATACGGCCCAAATGAAAGAACAGATGAAAACTCCAAAAAAAGAACTAAGTGAGGAGGATATAGCCATGCTATCAGATGCAGAGTTCAAGACACAGGTAATCATATTGCTCAGAGAAATGATTGGATATGCCCACAAAGTAAAGGAAGAAGTGAAGGCTATACAAAGTGAAATAAAGAAAAATATACAGGGAACCAACAGGGAAGGGAAGGAAACTGGGACTCAAATCAATGATTTGGAACAGAAGGAAGAAATAAACTTTCAACTAGAATAGAATGAAGAAACAAGAGTTCAGATAAATGAGGAGAAGCTCAGGAACCTGTGGGACAACTTTAAAGTTTCCAACATCAGAATAATATGCATGCTAGAAGGAGAAGAGGGAGAGCAAGAAATTGAAATTTTACTTGAAAATATAATGAAGGAGAATTTCCCTAATCTGGCAAAGGAGATAGACTTCCACAAAGTCCAGGAAGCTCAGAGTCCCAAAGAAGTTGGACCCAAGGAAGCACACACCAAGGCACATCATAATTACATTAGCCAAGATTAAGGAGAAGGAGAAAATCTTAAAAGCAGCAAGAGAAAGAAGAGAGTTATCTATGAAGGAGTTCCCATAAGACTATCAGCTGGTTTCTCAAAAGAAACCTGGCCAGCAAGAAGGGGCTGGAAAGAAGTATTCCTAGTCATGAAAGGCAACATCCAAGATTACTCTATTCAGCAAAGTTATCATTTAGAATGGAAGGGTAGATAAAGTGCTTTCCAGATAAGGTCAAGTTAAAGGAGTTCATCAACACCAAATCCTTATTATATGAAATGTTAAAGGAAGTTATCTATGAAAAATAAGATCAAAACCATGAATAATAAAATGACAAAAAATCACTACTGTCAACAACTTAATTTAAAAAACAAAAACAAACTAAGTAAACAACTAGAATAGGAACAGAATCAAAGAAACTGAGATCATGTGGAAGGTTATCAGCAGGGAGGGTGTGGGTGGGAGAATGGGGAAAAGGTCCAGGGAATAAGCACAAAATTGGTAGGTATGAAATAGAGAGGGGTAGGTTAAGAATAGTATAGGAAATGTAGAAGCCACAGAACTTGTAGGTACAAACCATGGACATGAGCTAAGATGTGTGGGGCATGCTGGAGGGAACAGAAGTACTTGGTGGAGGGGGATAAAGGGGAGAAGAAATGGGACAACTGTAATAGCATAATCAATAAAATGTACTAAAAATTAAAAAATAAAATATTTTAAAAATTATTGAAAAAGAGTAAGTTTTTCTTGTAATGATTCTAATGGAAACATTAAGTAGTGCAAGTTCACACGTGTCTCATGGTATTCATGTGTACTGTCCACCCCCCACCACCTGCCAAATGAAATCCAAGTATACTTTTAAGGGAAAAAAAAGAAAAGGGATGGAGCACTAAAACATGGTATGGCATAGATAAACCTTGAAAATATGCTAAAGGAAAAAAGCCAGTCACTCAGGATCACATGTTGTATGACTGCCTTTTTATGAAAAGATAACTTCATAGATACAGAAAATAGGTTAATGGGTTGCCTAGGGGGCCTGGGATGCCAGGGGGAAATGGGAAATGACTGCCAATGAGTATAGAATTGCTTTTGGGGATGATGAAATTGTTCTGAAATTGATAGTGGTACAGATTGTACATCTCTGTGAATATTCTAAAAAATTAAATTTTATGCTTTAAATATGGAAATTGTGCGGTATTTGAATTATAACTCAGTAAAGTTATTAGCGAAGATATGAGAACAAGGTCCCCAGTGGAGATGCATATAGGCTATTGAATAATATTTTATCTTTCCTTTCCCTCCATTCTCTTTTTATTTCTTCTCTTTTGTAAGTAAGCATGCCCTCAAACCCATTCATTTGGAATCTGTGGAGCTTCCCAGCTAGAATTATTCTTATGCTTTGTCACTTTTCACAGATGAAATATTGCATTTTTTTTCTTTGCACACCTTCCTGACACTCTTCACTCCTTTTTGAAATGGCATACTGGGTTGTTTCACCAAGCCTATGTTGCTCTCTGTCCCCATCTGTTAGAACATTAGTCCCAAAACACTGCAGACAGGGGTGCTCTAGTGCTTACCTAGCACTACCTGGCATGGGATGGGAGCTCAATAAATACTTGTTGAGAGGATAAATTTCACCATTTCAGCATCCCTGAAGAGGCATGATTACCACACATGGATGCTGCAGAGTCACCAGGATAAACTTGAAGTGTCCTGGGATTCAGTAATGCCATAGAGAAGAAACAAAGACATTATTGATAACCCAGGCTAACTCTGAGTTTGTGTTTTCTGCATATGGCAATTTATTATGTATATCATTAATTCAAATGCTACTCTATCAAGTGCAATATAAAATGGGTGCCTTGTAGATTATATAATGCTGGTTTGGGGGGTTTCTCTCTTATTTAGTCTGCATTGATTACATGCCAGATATGCATTGTCTCATTCAATCTTCACAACACACTATGAGAAACACACAGTTTTTATCTTCACTTTCAAGATGAGAAAACTGAGATTTCAGATGAAGAGAACACCCCTGTGTTCCACGGCCAGTAGTTTCTAGGAACAAGGTAAGCCCAAGTCTCTCTGTAGCTTGGAAGGAAGAGAGAACACTTCTCATTTTGCTTATTTTTATCGCCCATGTGCCTTTGACTTCCAGGTGTATTAGTATTTTCCCCAGGAGCTTCCAGCTTCCCTTGGCATCCCATTACACTGCATTTTCTGTAGTGCCTGCACTCTGTGCTCAATACTCCCACCCTGATGCCACCCACACACCACTCACTTGCAGCCCTCTGTCAAGGCACATTCTTCTCTATTAGGCATTGGGAAGGGCCCACCTGCCCTCTCACCTCCAAGTGACCTTTCTTTCCCTCATACCTGTAGAAAGTTCACAGTTGCTTGGATTTAAACTGCTTTGTCCCAGGATCCAAGCTAGAACCACAACCTGTGACCTTGCCAGAGAAGAGGTATTCCTACCTTCTTCTTCCTCCCTCATTAATGGTCAGGACCGTACCAACCACTTTCTGTCTATCCCATTCTATGCCAAAAACTCATCTTTTCCTTTCCATTTTTTTTTACCAGTCACCTCCCACAGACTTTATTCAATGAGTCTGCCTGATCTAAAATTTCTCCTTGAAGCTTTCTCTATGCATGCATGTTATAAAATGAAGGGGGAAAACTTTAGAAACACATCTCAATACATGAGTATTAGAATATTGGTTTAACTGGCAAGATAGTTACAATACTGATGAATTAAATTAAGTATTGCATTAGTTTGTTAGTGGTGTCATAATAAAGTTCCTTACATAAGCTTATTTTCTCGTTGTTCTGGAGGCTAGAAGTATGAAATCAAGGTGTTGGCAGGGTTAATTCCTTCTGAGGGCCATGAGGGAGGTGTTCTATGAGGAGGCTTGTAGATGGCCATCTTCTCCCTGTGTCTCTTCACCTTGTCTTCTTCCCTTTATGTCTGTCTCTGTGTCCAAATTCTCCCTTTTATAAGCATATCAAATAAATTAGATTAGGCCCTGTCCTAATGACCTAATTTTAACTTGATAATCTCTGTATTGAACTATTTTCTTCCAATTAGGTCATATTCTGAGGTACTTAGGTTAGGACTCCTACATATTTCTTGCGGGGCTACAACTGAATCAATAATAAGTATTAACCAGTATCAAAATGAATTTTATCTGGTGTGGCTGTATCATGTTTTCTGTAATAAATCTGATATGCTGAAGTAGATACTAGTGACTATCTCTACTAGACAGCAAGTATTTGTAAATCTGGTCAAAGCATCAAGAAGATTGAGTGGAACTTAAGCAACTCAATGATTCTGAAAAGTTTGTGATAGGATAGTCATTATTTTTACAGCTATGAGAATTTTTCAGCTTCTCACAATTTATATATTTCTTCAAGAGAAGCTTTTGATGTGCCCTAACCCTAAACTGGCAACAGAGAAACATGAGCCCCTACTCCCAGGCACCACTTATGCCCAGCTGAGTCAGAAACATTTGTTAGCAAGACTTTTTGAAGTCTGTTCAGAATAAAGTCATACTGAATGTCATTTTGTGCTGTGTTTTCTGGGCTGGTTTACAAGTCTTCTGGGAAGCTATCCACTGATAATAATATTGCTTTAGAGAAATGATCAAAGGAACCACCTCTAATTGTATGATCTTCATTTCTGAGCAGCAATAATAGGCCTTCCAGTCCCTGCTACTGTAGGAAACTATATATAATGCTGTGTTCCTTTGATCACCAACTCTTAATTCAGATCTTATTTACTTTTCAGAAACAAGCACTTGACAATAATGGTAGACATTCTAACCTGCTTATATTGGTAGAATTTCCTTTTATTTTAGATTGTATGTGTCTATAGGTTTGCTCTTGAAGTAAAATGTTAATGTTTTTCAAAGGCATGTAAATGTTTTTAGAGCTGTGCCTGCAGAACACAGAGTTCTTGGCAGAAGAAGCTGAGAGTAAAGTGCCCCTGGCAGGTTCTGTGTCAGGACTGAAAATTACTAGGAACCAAAGCATGACTTTACATTTTATCTTTCATTTTCATACATAAGATGTGCAAAGACATATAACTATATGCCCTCATGGTCGTTCCTATACATTTATGTGGTACTGTATTTTTGACTGGCAATAATTTTTATTGATTGTTGCTCCAAACAAGTTTTTGTGACAATTTGGCAAGTGTGTATTTATCTTACATTAGGCATGGAGAATACCTGTGAACCTCAGCATCCATCTGCTCCCTGACTACACCAGTGAATTTTGCTTTCATCCTTTTGGAAAACAAACAAAAAACAAAAACACTGCTATTAACTTTCTAAAACAGTTTAAAATATTTTAACCTACCATTCAAACCTATTATTTAGAAAATGTGATATTTTATCACAAATTTTTCTCAGTAGCATTGTATCTGTGCTATTCTGAGAAATGGTGACATTGGATGGTACCTAAGGTAATCATGATGAAGTCTCCACTCTGTAAGTTTGATATGGTTAGACCATTTGTGGGTCCACTCTGGACAAGCTGATACCTAAAGGTAAGATACACACAGGTAAGATACCCTGAGTATTCAGGTTCCTTTTCTGTGCCACTTTTCTTAATAGGAACAGTGTGAAGTGCTGAAAGCCCAGATCTGCAAGCCCTTGTCCACCTCAGGTCATTTGTTCCTGCATTCCAGCCAGCTCTGTGTCTCTGAGCTTCTCCATTGATAGAGCAATCAATAGATTCTCTCAAAATCAAGCCTTATCTGTTTCTGGCTCCAGACTATCAATAGTTTTATTAGGGAAGGAATTCCAAAATAATTCTTAACAACAACAACAACAACAACCTCCTTAAACAAAAACAAATATATGCCATCTGGCTAGGGTTAGGGATAAGAAATGTGAAACACTGAGCAGGGCAACAGGGTCTCTAAGTAATCTGTCTTACCTGGAGGGCAGGCACTGTGTTCAGTGTTAAATGGGATCCATATTTCTATTGAGTAATTACTTAAGAAATGTTTACTTTTCTTAAGTAAAAGACCAATATTACTTATGTTATAATGAACACCTCACATGGCCATTCCAATTCTTTGATGCCCTAAAATTTAGTTGTGCAAAAAACTGATTAAAGAAACTATGCTACTGGAGGTTGATGCCTTTTGTCAAAGCAGATGTTGGTTCAGTTACTAGACAGAGAGTTGATCTTAGAGCCCCACTCCATGTTCCCAGTGGGGAAGAAGATTTGGGAAGGCCCACCATTGCCTTCCTAAAATTCTGGTTTTCAGGGATCACTTAAAGCTTTAAAAGCACACAGATTTCTTCTGCGGTCAAAATTAACAGCATCAAAAACCTCTGAGGTGCTGTCTACTATTGTTTTCAAACTACTGAAAAGGAGAAATTTTGTCTCTGTATAAATTTTCACTTAATTTGGTTCCAGACCAATCATGTTTGCTTAAGCATCTGAGAATTAGAATGGTTGGTTGGGTCAGCTTCCACCTCACTTAGATTTGTTTGATGTTCACTACAATCCCCACTAATCACACTGGGGAATACAATGGTATAAACTCCACAAGGAAACCCAGACAAACAGTGGTTGAGTCTAGAAACAAGAACAATGAGCCATGAATCTAAAAGCAAGTTGTGTTTTCAGTAATCCACAAGTTACTGAATAAGCTTCATCTGTAAAGGAGGACAATGAAATCTGAAACCAGCAGCTCAGACACATGTTTGTGTCCATGGCCACTAAACTCAAATCCCTTTCAGAACAGTATAGGTTCTCCCCTATGCTCATGATCAACCCCTGAGATTTGCATGAAATAACTGTTCTATATATCACAAATGATCATTATTTCCAAGTTTATTTCAAATTTTGATTCATAATCCACATTTGTGAACTCTTCCTAAAATATGTACTACACATCCCCCTATTGCTCCAGGCATGATTTTAAGTCATGAAAATAAATACATGCTGTGAGTGAAAATGAAGTCATGCACAGGATATGAAACAAATCTGCCAGTTTAACTTTTTTCCCTTATGTATCTCAATTTCATGAAATGTATACTACCACAGGAAAATGCATACTATAGTACCTTGACTTGCATATTCTTTGGGTTAGGGATGTGGTAAAAGGTGACAAGGAAAACTGGGACTTTTGATCAGAATTCAACCCAGATATCCTGAGTTCTTATACACATGCAGTATAGAATGCTTCAAGCTGGAAATATCATTGAAAACAACAAGCATTTAGCCCTTGCCCTTGTGCATATCCAGTTAACACATGAAGAAGGAGAGACCCAAGGATGGAGAAGGATAAATTAAGAAGAAAATAATCAGGGCTAGAGGAGACTCAACGTTTTGGTCTGGGTCCAAAGCCTCAGTTATCACATTTCTGAGAGCTATTGGTGACCACCAGTTCACCTCTTTCTTCCACACTTTAAGCTTTTGCTTAAACAACAAAGTTTTCTTTAAAACAATATCTCTACACCAAAAGGAACAACTATGAAAGTAGGAATTATGCAAGTTACATATTTATTTATTTCAATCATACTATATCTTGGGTACTTTTCTTTGCTACTGACCAAGACTTACTTGAAAAGTAACTTAGATTCTACAAGAGAAAATATTTTTTAAAAAGTTTACCAAGTGCTAATCTTATCAAAAGCATTATTCCAGGTGCTATATTTTTTTAGATTTAAATGTTTTTAACTTTTTATTTTGAAAATATTTCAGATTTAAAAACTTTTTTAAAATATGAGGAATTTCCATTTATCCTTCATCCAGATTCCCCATATATTAACACTTTACACAACTATGACAACAATGGTCAAAGTCAGCAAATTAACAATGATTCAACACTGTTATATAATCTATAGACTTTTTTCACATTTTGTCCTTTTTCTGGTCAAGAATCTAGTCCAAGATTACATGCTGCCTTTAGATGTAAAGTTTGCTCTGTCTCCTCCAGGCTGGAAAAGTTCTTTGGTTTTTCTTTGTCTTTCATTACAAAGACACTTGTGAAGTTCTGATGTGGAAAGTTCCTCAGCTTGGGTTTAGCTGCCATTTTGTGGATTGTATCAGAAAAATTTGTTGTTTGGAGAAGTCATATTTCCAGATAACATAACCCAGGGAGTGATCCCAGTGCCCCCAGGATATGTCCTTGGAATGGAATTACATGTGGCCAGTTGCCTTCTATTTTGGGCCTGGGGAACCTGAAAACAGGATAAGATGCTACAGTCCTTGGCCCCACTCAGGTATCCCTTTCCATTGGCTCCCTCTCTCAATGTATAATCTCCTTCTCATGGATGGTCCCTGGCTCTTTGTCTAGCCAGCATTCCATTCTTCTCCTTTCTTTCAAGATTAAGCTTCTGGAAGGAAGGAATGAAGGAAGGAAAGGAGACAGGCAGTGTATATGCACAGCCCTCAGTTCTGTACCTTACATTCACCTCTTGATCTGATCAGGAGCCACCTTGATCTATTCACCTGTTTATACCACTTTCCAGTGCTGTGTCCCTCTGCCTTCTCTTGGTGTGCCCTCTGGGCTTTCCTTCTGTCTCTGAGGTTCCTTCATATCCTCCTTATCTTCTTTTCCTCTCCCTCATCTCTAAATATTAACCCATGGGAAAGAAACTCCTGCAGTGCTTCTATATGTGTTCTCCTAGAGGTATGAACTACTTCTGTCCTCTCCACAGAGGAATACTTGCAGCCTCCTCCCCTTGACTGTCTCTTCCTCCCCAAAGGGGAACATCTCCCCATTTAGTGAATGGATGCCTCCGCATCACTATGGCTCATACTAATGGGATCTCTTTATGAAGGTGGCAAGGATCCTCCTGTGTGGATCCACCTGTGTTCCCCCTCCTTATCCCACTCACAGGTAGGATATGGGGACCCCATCTGTGAATATCTAGATTAAGGATGCTGACGGTGTACTACAGAAAAGATTCTCCCCACTAGCATGCTTTTATGGCATATAAGAAGGTGACCCTGTCACACTCCAATCCAACTTCGATGGAGAGGTTGGTCCTGATGGGACTTTGAACACCTGCCCTGATATTCACAACCGTGGCACATGCACCCTTGTGGTTATTCATCCTGGCTTGTTGCACACTGGTATGAGTTCAGGATACAGCACAGCTCAAATTCCCAGAGTTTCATCCTCCCCACTGATTTCTTCTCACCCTACAGGAAAGAACTCTTCACCAGGGATTTCAGCCAGTCTGTCAACTGAACTTGGTGGATCACTGAATGTCAAAGGCAGATCTAAGCACTCCCTGAGCTCTACATCTATACCTTCAACTACAGGGTGGATGATTTACAGGAATGTTCTAAGGGGGTCTCAGACTCAACCTGTACACAGCCAAATTTATTATATACAGATCTTCTGGTCACAAGTAAGAGAAACACAAGTCAACCAACTATGCAAAAAGAAAACAAAAAAGATCTAGGCATCTGCTTAACTGTGGGAAGGCTTAGGGATGGGTCTCTTGAGCATGGACAAAAGTCAATGTCTCTCTCTCCCCACACACACTTTTTTTTTTACTTCTTCTTGTGTGTTGCTTCATGTTCTCTTGTTATACAACACCTTACTGAAGAAAGTGAGGGAAACATGCATGACAGGGGCTGGACTGACTCTCTTCTCTCATTCTGGCTTCAAAAAATTCCAGGATAGCCTCTGCTTCAGTGATATGCAATGTCCTAAGCCAGGGTCAAACAGCTTTGGCCAAGGACAAGGTGCTGGGCACAGACATGGCACTGAGATCTGCTCTGCACATCAGAGGAGTTGCTGTGGACCAGAAAAGAGCCAGCCTATGGGTGGCAACTACACAATTCATCAGTGTTCTCTTCATACCTGCTTCCAACTGTGCTGATAAATGCAAAATTCACAGTTTCAACTTTCACTGATGACTTGGCCTCTCTGGATCTCTTATAGGCCATTCAACACTAACAGTGCTGAAACTGATCCACTGATTATCCATTCTCCATATCAAATTATCAGCACATTCTGCTAGTTATACTTCCAAGTTACACCCAGACCCAAACAACTTCTTTCCAAATCCACCCTAGCACATCATCTAATCTATCACCATCTTTTATCAGGACTAACTCAATGACCTCCTCCATTGCCCTCTTGGGTTTGGTTTACCACAGTCTATTTCCCATGCAGCTACCAATGTCACTTTTGAAATATGGAAATCAATTGGTTTCCCATTATGCTTCAGGAAAAATCCAGCTCCTACTAAAGACTACAGATCCCCAGAGGGATCAGGACTCTGCCATTTCCTTGGCCAATAGCTCCCACCCTTATCTGTGCCCTGCAAGACCCTCACATGCTCTCACCTACTGTGTGCTAGCCACATTGGCCTTCTTTCTGATCTTGAGGAGCTAGTTTCCAATCTTTGCATTTTTCTTTCCTCTGCCATGGTTTACCTGGTTCTGCTCACCTGCCCCATAATGCAGCACTAGTTACAATGTATATATGACCCTCTGTCTTTATTTATAGCAGTTATTCCTAAGGGGAATTACTTTGTTCAATGATTTGTTTATTTGTTTTCTATCTCATTATCACTTTGAGATTTGAAATTAAAAAAGAGAGAAGAAGAAAGAGAAGGAAAGAGTTAGGAAGGAGAACGTAAATAAGGGAGGTGTGGTGAGGGATTTTTTTTACTTTATTTTTTAGAGGGAGTTTTAGGTTTACAGCAAAGGGGATTGTAGAAGTTCATTTAAAAAATATAAGAAGGACTTCCAGCCAAGATGGAGGCATAGGTAGACACACTGTGCCTCCTCGCACAACCAAAATAAGATCAGCAACAATTTAGAAACAAGATAACAACCAGATCTGACAGAAAATTGAACTGTATGGAAGTCGGACAATCAAGGAGTTAAAATATACAGATTCATCCAGACCTGTAGGAGGGGCAGAGTCAGGCAGCCTGGCAGAGAGGGGTCGCGGCACAAAAAGCGGTAGCACCAGAGGCATAATGCATCCCGGGCACATAAGGCATCCCAAGCACAGAAGCAGCTGGCAGATCCAGCGAGGCAGCGACTGTGAATCCAGGCACTGTGCACAAAGCATCTGGCTTTCCGGGCCACACTCGAGGGCAGATAAATGAGGCAAAATTGGACAGTGAGACAGACCATGCAGCCCAGGGTCCCAGCGCCTGGAAATACACCCTTTTTGAACCCTGATTATTCAAACACTGATAGAACACTGATTGAAAACACCTGTGGGGGTTCAGGCACCGGGAGATACTCCCAGCTCCACAGTAGAGTGTGTTGGAGAAACCCACAGGGTCCTACAATGTACCCAAGCCCACCCACATGGGAATTAACACCAAAAGAGACAGTTTGCTTGGGGGAAGTGGTGAAGGGGACTGAAATCCGACAGAGAAAGGAGCAAGTGCCATTGTTTCCTCTCAGACCCTGGCCCTACATAAAACATCACAACCCAGGGACTGCATTGCCCCAACCTGGAGAACACCTAAGGTTCCACCCCTCACTCCATCACAGGCACGACCAGACCAAAAAAAAGTTGCTCAAACCAAAGTACAAATCAAAGCCCCACAGCCAATATTTTTAAGCACCCAAGAGATAGCCAACCTATCAGATGCACAGTTCAAAGCACTAGTGATCAGGATACTCACAGAATTGATTGAATTTGGTTGCAAATTAGATGAAAAAATGGTTATGATAAGAGAAATGAAGGAAAATGCACAGGGAACCAATAGTGATGGGAAGGACACTGGGACTCAAATCAATACAGTGGACTAGAAGGAAGAAAGAAGCAACCAAACAGAAAAGAATGGAGAAATAAGAATTTTAAAAAATGAGGAGAGGCTTAGGAACCTCCAGGACATCTTTAAACATTCCAACATCCAAATTATAGGGGTACCAGAAGGAGAAGAGGAAAAACAACAAGTGGAAAAGATATTTCAACAAATAA
>CM052542.1:87152774-87190754 GCA_028533065.1 Trachops cirrhosus | reverse complement strand
AACTGTACTGAATAAACTAAAATAAAAAAAATAAAAAAAAATAAAAAAATTATATATATATATATATATATATATATGCCTGTGTAACAATAGTTGAAATTTTTTTGTGTACTCAAATTAGATTTAAATTAATCAGAAGACTGGTTACTTAGAGAAATACTTCTGCTAGAAGTAGCTCTGTATTTGGCAATTCATGTTTGTGTTTAATAGAAGTTTGAGTTAATTATTTTACATTTGAGTACTCATTGTCTGAAAATAAAAAAAAACAAATTGATAATAGAACTTTAAAATTTGATCTTGAAATTTGGGAAGATGGAGTGAATTAATGAGATCTTAGCTTTGTCCTAGAAGCCATTAAGGAGACTCACAGCACAGGTGAAAACTTACTTGGTATTTTGTGCTTTTGGTGAGCTTTCAGCTTGTTGTATAAGGAGAGGACAAGAGAACCATGTGGTGAAGAACAGGCAACAAGAAGGTTGGAGGAAGCAATGCCCAATGAAGCTGTCCTTAATAAGTTGATGCCTCAGAGGTCAAGCAACATTTCATGTTAATATGAAACAGCAAACATTTTGCAGTGCTGACTTGAGCCAAGCACTGTCCTCAGTGCCACATACATATTAGTGCATTAATCATCTTTGCAACTGGCTCTTACTCTGTGCAGACAGGAGAGTGCTATATGGGAGACTCAGCACCTTGCCTGGCGTCACATGCCAAAAAGAGGAGTAGCTGGGGTTTAAAGCAGGGCTTTGTTGCTGCAGAGGCTGTCCTCTTCACCACTCCTCTGGACATAAACAGGAATTCTATTCTTATGCCAGCAATTATTGGAAGTCAGAGGTCTGTGTATCACATTCTCACACTGTCTTTCAGCCTTGGACAAATGGAATGCATTATGACTAAAGACAAGTTGCTGTTTTCCTTGGGACATAAGTTACACTTATGATTAGTGCAGTTAGACCTTAAAATAGATGATTCTAGAGGAAGTACCACATTCCTCTAGGCTCATTCATCCTCTTAAATCTTACTTCACTTAGTATTTCTACACTGTTCGTTTTATAAAATAGTAACTTAATCTGAGATGGTCATCTACATGAGATCCACTTTGTAGTAAACAGAGTACATGTGATTTTTTTCATATTTAAGAACTAATGGAGAAGCAGGTTGATGGGGACTCAGATATGGCACCAGCTTGCTGGCTCTGTGAGTATTTAGAAAAGGGACAATATCCTCTGCTTGCCTTCATGCCAGACACTTCAGTTTCTCCCTGTGTACCACTGGTGCCTTTCAAACTGCTCCCCCAGTGCTGGAGCTCAGAGGGAGTCGAGTAAGGAGAAGCTGTGAACACCAGTATATCTGATGGAAGAGACAGCCTGCCGAAAAGGCACCATCAACAGATAACAAAGGAAGATGGGGAAGAAGTGAGTGGAAGCCACACTAACCTCCACCTAGGACCAATATGGAATTACAGCTAACTGGTGGAGAAAATACCCAAAACAAACAACTGAACAATAGTGAAAGAGAAGCGTCAAAACCTCAGACAGACAGAAGAACCAGCTTCAACACAACCTGTCTGCACCTGCACAATAGCATACAAGATGTGGTGGGTGGAGTGATCCTCAGTTAACCAATGGAGGGAAGGACCCAACAAAGAAAGACCCAACAACAATAAAAACCAAAACACATCCAGAAAGACATCATGAATGACAGCCCAATTGCTACAAGTTCAGGAGATCAAAGAGACTGCACTACTGAATCTCACAGGTGTCCTACCATAGCAATTCACACCACAAACCCAAGAAGTCAGAACAGATCAATTTAAGAAGCTGAGGCTAACAAGAAGAGTCTCACAAACAATCAGAAGACAAAGAAATAAACCCCAAATGAAAGGAAAGGAGGAAGCCTTAGAAAGAATGCTAAATGAAATAGAGACAAGTCAACTCTCACATATGGCGTTCAAAACAAAGGTTATAAGTAAGCTCAAAGTGCTCACAGAGAATTACCAAAAACTACAGAGAAACTACAATGAACTCACTGCAAACTATATCAACATGAAAAAGGAAATAGAAACTATCAACAAGGGCCAAGATAAATGAAGAATACAATTTCTGAATTGAAGAAAACGGTAGAAGGAATCAAAAGCAGGCTAGATGAAGCAGAGGATCAAATTAGTGAGCTGGAGGACAAGGTAGAAAACAACTCCCAGAAAGAGGAAGAAAAGAAAAAAAAGACTCAGAAAGAATGAAGAGGGGTTAAGGGAAATGCAGGACAATATGAAACATAATAATATCTGTATAATAGGGATACCAGGAGGAGAAGAGGAGTAAGGGATAGAAAACCTGTTTGAAAGAGTAATGATGGAAAACTTCCCTAATTTGATGAGAGAAAAGATCACACAAATCCAGGAAACCCAGAGAGTCCTAATCAAAAGGAACCCAAAGAGACCCACTGCATCATAATTAAAGTGGCAAAATTCCAAGACAAAGAGGGAATCTTAAATGCAGCAAGGGAGAAACAGGAAGTAACAAACAAGGGAGCCCCAGTATGGCTATCTGTTGACTTCTCAATGGAAATGCTTCAAGCCAGAAGGGAATGATAAGAATATTCCAAGTAATGAAAAAAAAAAAGACCTACAACCAAGACTACTCAATTTAGCAAGGCCTTCAATTAAAATGAAAGGTGAAATAAGGAGATTCCCCAGAAAAAAGAAGCCTCAAAGAATACACCTCCTCCTAACCAGCACTGCAAGAGATGCTAAAGGGTTTGCTTTAAGAAAAGGGGAAAAAAAGAGTGAGAGAGAAAGGAACACAGGTACAACAGAAATAAATGGTAATGAATAAGTACCTATCAATAATAACCTTAAACATAAATGGATTAAATGCTCTAGTCAAAAAATATAGAATAGCTGAATGGATAAGAAAGCATGACCCACACATATACTGCTTACAAGAGACCCACCTCAGAACAAAGACCTACACAGACTGAAAGTGAAGGTCTGAAAAAAAATATTCCCAGCAAATGGACAGGAAAAAAAAGCTGGAGTAGCAATACTCATATCAGACAAAATAGACTTCACAAGGGCCATAAAAAGAGACCCAGAAGGTCACTTCATAGTACTCGAGGGAAGAATCCATCACGAAGACATAAACATTGTAAACATATATGCATCCAACATAGAGCACCCAAATACATAAGGGAAATCTTGGAGGACTTCAGGAAAGATATTTACAGCAGCACAATTATAGTAGGGGATTTTAACACCCTACTGTCAAAAATGGACAGATATTCCAAACAAAATATCAACAAAGATATTGTGGCATTGAATGATGCCTTAGATGAAATTGACTTAACTGATATGTATAGAGAGAGTTTTTCATCTCAAAGAAGCAAAATATATATATACATTCTTTTCAAATGCACATGGAACATTTTCAAAGATAGAACACATGAGAGGACACAGAACAAGCCTCAACAAATTCAAGAAAATTTAAGTCTACTGAAGCATTTTCACTGACCACAAGGGACTGAAACTAGAAACAACCTCAATGAAAAAACTCATAAACACTAAACTTCATGGAGATTGAATAGCATGTTAGTAAACAAAGAATGGGTTAATAATGAGATCAAGGAAAAAATCAAAAAGTTTCTAGAAACAAGTGAAAATGAACTCACAACAGTTCAAAACTTATGGGACACAGCGAAGGCATTCCTGAGAGGAAAGTTCATAGAAATAAATTCAAGGTGGATAAAGGACTTATAAAATATAACTCACAACACCATAAAATTCCTACAGGAGAATATAGGCAGGAAACTTTTAGATATTCCATGCAGCAATATTTTCATCGATATGTCCCCTAGAGCAAGGGATATAAAGGAAAGCATAAACAAGTGGGACTTCATCAAAATAAAAAGCTTTTTTGTGGCTAAAGAAAACAGCATTAAAATGAAAAGAGAACTAACTACTTGGGAAAACTATTTGACAATGATACCTCAGACAGGTGTTTGAGCTCCAAAATATATAAAGAACTCACACAATTCCACTGTAGAAAGACAAACAACCCAATTAAAAAATGGACAAAAGACTGGAACAGCGGCTTCTCCAAGGAGGACCCACAGAGGGCCCAGAGACATATGAAAAGATGCTCAGCATCACTAGCCATCACAGAGATGCAAATTAAAACCACAATGAAATGCCACTTCACATCGGTCAGAGTGGCCATCATAACCAAATCAATGAGCAACAAGTGCTGGCGAGGTTGTGGAGAAAAGGGAACTCTAGTGCACTGTTGGTGAGAATGCAGACTGGTGTAGCCACTGTGGAAAACAGCATGGAGTTTCCTCAAAAACTAAAAATAGAACTGCCTTTTGACTTAGCAATTACATCTCTGGAATTATATTCTAAGAATCCTGAAACACCAATCCATAAGAATTTATGCACCCCAATGTACATAGCAGCACAATTTACAATAGCCAAGTGGTAGAAGCAACCTCAGTGCCCATCAGTAAATGAGTGGATCCAAAAACTCTGGTACATTTACACAATGGAATACTGCAAAGTGGAAAGAAAGAAGGAGCTCCTACCCTTTGTAACAGCATGAATGGAACTGGAGAGCATTATTCTAAGTGAAATACGCCAGATGGTGAAAGACAAATACCATATGATCTCACCTATAAGTGGAACCTAATAAACAAAGGAGACATGTGAGAAAAATATAATTAAGACATTGAAATTAAGAACAATCTGACAGTAATCAGAGGGAAGGTGGAAGGGCATAATGGGGGTAAGTGGGGAAGGGTTTTCAGGAACAACTATAAAGGACACATGGACAAAACCAAGGGAGGGGTGGAATTAGGGACAGTAGGTGGGGATGGGTGTGGGGTGGTGAGTGGTGGTGTGTAAATGTAGACTACTATACTTGAGCAACAATAAAATATTTTTTGTAAAAATACCTAATAGTAAAGTTACCCATTAAGAGGCCAGATATGAACTTTATTTTTTTAAGAAAAAGTTCGGAAATATTTTTTTCTAAACCATAACTTGCCCTTGCCATATTTGTTGTTAAATAAGTATAATATTCAGTTTGACTATGGAAGTTTCATTGACCCATGTGTAAAATACACTATCTCATTAGATCAAAAGATAGCTTCTAGCATCTTTTCAGGTTCAAACAGGGCCCCTTCATATCATATTTTTCTTTCTATTCCCACCTACAAACAAACTGACCTGCCATAGGAGCTATTAATTTTGAATCCTAAAATTTCCAAAAATTGAGATAAACTAATTTGCAGTCAGCCAGCAAAAAATGTCAATAGGAAGCAAGTCGATCAGAAATACCAATGAAAACAGATCCAGTTGTTATAGACTCTCTGGAAACCTTTAAAGCTTTGGTGGATATATTACAAGTCGTCTCTATGCTTGCAAGTGTCCTGTCAGCTCCTGGACTTTAGTAAGGCCAGCTCTGCTCCATTTTCCCAATTAACATGTCCCATTACAAAGCTGAAGTATGTCCCAAAAGGTCAAGCCTCCATCCAAACAATGAGAGTATCATTGTCATTCTTAGCAGGGTAGGTGTCCATGCACAGGGGGCATGGTACCAGTATAGTCTGGCCCCTTTCTGAATTGCCAATACCGAGCCTGAGTGTTCTTTGTGGATCTCAAAAGAGCAGCATTTGCTGTAAGGCCAGGCTACCCATAGTCAGAGAGAAGTGCTCTGGCATTCTAGAAGGGCATTTCTCTCATTACTAGATTGTAGGTCATCTCAAATCAATGCTGGTGTAATTTGCTACTTTGGGACAACAAGGAAATAACCACATCAGTCTGAATTAGAAATATGCCAAATTTGTAAGCCTGACTACAAACCACCTCAGAAACACAAAGCATCAGAATTAGAAAGGGCCTTAAGAATTATTTAGTTCAAACACATGTTTTTACAGGTAAGAAAATAGAAGTTTAGAGAGATTCAAGGAGTATTGCTCCTAAATTACTTCATGAGTTTAGAGATGAAACCAGTGTTGGACTCCAAATTTGATTTTCAGCTGAGTTATCAGTCAGCAACATGTGGTTACCTCCCTATTTTTTGCTAATTGTCTCCTTAATGAGTGCTTGTGACATTCATACATTTTAGTCTCTTTTTTATTGTGGTACAATACATATAACATAAAATTAACTGTTTTAGCCATTTTAAGTGTACATTTTGGTGGTCTTAAGTATATTGTTGTACACCATCATCATTCAAACACAGAATTCTTTTCATCTTCCAAAACCAAAAAATTCGTAGCCATTTACTCCCCATTCTCTCTGTCACCAGCCCCTGACAACTATCTTTCTATTTTCTGTCTATATGCTTGACTAGTCTAGGAAACTTGTATAGGTGGAATCATACAATATTTATCCTTTTATGGCTGGTTTATTTCACTGAGCATTATGTCTTCAAGGTTCATCCATGTTGCAGCATGTGTCAGAATTTCATTACTTTTTATGGCTGAATAATATTCCATTGCATTTATATACTAAATTTTGTTAATTCACTTATCCACTGATAGACATTCGGATTGTTTCCACCTCTTGGCTTTTGTGAAAATTATTGTACAATTAGCTGTTCAAGTCCATGCTTTCACTTCTTTTGAATAGTTACCCAGAAGTGGAATTGCTGGATCATGTAGTAATTCTATGTTTAACTTTTTGAGGAGCTGCTATATTGTTTTCCATAGTGGCTTCACCATTTTATGTTCCCACCAGCAATGCACAAGAGTTCAAATTTCTCCACATCCTAGCCAACATTTGTTTTGCTTTTGATAATAGCTACTGTAATGGGTGTGAAGTGAAATTTCATTTTGGTTTTGATTTTCATTTTCCTAATAATTAGCAATGTTGAATATCTTTTCATGTGCTTAGCCTCTACTTATAATCCATATTTCCAATGGCATCACTTTTCTGTGCACTGTTTGTTTGCAGCAGGCCACATGAGAGCTATGGCTCTGGAGGATGTGTCTACCTGAGAATTTCTTGAGGGGCTGTTTGAAGTTGAAAGACAGTTCCCTGTGGCAGAGAGAGATGGGAGGATTGAGGGCCAGGGTTTCTGGAAAGCTGGTGGCAGTAAGTAGAGGTCAGATTGTTTTCTTGTTCTCCTTCCCTCACTACTGATGTCTAGTCAGGGGCAGATTCTGGAGCTTTACTGAGTCATACAATATTGATGTCTTCTCTTACCTTTGCCCATTCTTGTTGATGCTTACTGCCAGTTCAGTTCCCCTCTCCTACAAATTAAATTATACATATAAACATTTTGTGCAAGTGTAGAGTTATTAAATAGAAGGTATACTCTAGCCTTAGACCACTCTAACACCATTTTGTCACTTATATCCAGCTGCAAAATAACCTTAAAGACACAACAACTCTTTCTATTTTCTTTCATGCCTGTCTCATAACCACCCTCTTTCCTTCTTCTCTGCCTTCTTCCATTCTTGCCACCTCCAACTCTTCCTTCCTCCCTTCCCTCATACTCTTCCTTCTTTCTCTTCTTCCCTCCTCCCAAATCATTTTTCTCACTGTCCACTGAAGAAGCCATTTATTTTTCTGCCTCTGGACTTTTGTGCCCTATTCACCAGCACTGAAATATCTCTCACCTACTTCTCAAATTGCCTAATCCTAACTGTCCTACATATATTTGTCTTCCTTTCGGGTGCTTTCCAGGCCATAGAAATCCTCAGAGTTCCTTCTCCAGACTCTTTAGGTCCCACTGACCTTCACTCTCAGAACAGGTGGTAGTGAATTGTTGACTTCTGCACTAGATTGCACCCTTATTAAGGAAGTGAGTATGTCTCACTCATCTAGAGAGGTGGGAAGCAGAAAGAGCCGTTGTCCCAGGGCAAAGACTTGACATGTACCTGCAGCCCTGCTGTTTGCTAGCTGTGGAGTTTGGGCTATTTTTCTCATCAATTTACAAGGAGGTGCTACTAAATGATCTTTATCATAATTTCCTGCTCTGATGCCTATGATCTTTTATCTCACATGTGGCATCAGCGCCATAAACCTTTATTGTGTTGGCTTCTGTGTAGGCTACAAAGTAGGCAATAATGTTAACTCTGAAAATTCTCACTGTGGTACCAATGCCAACGTCCAAGTGCATATTTTATGTGGGTCACTGGCCTATAAATAACCCTTGTTTTGGTGCCTAGAGCTCATGAGCTACAATCTGTGTCCTTGTTATATAGTAAACATGCAGACTAAAAGGACATGTGCACCCTAGAAAAAATCAAGGACACTTTGTTCTACCTTTAAATGTGTATACAGATACTATAAAAAGATTCCTCCTTTAAATAAATTGAATTGGGCAACATTTTTAAAAACCCAGTCAATTAATTTTAGCTACTTGAAAATTGTACAATCATATTTTCTAGGCTTATACTAGAGTAGTATCTTTTTTTAGCAAATAATGTGGATATACACACACACATTTGTTTATATATATAAATAAATTACCAAAACTAAGTGGCTTAAAACAATATAAATTTATTATCTCCCAGTTCAGTAGGTTAATGGGCTAAAATCAAGATGTCACAGGGTTGAAGCCCCTTCTGGAGGCTCTGGGGAAAACTTTTTTCTCTGCCTTTTTGACCTCCAAGAGGTCATCTACATTGCTTGTTCTATGGCCTCCTTTCTTTAAAGTCAGCAACATTGCATCTCTCTGACTTTTCTTTCATTGTCACTTCTTTCTCTGTCCAAAGCCAAGAAAGATTCTCTGCTGTTAAGGATCCATGGGATCATATTGAATTTACCTGGATAATCCAGATGGGGATATCCTAAGGTCTTTCTTTCTCCCATTTGCAAAGTTCCTCTTTCTTTTTTATTGTTGTTCAATTACAGGTGCCCTCATTTTTCCCCCATTACTCACCCCTTCTCTACCTATCCACCTCCCACTTTCAATCCCCCCCCTTTGTCAATGGGTTTTTATACATGTTCCTTGACTTGACTCTTCTCCCTTTTTTTCCCCCATAACCCACCTCCCCCTGCCTCTCTGGTTACTGTCAATTTGTTCTTTATTTTCATGTCTCTGGTTCTATTTTGCTCACTTGTTTATTTTGTTGATTAGGTTACAGGTAAAGTCATATGGTATTTGTTTTTCACCACCTGGCTTATTTCACTTAGCATAATGCTCTCCAGTCCCATCCATGCTGTCACAAAGGGTAGGATATCCTTCTTTCTTTCTGCTGTGTAGTATTCCCTTGTGTAAATGTACCAGAGTTTTTGGATCCACTCATTTACTGATGGGCAGTTATGCTGTTTCCAGCACTTGTCTATTGTAAATAGTGCTGCTATGAACACTGGGGTGCATAGGTTCTTTTGAATTGGTGTTTCAGGGTTCTTAGGATATAAACCTAGCAGTGGAATTGCTGGGTCAAAAGGCAGTTCCATATTTAGTTTTCTGAGGAAGTTCCATACTGTTTTCCACAGTGGCTGCACAAGTCTGCATTCCCACCAACACTACACTAGGGTTTCCTTTTCTCCACATCCTCTCCAATACTTGTTTGTTGATTTCTTTATGACGGCCATTCTCACTGGTGTGAAGTGGTATCTCATTGTGGTTTTAATTTGCAACCCTCTGATAGCTAGTGATGCTGGACATCTTTTCATATGTGTATGTCCTCCTTGGAGAGGGGTCTGTTCAGGTCTTTTGTCCATTTTTTAATTGGATTGTCTTCTTAGTATAGAGTCATATGAATTCCTTACGTATTTTGGAGATCAAATCCTCATCTGAGGTACTTTTTATGGCAATGCAAAGTTCCTCTTTCCACATAAAGGAGCTTTCAGAGATTCCAAGAATTAGAATGTGAACATCTTTGGGGAACATTCTCTTCTACCTAGTAAAGGGTGGGAGGGCAGGTGGGCCAGGCTACTTACTCACTACTAGTTTTGGCAGTTCTTAGATTTTTCTGCTTCAGTCTAAGTCAGGTCCATGTTTATCTTCTATCCTAAAAGTTGTTTCTCTCTACTATTACATGGTGCCCTCATAATTTAAAGTCAGGACCAGTATAAGATATGTTATTTTTTGATCCAGAGATTATGCTATCTATGCATATGGATTTGTGAGCATCAAATATGACTCCTGGCCTTACTGAGAAGTTTTTACTTAAGTGTGGCAGGCAGTATTCCTGGTTTATTGATTTTTCTGGACCCTTCATAAAATAATTCAAATATTACAGACTTTTCTATACCCTTTCCAAGGAGAAGCTTGACAAGCTATCTCCATGGGAACAATTGAGACAGAGTAATTGCATATTCATGCCCTTAAGCATTTGGTGTGTGGCATGAGGTAACCCATCCTGAGAAAAGGTCAGGCATCTCTTAGTGCATCTATCAGAAGGGAAACCATCCACATGTTCAAAATATTTAGCATCCCCAAGAGAAGCATGTCCCCTGGCCTTTCAGAAAAAGCCTATCTCACCCTCACAGACAGTTGACATCCAAATGACTTGTTTCTTTTGGAGGTAACCCCCACACAGCCCACACAATCCCACTGTGACCTCCAGTCTCACTTTCCAAGGCCTACTCATCTTGTCTAACTCTTAATTTCTCTCTTCATTTGTATGATTGTCAGCTCAAAGCACTTTCTGTTAACTGATGTTTTCAAGATCATTACAAGAAATGTTACTTTCCTCCACTATTTTGTGCCTTGGTCAATGTAGCCTTTTTTTTCTCTTGAAACTTCAGCTCCACCCATTTTCTTCTGAGAACCATTATGAGCATGACAAGAAAAATATACCTCACTTAAAGCTCATGATATCATACTATACTTATGATTTTTTCTTTTGATGTAGGTAAACATTTGGCAAAGTAAAACTATCACAGACTCACAACTCATGTTATAAAGTCATTTCACTCGCAAGCATGTTTGCTTGAGATTATTTTCCCACTTCTACAAAACAGATTTTTCATGAGCCTTCACATTTGGTAACAAATATTTTTCACTTAGTATTTTTACTTCCTATTTGTAATACTGACTCAGGGAGGTGTTTTCTAATTGAAATGTGTTTCAGAGTGTTCATTCTTAAAAATGTTTTTCCTTAGACACAGGGTGCTTTCTCTTAGCAGCTCAACCTGCATATTTTTAATGAGTATTGACAAGAGCCTATCAGTGAAGCGAAAGCTATCCCGCGATGTGCGCATTTGCCTGCTTCTATTTAGCACCACAATCCACACCAAAGGTATCACTTATTTAATATTTTTCTGGACATATTTTAAGGATATTTATGGTACAAATGTACCATTTCACTCAGGTGTAAGTCCTCAGTGACAGTGTACCTCAATGAAAGTTGTACCAAGAGGTCATTCAGGAGGTTTGCATCATAGAACATTTGATGAGAAACCCAGCCAAGCTGTGGGGATCTGCTTGGAGCTTTCAATTCTTAAAATAATCCTGAGAGGTTAGTAAGTAGAACACTGAGATCTAACAAAGTTAAATTATATGCCAAAGACTACAGCAAATTAATGTGTGTCAGAGCTACATAGGTCTCTCAGAAATGAGTTCAGTCCCCTTTCCCATATAAGTTGTGGCTCCAGGGCCCTCCAGATAATGGAATTTGCCACCTTAAAGTTACTGAGGAAATGAGCCCAAACAAGACTTCCTCCACCCATTCATCATTGGAGATGCCTGCCAACCAAACCAAGCATCTCCAATGATGAATTAAATGGGCAGAGTGGACGTAACAGTGTAAGTGACCCACATGGCACAAAACTAACTTTGTGCATTGAGAGTAGGTTGTGGAACTGTTACACTCATACAGAACACTGAGCTACTCTAGCCATGTTCACCTGAGCTTCTTCATGAACAATTAAGGGAAGACAGAGGGGTGAATTAATCAGTCTGATCTCAGTGAGCAGAACCCTCCCACTTGAAGATGTATAATTATAACATCTAAAACTCAAAGGACACACTGAAATATGGCATGTCAGTGACTGTTAATGCATTTAGAATCATCAGGAATCTTGTTAATTGTTTATATAATTAAGTATTTTGCTCTTCAGTTCAACATCCAGGATTGTGGAGGTGTGTGTGGGTGCACACACACAAACACACACTTAATTAAAGACCAACAAAACAATTCCTCCAGAGCTTCCAATGTATAAATTAATCTAAACACAAACATCAGAACATAAATAAAGGAAATAAACAGACCCACAGTTGTCATGTTTGTTTACCTTGTTACTATTTATTCATATTATGGTAGTCCCATAAACTCTCATAATAATCCCTCCTATCCAAAGGCTATAAGGACAAATCATTGTCTTAGTGACTGAATAAAGGTCTTAGAGGATCTCATGTGCAGGGAAAGTCTCCAGTTTCCCCATCTACAAAGTTATTTATAAAAAGAAGGGAGAAAGAGAGAGAGAGATGATTTTGAGATTTAGATTTTCAAGATCACATGTTTATTCAACTATTTGTTCCCTCATTTATTTAGTCATTAAAACCATACATGTGTTAGGCACAGAGCTAGTGCAGAGGGGAATACAGAATATTGAGCCCTAGCCACCTGACAGTTTCTGATCTAGTAGGACCCATAAGATAGTTCACAGATTGCTATAACAAAACAGAGTAACTGCCACAATAAGAGGTATAAGCAGTACGCTGTGAGAAGACAGAAAAAAGAGTAATTTATTGTGCCTAATTTGAGGGAGAGAGCAATGGCTATATGGAGATAATAGTCCTTGAGATAGTTCTTGATTTGTAAGTTCTGATAAGTCAATGTCTGAGAGGAAGGACAGTATAGGGCAACCTTAGGTTGAAGGAAATACATGACGAAAGTCAATGGAGCAGAGATAAGGCATAAAGTTACATTCACCTGTGAATACATAGAGATTGGGCTGTAGACGATTCCTTGGGTGTGGGGATGATATATGCTTGAGTAATCCAATGAACCCTCAGTTTTCACTCACTCAAGGAAGTTTTAAACATTTACATTATCTTGATCTGTACTTTATTCTGCAAGTGGTTGTTTCTTAAAATTAAGTCATAGAGTTCATCTGCCACAGACTGATGTTCTACTGACAGTTTCAGACATTAAAATTGAAGATAAAAGAATAAGAATCAACTGGATCCAGCCAAAACAACACTCCTGAAGGCCAGAAATGAGGTTATAATGAAAGTTCCTAATAAACACTTCAGGTAAATCAGTGCTCATAAATGCTAAATATGTGTTATTATATATTTTACTATTAGTTTCAAAGTTAATGTATTGTGGGAAGAATGGAATCCTAATTAAAACTTTTTTCTCCATTTTTTTAAGATAAAATGATTATTAACTGAGCAAAATAGAACAAGAAAAGATGTTTTAGAATGCAGCAAATACCCTAAACATATCCTAGGAAGAATTAAAATTGCAGTAAGGGAGCATATCTATTTTATTTAAAGGAAATTTATTTAACTTCATAAAATTTAGACTATGAACATTGAGCAGTGACCAAAATAAATTCGGAGAGTTTTATTCAAGGGCAGATTCATTTGTAACAGTCTTGTTGGGATATGAGTTTAAAACTTTTTGCATTTACATTAAGTGGGTGACAAAGCCACCTTTGGTTCTTCAGTCCTTCTGTGTCTAACTGCAAGAACCAATGTACTGGAAGGTCACCAAACTACTTTGAAGTAGCCATAGATCCACATCCCACCTCCAGTATGTTCATCTCTTAATAGCAAAGAGGGTCCAGGGAATAAACCTACCCCAATTAGAGAATATTTGGCTTTAACTTTCAGGTAAAAATCTAAATGGCTCTATATTCTTTGGTGAACATTCTAGTCTTGCTCTCTCAGGATGCTTGTATGTGACAGAGAATACAAATTTCACTCTTTTTAAACCTGTACATCCCAGATCTGAATCCATCTGTTTCAGGTGTGGGCTGAAGTAATGTCCATAAGCACTTCATATTTTGGGCTAATTTTTGTGTTCTGTTTTTCTGGATATACCCAAGAAATTCCACTAAAAATTCTTCCATATTTAAAAAGGGAAAAAAAATCTGTTCTTTGGGTTACCATGAAAAGTATGCTATTAATTTAAGAAATTCACATTCTCTAAAACTATGATGACTTATTTAGGTGTATGTATCACATTAACATTCACATTTACAAGAACAATTGGAATGTACATTAATAAGGACTACATTTACTTTCTACAGGTAACTGGAATCCTTTGTGTGAGTAATGCTTCTCAGACTTTTATTAGAAATGTTTGTGCCTGCCTATAAATAGCACATGTAAATTTCCACAAAGCACATTCATTTTCTAGTTCCTGATGTAAATACCATATGGACATTTATATTCAAAGCATTAATTTAGTCGTATTAAATATCACTGCTGAATCAGGATAAGATTAATTTCTTGTCATTCTTCCTCATTATGCACCTAAGTACATATTTTAAACTTTCATAACATATGTATCACTTAGCATTACAAGTATTTTTCCCCAATTTTATTGAGAAATAATTGATACACATTATTCTAAGTTTAAGGTATATAATACAATGGCTTGATTTACATGTATTGTGAAATGATTACTTCAAGAGGCTCAGCTAACATCCATCTTCCCATATAGCTATAATAAAAAGAAAAAAATAGAATTTTTTTTCTGTGGTAAGAACTCTTATGATTTACTATCTTAACTTTCCTACATATTGTATAAGAGTTAGCTGTGGTCATCATGTTGCTGTACATTACATCTTAGTACTTACTTAAAACTGAAAGTTTACACATTTTGATTACTTTCCTCCAATTCCCTCTGCTCCTACCCTCCACTTTTGGTAACCACATGTCTGATCTCTTTTTTTATGAGTTGTTTTTTAAATTTTAGATTCTACATATAAGTGAGATTGTAAGTATTTGTCTGTGTCTGATTATTTCACTTAGCAGAATGTCTTCAAGGTCTGTCCAAGTTCTTGGTTATATTTATTTTTTATTTCTGAATGTTATTTTACTATGTATTTATACCACAACTTCTTTATCCATTAATCCATCAATGGACACTTAGGCTGTTTCCATGTCTTGGCTATTGTAAATAATGCTGCTAAGAACATGGAGGTACAGATAATCTTTTCCAGTTAGTGTTTTTGTTTTCTTTGGATGTGTCTTTGGAAATGAAATTGCCAGATTATATGGTAGTTCTATTTTGAATTTTGTGAGATCCTCCATATATATTATTTACCATAGTGGCTGCACCAATTTATAATCCCACCAAAGAGTCAATGAGGGCACCCTTTTTTTTCACATCCTTGTCAGCATTTATCATCTCTTGTCTTTTTTATGATGGTCATTCTAATAGTCATGAGGTGATATTTCATTGTGGTTTTGATTTGCATTTCCCTAATGATTAGCGAGGTACCCTCTGGAGCAGCAGAAACCTGTTTGCACACCACTGAGGAAGCCAAGCATGCTTGCACCAAAGCCCAGTGTTTCACCCCCGGATGTGTCAAGCTTGCCTGTAAAAAGCAATCAAGCTCTCCTTGGAGGTGTCTTTTATTTTTTGAACATTTTGAGTCAGCAGAGCTGCCTCCACACCGTGCTCAGAGCTTCCTCCCCTGTGAGATGGCTGTGTGAGATATTCTCTGCAGGAGGGCATCATGGCCAACTTCCACAGCTTTACCAACCCCAGTAAAATTCCATGAAGATTTCAGATTTATTGTCAGGCTGCAAGTAATTCTAGTCACAAGATTCCTATTTCAAACTTTGAACCTAGGTGTGACCAAGAAACTGTGCTGCAGAACCTTTATAGACTTATTCACCCACACCCAGGGAACTGGCTGTCCATCTACTGCAAGTCTGATGACAGGGCCCACATTAACTGGTGTCTGAAGCACATGGAGAAGGGCTCAGACACCAGGCAGAGCCTGGACCCGCTTGCAGTTGAGGACCTTTTGGTGGAGATCTACCCACAGAATTTCCTCAAGGAGGCTTCAAAGACCTGGGTGCGCAGCCTGCTGGATGTGGCTATGTGGGACTACCCAAGCAACATGAGGTGCAAGTGGTATGTGGAAAATGACACCCTCTCCTGCGCACTGGCCATGTGCAAGAAGATTGCACACTGCATCAGCAACACTCTGGCCATGCTCTTCCACATCCATTTCACCTAGGCCCACGTGCCTGCTGCTGGATTAGGAGGCCAGCAGCAAGGTGATGCCTAACATGGTCAACCTGGGCATAGGGCAGTACCAGAAGTTAAGGTGTGAGAGCCCAGGATTCTCTCATTTCAACTCTTCTCATCTGGAGCCCGGAGCACACACAACCACTGGTGACCACACCACTGGGGTGAAGATGGTGGGCCCTGCCAGCCACACATAAGGGACAGGGATCATGCCCTAGCTCAAGACCATCTCTGGCCCTCCAGTCACATGCCCGTGTTCTCCAGTTCTCTGGCTGCAAGGCTGTCCTCTCCGTTTCTGTGGCCCCAAAGGAGGGGTATGACCCTTTTCCACTCCTGTCCCAATGACAGCACTTTTTCAGTTCCTGGAAAAATTACAGTTCCAGGCTGCCCTTCCCACTGCGGTCTGGTAACAAGTGATTACATGGATGGTAAAATCTTCTCTGAACACTGCTTCAGCCGTGAAGAAATGCTGTTTTACAGATGAAAAATCAGTGGGGCTGGAGAATACTCAATAGGGATGTCTAGTGAGTAGTGAACAGCTAGCTTTTCATGTATCTGCTGGTCTTTTGTATAACTTCTTTGAAGAACTGTCTATTCAGTTGGGTTTTTTCCCATATTTTGAACCAAATTATTTGGGATTGTTTTGCTATTGAGTTGTATGAATGTAACAGGGTGCAGTCAAGAGGGGGGCCCCAAATAGGGATTTATAACAGGGTCCAGAACTCAAGGTGTCCAGGAAATATTATAAAAATATACAAGATGTCCTCACCACCACCACCCCCACAAGGCTAAGCTGGGGGATGGGCCACATGGAGCAGGTCCATTGGGAGCTGTGTTGTATAGCAACAGCTTTGCAGCTAACCTCTAGTATGGTCATTTAACATATATATAACCTTTAATTGCTTTCATAGGTATGTTAAAGAGCTGTGGCCCTGCTTTGAGCCAGGAGGATGGAAGTGACTTCCACCCAAGATGTAACTGGGAGGCAGCTCCCCCTGCTCACAGAGCCTGCATGAGAGCTTGGAGAACATTGGCTCCATGCCATGGGGCCACACCTGCCCAGACTTACAATGGCAGCCCAGTAAAGCTGGAAGAATTCAGGAATGCTGGCAGGTGTAACTGATTGTAGGAGGAGTTGGAAATGGGGCTGCAGAGGAAGATTGGCGTGGGGATTTAAACCCAGGCAAGGCAGCCATGTGAGGGAGAATCATGCAACTTTGGCAGAGTGGAGACCCTGTGGCTTTGGGGTGCTTCCTTTTGCCACATGACTTAGGAAGCAGGGGAGACTTTGCCTGGAAGAAGAGGGGTGAAAGGGCTTTTGCTGGTGGGCCATGAGAAGGTGCCACACAGCTTTGGATTAACTGGAGATCATGGCAGTGACACAACTGATGGTGCCACGAGCCTGAATCATGGATTTCTACTTCTTTTCCTGAGATATGGTACCCCAGACTAGGGCAGAAGGAGAAGGAAGGACTGACTGTGTGTGTCTGTGGGTATTCTAAAGGACTTTAGTATTTTAATGAAGACATTTACTCACTACTCTAAGCCAGTATAGCCTTTAAATAAATATTTCCTTTCCTTTTCACAAATCTCTGGCATTGAGAGATATCTTTTCTCTGGCGGCAGGCATAGCGAACCTAGTAGGGGGTCCTTTCAGTAATAGTATATCATATACCCACCTTGGGTCTGTTCTGTAACATGAATGCTTTATACTCATTGAGGCTCACTCCTCATCATATATATGGTTTGCAAATATTTTTCCCATCATGTAGGCTGTCTTTTCACTTTGTTGATGGTTTCTTTTGCTGTGCAGAAACTTTTTATATTGATGTAACCGCACTTATTTTTTATTTTGTTGCTTGTGCTTAGATGTTGTGTCCAAAATATTATCAAGACCTATGCAAGGCCAAGCTTAATTCCTATGTTTTCTTGTAGAAACTTATGGTTTTAGGTCTTACATTTATGTCTTTAATTTATTTAGAGTTAATTTTGTGAGTGGTATAAAATACGGGTCCAGTTTTGTTCTTTTATACATGACTATCAAATTATCCCAGCACCACTTATAAAAGAGACTGTCTTTTGTCCATTGAGTATTCTTGGATCCTTTTGAAATATTAGTTGACTGTATGTGCTTGAGCTTACTTCTTGGCTCTTAATTCTGTTCTATTCCTCCATTTGTCTGTTTTTATGCCACTATTTTACTGTTTGATGTCTATAGCTTCATACTATAGGTTAAAATCAGGAAGTGTGTTACCTATTGCTTTGCTTTCTAAGGATTTCTTTAGCTAGTTGAGATTTTTTGTGTTTTTATATAAGTTTTAGGATTTTAGGAGTTTTTTGCCCTATCTCTGTTAAACATGTCATTGCAATCTCGGTGAAGATTGCACTGAATCTATAGATAGATTTTGGTAGTATTGATGTTTTAACAATATAAATTCTTCCAATCCATGAAGACAAATACCTTTTCATTTATTTGTGTGTTCTTTAATTTCTTTAATCAATGTCATATTGTTTTCAGAGTAGAGACCTTTTACTTCCTTAGTGAAATTTATTCCTAAATATTTGATTGTTTTTGACACTATCATAGGTAGAATTGACTTCTTTACTTCTCTTATAGAAAATTTATTTTTAGTGTAAAGAAACACTACTGATTTTTATACATTAATTTTGTATTCTGCAACTTCACTGAATTCATTGATTAAATTTAACAGTTTTTTGGTTGAATCTTTAGAATTTTCTATATGTAAAATCATGTATCTGCAAGTAAACAAAATTTTACTTTTATCTTTCCAATTATTATACATTTATATTTTTTCTTGCCTGAATGCTCTAGTTAGGACTTCTAGTTCTATGTTGACTAGGAATGGTGAGAGTGTGCATCGTTGTCTTGGTCATCATCTTAAAGGAAAAGATTTCAATCTGTCATCATTGAGTATGATGTTAGCTGAGGACTTGTCATATACAACCTTTATTACAATGAGGTATGTTTTTTCTATACCTAATTAATTACAAGTTTGTTTCATAAATTGATATTAAATCTTATAAAATGTTTTTTCATCATCTATTAAGATGATCATATAACTTTTTGAATATTCTATTAATGTGATGTATTACATTCATTGATTAGCATTGTTGAACCATCTTTGTATCTGAGGAAAAAATCCCACTTGATCATGGTGAACAGTCTTTTTTACCGTACTGCCAAGTTCAGTTTGCTAACATTTTATTAACAATTTTTACATCTGATTCATCAGGAATATTGGCCTGTAGTTTTTCTTTAGTGTGCTTTCCTGGTTTTGCTATCAGAATAATGCTAGTTTTGTAAAGTGAGTTTGGGAGTATCCCTCCTTTTCAATTTTTTGGAACAGTTTGAAAAAAATACATGTTAACTGTTGTTTAAATGCTTGGTAAAATTTACTGGTAAAACTTTCTGGTCCTGAGCTTTTCTTTATTGATAAATTTTTGATTACTGATTCAATCTTACTTGTTATTGATATATTCAGATTTTCTATTTCTTCCTGATTTAGTCTTGGTGAGTTGCATGTTGCTAAACATTTTCTTTTTTTAAAATATTTTATTTAATTATAGAGAGAGGGGAAGGAAGGACTAAGACAAGGCAGAAATATCAATGTGTGAGAGAAACATCAATAGGTTGTCTCTTATATGCTCCCAACTGGGGACGTGGCCCATAACCAAGGTATCTGTCCTGATGAGAAATTGAAGTATTGACCTTTTGGCTTGTGGGACAATGTCCAACCAACTGAGCCACACCAGTTAGGGCAGAATTTTCCTTTCTTTCTTTTTTTTTTTTTTTCTGGGTTGTATAGTTTGTTGGCCTTTGATTGTTTACAATAGTCTCTTACTATTTTTTGTATTTCTATGGTATTAGTTGTAATGTCTTTATTTCATTTATAATTTTGTTAATTTAGATCCTTTTTCTTTATTTCCTTGATTAGTCTAGCTAAGAATTTGTCCATTTTATTTACCATTTCAAAGACTCAACTCAGTTTAGTTAAATCTTTTATATTGTTTTTCTGTTCTCTATGTATTTGTTTCCACTCTCATTTTATTATTTCCTTTCTTCTGCTAACTTTGGGCTCAGTTTTTTTCCAGTTCCTTAAGGTATAGAATTAGGTTGTTTATTTGGACACTTTTATTACTTCTTAATGTAAGTATTTATTCCTATGAACTTCCCTCTTAGAACTGCTTTTGCTACTTCCCACATTCTAGTATGCTGTGTTTTCATTTTCTTTTGTTTCAATAACTTTTTTATTTTTTCCTTAAAGTTGTTTTCTTTAACTCGTTGGTTGTTCAGAAAGTATTGTTTAATTTTTATTTGTTCATTATTTTCCAGTCTTCCTTTTGCTATTGGTTTCATGCCATTGTAGGCAGAGAAGATAACTAATATGGTTTCAATCTCCCCGAATTTGCTAAGACTTGTTTTGTGGCCTAACATATAATCTGTCATAAAAAATGTTCCATGTAAAATTGAGAAGAATGTGTATTCTACTGTTGTTGGATAAAATGTCCTGTACATATCTATTTGGATCAAGTGGCCCATAGTGATATTTAAACATGCTTGTTGATTCTGTTGACATGGTGTATTCATTGTTGACAATGAGATATTAAAGCCCCCAACTATTATTGTATTATTTTTATTTATCCTTTTAGTTCTGTTGGTTTTTGCTTTATATGTTTAGGTTCTCCAATGTTGAACTCATAAATATTTACAGATGGTATATTTTCTTAATGCATTGTCTCATTATAAATGCATTTATCATTGTAGAATGACTTCTTTACTGGTATTTTTAAAGTCTCATATAAGTAAAGCTAACCTTACATTTTTTCCCTTTGGTTACCATTTGCTTGAAATGTCTTTTTCCATCTCTTCACTCTAGGTACATGTGTCTTTAAGGCAAAACACCTCTAATAGGCAGCATATTCTTAGATCTTATTTTTTTTAAATCCATTTAGCCATTTTATAGGTTTTAATTGGAAAATGTAATCTATTTATATCTAAATTCATTATTGATAAGTAATACCTTACAATTGTCATTTGTTAATTATTTTCTAGTGGTTTTGTACATCCATAGTTTCTACTTTTTTATCATACTGCTTGTTTGTGTTTTGATGTCTTTTATATTAGTATGTTTTGTCTTTCTTATCATATTATTTTATGTAATTGATATAGCATTTTTCTGAGTAGTTACTATGAGGCTTACATAAAATATCTTAAACTTATAACAACCTATTTTAAACTGATAACTTCAGTTTAATTTGTAAACTTGACACTTTACTTCTCTTCAAAAAACAGTTATTGTCTTTAACATAAATACACACTGTATTCTTTCCTGACAACAGATATTTCTGAGAGTGCATTTGACTAAATTATAAAATTAACTCCATTATCATTTAACAGACTAACATTTTGTTCTATTTGATTTGATTTTGCCTATCATGTGTTTATATTTAAAAGAAAATTCATTTCTCTTTGGATTTTATTTTTAGTAATAATTTTATAACATTTCCCTAAAGCCAACCATGCTACATAGAAAACATGCTTTAGACTAATAAAAGATAAACATTTTTAATCCTAAAGATAAAAGTTTATAAACTAATAAATAACTTGTGATTATTTATTGTAAATATTAAGAACCTTAGCAGCACACTTTACAATAGCTAAGTGCTAGAAGCAACCTAAGTGCCCATCAGTAAATGAATGGATCAAAAAAACTATGGTACATTTGCACAACAGAATACCATGCAGCAGAAAGAAAGAAGGAGTTCCTACCCTTTGTGAACAGCCCGTATGGAACTGGAAAGCACTACGCTAAGTGAAATAAGCCAAGTGGTGAGGGACAAATACCATATGATCTCACCTTTAAGTGGAATATAATCAACAAAACAAACAAGCAAGCAAAATATAACCAGAGACATTGAAATTAAGAACAATCTGAGAGTAACCAGAAGGGAGGTAGGAAGGGAGAATGGGGGAAGGAGGCGAAGGGTTTTCAGGAACAACTATGAAGGACATATGGACAAAATCAAGGGTGGGAGTGGAAGCAGGGGAGGGAGGTGGGGATGGCTGGGATGATGGGGGAGTGGTGGGGTGTAATTGAAGGCAACTGTAACTGAACAGCATTAAAATAATTTTTAAAAAAGAAAAAAGAACCTATTGCAAATCTTCAGTTAATATTGATATGTTCATAATGTAACCTAAATTATTCTAGATGTGTCCCACAAATGTTAATGTGTATTTTGATCAGTTAAAATACTAATATTTTCAATTATAATTTGTCTGATTCATGAATTATTTAAAGTACACTAGTTAATTCCAACTCATAAGGGATTTTCTGGTTATCTTTTTGTTACTGATTTCTAGTTTAATTGAATGATAATCAAAGAACTTGCTTCATACATTTGAGTTCCTCGAGCATTATTGACACTCCCTTCAACGCTCAGCAAGTAGACAGTTTTCCCATGTGTGTTTGAAAAGAATGTGAATTCTGTAGCTTTTGGGTGAAATGTTCTATATATGTCAGTTGCCTTAAGCTTGTTAACAATGTCTTTCAAGTCTTCCATTTCTTATTTGCCTGTCCTATTAATTATTGATTGAGGTATGCTAATCTCTTGCTGTGTAGATTTATCTATTCATTCAGCTGTACATAGGACAATAATAGATCCAGAAGTATAATAATACATCCAGAAGTATAATCAGGGAAAGTCTTTCTTTAGCTAAAATTGTGGGGGGAAATGCCATGTGAAGAAATTAGGGGACTACCAGCTAAGATGGAGGCATAGGTAGATACACTTTGCCTCCTTACACAACCAAAAGAAGGACAACAACAAATTTAAAAACAGAAACCAACCAGAACTGACAGAAAATTGAACTGTATGGAAGTCTGATAACCATGTAATTAAAGGAAAAACATTCATCCAGACCTGCAGGAGGGGCAGAGATTGGCAGCTGGGCAGAGAGGAATCCCAACAAGGCAGTCGCTGGTGTACCCAGCAAGGTGGCAGCTGACAGACAAGGTGGTTCCACATTCTCATGCAGATAAGCCAGGAGGAACAATGGGGGAGTGAAACATACCACACAACTCAGGGTTCCAGCATGGGGAAATAAAGCCTCAAAGCCTCTGACTGAAAATACCTGTGGGGGTTGAGATGGCAGTGGAGAAACTCCAAGCTTCACAGGAGAGTTTGTTGGAGAGACCCAGAGGGTCCTAGAATGTACATAAACCCACCCACCTGGGAATAAGCACCAGAAGGTCCAATGTGCTTGTGGGTAGTGGGGGAAGTGACTGAAAACCTGCAGAGAGCAGAGCAAGTAGCACTGTTCCCTCCCAGACCCCTCCCCCCATACAGTGTCACAATGCAGCAACGTGGGTTACCCCACCCTAGTGAACACCTAAGGCTCTGCCTCTTACTATGTAACAGGCACTCCAAGACAAAAATTATGGCCAACCTATCAAATGCACAGTTCAAACCACTGGTAATCAGGATGCTCACAGAATTGATTAAATATGGTCACAAATTAGAGGAAAATGTGAAGGCTAAGAAAAGTGAAATAAAGGAAAATGTACATGGAACCAATAGTGATGGGAAGGAAATTGGGACTCAAATCAATGGTTTGGACCAGAAGGTAGAAATAAACATCCAACCAGAACAGAATGAAGAAACAAGAATTCAAAAATATGAGGAGAGGCTTAGTAACCTCCAGGACATGTTTAAACATTCCAACATCCAAATCATAAGGGTGCTGGAAGGAGAAGAGGAAGAGCTAGAAATTGAAAACTTATTTGAACAAATAGTGAAGGAGAACTTCCCTAATCTGGCAAAGGAAAATGACTTCCAGGAAGTCCATGAAGCTCATAGAGTCCCAAAGAAGTTGGACCCAAGGAGGAGCACACCAAGGCACATCATCATTAAGTTATCCAAGATTAAATATAAAGAGAAAACCCTAAAAGAAGCAAGAGAAAAGGAAAGACTTACCTACAAAGGAGTGCCCATCAGGCTATCAGCTGATTTCTCAAAAGAAACCTTACAGGCAAGAAGGGGCTATCAAGAAATATTCCAAGTCATGAAAGGCAAGGACCTACATCCAAAATTAGTCTATCCAGCAAAGTTATCATTTATAATGAAAGGGCAGATAAAGTGCTTCCCAGAAAAAGTCAAGTTAAAGGAGTTTATCATCACCAAGCCCTTATTATATGAAATGTTAAAGGGACCTATCTAAGAAAAAGAAGATAAAAAAATATGAACAGTAAAATGACAACAAACTCACAGTTATTAACAACTGGACAAAATAAAAACAAACTAAGCAAACAACTAGAACAGAAACAGAACCACAGAAATGGAGATCACATGGAGGGTTATCAGTGGGGGAGTGGCGGGGGGGAAGGAGGGAAGGTACAAAGAATAAGTAGCACAAATGGTAGGTAGAAAATAGATGGGGAGGTAAAGAATAGTATAGGAAATGGAGAAGCCAAAGAACTTATATGTATTACCCATGGACATGAACTAAAGGGGGGAAATGTGGGTGGGAAGGGGTGTGCAGGGCAGAGGGGAATAAAGGGGGGAATGGGACAACTGTAATAGCATAATCAATAAAATATATTTAAAAAAGGACCTACAGGGAAAAACATAACACATAGTGAGGATGCCTTAGCTTTATTTTATTTTTATTGTATTTTTTTCATTACCTTTTATCCTCTGTATACCCTCTTCCACCTCTACCCTCCTATTCCTGTCTACAATCACCACACTTGTTTTTGTCCATGAGCCCTTTTTCATTTTTGCTTTATCCTTCTATCTCCCAATGCCCCTCCAGCTGTCATCCTGCTCTCTATCTATGAGTCTGTCTCTATTTGCTTGTTAGTTAAGTTTGTTCATTAGATTCCACATATAAGTAAAATCATATGTGTTTGGTTTTTCTCTGACTGGCTTATTTCACTTAGCATAATGTTCTCCAGGTTCATCCATGCTGTCGCAAGGGTAAAATTTTCATCTTTTTTATTGCTGAGTAGTATTCCATTGTAAAATGTCCTACAGATATTTTATCTATTCATCTACTGATGGACAGTTGAGGTACTTCCAAATTTTGTCTGTTGTAAAGAGCACTGCAGTGGACATAAGTGTGCTTATAGTCTTTCAAACTAGTGTTTTGGGTTTCTTCAGATAAATTTCCAGGAGTGGAATTGCTAGGTCATTAGGCATATCCACTTTTAACTTTTTGAGGTATCTCCATACTGTTTTCCACAATGGCACTGCCAGTTTGCATTCCCACCAACAGTACAAAATGATTCCCATTTCTCCAGAAGGTTGTCTTATCTTTAGTAAAAAAAAAAAAAACAGGCTTCCAGTGGTGACATTGAGGCCAGAAGTGGTAGAATTGAGGTGTCAGCTCAGTCAGAAGCACAAATGGAGAATTATGTTCATTTGACTATAACATCAGTGGTATAATAAATGTGACACTGCAGGTAGTGATCAGGGGTTAAAATTCTTTGTTTTAGCACTGCTGGGACATTGCCTTGGGTCCCTTCAAGCAGATTTCCATGAACCTCTTCATCACGTACATGACAGGCAATACTATCTCCAACTTTCCTACTATGACGTTGTGTATCATGGCTTGGCAATCCATTCAGACAGAAAGTATTTTTGGAATACAACCCTTCCCAAAGTTTAAAGAGCTAGAAGCATATTCTTAGGCAAAACCAATATTGGAAGTCATTGGCATGGCTCTTGGGTAGCAAAACAGGGGGAGGGTATACAGGGTGGTGACGGTAGTGGTAGTGATATGGAAGGGAAAACAGTGCTTATCATTTTTTGTTCTTTTATTTGTCCTATTTACTATTTTACTGTGTGCCTGTGCATATTATTTATATTATTTTAATATGCAGCCTGATTCATAATTTTTCAAAAAGTTGTTTTGGTTTTGACACTTTGTTACCCCAACATCTTTCAAGATGCTAGAAAGTTCAAGCCAGAAATTCCTTCAGGGTTTGGTGTATCTCATTGGGAAACTCATGGGTTTGTCATTGGCTGTCCATGGGACTGTTGCCTACACATGCATCAGATGAATTAACCTTCAATGAGCCCCTGAAGTAAGGCAAAAGAAAAGTTAACTTTGGGACCAGTTGTAATGGGCAGTAAATAGGTGATCCTTTTGATGGTGGATTAGAGTTGGTATTAGAGCTCATTGCTGTTTCTTTATTTTTTAAGATTTTATTTATTTTTAGAGAAAGAGAAAGGGAGGGAAGAGAGAAACATTAATTCTAGAGAGAAACATCAATAAGTTTCCTCTCACAATGCCTCAACTGCGGACCAGCCTGCAACCCAGGCATGTGCCCAAACTGGAAATCAAACTGGTGACCTTTGGCTTTGTGGGATGACACCCATCTAACAGAATCACACTGGCCAGGGCAGAGCTCATTTCTTAAGAAATAAGATCCATTGGGAACTTGGAAGTTATTTTTTAAAGATTTTATTTATTTATTCTTATAGATTGGGGAAGGAAGAGAGAGGGAAACATTGATGTGAGAGAAACATCAATTAGTTGCCTCTTGCACACCTCCAATGGGGAGCCTGGCCCACAACCCAGGCATGTGTCCTGACAGGGAATCAAACTGGTGACCTTTCAGTTTGCAGGGCGATGCCCAACCCACTAAACTACACCAGGCAGGACTGGAAGTTATTTTTTAAGGATAAAATAACTTGTGATTAAGGTATTGTATTAAGTACTTGATTCAGGATATTATTTCATTGCTCATTCCTATTCACCTCTTTTACCTTCTTGTTTTGAAGGATTGAGTTCAGTGGTTGAGGATTGCTTTTGTGAACCTGAGAAAAAAGCAGCTCGTACCTATGCATTTGGATCTCATATAAAACTGTCTCTATGCCCACGTGTTCCTCCTCAGCATATTAACCCCTAACACTATCACTCATGCTGAAAAGAACCAAAACCACTCTTTTCTCCATGGTGAGGAGACACCCTAGAAAGAATGTAGTATCACTACAAACACAAAGAAACTACCACAACCCTTGACTGAAAATAATGTAGAAAACTTTATTTATGTTTCCAAAATAGGGCAAAACAACAAATAAAACCATAACTGTATATAAACAAAAGAATGGTTGCTGCTAAATCTAGAACCACAGGAGCATCTCCTTTTAATAAATTAAATGGTCAAGAACAGTGTTTTAAAAATTGTATATATTTCCCTTAAATCTATTTTCCTTAATATTTCACTTCTATTTATGACAAGCTAGGACATAAAATTTCTGTTGGAGACACTTGTAGAAGATGCGAGAAACTAATGCTGGATTTTGATTATACATGATGAAAAGAAAAATAAACCAGAGAAAAAGAGCAAATATAAAAAAGAACCTATTGCAAATCTTCAGTTAATGTTGATATGTTCATGATATAATCTAAATTATTCCATCTCTGTAAGGTTTTACTTATTATCACCTGGAAATCTTTTGTCAATGTAAGAAACATTCAAACCTGTAGAGTTTTTAAAAAAGCTTAGTTGAGCCAAACTGATGGCATATGCTGGAGAGCACAATCTCAAATACTCCCAAGAATTACCAGTTTTTCAGCTTTTAAAAAATTATTTTATTGTTCAAGTACAGTTGTCTGCATTTACCCCCATCACTTCTTCACACCTCAACGATTCCCACCTCCCTTCCCTCCTTCCACCCCTCCCTTTGGTTTTGTCCATGTGTCTTTATAGTTGTTCCTGAAAACCCTTCCCCACTTTCCCCCTATTATCCCCTCCCTTCTCCCCTCTGGTTACTCTCAGATTGTTCTTAATTTCAATGTCTCTGGTTATATTTTGCTTGTTTGTTTGTTTTGTTGATTATATTCCACTTAAAGGTGAGATCATATGGTATTTGTCCCTTACCACCTGGCATATTTTGCTTAGCATAATGCTTTTCCAGTTCCACACATGCTGTTCACAAAGGGTAGGAGCTCCTTCTTTCTTTCTGCTGCATAGAATTCCATTGTGTAAGTGTACCATAGTTTTTTTGATCCATTCATTTACTGACGGGCACTTAGGTTGCTTCCAGCACTTGGCTATTGTAAATTGTGCTGCTATGAACATTGGGGTGCATAGGTTCTTATGGATTGGTGTTTCAGGGTTCTAGGTTATAATCCCAGCAGTGGAATTGCTGGGTCAAAAGGCAGAAAACTAAAAATGGAACTGCCTCTTCATCTTCCTTTTCGCATTTAAATTTAAGGAGGGAACATAAAGAAGATTCTATGGAGGTGGGAGAAACCAAGGCAGAGATTGTATTACAAGATAATTAACAAGATTATGTGCCCTCTTGAGGGTGGTCACAATTTAAAAAAAAGGGGGGGTTCTGAAAAGAAGCATTTCAAAGATGTGTTAACTTAGATGCACAGAAACAATGCAAGGGATTGCTTAAGACAAAATATGCCTTTTGCTAATGAAGTTATGTGCCTGGGGTGTAACTACCCACCATGACATGCCCAGTTATAAATTTATGACCAGCTCACCTTGTGAGGTTACTTTTCATAAAGCTCCATTTTTTGTTTGGTCTACAGTTCCCACTTTAGGTCATAAATCAATTTGAAAGATGCATTGACGACCAAGGTTCTGGTTGGATAGTGTGGGCTTATAGCACTAGGAAGACTGATTTCGAGAAATCTCAGTATTCACATCATCCAGTTGACCACTGAGAATGGGGCAATACCATAACCATGGGATCTTACCTGAGGCTGAATTTTTCCCCAAAGAGAAAGGCAGGTAAATAGAAAAGTCAGGGCTTATGGCCTTCATTGTGAAAAAACACTCTGGATCATTTTTATTTTGTGAACTATCATGATCTGAGTTTTGCCTTCTATCTCATTTTTCTGTATTTTGCATCTAGGATAACATTTACACAAACCATAAAAAGAGTATTAAAAATTATGTTACACATGTTCTGTAGCTTGGCAATATTGTAAGTTGACTTCTTTTAGTAATGTCAGCTCATAAGTTCCTTCATCTAAGTCCAGGTTAAGTCTACTGTGATGATGCCAGGTAGCTGGGAAGACCAACTGGCCAAGTTTTTCATCATTTATTTTACAATATTTTCTATGAAATTTGACACATAAAAAACAAATCTTTTAAGGTGTAACAGGGCCGTTCTGGAACACCACAAAGGTATTCCTACACATATTAAAATTTTTAACCCTTAAAATCTCAATTTCTAATAAAGTCTAAGAACTAAATAATTAGCATTCTTTAGCCTGACAAATTTATAAAGACATTTTATAACCTCTAGAAACATAGGCTCTTTTACTGACAAATATACTTAAAACATATAGCGCATAGAAACATATTTCATAGACATTAAAGTCAATTATAAACATGGACTTATTTTTGTAAAATCTAGTCAAAATAAAAGACATCTGTTTTACTTAAACCAAGAAAGATAATTTCTACTTACTAAGGGTTACTTAGATCTATGAACTTAAAAGGCATTTGAGTTAGCTTCTCCATTTCAGAGAATTTAAAATTGTTCATCCTTACAAATGCTTGCCTTTAAATTAATTTTAATAGTCATCTAGAGGTTGGAAATTATTTCATATTTATACTATACTTATAGAAATGCACATAGACAGACACAAAGAACAGTAGAATCCAAATTTTGTTTTTTAAGCATTTACAATTTATATTTGTCCTTGACAAGTCAAGTTACAAATGATCTTCCCTCTTTAAAAATAAGAGTGGCCATTTTCAATATCTGAAAGAATTGGATTGACACCTAAATGACATAATACAATATGTTGATTCATTTATCTAAATTCTCTCTTTAAAGCTTTGAAAAAGACCAATTAAAAATGTTTTTCATTTTTCTGCCTAATTTTATAGACAGCTTTTTCTGTGTGCCAAATATTAATTTAGAAGCATCAAAAGATCCTCATCTCAGCCATCTTAGTATTAATGGGGGCTGTCTGTCTGGGGGTTTGTAAGCTTTGGAGCCACAATTTCCCATGGTAATTTTAGTTTTTCCTTTGAGATCATAGAATATGAACAAATTTCTAGAGAAAACCAACCTTTACATATACTTTTCCAGATGATCCAATGCCATTCATTGTACTAAATATCCCAATAACACAGCTTTACATCCTAGAGAAAATTTTTCCTCAGGCAACCCAATGAAGAATCTTAGTCACCTAAGAAAACCTGAGCAAGGGCCAGCAAGTCTTACTGTATACCACCAGAACTGTGAGTCTTACCAGAGCACAGGCCTCTCATGGGGTGAACCCATTCCAGAGCACCCTCCCTTTCTCCCCAGGGCTCCCTCTGGCTTCTCTAAGACCATCTCTGCTACCACAGTGGAGGATTCCCAGCACCCATCTTCTGCCACTTTGGATCTGGGGATCTGAACAACTATCATCACCCCACTGGCTATTTGCATGGAGGAAGTGTGTCTTTTCTTTTTCAGAGCTAAAGAGAGCTAAGCTTCTCATTTAACCAGACTAGATTTTGTTCAGACTCCTAGTAAACAGTCCAATCAAAAGCTGAAATAAAAAGCAGAAACCCATCCCACCCCTGGAATTTTCTCAATATTTATCCACCTTAAGGATTCTTTTAAGAACTGCTCAAATAAAGTCATGGACCTGCTACTTAAAGCATAGAGGCCTGGGATTATAAGAAAAGGCTCACCCACTTCACCTGATGTGGGGAACAACGGGCCCTTGCTTGTATCTACCTGCCCATGGGTACCTGAACTCAGGAGCCAGATGGACCAAGAATAACATCCAAGCAAGATGATGAACTTGAGTAACCCCCAGGGTCCTTAGTCAATAAAATGGAATTGTAATGCCTGATGATATGGGATTTCAGGATGAAGTGAAATAACATATGTGAAGTACTGAAATAGCACCAAACCCATAAAAAGCCTTCAAAATGAACTATTATTGTCAATAACAGCAGCTGACTTAAGTCTGATTTTTTTCAGGTTTCCTAACATAATTTTTTCCAGGGGCAAATGACATCATATGTGAATAGGCCTCAGATTGGCACAGGTCTATAAATTCTATGTGCATAGGCCCCAGGTTTTTTTCTTGCTGTCACAAACCAGTCAACCCTCCTACAAATATATGTTAGCTTCCTGGTGTCCTGGATCCCTGCTATTATAATTACCTAGGACAATGTGAGGAAGAAAAAAAGTAAAGGTGTGGACAAAAGAAGAGCAGCAGAAAAGAAGTGCAAACCATTCAAAACTGCACAGAGTTCTGGGCCTTGGGTATGGACAGGATGATGCTTAAAAGTTTTTTAAAATATGGATAATTGTGCAAGTAAAGTTTGCTTTGGAAGTCCTCATCATCAAAAGCCAAGAACAGCAAATTTTTTTTTTCAAATTATCTTGTAAACTAGACTGTAAACTCTAAGAGGGCAAGAGCAGTGTCTGTCTTGATTATTGTCAAAACTGCAGGCTTAGTGCAATGCCTAGCAGATAATATCTGTGTTTAATGAATGAAGAAGAATCTAAGTCTAAGTCATAAAGTTGAAAAATTTGCTAGTGTAGGAGTTCCAATGGAAGATCCTAAATATGAACCAAAAAAAGAATGTACAAAACTCCATCTATAATTGAAATAGAAAGAGAAAACAACTCCAATTCAAAAATGAGAAGAATTCCACCAGATATGATCACACTTGATGAATGTAGAATACTATTGTTGCCTCCACAGTTTGTATTCACTCTCTCCTCCTAAAAGAGGGAGAGAAAGAGAAAGAGAGAGAATGGGCTGCTTCCAAATATTGGCTATTATAAATAATGCTGCAATAAACATAAGGGTAGATACATGGTTTTGAATTAGCATTTCAGTGGTCTTTGGATACATTTCAGAAGTGCAATCACTGGGTCATGGGGCAGTTCCAGTTTTCATTTTTTGAGGTAACTTCGTACTGTTTTCCACAGTGGCTATACCAATCAGCATTCCCACCAACAGTGTACTAGGGCTACCTATCCTCCACACCATTGCCAGCACTTGCTGTTTGTTGATTTATTGATATTAGCAATCTGACAGATGTGAAGTGATGTCTCATTATGGTTTTGATTTGTACTTCTCTATTGATTAGTGATATTGAGCATCTTTTCATATGTATATTGGTCATCTGTATGTCCTCTTTATAGAAGTGTCTATTCAGGTTCTTTACCCACTTTTTAATTGGATTATGGGTTTTTTGGTATTGAGTTTTAGAAATTCTTTATAAATTTTGGATATTAACCCAATAACAGATATATCATTGGCAAATATGTTCTCCCATTCAGTTGGTGTTTTTTTTATTTGTTGATGGTTCTCTTTGCTGTGCAAAGATGAGTGGATAAATAAGCTTGTGGTACATTTATACAGTGGAATACTACTCAGCCATTAAAAAGATGGAAATCATATTTTTTGCAACAACATGGATAGACCTGGGGAGTATTATTCTAAGTGAAATGAGCAAGTCAGAGAAAGACAAATACCATATGATTTCACTTATATGTGGAGTCTGATGAACAAAATTAATGAACAAAATATAAACAGACTAATAGATATAGAGAACAGATTGACAGCAGTCAGAGGGAAGGGAGGCTGGGCAACTGAGGGAAAAAGTGAAAGATTAAGGAAAAAAGACCCTCATAGACACAGACAACAGTATAGTGATTGCCAGAGGGAAAGAGAATGGGGGAGGTAGAAGAAGGTAAATGGGGGATAAATGGTGATGGAAGGAGACTTGACTTTGGGTAGCGAACACACATTACAATATACAAATGATGTATTATAGAATTGTACACTTGAAACATATAATTTTATTAACCATTTTCACCCTGATAAACTCAATAAAAATTAAAAAAAAGAAAAGAAAATGAAGTACAAAAGTCTATCTCTAATTGTATGAGGGGAAAACAACTCCAATTCAAAATTATGAAAAATTCCACCACATATGTGACATTTGTTCAGCTGAGAATACGGTGGTTGTCTCCACAGCTTGTATCCACTCTCCTGGCCCTGTGGTTTTATTGAAAGTGAACTTTTCCTAGCTCATGCAATAGATCCTGGTTAGCTTGAAACAATCTGAAACCCCTGGGCTGAGATTATTTGTAAAAGAATGGGCACGGGTTCCAAATTAGATTTGCAAGAACCTGTTACATTCAACTCAACACTTTGGGTGATCTATTAAAAAGCATGTTTTTTTTTTCCTACTGGGAATGAATGAGATTTATGTTGGCCATATTTCAGTTAGCTTCTTGAGACCACTAAGGGAGGGAGTGCCCAAGAAATGAGCCAATCCAAAATATGCAAAACAAAGAAACAGAGAAAATGGTTCATGGTCATATATTACTTAACAACTGGATAAATAACACTGCAAAGAACATAGCCTTTTGAATTAGTGTTTCAGGTTTCTTTGGATAAATTCCCAGAATTGGAATTGATGGGTTAAAAAGCAGTTCAATTTTTAATTTTTGAAGTAACTCCATACTGCTTTTCATAGCAGATGCACCAGTCTACATTCCCATCATCAGTGCAAAAGGGTTCCCTTTTCTCCACATACTAGCCAGCATTTGATATTTGTTGATTTATTAATGATAGCCATTTTTGCAGGTCTGAAGTGGTATCTCATTGTTTAATTTGCATCTCTCTGATGGCTAGTGAACTTGAGGATTTTTTCGTTTGTTCGTGGGCAATCTGTATGTCCTCTTTAGAGAAGTTTCTATTCAGATCCTTTGCCCATTTTTCAATTGGACTGTTTTTTGGGAGGCAGTTGAGTTTTATGCACTATAAATTTTGAATATTAACCCCTTATCAGGTGTACCAGCAAATATGTTCCCCCATTCAGAGGGCTGTCTTTTTATTTTGTTTATGGTTTCCTTTACTGTGCAGAAACACTTTAGTTTGATGTAGTCCCACTTGTTTATTTTTTCTTCAGTTTTCCTTTCCTGAGGAAATAAATTAGAAAAAAATATTGCTTAAGCAATTTCTGAGATTTTACTGTCTATGTTTTCTTCTAGGATTTTTATGGTTTGGGGTCTAATATTTAAGTTTTCAATCCATTTTGAATTTACTCTTTTGAATTAATTCTTTTTAATGTATTATTTTGAGGATGTGACATTAGAAGGTGGTTTGGTTTCATTTTTTGCAAATATCTATTCAATTTCTCCAATACCATTTATTAAATAAACTATTTTTAGCCCATTGTATGTGCTTGCTTCCTCTGTCAAATGTTAATTGACTATAATGGTGTGGGATTATTTCTGGGCTCTGTGTTCTGTACCATTGATCTATGTGTCTGTTTTTATGCCAGGACCATGCTGTTTTGATTACCATGGCCTTGTAGTGTAGTTTGATATTAGGTAGCATGTTTCCTCCCACTCTGTTCTTCTTTCTCAGGATCACTGTTGCTACTTGGGCCTATTGTGGTTCCATATGTATATTTCAAATATTTGTTCTAGTTCTATGAAATACATCTTTGGTATTTTGATAGGAATTGCATTGGATCTATAGATTCCTTTGGGTAGTAGGGATATTTTAATGATGTTAATTCTTCCAATCCATGAATGTGGTATATGCTTTCACTCATTTGTATCACCTTCAATATCTTTCTTCAGTGTCTTATAATGTTCTGATTATAGGTCATTTATATTCTTGGTTAGATTTATTCCTAGGCATTTTATTCCTTTTGAGGCAGTTGTGAATGAGATTTTTTTCTTTAATTATTTTAATCATTGCTGTATTTTTTTCTATTACCATACAGACCCTTTACTGCCCTCTCCTTAGCCCCTCAAATAGCTGTCATTTTTCTTTCCATCTATGTCTGTCCTCATTTTCCTTGTTAGTTCAGTTTGCTCATTAAATTCCACATATGAATGAAATTATATGTTATTTGCCTCTCTATGATTGGATTATTTCACTTAGCATAATGTTCTTCAGGAACATCTACACTGTCACAAAGTGTAAAATTTTCCTTTTTATGGCTGAGTAGTATTCTATTGTGTAAATGTACCACAGCTGTTTTATCCACTCAACTATGGATTGGCATTTGGGCTGCTTCCATATCTTGACAATTGTAAATAATGCTGCAATAAACATAGGGGTTCTCATCTTCTTCCAAATTAGCATTTTGGGTTCTTTTTGGATATATTCTGAGAAATGGGATTGCTGGGTCAAAAGGCAAATATATTTTTAATTTTTGAGTTATCTCCATACTGCTTTGCCCAGGGGCTGCACCAGTCTATATTCCCACCAAATTGCAAAATGGTTACTTTTCTCCACATCCTCACCAGCACTTGTTTATTGATTTATTGATGATAGCCATTCTGACAGTTGTGAGATAATATCTCATAGTAGTTTTAACTTGCATTTTCCTGATGATTAGTAATGTTGAGCATCTTTTCATTATGTATGTTGGCCACGTGTATGACCCATTTGGAGAGGGGTCTATTAGGTTCTTTACTCATTTTTTTATTTTTATTTTTTTTATTTTAGTTTATTCAGTACAGTTTCTATCCTTTATTCCCATTCCAGCCCACCCACCCATTCCTCCCCTCCTCCCTCCCCTTTCCAAGCCCCCTAGTTTTGTCCATGTGTCCTCTATATTTGTTCCTGTAAACCCTTCCCTTCTCCCCTGAAATTCCCTCTCCTCTCCCCTCTGGTCACTGACTACCTGTCCTCTATTTCAGTGTCTTTTGTTATATTTTACTTGGTTCTTTGTTTTGTTGTTTAGGAATATATTTATTTTTCAGGGGTTCTTTTTTAAATATATTTTATTGATTATGCTATTACACTTGTCCCATTTCCCCTCCTTTATTCCCCTCTACCCTGCACATGCCCTCCCACCTGCATCTCCCCCCTCAGTTCATGTCCATGGATTATATATATAAGTTCTTTGGCTTCTAAATTTCCTATACTATTCTTAACCTTTCCATCTCTATTTTGTACCTACCATTTATACTACTTATTCCCTGTACCTTTTCCCCCTTTCTTCGTCTCCCTCTACCCCACTGATAACCCTCAATGTGATCTCCATTTCTGTGATTCTGTTCCCATTCTAGTTGTTTACTTAGTTTGTTTTGAGTTTTTTTTTAGGTTCAGTTTTTAATAGTTCTGAGTTTGTTGTCATTTTACTATTCATAGTTTTCATTTTCTTCTATTTCTTAGATAAGTCACTTTACCATTTCATATAATAAGGGCTTGGTGATAATGAACTCCTTTAACTTGACCTTATCTGAGAAGCGGTTTATCTGCCCTTCCATTCTAAATGATAACTTTGCTGGATAGAGCAATCTTGGACATTGGACCTTGCCTTTCATGACTTGGAATACTTCTTTCCAGCCCCTTCTTGCTGGCCAGGTTTCTTTTGAGAAATCAGCTGATAGTCTTATGGGAATTCCTATGTAGATGATTCTCTCCTTTTCCCTTGCTGCTTTTAAGATTCTCTCCTTATCTTTCATCTCGGGTAATATAATTATGACATGCCTTGGTGTGTGCTTCCCTGGGTCCAGCTTCTTTGGGACTCTCTGAGCTTCCTGGACTTTCTGGAAGTCTATTTCCTTTGCCAGATTAGGGAAATTCTCCATTATATTTTCAAGTAAAATTTCAATTTCTTGCTCTACCTCTTCTCCTTCTAGCACCCCTACGATTCCGATGTTGGAAACTTTAAAGTTGTCCCACAGGTTCCTGAGCCTCTCCTCATTTATTTGAACTCTTGTTTCTTCATTCTCATTTGATTTCCTGTTTATTGCTTCCTTCTGTTCCAAACCATTGATTTGAGTGCCAGTTTCCTTCCTGGTTGGTTCCCTGTAGATTTTCCTTTATTTCACTTTTCATAGCCTTCACTTTTTCCTCTATTTTGTGACCATACTCAACCAATTCTGTGAGCATCCCAATTACCAGTGTTTCAAACTGTGTATCTGATAGGTTGGCTATTTCTTCACCGTTTAGTTATATTTTTTCTGGAGCTTTGATCTGTTCTTTCATTTGGGCTATTCGTTTTTTCTTTGGGGCATACCTCTTTGGTATTACAGGGTGGAGCCTTATGTATTCACCAGGGTGAGGTAACCTACATTGCAGCACTGTATGTGGGAGAGGGGTCCAAGGAGGAAGAATGCTGCTTCTTCAGCTGTTTGCCAGCTTTCAGTCACTTCCAGCTCTACCTACAAGCAAATTTGTCCCCCTGGTGCTAATTCCCAGGAAGGTGGGGTTGTGTATGTTCTAGGATCCTGTGGGTCTCTCCAACAAACTCTCCATTGAGGCTGGAAGTTTCTCCAGCTGCTTCAACCCTCACACGTTTTTTCAGTCAGTGGTTCTGAGGCTTTATTTCCCCATGCTTTAACCATGGGTTTCGAGGTCTCTCTTGCTCCCCAATTGTTTCGCCCAGTTTATCCATACACAAATGTGGGAATGCTCAGTCTGCCAGCTGCCACCTCACTGGGTTTGCCAGCCACCACTTTGCCATGAGTCCTCTCCACCCCGGCTGCCCATCTCCACCCATCCTGACAGTCTGGATGTATATTTCTTTTTTAACTCCTTAGATGTTGCAGTACCATACAGTTCGATTTCTGCCAGTTCTGGTTGTTTTTTGTTTTTAAATATGTTGTTGTCCTTCTTTTGGTTATGTGAAGAGGCACAGTGTGTCTACCTATGCCTCTATCTTGGCCGGAAGTCCCTTTGCCCATTTTTTAAATGGGTTGTTTGATATTTTTGGTGTTGAGTTTTGTAAGTCCTTTATAAATTTTGGATATTATCCTCTTATCAGATGTATCAGTGAATAGGTTCTTCCATGCTGTGGGCTGTCTTTTTATTTTGTTGTTGAATTCCCTTGCTGTGCAGAAAATTTTAGTTTGATTTAATCTCATTTA
>CM052542.1:87138955-87152674 GCA_028533065.1 Trachops cirrhosus | reverse complement strand
CTCCTCCACCTCCTCCTCCTCCTCCTTCTTCTTCTTCTTTTGGTTTCAGGCCTAACATTTAAATCTTTGATCCATTTTCAATTTTTTATTTTCTGTGGTTTAAGAAAGTGGTCTGGTTTCATTTTTTTGTATATATCTGTCCAATTTTCCAAAACCATTTATTGAATAAACTATTTTTAGCTCTATCTATGAACTTGCTTCCTCTGTCAAATATTAATTGACTATAAAGCCTTACATTTATTTGTGGGATGTCTGTTCTGTTCCATTGATTTATGTGTCTGTTTTTATGCCAGGACCATGCTGTTTTGATCACTATGGCCTTCTAGTAAAGTTTCATGTTAGGTAGTATGATTCTTCCAATTTTGTTCTTCTTTCTCAGGATTGCTATTGCTATGAGGGTCCTTTTGTGGTTACATATAAATTTTTGAAATATTTGTTCTAGCTCTGTGGAATGTCATTGGAATATTGACAGGAATTGTGTTGAATCTATAGATTGCTTTGGGTAGTATGGATATTCTAATGCTGTTAATTCTTCCTATATGTGAGCATGGTATGTGCTTACACTTACTTGTATCTTCTTCAATTTCTTTCTTCAGGGTATTATAGTTTTCCAAGTACAGGTCTTTTAAACCCTTGGTTAGGTTTCTTAGTGTTTTATTTTTTTCATAGCAATTGTGAATGGTATTGTTTTCTTAATTTCCCTTTCTGTGAGTTTGTTATTGGCATATAAAAATGCAACTGATTTCTGGATATCAATTTTGTATCTTGCTACTTTTCTGAATTAATTTGTCAGTTCTAGTAGTTTCTTGGTGGACTTTTTGGGGTTTTCTATGTACAGTATTGTATCAAATACAAATAATGACAGTTTTACTTCTTTCTTTTCAATTTGGATGCCTTTTATTTCTTCTTGTCTGATTTCTGTGGCTAGGACTGTCAGTACTATATTGAATAAGAGAGGTGAAAGCCGACATGCCTGACTTGTTCCTGATCTTAAGGGAATGCTTGTAGTTTTTGCCCATTGAGTATCATGCTGGCAGTGGGTTTTTCATAATTGGCCATTATTATATTTAGGTATGTTCCCTCTAATCTCATTTTGGTAAGAGTTTTTATCATAAATGGATGCTGGGATCTTATCAAAAGCTTTCTTCTGCATCTACTGATAGCATCACGTGTTTTTTATCCTTCATTTTGTTTATGTGGTGAGTTACACTTACTGATTTGCAAATGTTGCACCTACCTTGCATTCCAGGATAAACTCCACTTGATCATGCTGTAAGATCTTTTTCTTGTATTGCTGTATTTGGTTTGCTAATATTTTTTTTGTGGATTTTACCATCTATTTTCATCAGGGATATTGGCCTATACTTTTCTTTCTTTTAGTGTCTTTATCTGGTTTTAGAATTAGGATAATGTTGATATCATAAAATGAGCTTTGGAGCTTTCCTTCCTCTTGAATTTTATGAAATAGTTTGAAAAGAGGAGGTGTTAGTTCCCAGAATATTTGGTAAAATTCAACTGTGAAGCCATGTGGTCCAGGGCATTCGTTGGTAGTTTCTTAATCACTGCTTTGATTTCACTAGGTGGAATATGTCTATTCAAATTCTGTTATTCTTCCTAGTTAAGTTTTTGAAAATTGTACCTTTCTAGGCATTTATCCATTTCATCCAGGTTGTCCAGTTTGTTGGCATATTGTAGTTAATAATATTTTCTTATAATCCTTTGTATTTGTTTGGTGTCAATTTTTATTTTTCATTTCTGATTTTTTAAATTTGGATCCTTTCTCTTTTTTTCTTGAGAAGTCTGCTTAAAGGATTGTCGATCTTGTTTATCTTTTCCAAGAACCATCTCTTGGATTCATTGATTTTTGTATCTTTTAGACTTTATTTCATTTATTTCTGCTCTAACTTTTATTATTTCCTTCCTTTTACTCAGTTTGGGCTTCATTTGCTTTTCTTTTTCAAGTTCCTTTAAGTGTGAAGTTAGATTGTTTATCTGAGGTTTTTCTTATTTTTTGAGATAGGCTGTAATGCTATGAATTTCCCTCTTAGGATTGCTTTCCCAGTGTCCCACAGATATTGGATTGTTTTCTTCTCATTTTCATTTGTTTTAAAAGTATCTTTTTTTATAAAGATTTTATTTATTTATTTTTAGATAGGGGGAAGGGAGGGAGAAAGAGAGGGAGAGAAACATCAATGTGTGGTTGCCTCTCACTCACCCCCTACTAGGGACCTGGCTTGGAACCCAGACTTGTGCCCTGACTGGGAATTGAACTGGTGACCCTTTGTTTCGCAGGCCAGCACTCAATCCACTGAGCCACATCAGCCAGGTCTTAAAGTATCTTTTGATTCCTCCTTTGATCTCATTGTTGTCCCATTCATTGTTTAACAACATGTTATTTAACTTTATGTCTTTGTGTGTTTTTCAGTGTTCCTCTTTTGATTGATTTCTAGTTTCATAGCATTGTGGTCAGAGAAGATACTAATGATTTCAATTTTTTTAAATTTATTGAGATTTGTTTTGTGTGCTAACATGTAGTGTACCCTAGGAATGTTCCATATACACTTGAAAAATATGTATATTCTGCTACTTTGAGGTTAAGTGCTCTGAAGATATCAATTAAATCCCTTTGATCTCGTGTGTCATTGAATGCACGCTCTCATTGTTGACTTTCTGTCTGGAATATCTATCCATTTAAGTCAATGGGGTATTAAAATCCCCAACTATGTCTCTGTTTCTGTCAGTTTCAGCCTTTATCTTAATCAAGGTTTCCTTCATATATTTACGAGCTCCTATGTTGGGTGCGGAAATGTTTCCTAGGGTTATACACTCCTGCTGTATTGTTCACTTTATCATTATGTACTATCCTTCTTTGTCTTTTACTATAGCCTTCATTTTAACATTTATTTTGTCAGATATAAGTACTACTACCCCAGCTGTTTTTGTCTTTTCCACTGGCATAAAATATTTTTTCCATCCCTTTATTTTTAGTATGTGTGTATCTTTTGATCTGATATTTGTCTCTTGGAGAGAACATATATATGGGTCTTATTTGATTATCCATTCAGCTACCCCATTTCTTTTTCTTAATTTAATTTTAACTTTTTAAATTTGGCTTTAAGTATTTTATTGTGTTTAAGTACAGTTGTCTTCATTTCCCTGCCATCATACTCCCCCACTTCACCCATCCCACATCCCACCATCAAACCTACCCCCTTTGGCTTTGTCAGTATGTCCTTTATACATGTTCCTTGACTGCTCTTCTCTTATTTTCCCCATCTCATATGGTTACTGTCAGTTTGTTCTTTATTTCAGTGTCTCTACTTATTTTTTACTTCCTTGTTTTGTTGATTAGGTTTCACTTATAGGTGAAATCATATGGTATTTGTCTTTCACTGAATAAGCTTATTTCACATAGCATACTACTGTCCAGTTCCATCCATGCTACCTCTGAGGTAGCATGGATAGAAGTAAAGTACGTGCTCCTCCTTTATTTCTGCTGCGTAGTATTCCATTGTTAAAATATACCATCATTTTTGATCCACTCACTTACTGATGGGCACTTTGGTTGCTTTCAGGACTTGGCTATTGTAAATTGTGCTTCTATGTACATTGGGGTGCATAAGTTCTTTTGAATTGGTGTTTCAGGATTCTTAGGGTATAATCCAAGCAGTGGAACTGCTGGGCCAAAAGGCAGTTCCACTTTTAGTTTTCTGAGGAAGTTCCACACTGTTTTCCATAGTGGCTGTACCAGTCTGCATTCCCACCAACAATGTACTAGGGTTCCCTTTTCTCCACAACCTCTCAAGCACTTGTTTGTTAATTTGCTTATGATGGCCAATGTCAACAGTGTGAAGTGATACCTCACTGTGGTTTTAATTTGTACCTCTCTGATGGCTAGTGATGCTGAGCATCTTTTCATATGTCTCTGGGTCCTTTGTATGTCCTTTTTGGAGAAGTGTCTGTTCAAGTCCTTTGCCCATTTTTAATCAGATGTTTTGTCTTCCTACAGTGGAGTCATGTGAGTTCCTTATATAATTTGGGGATCAAACCCTTGTCCAAGGTATCATTGGCAAACATATTTTCCCATATATTTTGTTCCCTTCTCATTGAACTTCTTTTTTTCTTTAGCTGTGCAGAAGCTTTTAATTTTGATGAGATCCCATTTTGTTTATTGTTTCCTTTATGTCCCTTGCTCTAGGGAACATATCAGTGAAAATATTGCTGTATGGAATATCTGAGAATTTCCTGCCTATGTTCTCCTCAAGGACTTTTAAGTTATTTTAATTTATATTTAAGTCTTTTATCCATCTTGAGGTTATTTTTGTATATTATGTAAGCTGGTGCATGAGTTTCATTTTTTTTTTTTTTTGCATTTAGCTGTCCAGATCTCCAAACATCATTTATTGAAAAGCCCATTTTTACTCCATTTTATGTTTCTAGTTGCTTTACCAAATATTAATTGACCATAGAGATATAGGTTTATATTTGGGCTCTCTATTCTATCCCATTGGTCTATGTGTCTGTTATTATGCAAGTACCAGATTGTTTTGATTGCAGTGGACTTATAATATGGTTTGATAACAGTTATTGTGATCCCTCCTCCTTTTTCTCTTTTTCAAAGTTGCTGAAGTTACACAGGTTCATTTATGGTTCCATATAAATATTTGAAGTGTTTGTTCTATATCTGTGAAATATGTTATTGCTATTTTAATGTGATTGAATTGAATGTATAAATTGCTTTGGGTAGTATGGATATTTTGATGATGTTAATTCTTCCAATTCAAAAACACAGTATATGCTTCCATTTATTTGTATCTTCCTTAATTTCTTTCTTCAGTTTTGTGTAGTTTTTTTTAGTAGAAGTCTTTTACCTTCTTGGTAATGTTTACTCCGAGGTACATTATTTTTCTTCTTGGTATAGTAAATGGTATTTTTTTGTGATTTGCATTTTTGATATTTCATTGGTGGTATATAAAATTGCCATCAATTTCTGAATATTGACTTTGTATCCTGCTGTTTTGCCAAATTCACTTATTAGGTCAAGTAGTTTTTTGGTGGAATCTATAGGATTTTCTATGTGCACTATCATGTCATCTGCAAACAGGAATAGTTTTACTTCCTTCTTTCAAATTTGGATGCCTTTTATTTCTTTTTCTAATCCGATGGCTGCGGCTAGGACTTCCAATACTATGTTGAATAGAAATGGTGAAAGCAGACATCCTTGTTTTATTCCTGATCTTAGTGGGAAAGCTTTTAGGTTTTGCCCATTGAGTATGATGTTAGCTATAGGTTTTTCCTATATGACTTTTATTATGTTGAGGAATGCTGCCTCTTCTATTTTACTGAGTGTTTTTATCATAAATTCATGCTGTACCTTATAAAATGCTTTTTCCTCATCTATTGATGTGATCATGGGATTTTTGTCTTTATTTTATGTGATGTATTACGGTTATTGATTTGTGAATATTGTACCATCCTTCCATCGCTAAGATGAATCCCATGTGATCATGTTGTAGAATGTTTTTAATGTATTGCTGGATGTGGATTACCAATATTTCATTGTGGATTTTAGCATCTATGTTCATCAGCACTATTGGACTATAGTTTCCTTTCTTTTTATGTGTCTTTATCTGTTTTGGGGATTAGGATGATGCTGCCTTCATAAACAGAGTTGGAATGGTCTTGGATTTTTGGAATGGTCTGAGGACAGGTGTTAGCTCTTCCTTAAATGTTTTGTGTAATTCTCCTGTGAAATCATCTTCTCCAGGGCTTTTGTATACTAGGAGTTTTTTGATTACTGTATTGATTTCACCCACTGTTTTTAGTCTGTTCAGGCTTTCTACTTCTTCATTCAGTTTTGTGAGATTATATTTCTGTAGAAATTTGGTCATTTCACTCAGGATTTCAAATTTCTGGGCATATAGTTCATATTAATTTCTTACAGTCCTTTGTATTTCTGTATTGTCAGTTGTAATCTCTCTTCTTTCATTTCCGATTTCATTTATGTAGGTCCTCTCTCTTTTTCTCTTGGTTACTCTGCTTAAAGGCTTGTTGATTTTATTTATCTTTTCAAAGAATCAACTCCTGGATTTATTGATCCTTTGAATTGTTCTTTTAGTCTCTATGTCATTTCACTCTGTTCTGGTCTTGGTTTTTCCTTCCTTCCACATTCCGGGCTTTGTTTGTTATTGTTCCTCCAGTTGTAGATGCAGGGTTAGGTTGTTAGTGTAAAGTATTTCTATGATTTTTAGGTTGACCTGTATCACTGTGATATTCCCTCTCAGTACTTCTTTTGCTATGTCCCATATGGTTTGGACTGTTGTGTGTTCATTTTCATTTGTTTCCAGAAACTGTATTCCTTCCTTCATTTTATTATTAAGCCTTTCATTGTTTAGTAGTATGCTATTAAATCTCCACAAATTTCAGTGTTTTTGAGTTTTTTCCTTGAGGTTGGTTTCTAGTTTCAGGCCCTTGTGGTCTGAGGAAATGATTGATATGTTTTGTTTTGTTGTTTTTTTTAAATTTGTTGAGGCTTGTTTTGTGTCTTATCCTGTGCTTTATCTTTGGAAATGTTCCTTGTACGTTTGAAAAGAATGTGCATTTTGCTTCTTTGGGAAGAAAGGTTTCTCTATCTCTCAATACATTATACATATATGTATATATGTATATACATATATATAAACAGTTAAGTTCATTTGATCTAGGACATTGTTCAATGTCACAATATCCTTGCTAACATTTTGTCTGGAAGATCTATCCATTGTTGATAGTGGGGTGTTAATATTCCCTAGTATAAGTGTGTTGCTGTCTATATCTTTCTTGAAGTCCTCCAAGATTTTCCTTATATATTTGAATGCTCCTATGTTGGGTGCACAATTTTTTTTGATGTATATGTCTTCTTGATGGATTCTCCCCTTGAGTATAATGAAGTGTCCTTCTGGATCTCTTTTTATGGCCTTTGTTTTGAAGTCTGTTTTGTTGGATATAAGTATCTTTATTCTGTTTTTTCCCCATCCATTTTCTTTGAATATTTTTTTCCAACCCTTTAAGTCTTTTGCTCTGAGGTCAGTCTCTTTTAGCCAGCATATGTGCGGGTCATGTTTTCTTATGCATTCAACTACCCTGTGTCTTTTGATTGCAGCATTTAATCTATCTACATTTAATGTTATTTTTGATAAGTACTTATTCACTTTCTCCCCTTTGTACCTCTGTTCCTCTTTCTCTCTCTTTTTCTTCCTGTTCTTATAACAGTCCCTTTAGCATATCTTGCAGTGCTGGTTTGGTGGAGGTGTATTTCTTCAGCCTTCTTTTGTCTGAGATACTTCTTATTTTTCATTCCATTTTAATCAAAAGCATCACTGGGTAGAGTAGTCTTGGTTGGAGACCTTTGCTTTTCATTACTTGCAATATTTTGTGCCATTCCCTTCTGGCTTGTAGTACCTTCGTTGAGAAATCAACTGCTAGCTTTGTCAGAACTTCCTTATATTTTACTTCTTGTTTCTCCCTTGCTGTTTTTAAGATTCTATCTTTGTCTTTAATTCTTGGCATTTTAATTATGATATGTCTTGGAGTAAGCCTATTTGGGTTTCTCTTGATTGGGCCCCTCTGTGCTTCCTAAACTTGCATGGTTTTCCCCTCTCCAAGTTCAGAAAATTTTCTGCCATCATTTTTTCAAACAGGTTTTCTATCCCTTGCTCTTTTTCTTTTCCTTCTGGTATTCCTATGATTCAAACATTTTTGCATTACATATTGTCTTGCAGTAGTTTCCTTATGCTATCTTCATACTTTTTGAGTCTTTTTTTCATGTAGTTGCTTTACCTCAGTATTTCTTTCTATATTGTCTTCCAGCTCACTAATTCAGTCCTCTGCCTCATCAAGTCTGCTTGTAATTCCTTCTAGTGTGTTTTTATTTCAGAAATTGTATTTGTTTATTACTGCTTCTTTTTTATAGTTTCTATTTCATACTGTTTCCTTTTTCATACTGTTGTAGTTTTCATTCTGTTCCCTACAGTTCTTTGTGAGTTCCTTCTCCATCCTTATAACCACTCTTTGAATTCTATATGTGATAATTTGCTTGCCCCCATTTTATTTAGCTCTCTTAGTGGGGAGTCTTCCATTCCTTTTGATTGACGGTTCTTTCCTTGCCCCCCCCCATTTTAGGTGACTCTTTCTGTTTGTTTCTGTGATTCCCAGCACTCTGTTTTGCTAGCTGTCTTCATATGGTGAACTTCTATGGGTAGGAGTTCTATGGAACTCAGTGGTGTAGTCTCTTTGATCTCCTTGTCTGGATCCTCTAGGGTTTGCCTTCCTTTCATTTGCATGGGCTCTCTTGTTGTCCTTGAGTTTTACCTGTTGGTGGCTCCTTTGTTGGTGGGTTCTCTCCCACAGAGTGTTTACTGTTGTCTTTTATGTGATGAGGGTCAGGGTGAAGGCAAAATGGATTAAGACAGTGGTAGAGTATTATATGGGATTTAAAGTACCAACAAGTTCAGAACAGATAGGAGAGCCCTTGGAGAAGTACAGCAATAACTGATATTTCACCCAACTAGCCACTTTTTATAAATGAAAAAGAGATAAGACTTTTTAGAGGGGAAAAAGTTTGGATGCTGAATGCTGAAAGCAGAGAGCACTTATGCAAGGTCAGATGATGAGATATAGTGAGAGTAGTGGATAGAAACTTTGCACACTGTAAGAGAGAATAAAGTTAACCACAACAGTAATAAAGCTCAGGAAAATTGTGAAATGAATTAAGAACAGGGAAGGTGCTGTGTGGGATTTGGAAGAACTCTAATATGAGAAGGAATATATGATCTTAATAAAAAGAATAAAAAGCACAAGAACAAGAGTAGTGTGTTATAGGAATATGAATGAAGTGAAGGAAGAAAATGCAATATGAAAGGGAGAAAAAGAAAATCAATGAAACAATGTAAACTAGTCAAACAATGAAATTAAACAAACAAAACTAAATGGAAAGAAGAGAAATTTAAAAAATAGAAACAAAAACATAATAAAAATAAAAATAAAATGCAAGTTCTGTAGGATAGCAAGCAATGTGAAATTTGTCTCAGTTATTGGCATTAGCCTTCTGATCTCTCTCTGGATCTGTCTTTGGTCCTTTCACAGCTCCAGGTCTTCTTGTCTCACACTTGAAAGAAAAAAGCCTTCTGTTTACTTTAAACTTTCCAAGTGGGTTCTGCTAGTCTTCCTGGATGCTGCTGGCAGAGGGGGACCAGGTCTGTTTTTTTCTTTTTTTCCTTTCTTGTGGTTTTGTGAGGGTAGGGGTTCAGGCTGGGCTACAATATTGACAGGACCAGGCCTCAAGCCCAATCCCTCAGACTAGGCTGATGGCCTCCACTGTTCATATGCACCAGGCCAATACCTTTAATCCACCTCATTGTGTCACCACTTGATTTGTCCTTCAGTGCACTGAGTGGGAGTAACTGAAAACCCTCCTCCTCCTTTTTTGCTGACCTGGGCACTATGCACTTGCAAAGTCCCTTCAGGGCAGTTTAGTTCCCCTATTAAATTAAGTCTCCCTGGGAACTGCTACCTCTCTGAGCCCCTGCTGCCTCCCTTTGATCAGTCCATGGGGTGCCCTGATTTGGAGAAAATCACAACCCTTCTTCTCCCTCTTTGCTGGCCCTGACTCAGTACTCGAGAGATCCTTGCACAGCAGCTGAGAACCTTTTTTTACCCAGCTCTCTTCCAAAGCTTCTGTGGCAGCTGTGGTCCCTCACAGAGGCCCTGGGGACCTTCCCATTGGTATACAAAATCTCCTTACCATCTGTTTTAAAATACCCTCTGCAATCTTTGGCTTCCAAACTTCATATAATCTGGGATTCCATTGGTTGTTCACTCTGTTCTTTAGAAGATCAGATAGGTGTGCCAGTTGGGTGCATGAGCAAGTGGGTTCAGCTCCCACCTACCTTGTAGCCATCTTCAAAGTCCCCAGCAACCCCATGTCTTTTGGTTGCAACATTTAAGGTGATTATTGATAGATCTGCATTTAGTGCAACTTCATTGTTATATTGTTCTCTTCTGTTTTTTTTTCTTTCTTTCTCTTTTTTGTCTTAAAAAATCCATTTCACATGTGTTGTAATACTGGTTTGGTGATAACAAACTCCTTTGCTTTTTCTTCTCTAGGAAGCTCCTTATTTCTCCTTTGATTTTTAATGATAGCCTTTCTGGGTAAATTAGCCTTTGTTCTTAGTCCTTGCTTTTCATCACTTTGAATATTTAATGCCACTCCTTTCTTGCCTGAAATTTTTCTGTTGAATAATTACATGGAAGCCTAACTGGTGCTCCCTTATAAGTAACTACCTGCTTTTCTCTTGTGGCTTTTAGGATTCTTATCTTGTCTTTAAGCCTTGTCGTTTTTAATTATGATGTATCTCTGTGTAGGCCCCTTTGTGTCCAACTTGTTTGGAACTCTCTGAGCTTCCTGGACTTATTTATCTTTTTCCTTCACCAGATTAGGAAGTCTTCACATATTATTTCTTCAAATACATATTCAATCCCTTGCTCACTCTCCTTCTGGTATTCCCATGATGCTGATGTTGTTAAACTTCCTGTTGTCTAAAATTTTTCTTAAGCTCTCTCTCTCTTTTTTAATTTCTATTTTCTTTTTGCTGCTCTGCTTGGGTGTGTTTCTACCTTGTCTTCCATATCACTGATTCAGTCCTCTGCTTCATCTAACATACTGTTTATTCCTTCCACTGTATTAGTTATTTCAGATAATGCATTCTTTATTTTTTACTGGTCCTTTTTTATGGTTTCTATGTATTTTTTCATGCTGTTGAGTATCCTTATAATCATTAATCTAAACTGTCTATCTGATAAATTGCTTGCCTCTATTCCCTCTAGTTGTTCTTCTGGAGAATTCTCTTGTTCTTTCATTTGAGGTCTGTTTCTTTTACTTCCTATTTCACTGCTTCTTTGTATTTTCCATCTTAGTTGTCAAAATAATCAATGACAATAGCCTTGGCTGGTGTGGCTCAGTGGATTGAGTGCTGACCTCCAAACCAAAGGGTCACTGGTTTGATTCCCAGTCAGGGCACATGCCTGGGTTGCAGGCCAGGTCACCAGTGGGGACTGCACGAGAAGTAACCACACATTGATGTTTTTCTCCCTCTCTTTCTCTCTCCCTTCCCCTCTGTCTAAAAGTAAATGAATATAATCTTTTTTAAAAATCAGTGATATAGCTTTAAGCTGTAATCAGCAGCCTGGCTTAAGCACCAAAGGGTGGGGCAAATAATTCCTATGAGTGTATCTATTGCTTCTCCTCAGGCTGATGCCACTTGTGGAAGAGTGCTCTCCCTTAGAAAGATGGCTTCTTCAGTATGGGGAATGACTCAGCACTGGGAGTCTTTTAGCTGTTCCTCCAGTTCTTTCCCCAGAGCTACCAACATCAGACTCTCCTCAAGCATTTCTAGTCTACTCTGCCCTCCATCTGCTAGATCCCAGGGTTAGTGGCTGCAGATGAAATTTTGTGTGTTGCTCTTTTAAGTGGCTCCCTGTATCTCTAGCTCTATCTCCCTAGCAGACAGAAACCTTGCTGATTTTAACAGCTGATATTCTCTGGGTTTCTTTCTGGCTTTGGTTGTATAGGCTGGGGTACTCAATTTTGAGTTTAGACCCCACATTTCTCAGTGGGAACCCCTGGCTCCTGAAATACTCCTCCAGAACTTCAGCAACCACTGTGGGAGCCCAGCCACCTAGCCCTGCTGTGCCTCTTCTGAACTCCCTACCAGTCTCATTGTAGTGAAGTGGTTTCTTCCTTATGTCCTTGGTTAAAGGTTTCTCTCCAGCTAGTGTTTAGTTGGTTATTCAGGCTGCTTTCTCTACAATTTAGTTGTAATTCCAGACTGGTCCTGGGAGGATGTAAGTATAGCTTCCAATTACTCCTCCACCATATTGGATTCCTGGGATTTTCTTAATTTCCCTTTTTGATAGTTCATTGTTGGCATATAAAAATGCAACTGATTTCTGGATATTAATTTTGTATCCTGAAAGTTTACTGAATTTATCAGTTCTAGTAGTTTCTTAGTGGAATCTTTAGGGTTATCTATGTACATTATCCTATCATCTAGAAATAGTGAGAGTTTTAGCCAAGATTTGGGATAAGATCAATTGTCTATCAGTATATGAGTAGATAAAACAACTGTGGTACATTTACATATTGGAATTCTTCTTGGCCACAGAAAGAAAGAAAATTTTATTTTTTTCAACAACTTGGATGGACCTGGCGAACATTATGCTAAGTGAACTAAGCCAGTCATAGAAAGACAAATAGCATATGATTTCATTCATATGTGGAATCTAATGAACAAACTGAACTAACAAGAAAGATAGAAAGAGACTCACTCATAGATAGAGAGCAGGCTGATAGATCCAGAGAGTGTTGGGTTGGGGGTGGAGGAATGGAGCAAAAAAAGGAAAAGGACTCATGGACATGGACAATAGTGTGGTGATTGTGGTTGGGGGAGGGGTGAGTTAAGGTGCAAGAGGGCATAAGGGGGATAAATGGTAATGGAGAAAATACATACAATAAAAATATTTTTAAAAAAATAATTAGATAGAGTAGGGGGAAGATGGTGGCATGGTAGGAGGGAGCACACGCCACCTCCCTCTTCAAAAAACAGGCAAACCTAGTCATACTACAGAGGACATTGCAGCATACATGAAAATAAGAAATCAAAATTGTAGCGGACATGGAAAGACCAGATGGTAAGGAGACTACTGCAGGATAATAACAGCCCAGGGATCAGCATGGGGAGCAGGGAGGTTGCAGCCCCAGCCCCAGAGCTCCGGGAGCTGCCGCAGGTCTCTTGGGGTGGGGGAGCTGGGTCATCAGCTCCCTCCCTGGCCAAACAAGGGCTGATCGGGAGACCTCCGAGCAAGCTTTGGGGAAGATCACAGCCCAGCCAGTGGAGCCAAAGACAGCAGGACCTTGCGTGGGCGCCCCAACCTAGAGAAAGTTATTTTTTGGGTAAATGGCTTGGTGCCTACAGCTGTGAGCATGGAAAAAGCGCGGGCGTTCTCTGAGATCCCCAGTGCCCGGGCTGGGAATTTGGGGGAGGCTCGAGTCCCCCAAAATCCACAGCGTAAATACCAGTGAACCTGGAAGCGGTGGCGAGCGCGCACACTCCGCAGTGACCTTTCCGAGGGAGAGGTGCCTGTACAATGGGTCGGGGGACCAGCGGTGCCCCAATCCAGAGAGAGGTACTTTTTTGAGTAAAAGGTTGGGTGCCTACAGCTGTGAGCACGGAAAAAGCGAGGGCATTCTGCGGGATCCCTGGTGCCCAGGACATAAATTCGGGGGAGGTTCCAGACCCTCAGAATCCACGGTGTACACACCCTTGAATCTGGAAGCTGTGGCGCGCGCGCGCACACTCCGCAGTGAGCTATCCAAAGGAGTGCTGAAGTGCGCCCCAGGCCTGAACCCTGGTGAGAGGCGCCAGCGTACACACACGTGAAGGGACGCACGCATGCAGGAGCTCCGCGGTGGGCTCCGAAGGGAGTGCTTGAGAGTACACACACAGATTGGTACCTGGGGCATTGGGCCCTTCAGGCTGGACCGGGGGACAGTGCGCCAGAGGCTGAAAGAGCTCTGAACAGGAAAGGGAACAAAGCCATGGCATTCGCCCCTAAGTCTGCTGCAGCCAGCAAAACCAGGAAAACTGCTTTGGCCAGTTTGAAACCAACAAAGGGTTTTTTTTT
>CM052542.1:87091893-87138455 GCA_028533065.1 Trachops cirrhosus | reverse complement strand
GTTCCTAAGCCTCTCCTCATTTTTTAAAATTCTAATTTCTTCATTCTTTTCTGGTTGTATATATTTTTTCTTGCTTCTGGTCCACTCCATTGATGTGAGACCCATCCTTCATTCCATCACTATTGGTTCCCTGTGCATTTTTCTTCATTTCACTTATTGTAGCCTTCATTTTTTCATCTAGTTTGTGACCAAAATCAACCAATTCTGTAAGCTTCCTGATCATGAGTGCTTTGAACTGTGCATCTGATAGGTTGGCTATCTTTTGGTCGCTTAAAAGGATGGGTTCTGGGGCTTTCAATTCTTCTCCTGTTTGAGCCATCTCTTTGCTGTTTTTTTTGGTCTTGTCGAGCTCCTGTAGTGAGGGGCGGGGCCTTAGGTGTTCACCAGGGAGGGGCACCCCAGTCTCTGGGTTGTGAGGCTGTATGTGTGGGCGGGGTCTGAGAAGGAACAATGGTGCTTGCTCTGCTGTCAGTAGGACCCCAAACCCTTCCGCCACTTTCTACAAGCCAACTGGGCCCCTCTGGCTCCAATTCCCATGTGGGTGGGCCTATGTACCCTGTGGGACCTTCCTCCTCAGTCAGTGACCCAAAGCCCTATTTCCTGGTGCTGGGACCCTGAGTTGGGCGCAGTGTCTTGCTTCACAATGGCCGCCTTGTTGGGTCTGCCGGTCGCCTAACCCCGGTGGGGGCCCACCAGCCACCACCACTTGTTGCCCAGAGTCCACCCACTACAGTCCTGTGCGCTACCCTAGTTGCTCTGTTCTCCCTCAGCATCCCTCACCTGACCCAACTCTGCCCCTCCTACTGGTCTGGATGAATGTGTCTAATTTTAACTCCTGGGGTGTCCAACTTCCATATGCTTCAATTTTCTGTCAGTTCTGGTTGTTATCTTGTTTCTATATTGTTGTTGTCCCTATATTGGTTGTGTAAGGAGGCACTGTGCATCTACCTATGCCTCCATCTTGGCTGGACCTATAAATTATAACCTTAAATGTAAATGGACTAAATGCTCCAATCAAAAGACATAGGTAGCTAAATAGATTTAAAAAAATAAGAAATATATACAAGGTCTGTCTGGAAAAAGGCAACCAATTCTTTTAATAGAATAGGAATGGTTTGCACAACACTGATGTAACCTAGCAGCCAAGGGGAGTAGACAATGACAACTTTCCTGTACTAGTCAGTGAGAGTGGTAGACACCATTGAGTCAGCATGTGTACTGTGTGGCCATTGCACTGAAAATGAATGCGTAAGTAAAGCAATGGTTCTGCATCAAATTTTGCATTAAGCTTAAAAGTTTCTCCACAGAAAGTATTTGGATGATTCAGAGGACTGAATCTGTGGGTAACTGGTGATTGGTAGCTTCATTATGACCATGCACCTGGTCATGCATCACGTCTTGTGCAAAATGTTTTTGTGAAAACCTCAAGTCACCCACCAGGTGACTCAGCACCACTACAGCTGAGAATTGGCACCCTGCAATTTCTGGATTTTCCCAAAACTAAAATCACCTTGAAAAGGAAGAGATTTCACACCATTGATGAGATTCAGGAAAATATGACAGCAGTTGATGGTGATTGGGAGAACTATGTAAAGTCCCAAAATGCCTACTTTGAAGGAGACTGATGCATCATTATCCTATGTACAAATTCTTGTATCTTCTTCAATAAATGTCTCTATTGTTCAGAGTACATAGCTGGATACTTTATGGACAGACCTTGTTGTATATGCTGTCTAAATAATATTAACTCCAGATCTAAAGACAAGCACAGGATTTTTTCACCAGGGAAATATAATATTTTAATGAGAAATATAACCATATTTTCAAAAACAGCTTAAAGATACTGAAATGGTAACATTATCATATTCCTTACCAAAGTCATCATTAAATATAAATTGTAATTTTTTACAAGGTTGAAGTAACTAGGCTGAGGATTTGTAGATAAGCTTCACTTCCTTGCACAACCAAAAGAAGGATAACAACAAATTAAAAAAAAAAAAAACAGAACTGCCAGAAAATCAAACTGTATGGGAATCCAACAACCAAGGAGTTACAGAAGAAACACTCATCCAGACTTGTAGAAGGGGTGGAGATAGGCAGCCAGGGAAAAGAGGACGTGTAGCAAGGTAGCAGCTGGCAGACCAGGTGGATGAGGTAGCAAATGACAGACCAGATGGTCCCATATTGGCATGAAGATAAACCAGGAGAAACAACTGTAGAGCGAGACAAACTGTGCAATCCAGGATTCCAGCACAAGAAAAGTTTCAAAACTTTGGGCTGTAAAAACCTGTGTTGGTTGTGGTGGCTGGAGAAACTGCCAGTCTTTCAGGAGAGTCCTTTCGAGTGGTCCATGGGGTCCATGGGGTCCTACACAAGCCCAGCCACCCTGGGAACCAGCACCAGAAGGTTGAAATTCACTTGTGGGTAGTGGGGAAAATGATGAAAGTGGTGCAGGAGCTGAGCAAGCAGAATTGTTCCCTTTATGATCTCTACCCCACATACAATGCAATGAAGTGGGTTGCCCTGACCTGGTCAATACCTAAGGATCTTCCCCTTATAATGTAACAGGTACACGAAGACAAAGAACTTTGCCCCCCAAAAAAAGAACAGATAAAACTTCAGTTTTAAAAGACCTAAGTGATGAGGAGATAGTCAACCTATCAGATGCAGAGTTCAAAGCACTGGTAATCAGAATGCTCAGAGAAATAACTGAGTATGGCCACAAAATAAAGGAAGAAGTGAGGGCTATACAAAGTGAAATAACACAAAATATACAGGGAACCAACAGTGAAGGAAAGGAAACCGGGACTCAAATCAATGATTTGGAACAGAAGGAAGAAATAAACATTCATCTGGAACAGAATGAAGAACGAAGAATTCAAAAAATGAGCAGAGGCTCAGATACCTGTGGTATAACTTAAAGGTTCCAACATCCAAATCATAGGAGTGTCAGAAGCAGAAATGAAGAGCAACAAATTGAAAACATTTCTTTTTTGTCTTTTATTTTGTTTTTATTTTTTAATTTTTTATTTAATTGTTGTTCAAGTAGTTTTCTGTCTTTTGCTCCCATCCCAGCCAATCCACTCATCCCTCCCCTCCTCCCTCCCATTTCCAACCCCCCTAGTTTTTGTCCATATGTCCTTTATATTTGTTCCTGTAAACTCTTCCCATTCTCCCCTGACATTCCCCTGAAATTCCCTCCCCTCTCCCCTCTAGTCACTGTCAGCCTGTTCTCTATTTCAGTGTCTTTGTTTATATCTTGCTTGTTTCTTTGTTTTGTTGTTTAGGTTCCTGTTAAAGGTGAGGTCATATGGTATTTGTCTTTCACCACCTGACTTATTTTGCTTAGCATAATGCTTTCCAGTTCCATCCATGCTGTTGCAAAGACAGAAGCTCCTTCTTTTTTTCTGCTGCACAGAATTCCATTGTGTAAATGTACCATAGTTTTTTGATCCATTCAAACAGTAATGAAAGAAAACTTCCCCAATCTGGTGAAGGATACAGACATACAAGTCCAGTAAGCACAGGGAATCCCAAACAAGGTGGACTCAAAGAGGAACACAGCAAGAAACATAATATTAAATTACCCAAGATTAAAGATAGATAATCTTAAAAGCAGCAAGAGAAAAAGGAGAAAGTTACCTACAAAGGAGTTCCCATAAGACTATCAGCTTATTTCTCAAAAGAAACCTGGCAGGCAAGAAGGGGCTGGAAAGAAGTATTCCAAGTCATGAAAGGCAAGGACCTACATCCCAGATTGCTCTATCCAGCAAAGCTTTCATTTAGAATGGAAGGCCAGATCAAGTGCTTCTCAGATAAGGTCAAGTTAAAGGAGTTCATCATCACCAAGCCCTTATTATATGAAATGTTAAAGGACTTATCTAAGAAAAAGAAGATAAAAAACATATACAGTAAAATGACAGCAAACTCACAATTATTAACAACCACACCTAAAACAAACACAAAAACAAGCTAAGCAAACAACTAGAACAGGAACAGAACCACAGAAATGGAGATCACATGGAGAGTTATCAACAGGGGAGTGGGAGGAGAAAAGAGGGGGAAAAGATACAAAGAATAAGTAGTATAGATGGTAGATAGAAAATAGACAGGGGGAGGGTAAGAATAGTATGGAAAATGTAGAAGCCAAAGAACTTATATATATGACCCATAGACATGAACTAAGGGGGGAATGTGGGTGGGGTGGGAGGGGGTGTGCCGGGTGGAGGGGAGTGAAGGGGGGACAACTGTAATAGCATAATCAATAAAATATATTTTTTAAAAAACTTGGAGAGAGGGATCCCCTACCAATCAACTTAGCCTTAAATGGAAGTGACCCTACTTGGTTGTCCAAGTACTCCCATGGCTTTTAAACTGCTAGGGGTAGATATATGAGTTCATATTTCTAGAGTAAAACCAGCAGATCCTCCTTTAGACCAGCAGGAAAATCTAGACTCCAACTACACTTGAGAATCCTTAGTAGACACCCAATTCCTTTTCAAAAAGAAGAAACCTTAAAGATAAGGTTTAATATGAAACATTCTTTCTCACTCTTGCTACTCCTTCATGCATCAATAACTCTCTTTTTCAAAATATCCAGGATTTGCTCTGGGGAAATACTTTTAAACATTACTGGGCTTGTCATTGTCAATCATGATACAGTGGGCAACGTGAAAGAGAAACAAGTTAGTCTGGCCAGCTTCAGCACCCAGATCTAGGCCAAGACAAAGAATCTGGGAAGTGTTAGGAGCAATATTCCTAACAGTACTTAGGGTCAAATGAACTAACACAATTCTAGCCTTAAAATACACTTGCCAGTCCAGAAACCTGAGTGGACTTTTAAGTAGATTACTTATTGGTCCAGGATGGTGAGGTTTGTGCTCTAGCTAATACTTCTTGATAAACTCATCAAAACAAATAGAAACAAGTACTGACAAAATATTACAGCAAACAATGTAGCTAAAAGGATTGTATCCCAGGAACCCCCAAAACTACCTGGGATACCATTAAGGGATACATTCCTTCAGTAACTTGGTTTCTACCTCTGTTGGGACTTATGAATCTTTGGCCCTTGCATCTTTAACCTGTTGGTTAAATTTATATCTTCCAGACTCACTACATCAGCATGATGATGCTCCAGGGTTTTCCACAATCCTTAAGATGCTAACATCTTACAACACCCAGTATCCATGCCAGTTTTCCTGGGAATTAGGAATTCCTTCCCAATTACTAGATAAGATAGGGTGAGAGTTTCATGGTTCTAGGCAGGCAAGGCCTATGGCTCCATTCCAGCAGGAAGTAGATACAGAACATTGAACATCCTCCCTCAGAAACCTCTCAAAAGAATTTTTGAGAACCATGTCTTCAAGTGGAAGTTCAGGCCTTGCAACAAGAGACTCTGAGGAAACTCTGAGACACTGCAGCTGTCATCAGTCAGCATCCTGGTTTACAAGAATCTCCTTGTGACACCTCGTAATAATTAGCATTGTGATTTTCTCCCTGAGTGAGCAATCAAGGATGATTGTGGGAAATTGCATGTGTAGAAGTTTGTAAAAATCTTATAAAGCCTGTAACCCTTCAATAGGAGAGAGACATTCCCTGGTTAGAGAATGCCCACTCCCATGTCTTGGGAAGTGTACTTTCCTTAATAGATTTCCCACTTGCTTTGCTGTACAATATCTGTATGGTCAGTCCAATGTTTGTTTATGACCACCAAAAGCCTGGATTCCATCTTCTTTGCAACAGGTGTTTTGCCTAGATAAACAGTGGCTGTAGATTAAAAAGTCAGAGCTATTGGAAAACCAAAATGGCCACTTGATTCTTCTCTGCTTCCTGGCAAACTCCATTTTTTAAATTATGCATTTCTTCATGCATCATAATGCATTTAGGATAGACTTAAATTAGATAAAGAAACTTATGAGTTGACATTATTGAAAGGAGACATCTACACTATTGCCAAGGTTTGATGAGATCACTTCAGAAAAATGCCAAATTGGTGACCACTTTCTTTCACATTAAACTTCCAAGAAAAAAGGATTTTAGAGATAATTGACTACTTGGAGATTTTTTTGTGGGGGGACATCAAGTTAAAGACACACTCCAGTTTTTTTGCAAGAGACCTTATCAAGTAGATGAATAGATATCTACTGTTGTCTTTGACATTTGCCTCTACCTACAATGAACACCAAAAACTCCTCTAGGATGGAAAACTACTTACATCACAAGTACATCACTATCCCAAGACATCAACAAGCCATGTATATCTAAAGAAAGATATTGAACTATTAATCAATTTTATTTTATTTTCTTTATCTGCTATTGCTTTTAGTCATAATAACAGTTATGATTTTTCTTTATAGTCCAACTCTTTATGGTTACTGGTAAACTGTTAATACTCTTTTTATGATTTATGTAAATATATATTAGATGCAAAATACCTTAGTGAGAAAGATGGCAAAACTCAGATCATGATAGTTCACAGGATAGAAATAATCCAGATTGTTTTTCCACAACGAAGGCCATAAGATCTGACTGCCTTCCATTTACCTGCCCTTTCCTTTCTGGGAAAAACTCAGCCTCAACTCAGATCCCATAAATACAGTATTACCCCATCCCCACATGGTCCACCATTTTAACAAGATGCTAATAATACTGAGACTTACTAAATATGAGCTTAGTGTTGTGAGACCACACTATTCCATCAAAAGTCTGGTAATCTATGCACACTTTAGACTGATTTATAAAAAGGGGATCATATGAAAAGCAATTTTACTTTATGATATAATTATAAATTTCTAACTGTCCATTGCTTTATGCCTTTAGGTTAACACACCTTTGAAATGTCTCTTTTATAGTGCTCCTTCTAAAGTGTGACCACTCTTAAGAGAGCACATTATATTGCTAATTATTGTATAATCTGATCTTTGCCTTGCTATTACCCACCCGGATGTAACCTTTTTTATGTCCCCTCCTTAATTTTAATGCATAAAAGAAACTGGAAAACTATTATCTTAAGGAACATTTGAGATCTTTTTGTCTAGCATGTTGTGAGTTTTGGCTCAAATAAACACTTATAAAAATTCTCTACAGTTTTGGACATTCTTATGTTGAGAACCTGCACAAATATTTCTCCAAAGAAGACATAAAGATGGTAAACCAATACATAAAAATGCTTAACATTGCTAATGATCCAGAAAATGCAGTATCAAAACTAAACATCAGTTTATACTTGTCAGTATTACTTTTATCAAATATACAACAAATAACAAATGTCAGCATGGATGTGGAGTAAAGAAACCCATTTTTCATTATCATTGGGATATTGTATTGGTACAGTAAATATAGAAAACAGTATATGTTTTTATAACAGTATACATTTTTCTCAATAAAATAGAACTAATATATGACCCAGCAATTCCACTTCTGGGTATTTATCCAAAAAGAAAACTATACACTCATTTGTAAAGGTATATGCACCCCATATTTATTGCAACAATATTTATAATAATCAATATATAAGTAGCATCTTAAGAAAATGAAATAAAATATATTAGAATAGAAAATCTCAGAGTAACTCACACAAAACAAAAATATACATTTTGACTCTTCTCCTAAAAGTGACAGCTGACATTCTGGAAAAATATTTCAATTGCAAAGACTCCTCCTGAGGAGTGTGGGGTTTCAACACCACATGGGCTCCCCATCCCAGAGTACCAGAGTTGGGAAGAGGCACCCACATAACATCTGGCTGTGAAAATCAGCAGAAATTCTATCTACCAGGGAGAGGCAAAATGTGCTAGAGACACAAGCACCCTTTTAAAGGTCCAATGTACAAGGTCTCTTTTGCAGGCACTTACCCTGGACCTCTACAGAAGTAGGGCACAGTGGTCTAGAGTCAATAAGGAGAGACTAACAGGATCTCTGAGCTGAATCCTTCTCCCACACTGCAGATATCATTGTTCTTGGTAGGAACATTCTTTTTCACAGGGCATCAGCCTGGAAGAATGTAATAGCCCCAGCCTCTGAACTCCCTCATGCCCCATCTTGCAGACCTCACATCCTGGTGAGGATTCAGTTGCCACTCATGGCAAGAGTGTATGGGTCTGGTCAGACTCAGAAGGTGTCAGTGAATAAGTTGTGTGTCTTTAGGATGGGGGTCTGTCCCACAATCTTTGCCCAAGCCTTATCGGCAACCCCCATTATGAAATATACACTATCTCCTATATCCTTACTCCCAGTGTCCTCTCCCTGCTGAGCTTGGGCTCCCAGCAAATTCTTCTAGAGACTGAGTTGTGTAGCTGAGGATGGAGGCCATTTTTCCCTTGCACGACTAAACTGTGCAGAATCTTCTTTTCACATGACCAAATCTCTGTATGTTTACATAAACTGTTGGGCTTACCCTGACAACTCCTGGAGATTCCACCCCAACACAAGGTTTGTGAGTGCCCTGTAGGAGGCAGCTTGAATTGGTATACCCAGGGCTTTTGCTGAGTGGCCTCAGACCTAGTAGTGACACCAAGTTTGAACCTATATCACTTGTCCCAACCTGGTGACTCACTGAGAAATTTCCTTCTGCAACTTGAGTACCACAAGATGCTCTTTCAGTGACTGAGACTAACATGCATCCAGTAGGCAGAGACAGGTAAAGGCAGATATCAGGGTGTGTTGGGCCTTGGGCTGAACTGCTCCTGAACTCAGTACAGGTGGAAGCAGCCTTGGTGTACAGCTTGGTCCTTCCCATGTACATCCAGGCCCAGCAAAGGTAGCCACAAACTCTGGATAACTTTGTAGTCCCAAAAAGTTTGTCAGGCAGTGTCTGACATTGGTTTATCACAGTTTTGTCCAAAAGACCTTAGAGCAAACACAATTTCAGAAAACATCAGAGCAAGATCCAAATAACTTTACAAGTGATATATCCAAAGGGATATCTTGGAAAGCACCAGATGCTGCTGAAGCAAATTCTTCATTTGGTAAGCACACACTGAACAGCTCAGACACTTTGGTTGAAGTTGATCTTCACAGTCAGAAAAATTGAGGGTAAAACCCATGTTGAATGGGTTAATAGAAATCAAGACTCAGTTACAACAGGATGGATCACATAACACAAACATAAGAAATTCTTGACATTCCATCTCAGGTGATCAAGAGGAGCACAGCACTGGATCTGACAGAACACCTACTACATAAGGCCACCCTACCAAGATTGGAAGATACAGCAGATCTACCTAATACATAGTAACCAACACAAAGACACATTCAAAATGGGAAGACAAAGAAACATGTCCCTTCCAAAAAAGAAAAAAAAATACTCCCCAAAAAAGACCTAAATGAAATGGAGGCAAGCAATTTACCAGATACAGACTTTTTAGAAAAGGTTATAAGGATGCTCAAAAAACTTAGTGAGAACGACAACAGCATAAAAAATAGAGAAACCATAAAAAACAACAAGTCAGAAATGAAGAATGCAATATTTGGAGTGAAGAATACACTAGAAGGAATAAACTAAGTAAATTAGATAAAGTGGAGGCTCGCAACAGCAATTTGGAAAACCCAGTAGCAGAAAGCGCCAAATTAGAGCAACAACAAGAAAAAAGAACTTTTAAAAATAAGGATAGTGTAAGACACTTTGGGGACAATGTGAGGCATAGTAACAAATGTATCATATGTATACCAGAAAAAGGAGAGAGAGATCAAGTGATTGAGAACCTATTTGAAGAAATAACAACTGTAAACTTTCCTAACTTGGTGAAAAAAAACAAACATACAAGTCCAGTAAGCACAGAGTGTCCCAAAGAAGATGAACCTGAAAAGACCCACAGTATGACACACCATAATTAAAATGGCAAAGAGAATCTTAAAAGCAGCAAGAAAGACAGTGAGTTATGTATAAGGGAGCTCCTATAATACTGTCAGATGGATTTTTCAACAGAAACATTTCAGACTAGAAAGGATTGGTATGAAATATTCAAAGTGATGAAAATCAGATATCTATAACCAAGACTACTTTACCCAGAAAGGCTATCACTTAAAATGAAAGTGGAAATAAAAACCTTCCCAGAGAAAAAGAAGCTAAAGGATTTATTACCACTCAACCAATATTACAAGAAATGTTTAAGGGTCTTATAGAAGAAGGAGAAGAAGGAGGAGAAAGCAACAGGAACATAGAGGAACATAGTTATAAAGAATAAAATGGCAATAAATATGTACCTATCAATAATCACTTTAAATATAAATGGCTTAAATGTTCCAGTAAAAGACATAATGTAGCTGAATGGATTAGGAAAACAAGACCCATATATATGCTATCTACAAAGACCCACCTATAAATGAATTACACACAAAAACTAAAATAAAGCTATGGAAAAAAGATATTTCAAGCAAATGGAAATAAAACAATCTGGAGAAACAATATGTATATTGGACAAAACAGACTTTAAAACAAAGACTCTAATACGAGACAAGGAAGGCCACTACATAATGGTAATAGGAGCATTCCAAGAAGAGAATATAACCCTTATAAGCATTTATACACCCAACATAGGAACACCTAAATATATTAAGCAAATCTTGATGGACATAAAAGAAGTAATTGACAATAATAGAGACATAGCAGATTTTAATACCCAATTGATATCAATGCATAGATCTTCTAGAAAGAAAATCAACAAGGAAACAGTGGCCTGAAATGGCACACTAAATCAGATGGATTTAATTGATATCTTCAGGACACATCACTCCAAAGCAGCAGAATATACATTCTTTTCAAGTGTTCATGGAACATTTTCTCAGACCACATGTTAAGACATAAATAAATTTAAGTAAATTAAAATCATATCACATAATTTCTGTAACCATAATGGTATGAATCTAGAAATGAATCAAAAGGAAAAATTTGAAAAACACACAAAGACATGGAGGCTAAATTATATGCTACTAAACAATAAATGGGTTAAAATGAGATCAAGGAAGAAATCAAAAGATGCCTTGAAACAAATGAAAATGAGGACACAATAATACAAAACTTGTGGGAAACAAGAGAAAGCAACCCTAAGTGGGAAATTCATAGTATTACAGACCTATATCAAAAAACAAGAATAAGCTAAAAAAAATCTCATTTTATACTTAAAGGAAATTGAAAAAGAACAATAGAAAAGTCCAAAGTGAGTAGAAGAAAGGAAATAATAAAGATCAAAGTAAATGAAACAGTCTTAAAAATCAATACAAAATATTAAAACAGCCATATAAAATATTAATGAAACCAAGAGCTTTTTTTTTTAAATATACACAAGATTGACAAACGTTTAACCAGACTCATCAAGGAAAAAAGAGGGAGGACCTAAATAAATAAAATCAGAAGTGAAAGAAGAGAAGTAAAGACTGACATCACAGAAATACTGAGGATTTTAAGAAAAAATTATCAATACAACTATATTGCAAAACATTTGGACAATCTGAAGGAAATGGTTAAATTCCTAGAAACATACAATCTTCCAATACTAAATCATGAAGAATTATAAAATCTGAATAGCCTGATTACAACTAATGAAATTGAGGCAGTAATCACAAAACTTCCAACAAACAAAAATCCTAGACCAGATAGCTTCACGGGTAAATTTTAGTGAACATTTAAGGCAAAACTAACACATATACTTCGCAAACTACTTCAAAAAATTCAAGAGGAGAAAAGACTCCCAAGCTCTTTTAAATGGCCAGCATTATCTTAATTTTTTTAAAAAAGCAGATAAAAACACTACAAAGAAAGAAAATTATAGGTCAGTATCTCTGATGAACATAGATGCTAAAATCCTCAACAAAATCATAGCAAACCAGATCCAGCAATACATTAAAAAGGTCATATACCATAATCAAGTGGGATTTCTTCTGGGGATGCAAGGTTGGTACAATATCTGAAAATCAATGAACATGATAAACTATATAAAATGAGGAATAAAAATTATATTATTATAGTAATATAGAGAATTTGCCTAAAAGTTTAGTACAAACTTACTTTTGGTTTAACCCATGTGCGCAAAGCCAGTATGTCATATAAGAGAATCCAAACTAACTTCCGCATTCCGCTTCTGTACCTTGCTTTGCGTCACGCAACCCAGAAGAAGGAAAGTATAAAAGCCCTGAGCCCTTTATCCTCCGGGCCCAGAATTTGGAGTTCCTCTCCTCTGGGACCGCGCGCGTGAATAAAAGAATCATGCTCCTGAGTCTCTCTGGTGTCCGGTCGTTTCATTTAGTAGAACAATAGAAATACATGCAGAAAAGCATTGATAAAATCTAGCACCAATTTATGACACAAACTCTCCGAATGTGAGAATAGAGACAACATACCTCAATATAATAAAGGCCATAGATGAGAAACCCACAGCCAACTTTCATCACTGTGTTTTAATATAGTACTGGAAGTATTAGTCACAGCAATCAAACAACAAGAAGAAATAAAAGGCATCAAAATTAGAAAGAAAGACTTAATAATGTCATTACATGCAGGTGACTTTTTATTGTATATAGTGAACAGTAAAATTTTCACCAAAAACTACAAGAAGTCATAAATGAATTCAGTAGAAAAGCAGGATACAAAATAAATATCCAGATTTTATTTGCATTTTTATACACTGTAGGAGACCATTTTGTGTGGCGTGGGCCCAGCTCCCACTTGGAGATGCACAGGACCCATGCCTATGGATAGGTTCTCCTGTGGGGAATCAGGCCTGCAATGTGCCTAGGCAGCTTTGAGTCTTGCTTTTGCTAAAACTCCCTCACCTTGAATTGAGACAGCAAGTGCTTACTGTAACTTCCTAAAATCCATGCTAAACCTTCCAAGGATGAGTATAACCTAACCAGTTCAACTACTTTTCCCTTTTCATATGCAAATATCTTTCTTCTGTGACGTGATTAGTGGAATTGGCTCCTTTGTTTTCTGTAAAAGGTAACCACCTAAAGCCAACCTGTGCATAGTGAATGAGGACCATCATGTAATGTGACCAGAAAAAAGAAATAAAGGCCTGTCATGGCAGAGGCCTTGGCTTTTGGCTCCTCTTGAGAGTAAAGCTGCCTGCCCTTTTCCTCCACAGGACTTGGTAGTCCACGTGAATGTCTCTCCCCCATCCACAATGTCGCAGACCCCACCAGCTGGGGGTCCGCATCAGCTGGTGCCCAAGAACAGGGACTCAGGGCTACAAACCATCATTGTGGACAACACACCAACTTGGTTAGAGTACGTGTACATTAGCCCAGGTAAGGGCCCACAACCCTGAGTGCTTTTCCGGAAGGTCGTAAGGGCATGTTGGATTTCAGAGGAAAAGGGCTTTCTTCCTAGGTCGCCCTCTCTTGTGACCACTTTGCAACTGTATCTTGTTTAGCAAGCAGGAGCCTTGTCCTCTCTCCCAAGCCTTTGCCACAACCTCGTGGGCTCCGGTTGAGAAGTTAAGAGCTACAAGGGCGCTCACCACATTACTGTAAAAATATCCACAAGCCAATCCTGATGGCACAACCCCCAACTAGGTCTAGGTTTGGGAGAAAGAGCAAAGATTTTACCTTTAATTAGCTTTAAAAACATCAACTAGTTACAGGACAATTTACAAGCATCTCAGCAAATTCTTTCTTTTAAGCCTCTTCTTGCGGTCCCTTCAGTTTTGCCTTCTCCCTCCATCCACAGGCATAAGGATTTAAAGGTACAGGTGGAGAGAAGGCAAAATTGAGACTGGTTTTGTAATCACTGTGCTAGCAGCAGGAGGAATTTCAGAAAAAGATTCTTTTATTTGTTAAAAGAATTCTTTTTTTAAAATTTATTTTTTAATCATTATTCAAGTACAGTTTCTATCCTTTACTCCCATTCCAGCCAACCCACTCATCCCTCCCCTCCTCCCTCCCATTTCCAACCCCCCTAGTTTTTGTCCATATGTCCTTTATATTTGTTCCTGTAAACCCTTCCCATTCTCCCCTGACATTCCCCTGAAATTCCCTCCCCTCTCCCCTCTAGTCACTGTCAGCCTGTCCTCTATTTCAGTGTCTTTGGCTATATTTTGCTTGTTTCTTTGTTTTGTTGTTTAGGTTCCTGTTAAAGGCAAGATCATATGGTATTTGTCTTTCACTGCCTGGCTTACTTCGCTTATTATTTCGCATAATGCTTTCCAGCTCCATCCATGCTGTTGCAAAGGGTAGGAGCTCCTTCTTTCTTTCTGCTGCATAGAATTCCATTGTGTAAATGTACCATAGTCTTTTGATCCATTCATTTACTGTTAAAAGAATTCTTTAAAGGTTTCTGTGAATCCTCAACCATGGGGGACAGGCTCTCTAAGGAACAAGAGCAATGTTTGAAGCTTGTTCAGCAGCGTTTGGGAGCTGCTGAATGTCTCCCTATTAAAGGATCTTTAGACTTAGTTACTTAGAGAAAGTTGGGCAGAAGTTGAAATAACATGAGGTGATGTGAGATAAGATTCTAGGTCAGTGTCTCACTCCCTCCTGTAGAAGATTTAATTTGAAAATACTGGTTTGCTTGGATTTTGTTTTTGTTTTTGTTTTTGTTTTTGTTTTGAAAGGGACTGCTCAGTCTCAAAATATTTTGCTAAACCTTTGATAAATAGAATAAGATGTCTAATGTTGTTACATCATAAGGATTCTGCTCAGAAAGAATTTAAATTGATTGTTTAAAGAAAGGAAAAAGATCTCACTTCCCTCCGACAGTAAAAATGCAGGAAGAAAAACAATGAGAAAATGTATCTTTTAACCACTCTGAATCTTCCCTATGGAGGCCCAGGGACTGCTTTAGTCCTAGGAACAAGCCTTGCGAAGCTTAGCATCCTCCCTCCCTCTTCTCAGCCTTCCTAAAGTTGTCAAGGACACTAGATAATGAGACAGCTCACTTTTGAGCACACTCAAGGAATGTAGTAATCAGTAAGAACACACACACAAAAAGTAAATGTATTTGCCAGTAGAGAAAAAACTGTTTCTGAAAGTTATGAATGTGTTCATAAATTTGTCAATCTAAAGAATGCTGTAAGTGGGATAGGGGGTATGACCTGTTAAAAAAATATTAAGAATCCTTCTTGTTTATGCAGGACTCGTGACCTTTATTGTAAAAATGAAATTTAGATGTACTGTCTCCCAGAGAAAACTAGCCTTTCTCCACAGAAGATTAAGTACCGCTTTTTAACTCAGTACCTGTAAATACTGATCATTTTCTTGGGGAAGAACTGGCTATTCTCCCAGAGGAAATGGTTAGTCAGTTGAGTCACAGAAGGCCCTTGGTGTGTGACCATTTTTGTCTAAAACATATTTAAGCAGAGCATCACCACCCCCATCTTTCCCACTTTCCTTGAAAACTCTGAACCTAGGAGCTACCAGGTCCTGAGAACAACAGGGCAATTACCTTGCTGCTTAATCTCATTGCAGCTTGAAGAAATAGCAGGGGCCTGTCTTTCCAAGCTAAGCAAAGTATTAAAGAATGTCCTGATTACCAAGCCCTTAGCAAGGCACCCCCATCTACAGGAGTTAATCCTCAAGGACTGGGTTCTCAAATAATTTGGCAAACAGATATCACTTATTACAGTCCCTTTGGAAAATTCAAATACATTTATATTTCTATTGATACTTACTCTGGTGCCCTACATGCATCTGCATTAACAGGAGAATCTGCTAAAAATATACAAGCCCATTAGCTTGAGGCCTTTAATAATTTAGGACAACCTCAGCAAATTAAAACTGATAATGGCCCTAGATACCTTGCCCATTCTACTCAGGTTTTTCTTCAGCGTTGGAATATCCAACATAAAACAGGAATAATGCAACAGGTCAGGCAATTGTAGAACAGGCTTATTATACTTTTAAAAATCTTCTTAAAAAACAGAAAAAGGGGGAGTCATGAATCCTTCTCCCCAAAATTTGATTTTATTAGCCATGTTTACCTATATTTTTCTAAATTGTGATGAATCACTCTGTACTCCAATTAAGAAACATTTTCAGAAGAAAGAGTCAAAGTCATCTTATCTTCAGGTTTTATATAGAGATTCGCTGGGAGATGGCTCTTGGCAGGGCCCTGTAGATCTCTTAACTTGGGAAAGAGGGTATGTGTGTGTTTCCATCCCTACAGGTCCTGTCTGGCTACCAGACAAAAGAGTAAAGCCTTATCATGAGTGGGACAGACACCAAGCTCTGCTACCTGGAGCTGAGAACCAATCAACTGACAGACTAGATGGCCCAGCTAACCTTGAACAACCAGAAGGAAAATGGACACCCACACCATCACTCACAGGTCTGGGTCCACCAACAGAGGAGGATGGGGCCTGTGCCAATGACAGAGGCCAAGGCTCAAGCGCCTCCTGCAGAGGGCAAAAACCCCTTGGTGCCCCATAATGTTCAATGATTGAACACTAAAAATTGTTTTAATGAACGGAATTTATGGGTTTGGGTCCTAATAGCCGTTGGGTGCCCCCTTGTCTTAATCCTTATTTGTGCTTTATGATATATAGAGGTTGTTTCTTTGAGATTGCATTCAAGAACAGCAAATAGTAGGTTTCACAGGCTTAATAGCTACAATAGCATTTATAAATGAAAAAGCGGGGAGATTAGATGTTGGGAACTGCCCTGCCTGGTTTCAGGAGTTGTAACACCACCATGGCTAAGGCTCAGTGAGCAACCTTGGGACCATAAGCCACTGAGAAGACAAAGCTTATCTCCCTGGCAGAAGCACCGCATCTGCTCCCTTTACTTCACTCTGCCTGGCCCCCAGTACTTGGTCGGTTAGCCAATGACTGGTAAGATTCCTCAAGGGAGGATTGACCTAAGACAGGCACAATCATGTGGGAAGGCCCACAGGGAAGGACTTAGGAAGCTGTAGAAAAAGAGGGTGATGGACCCTTGTCCCTCAGCTTTGACATAGCCTGAGTCCTCATTCTGTCTGTGAGAAGTCCCCTAATCTCTTGACTCCCTTACTTCCCCTGCTCAACCTAAGCCTGAAACAATGCCAGAGGTGAGTGTAGCCCTGTGCTGGAAAGGGCAGGTTTCTCAGGGCAATCAGGCCTAAGAGAGAAAGCATAAAACCCTTTGAAACCTGCTTTGCTAACACTCTCAATTTAAATGATAAGGCTCCAAGCCTGAAATGAGTTTGTTTCCACAAAGTTCTGTTGCACTTGAGCTATTTGACCCTGACTCTAAATAAGCCATCAGAGTTCTTTGAATGTTATCTATTTGATCATTACTGCCTGACAATGATTGATGGGCTTAATCTGAGAATGAGGGTCTTTGGAACCCTTGATTGCTTACTGATTGTAATAATGCTCCAGGTACTTTGATGTATTTGCGAATTATTTTCCCAGGGTCCTGTGAGAGACCAGCAAGTAGCATGCTTTGTGGGATCTATAGTGGTCCTAAGTAAAAACAAGGGGGGAGATGTAGGAGACCATTCTGTGTGGCATGGGCCCAACTTCTACTCGGAGATGCAGGACCCACACCTATGGATAGGTTCTCCCATGGGGAATCAGTTCTGCAATGTGCCTAGGCCACTTTGAGTCTTGCTTTTGCTTAAAACTCACTCACCTTGAATTGAGACAGCAAGTGCTTACTGTAACTTCCTAAAATCCATGCTAAACCTTCCAAGAACAAATGTAACAGGTTCAACTACGTTTCCCTTTTCATATGCAAATATCCCTCTTCTGTGATGTGATTAGTGGAATTGGCTCCTTTGTTTTCTGTAAAAGGTAACCACCTAAAGCCAACCTGTGCATAGTGAATGAAGGCCATCATGTAATGTGACCAGAAAAAAGAAATAAAGGCCTATCATGGCAGAGGCCTCGGCTTTTGGCTCCTCTTGAGAGTAAAGCTGCCTGCCCTTTTCCTCCACAGGACTCGGTAGAGACATCCACATGAATGTCTCTCTCCCATCCACAATATCTCAGACCCCACAAGCTGGGGTCCATGTCAGTATACCAATAATAATATACCAGAAAAAGAAATTTTTTAAAAATCTCAATTGGTATTACAAAATATGTAGATAAATAGAATACCTAAAAAATAAATTCAACAAAGTAAAAGGCCTGTACACAGAAAGTCATAAGACACTTAAGACAGAAATTATATAAGATACAAATAAATGAAAGCATATGCTATGTTCATGAATAGGAAGAATTAACATCACTAAAATGTTCATAGCACCCAAAACAATGTATAAATTCAGTGCAATCACTATTAAGATTCCAATGACATATTTCACAGAATTAGAACAAATATTTTAAAAACTTATATGGAACTAAAAAAGACCCCAGATGGCAACAGCAATCTTGAGAAAGAACAAAGTTAGAAGACTCATGTTACTTATGGTTAAGCTCTACAATAAGGCCTTAGTAATCAAAAAGCATAGTACTGGCTTAAAAACAGACACAGAGCTCAATGGAACAGAACAGAGAACCCATTTCTTCATACCTTCATGATCAATTAATATTTGACAAAGAAGGCAAGAACATCCAATGAGGTAAAACAGTTTCTTAAGTAAAGGCTGTTGGGAAAATTGGACAGATACGTGTAAAAAAGTGACACTACATTGCCTTCTCAGACCATAAACAAGAATAAACTCAAAATGTACTGAAGACATAGTGGATGACTCGAAGCATAAAACTAGAAAACAGCATAGGAAGTAAAATCTGAGACATGAGTTGTAGCAATATTTTTTTTTGTGATATATCTCCTTGGGCAAGGAAAATAAAAATAAAGACAAACAAATATGTCTACCACAAACTAAAATGTTTATGCACTACAAAGAAAATCATCAACTAATTAAAAAGATAACTCACTGAATGGGAGATCATATTTATAATACCATCTGATAAAGAGTTAATATCCAAAATTTATAAAGAACTTATACAACTCAACACCAAGCAAACAAATTAAAAAATTAAAATAATTTGAATAAACACTTTCCAAGAGGACATACAGATGGCTCATAGACATAATATGGATGCTCAACATCATTAATCATCAGAGAGATGCATATTGAAACCACAATGAGATATCATGTCACACCTGTCAAAATGGCTATCATCAATAAATGGTCAAACAACAAGTGCTGGCAAAGATGTAGAGAACAGAGAAATTTTGTGCACTGGTGGTGGGAGTGCAGACTACTACTGAAGTGCAAAGCACTATGAAGTCACCTCAAAAAATAAAAAATGGAACTGCCTTATGATCCAGTGATTCCAGTTCTTAGAATATATCCAAAGAAACCCAAAACACTAATTTGAAAGAATATATACACCCTTATGTTCATTGCAGAATTATTTATAATAGCCAAAATTTTGAAGCAGCCCAAGTGCCCATCAGTAGATGAGTGGCTAAAAAGCTTTAGTACACTTACATAATAGAGTACTACTCAGCTGTAAAAAATGAAGAAACTCTTACCTTTTGCAACAGCATGGATGGACATGGAGAGTATTATGCTAAGTGAAATAAGCCAGCCAGTGAAAGACTAACACCACATGATTTCTCTTATGTGTGGACTCTAGTGAACAAAGTAAACAAGCAAGCAAACTAGAAACAGGTTCATGAAAACAGACAGAGCTGTCAGATGGTAGGGTGACGTGGACCCCAGCTTGTGGGGTCTGCCACATTGTGGGTGAGGCACAAGAAATTCACTCGGACTACAGAGTCCTATGGAGGAAAAGGGACAGTATGGCTTTTCTCTCAAGGGTAGAAAAAGCCACGGCCCTTGCCATGACTGACCTTTATTTCTTTCCTGGGAACATTACATGATGATCCTCATTTACTATGCACAGGTTGCCTTTAGGTGGTTACCTCTTACAGAAAACAAAGGAGTTTATGCCACTAATCACATCACAGAAGAGGGATATTTGCAAATGCAAATAGAAAAGTGGTTGAACTGGTTACACTAGTCCTTGGAGGGTTTAGCATGGATTTTAGGAAGTTAGTTTGCAGTAAATGTTTGCTGCTTCAATTTAGGGTGAGGGAGTTTTAGCAAAAGCAAGTCTCATAGCATTCTAAGTACAATGCAGGCCTGATTTCCCATGGAAGAACCTATCTGTGGGCATGGGTCCTGTGCATTAGACCTTGCTTTCCACTGGGAGCTGGGCCCATGCCACGCAGAATGGTCTCCTACAGTAGGGGGCTTAGAGGGCTGGGTGAAAACATGAAAGGATTAAGCAAAAACCAAAAACTTATGGACACAGACAAGAGTATGCTGATTACCAGAGGAAAAGGGATGTTGGGGGAGGTAGAAAAGGTAAAGGGGAATCAATGAAGGCAGAAGAATACTTGGCTCTGAATGGTGAACACCAAATACAATATATAGATGATGTATTATAGAATTGTACACTTGAAACCACATAATTTTTAAAACCAATGTCACCCAATAAACCCAATAACAGATTTTTAAGAAAGATAAACAAGTACTGAGGATTTAATGTACAGCATGATGACTGCTGTACGATATATAGGAAAGTTGTGAAGAGAATAAATCCTCAGAGTTCTCATCACAAACATACTTGTTTTTTCTTTTCATTGTATCTATATCAGATGATGGATATTAGCCAAACTTACAGTCATCATTTCACAATCTATATAAATCAAACCACCATTCTCATGCCTTAAATTTATACAGTGATGTGTATCAACAATTTGTTAACAAAACTGGGGAAAACTGTAGGCAAAACAATAAATAAGTAAATAAATAATAAATAAATAAAGTTTTTTACACACAACCATATGTATGAATATAAAATAATGTGTCACATGAAAAAAGTCGGGCAAAAGTGTTGTCCATACTATGATTCTAGAAATGTAAATGTACTGTGTCAAAAAAGTGATTGGAGGTTCCATTGGTAATTGAGGAGCATAAGAAAAATTTCTCTGCAAGAACAAATGAAATAATGCATATGTTTATTATCTTGACCATAATTATATATTCATTAGTGTATGTGTATACATATATACATATATATTTAAAATTATACATTTAAAATTGTGTAGTTTATATTATGCCAATTATACTTCAGTAAAGTGGTTTAAAAGTAAATGAAAAAGAAGAATAACTAGCCTGGTGGCTTTAATAGCTGAGTAGATGACAATACTATTGGCCACATATTTGTAACTATCTGCTCATCTAACAGACAATACAATCTCAAATAACAGAAATTGGTCTTATGGACTGTGCTTTCTTCATATGTAATGTGGTAACTTAACTGTGAATGGCATTCTGAATGTATGTTCACTATTGAATTTAAATTTTGTGTCTATATACATTTCTTGTAACTTTGTGGTAATCAATTTATGGCAAAAAACTTAGGGATATACTTGTATATCTATACTCTAGAATTATCTTTTGACCTGAAAGTTTCAAATGATGTTTCGTATTGGCAGTACCCATAAAGTTATTTCCCAAAACTTCATAAAATAGTGAGAACTTGGGCAATTTCATAATTTTTACTCATAGAAAATAGGTTGTAGCACTTTAATATTTTTCATCACATTGCTTCTTTGCCATGCTGTTGGCAGAATGAACACAATGGAAATGTCAGTGTTGTGTAGTGTAATATGTTATTGATCCTGAGTCTGGTCAGTCCTTCACATTCATTTTCAATTTAAAAATTATTTTCAGTTTTTACTTAATAATCTATTACCATTTTTTAAGGAAAAATAGAAAAAATAGAAACTAGTGTAAAATTACCTCTAATAAATATTAGAATAAAAATATCCCTATCTCAAAATTTATAATAATTCTGCTGTCCTATATATCATAGTCAAACAACAAACATTCCAAACCCTGTTTAAAAAGCATACAAGAAGATATTAGGAAAATGTGTGGTGTTGAGTTCAGTTATTATTAGGAAATGATTATACATTGATAAATGCCTGCCTAAGCAGACGCTCAGATTTTTCCTAGTCTTTAATCAAGAGGATGCCCTTGAGCCACTGGGTTATCTGCCTTTGTGACTTTAAGAAAGTGGGCATACACAGGCCTCCACTTAAAAGAAGATTAATGCAAGATTATCCTTTTTAATCACTGATTTATAGATAATAAGTTAAATTTTCAACGCAAATATTGGAAGAAAGCAATGTTTAATCTTTTTTTTAAAGACAAACTCATAAGCCACTGTATTGGCAAACAGATGATGCATTTGAGGACATATGCTCTTTTCTATGGCTTTAAAACAGTTAAAAATGAATATTTTCAAAATTAAATAAGAAGAGGCTGTTTTCAGCATCACTGATGCATATCTCTACAGTCCATTGTCTACATAGAGGCACACAATACCTGGAAATCAAAATACGATTTATGAGGGTATGGACAGGAAATGAGATGCTGTTTTGCAGGTTCTACTCTGACATCCCTCTCCCAGGTATCTCATCATTTCTCAAGAGTGCCCAAGGCCATGGTTTTAAATATGGAGCCAAATAATAGTTGCAATTTCTAGGTAGTATCAGAGGGAAATAAAAAAATAAGAGGTGGGGGAAGCCCAGACTTTACCATTTGGTAGCTGTGGGGCCTTTGGGTGAAGAAGCTAACCCAGGTTCAATTTCCTCATCTGCTAACATCTGCCTCATAAGGCTCTTCTGAATATAAGTGAAGAAATTTGCATAACTGATCCAGCACATTGTCTGATTTTTCCCCTTTACTTTTATTGTTGACACTAACACAGATGTCCCCATTTCCTCCCCTCTGCCTCCCTACAGGCATCCCCTACTCCCAGTCTTCCCTGTGGCCATCATCACACTATTATCTGTATCTATGACTTATACATATATGTTCTTTGGCTAACCCCTTCACTTTCTTTCATCCCCCCTCCCCTCGCCTGGAGATTATTGTGCAAAGTGAAATAAGCCACTCAGAGAAAGAAAAATACCATCTGATCTCACTTATATGTGAAATCTAATGAACAAAATGCTGATGAACACATTGCATGACTTGCATTAAATATTCTCTAAATGGTACCCATATTAATTAATTAATCAACAAGGGCATATTAGGCATATATATATGCAAATTTCAAGTATAAGAACTGTGAACAATAAAAGAAGTAGACTGAAGAGACTTGTCCTGCAGGAATGTAGGTCAATAATGGGTAGAACAAGACAGAAGGCATGGCAGTCTTTGTGCAAGGCTGTGCTAGTCTCAGAGTGATAGATTTTCTAAAAAATACAACGTGACTGAAGCTCATATTTAAATAAGTCCCTTGTTTATACTGCTGTTTCATTTTTGAACTACTAGTTTCTTTGTGCAGTGCCAAGCTATTGTTCCCAAAAAACTAATGAGGAGTTGGAGTTTACCATTGGCTGGTGGACAAGTTGTAGAATCAGTTAATTGGGGGAAATACATGATTCCTCTGTATGTAAACCACTTTGGATAATGGGGATATTAAACTTGTACTCAATGTTTGATATGATTCTTACAAGAGGCCATGGTCAATGACCAAGATAAGAGAAGGGGCTGGCATCTCACTCAAGGGATGTGCACACACATACAAGATGCTCAGCAGAGGCAGACATGTCCTAAACAAAAGAATAGAAAGATTTGAAAGCTCTAGTTTTAAGGTATTTCTGATTCAGTTAAATGACAACTATTTTTTCTTAAGTGCTTTCCACACCTGGCTGTTTAAACATAAGCTTTTCCAATGATATTTAACAAAGTTACACTAAAATATTTTTTCCTAAATCTAAACTTAATTTTAAGAGCTGTAGACAATACTTGATATCTACTAGTCTTCAAAACATATATGAGTATGTACAAGGTCTGTCCAGAAGTTTTTCATCCATGTGCTATGAAAAACAGAGACATTTACTGAAAAAGATACAAGATACAAGAAACTTTGTACATAGGACAACGATGCCTCAGTGCCCTCCGAAGCAGGCACCTCACACAGTTCTCCCAATGGCCATTAGCTGCCTTATAGTAGTTTCCTGATTCTCATCAATGGATTGAAATCTCTTCCCTTTCAAAGGTGATTTTAGTTTTGGGAACTGCCAGAAGTTGCAGGACACTGCATCTGGGCTATAAGGGGGCTGAGTCACCTGGGTGATTTGATATTTCACCAAAAACTCTGCACAAGACATGATACATGACCAGGTGCATTGACATGATGAAGCTGCCAGTCACCACTTGCCCATAGCTGTGGCCTCTGAATCATCCAAATAGCCTCTGAATCATCCAAATAGTTCCCATGGAGGGATGTTCTAGCTTAATGCAACATTTGATGCAGATTCATTGCTCTATTCACTTAGTCATTTTGAATATGAAGGCCACACAGTATACATGCTCACTCAACAGCGTCTACCACCCTCACTGACTAGTACACTGAAGTTATCATTGTTCACACATGTGTATTCCAGTTCACTCTCGTTGGCTGCCAGGTTATATAGATGTTTCACAAACCATTCTGGTTATATTAACAGTAGCTGGAATTTTTCTGGACAGACCTCATATATGTGCGTGTATGTATTTAAGTGTATATAAGGCATTTTTTCCTCTTGAAAAAATTAGTCTAATTTTACCCAACATAAGGAAACACCAAGTCCATAAATTTTGAACTTGCTGTTCAAACTTTCAGCAAAACCATCAGCATCCCCATTTCCTTCTTAGGATCCTTAACATTTGTGGAAGATGATATAATGCTTTTATACATATGTGAAATAAGTAAAACACATATCATTGCCTGCTTTATTTCTATTCAAGAAACAGGTAAAATGTCAAAGGTCACATGGCCAATAAGGTTCAAGTCCTATCTAGTACTAGGGGCAATGGATTTCAGGTCCTGTGTCATGAGGGGAATGAATAACCTGAAGTCAACTTGCTGGCATTTGACCTATTTTATGTATGTGTACATAACCCATGCTCCAGAAAGAAAAAAAAATTCCCAGGGAAACTATGCCAAAGGGTGGGGACAAGGAACAAAGGAACAGAAGAGATTCTGCAAGTAGAACTCGCTAACTTCCCTGATTAATTACCACCCACACAACTAGATGTTGCTGCTGTTTATTCAGAATTCTGCCAGCAGTGAGGGTTCTGGATTCTTGAGGATTGCTTCACTCCTCTACATGAAAGTGATTATCAGTTGTATCTGATGCATGACCACTGCCGCAGCCATCACTCTCACTGCCCTGAAGCCAGGAAGACAGCTGTGTGCCCACACCACCACCAGGACTGCCTGTCATGCTCTTCTCTTCCACATGGTGTGCTCTCAGGCTTGGTCAGGACGTTCAGCTTGGAATTTTGCCTAACATATTTTCTGGTCATTGCTTTACTTTGCATATTTCAAGACGTAGGGGACTCAATGTGATTTGTATTGTGGAGAAGGGGTAGTGATAAAAAGGACAATACACAGAAAAGGATAAAAGAGAGGTGTTAGATTTCACCTCTGAGGAATGGACTTGATTGGCTGGCTGTTGACCCACCTGGAAGAAGACATGCACAGCCTTCTATGGGAAGTGTCGGGAAAGGGAAAGTACTTCCTCTTTCCAATCTCTCTGCTGCTGTGGTTGTCATTAAACTTCCAGAGGAAGTTTCTAGGGATGGAATTAACTGAAAGTCTGAGGGCACTTCATTAAAAGCCTGAGGAGGGTTTGGTGCAAGCACCCAAACACCAGGGGAAATTGTGTTCAGAATATACTTATTCATCCCAGCAACTTTGACTTGTCCATTGAGAAATTATTAGTCTAGTAAAGTACCTTACCAAACTGAGCCAGAAGCTTCCTCTTCTCCCCTTCAGCCTCACCAAAGCAAAACAACAGTTTTCCAGAGTTGTCACCCATTCCCAGATCCTGCTTCTGTTCCACACAAAAAGGTATATTAGTGAAGTATGGGGCAGATAAGAGGGACACAAATAAACAGCATCCTCTCACCCACTGTTTAAACAATAGTTCCATCCCACTGACCTAGACTTTCACCTTTATTATCCATTAAGTTAATGAGTTGCCTTCTTCCCCTCTTTTAAATAAATTTTTAAAAAATTGTGGTAAAAAAATCCACAACAAGATGTATTATCTTAAGCATTTTAAGTGTACAATGTAGTTGTGCCATGTATAATCACACTGGTGTGCAAAAGACTGATGGTCCTCTTTTTAAAACACAGTGTCCCTGGGAGGAATAGTGTATTAGTCTTTGGCATAGTGGATAGATGAGTTTTCTGAAACTATGTGATCACAAACCTTTAGTAACAGAAGAGATGGGGCAGGTATAGCCAGAGAACATGAAACAGCAGTGACAAAGAGAGGCTCAGGTATAAGGGAAGGAAAAGGGAGACAGGGTCACATCCCACCCCCATAAGCTTCCCCACCTGAGTGCCACATCACCCTCTCTCAATCAAAGACAAGAGAGAGATGCTTAAAGAAAAATGACATGACTACCAGAAGCAGTATTCCTTTCACTGATCATAGACAGCTAATGGTTAAAACACACATGGGCAAAACCATTATGTAGAAATATTTTGTTAAACAAAGATAATATGAAAAACTTTTTAAAAAATTCTTAACCTTTCATTCTTAAACTAAATGTTTACCAGAATAACATATTTTATAAAATTTATTGGTAGTTTCTAGGAATAGAATTCTCTAATTAAAGTAGTCCAAGATATAAAGCAATCTGTGCATAATCTAGGACTAAATAAAGATCTGTCATTTATGTATCAAAAATAGTTTCTTCATAATGCAAACCAGGCACTATGGCTGGGAGTAAATGATATAGCCAATACCTTTGAGAGGTTGCACAGAAGTGATTCTTCCTTTTTTTTAACTATGGTAAAAACACATAACATAAAATATACCATCTTAACCATTTTAAGTGTACAGTTAGGTGGCATTCAGTACACTTACATTGCTGTGTAACTGTTACCACTATCTATCCACAGAATACTTTTCATCTTGCAAAACTGAATCTGGTACAGACATTAAACACTAACTTCCATTCCCACCCCACCCCCACCCCCCAGCTCTTGGCAACCACCATTTTATTTTCTCTATGAATTATAAACCTCATGTAATAGTGTTTGTCATTTGTGACTGGTTTATCTCACTGAGAATAATGTCCTCAATGTACATCTATGTTGTAGTATGTGTCAGAATTTCCTTCGTTTTCAAAGCTGAATAATACTATATTCTTTTTGATGTATGTGTCATATTTTATTTACCATATATCCATGAATGAGTACTTGAGTTGCTTCTACCACTTGGGTCTTGTGAATAATGCTGCTATGAGCATGGCTGTACACCTGCATATCTTCTTGCTTTGCAAATTTCCTTGCCATTGAACAAATTATGAGCCATTTCACCACATGACATTCACCTGTTTTGTCAGGGACCTCAGAATCATGGTTAGGTTTTGAGTGTGTTGTTTCCTCTTACAATGACTCTAGGCCTCATAGTAAGGAATCCTCAGTAGAAATGGTTTTGATTATTTCTTCCAACTTTTCAGAAGTTAGGATGGGTCATTAATCAGCGTTTTCTTGAAAGTTATAACTTCTAATCTTGCCCCCTTTAAAGTTTGAATCAAAGTTCTCATTCATGTCAGGGATAAAAATCTTGGTTAAAAATGAGTTTAAAGTAGTGTTTAAAAATGAAAAAAATAGAAGTTTAAATCTGGTGTAAGACAATGATGTTTTCATGGGTTAGTTAGTCTGAATATGAGTCTGAAAGCCTAAATAATCAAAGAGCTAGCAAACAAATGCAGGAAGGAAGGCTTATATTGGGAAGTCATCAACAGCATGGGAACACTAAACTGTACAGGAACTTACAACCTACCAAAGAAAAATTAACAGGATATTTATGCAATTTTTAAAAGCACACATTGTTATGTTTTTTTAAAATATGCATCAAAGTATCAAAATATAAATAAAGCATGATGATTTCTGAGTTTGTGAAGTTTTCCTTTTAGTGATAAATAAAAGCTTTGTTGACCTAACATCTATCTGATGATAGTAAAATAGATAATCATTGAGTCCTGGACAGAGTGTGGCTAGATTTAGATTTCAGGGGGTTGGGCTTTGAATCCCACCCTGCTACGTGGGTAAACTACTTACCCTCCATGATTTTTTTTCCTTTACTGTAAAATATGAAAATCATCCTTTTTTAAAAAAGAGCACCTCACAAGAATATTGTAAGAATGAAATGACATGTGTTAAAGCACCTGGCACAAGGCAGGCTTGCTCATGCTCATCTTCCTTCCCTTCCAACCATTTCATCGATTTCACAGATCCATTGATGATGTTTTTCAAATACTCGTGCCTGTGTGTCATCTTTGGAAAAGAGTGATTTTATCTGCACCAAAGTTGTTTGATTGCAAAGTTAGAAAACATAAGTCATTTTTTTCATTGAAACTTTCATGAATGATTCAAGAAGAAAGAGATCTGGCCTAGGTGGACAACTACTTGGAGACAAAAATCTCTGAGATCCTTTCTTATCTCTGTTTTATCACATTTACTCAGGTGTTAGAAGAGCCAACTCAGTGGGACATCAGATGGCTCCCATGTGGGAATGCTTGACCTCAGTACATACGCCTTTGGTTTTATAAGGAAGGTCTCATTTTCCAGGGGCAGGTCAGTGTTTGGGGCCAACTGCAAGAAAGTAACAATATGTGATGATTAGTTTCTTTTTTTCCTCTAGATTCTTGGCATTTGGTCTTTTACCAAAAAATGTCAATCAATGGGGCATTTTTCTTGTCCCATATGCATTTAAATGCATCTAGTATATGTTGTTTTATTATTTTAGTGCCACAACTACACTACAATTGTTATTGCTGCAATCAGCAGTTTGCTTTCTTCTTTTTGTAGCTCTGTGTATAGTGTATACAGTGAGGAAATTATGTATGCTATTTAGAAATATTCTGGTAAATTCACTCTTCTCTCTTTATTTATATAATTATCTGGAGACATATTGTGTTTAACAGTTTACCACTTACTTGAAAGAGTACTAGAAGGGAATGGATTATGGCAGGGCCTAGCACACACACACAAAAAAAACAGGGACACGACCCTAGACTTATTTGTTATACCAATCACTTGCTAAACAAATAGCAACTGCAAAGATGCCGTACTCTAAGCATTGTAGTGCCATTCCCAATGTTACTTATTCAATATGAATTGACCACTACTAAGTGGAATACCATGAACCAATAGACCAGGGGAAAGGTCTTTCCTTACCTGACATCCTCCTGGGAAGACAGATATTGAAAAACTAATTCCAGGTATGGTCAGAGTCCCCACAGTACAATGCTGAGATGCTACAGAAAAGGTTGTTAAGCCTCAGTTACTCAAAGGAGGCTTGGGTTAGCTTATTTCACAGAGAAGTAGGAAAAAAATGGAGTCGGCTTGGCTTATTGCTCTGAACAGATCTTCTCAAGGCCCATTAGAGAAACTTCAATGGAAACTCCATACTTTCCTTGATTGGGAACTTTAGTACATCTAAATGGGTATAGCCATGGATTCTGGGTTGGGACAGAGCAGTGTGGTCTCCAAGGATACTTTTCTTTAGGTCAGTCAGTGTATTTCCACAGTATGAACCTCAAAATGCTGAAACCCAAAGCTTCCTTTGAGCAGGGTGATGGTTAAAGGGCAATGTAAACTTTCCTGGTCCATTGAACACCCACACTTCCTCCTCAATAGGTGGGGTTACCAGGGAAAGAAGTGCACTCTTATCAGGTGCACCATTAGCGTATTTTTTCAGAACAATTGCCTACAACCAATGTTTTTTATCAGCTTGGCTTTCTTGTCCCAGAATGCAGTCCTTGGCAGGAAGTCAGTTGTCTATTGACTTTACTAGTAGGATAAACAAACCTCCTTTGACACACAGAATGGCAGAAACTGATTTCCTTCCCACCTCCCATGGAGGCAAGGCAGTCCAGTTGAAGAAGCACAGGGTTGGGCTTAACATGGATTCAGAGCAGAAGTCGTGGTTAAAAATCTGACAAAATGTTCCCTGTGTAAGCTAGAAAGAGTGAAAGGTATCAGAATCACCAGGGAAGCCTTAACTAACAGTGGACAGGGAATGGTATCCAGGAAGAAAGGGATAGATCTGCTTCCCAGGAGATATTTGTTTTGGACAAAATGGGCCTTTTCTGCTCCAGGTTTTCACCCAGAATCTGTTCCTTCTTAGTTAGTAAAATGATTGTAAGTGAACTTGAAAGACAAAGAAGCATTTTGGTAACTGTGTAACTGGTACATTGAAAAATAGGATTTAGGAATTTATTCAAAACAGCAACTTTTATTTATGTTGTTCTATTACCCATTTAAACCTGTTCAATGAGGTTTGAAGGTAGTTTTTCCCTGCTCCTGGGTGAAAATCAGGCCATCTCCATAACTTTCTGCTCACTCTTTTGTAATAGAAAATCTTACCAATATTGTAAGATATAAAGGTAAACTTAGTTAATTACAATGCTCAGTCCAAATGAAAAATGGACCTATAGACTTCGTGCTACATTAAATCTTCGGCCCTGTGTCCCCAACTTTATAGCAGTGGCATGAAGGTGGGAGGAGGTGTACTAGGTTCTTTTCTATTTCCTTACTTTGTTTACCAGGTTTCCAACCAGGGCATGGTCAAGGGGTGGTTGAGAGACAATAGATGTAAGGAAGGCTAAGAAAGTTTTTATTTAATTGATGCTATCATAAATGGCTTCAGGGTCACTGAACCTAGCATATATTTATAGCTGGTTCTCCTTTGGGCATGTTTATGGGCTCATTGTGGGTAGGGAGCACTGAAAAATTTGTTTACATGTCCCAAAATGAAGACAGTATATTTTCCTCTGAAAAGTTTCAGGAAAATAATAATTAAGATGTTTTCATTTGGTGGCAAAACTGATGCCATATCACTAAGTAATAAAGAATGCCATTCCCCAATGTGAATTTATAATAAGGACAAATCAGGACAGGGTTCATTTTCTACCTCCTATAATATACAGCTGGCCAAGCTTTTGCGCATGTGGCTTACCAACCTCCTTGTCCCTCTGCTTCCTAATCCTTTCAGGCCCTGTCACATGGAGAGATGTGCCTCCAGCCTTGTCTCCAGGGGCACTGAGGAATGGGGGAGGTGCTTAGTCCTGCTAAAGGAGAAGGATGCTCATGGCACTGAATCTTGGAACTCAGATCTCATTTTGCTGTACAAATAAGTAGTCTCCCAATTTGGAAAGTGAGAGATTACTACCCCACAAAGTATGGGGGAATTTATGAGATTAATGAATAAAAGTACCCGTAACATAGCCAAGTTGAAATAAACATGTGTTCCTTTCTTATTTCTTTGAAAGAATTTACTGTGAATGAGTGAGGAAAAGAAAGAATGAATGCATGTTATTCATAAGTGTCTATTATGTATCGAGCACTGGTTAGGATAGGTAGTACTATAAATAATCAAAATCAATTAATTTGTAGATTAATCAGAATTCTATGGATTAATCTGAAACTCTATAAACTTTTTAGCTTTGTTTTTTGAGAAAATTGGGTTACACATTCTGAACAACAGTATATGAATATATAGGTGATACAGATGTAGATAGAAAAGATGTTATCATCAGCATATTGTGAAATATTCTCCATTAGAGATTACATGAGTTTTCATTTGTTTTGCAATAAATTATAATTTTCAACAAAATTCTCAAGGTTTTCTGCTCCAAAACCCAAGGAAATAAATTATATTAATTAGAAAATTCACCACTCTTCACTATCTTTTGGGTCTTTAAGAAAAGAAATAGTCAAAGAATATTTGAAATAATTGAATTTCTCTAAAGCAACTTGGAATGGAAAGTGACACACTGCTTCCAGGCTTAATCTGGGCTCTGAAAGAGAAAGACTGTGCTTTCTTTCCCAGATTAAAGTAAGTGTCTCTTGTTGTCTGTACTGGTAAATTGCCATGGTGTGGTCAGGTAGGCTCATCCTTAAGTTGCCACTTCACAGAACCTAGATGACACAGAGATGCATGATCACTCTCTGCCAAACCGCAGGATGCAGGGGCCAGCAGTTTGTCATTGCCAGATGGGGTAGACTATCTTTGTGCAGGCAGAAGGGCATTCTAACAGAATAGAGGAAGCAGGTATTTTTACTCTTGAGCTAGCCTGGGCATTCTGGAAATATTCTTTGCAGTAATGTTGATTATAGAAACGAAATGATTGAAGACAGAATTTGTTGAGTAATTTTATGATGCTCATTCAGTGTCTTGGTCACTAAACTTCTTTGCCATTCTCTTCATTACTCATGTCATCCCTCTGTGGACAATGGATCTATCCTTCGCAGTTGTCTTCCATGTGCCTTACAGACCTCCCACCTGAAGTTTCAGGTGGGAGGTCTGTAATTTTCCTCCTTCCCTCTTGGTCACACTCTTTCTAACTTTCTGTCTAGCTGAATTCTACATGTTCTCTCAGTGATTCCCTTAAGATTCATCTGTGGAGCTTTTTCCAACTATGTATTCCCATCAGACACTTATAACCAGTAGAATATCAGCTTTTATAGAAATTGACTTTTTAAAATTTTTATTTTTTAACTGCAGTTGACATCCAATATTATATTAGTTTCAGGGATACAGTGTAGTGGTTAGACACTTATATAATTTATGAAGTGATTTCCCCCATAAGTCTTGTACTCACCTGGCACCACAGTTATTACAATATTATTTACTATATTCCCTGTGTTGTACTTTACATCCTCATGACTATTTTATAACTACCAATTTGTACTTCTAAGTCCCTTCACCTTTTTTACCCAGCCCCCCAACACCCCCTGATCTGAAAACCATCAGTTTGTTCTTTGTATCAATGAGTTCACTTCCATTTTGAATGGACCTAGAAGGTATTACACTAAATGAAATAAATCAGACAGAGGAAGAAAAATACCATATGATATCATTTATATGTAAAGTTTAAAGAAAAAATAAATGAGCATACAAAAAAGCATTGACTTTTAATTATTCAAAGATGGAGTCCATTTATTTTCACACATTTGCAAACTGTAACACCTGATGGTCTTGTTGTATTTTTCTCCTACATTACAAACACTTATGGTATTAAAAGTATAGTTATAATTTTCTAATATCTCTTTTTGTAGCTAAGCTAGAATGGTATCTAAGCAGAATTGAAGTAACAGTGAGTGAATGAAAGAACATGAGCTAAAAAGTAGAGTACTAGGATGATCTATTTTTCAGTTGTTCAGTTGAGAATGTAATGTCTGAGGTAGGCCTCCCTTACAAATAATAATAACTCTAATTACATAAATCCTGCTAAATTCTTGATGACATGAAGTCTCATGAACAATTCTGGGTGGGTTGTGAATATATCTTCCAGACATCAGTCAAGTTATTCAATATTCTTTTTGACTTTTTATTGTAAAATTCCTTTTTTTTCAGATTTTGTGCTTAACTTGCTCAGAAACAATTTTAATCATTCTCCTAAAATTTTGATAGTTGCTCACATGAGCAAATTTTTGCAGCAATTTTTGATTTCTGTCTTTTATTGCTAAACAGATACACACATGCACACACAGACTCACCCTTCCATGGAACTGACCACTGGTCCTTTCTTGATGACACTAATGCTTTCATACAGAGAAGTTATGTCCTTATTCTTCTCCCACCTGCTTTGAGCTTCTCATCCACCCTAACCTCCGCAGGGAAGAAGACCAAAGAATGAAACAGTGTGCCATTCTGGCCCCATCACCTCAAGGCTTCTTTCCCAAGCAAAGTCCACCCTAAGTTATTCCCCATGGTGTCTGGCATGCCCTCTGATCAGCAGCTTCAAGGAGAGTCAGGCTTCTTCCCACATCTATGTTCTTACTGTCAGGCACCAAAATAGTAATTCCCCTACATTCCTCCTCCAAACACACACAATTTTCCCCTTGCTTGCCTGCCTTGTACAAAAGAAAGAAAACATCCTCACATCCTGGACTTCTGCCAGCCTTCAAAAATAATTAAACTTCCCTCAGTTTCAAAGAGACTAGTTCTCTGAGATTTCTAAGCTCAGATGTTCAACTCCAGGGGGCTGCTTCAGCTTCAACTGAACTTTCCTTAAGACACTCAGATGACATAACATCTGATCTCAGGGCCGTAGAACAGGTGTTGTGTTATCTGTTTCCTGTTGTCTTGGCAGCTGAAGCTGATGAGGACTGTGGGCCTAGGAGGCTGTTGCTGAGGACAAAGGTGGGGACATCCATTCACTGTTACCTCCAGAAAAAAAGGCTCAGTGCATTTCCATGGTCAGAGCCTCTTTGTTCTGTTCTTCATGTCCATTTTGAGGTCTGATGGAAAAATTTCAGTTTCCTGCTTCATCTTCTTCTTTCCCATTTTTCTCAACCTGGGGTCTTGACCCTATTGACAAACCACCAAGTAGCAAGCACCAACTCTCCACAGTTGGTATTTGGGAAAGCAGACTGGTGCAGTAGGAAGAACTGGTCTTTGCAACCAGACTCACCTGAGCTATGCTAGCAGATATGGTACTTCTCATAAGAGGACTTTGTACAAGACACTGGCTTCTCTGAACCTCAGTTTCTCTACCTTAAAAAAATCAAGGGCTACCAATTTCTATCCTATATTTGTTTCCAAGTTAATAACAATCCATGCAAAATTCCTTGTGCTGTGCTTACTACAAAATAAGTCATCAATACATTATTAGAGTTATTATTATTAAAAGCATATTTTCTATTCTCTTCAAACTTTGCATGAAGTAACTCAGAGAAGGAACTTAGGACAGCTACAAAATATTAGGCAAGGGTTATTTTTTCCAAAACTGTGGAAAATATACTTCAACTTCTTCTTTAACTAAAACTGTGAGACACTGAAAGGAAATGAATGTTGACTTTTGTTGGTGCTTGGAATCAACCCATAGTTCCATCTATGTTATGCTTGCCCTTGAGCCTCTCCTGAGAAGACACAGTATTTTGGTAGGTACAGAAGCTTCTTTTATGGATATTCAAAGAATCCTCTAACTGTCTTCTAACCTACTCCTTTCTTATCATGATACATATTAGTTTGTTCAGGGTACCATAATAAAATATCTCAGAGTAGGTGCCTTAAATAATAGAAATGTATTTTCTCACAGTTCTGAAGACTCAAAGTCTGAGATCAAGGTGATGGTATGGTTGGTTTCTTCTGAGGCCTCACTCCTTGGTTTTTGATGATCATCTCATTGTGTTCTCACAGTCATCCCTTAGTCTCTGTGTGTGTCTGTACCCGTCTTCTCTTAAAAGGAGACAGTGATATTGGATTAGGGCCCATGGATGTGAGCTCATTTTACCTTAAGGACCTTTGTAAAGACCCTATCTCCAAATATAGTTATATACAATTTAGCTCATAACAAGATCTCTGCAAGAAAAACATCTGAAGGTGGTCTGCTTTCAGAGATGACACTGTTGCTTGAGCCAGTAGTGTCATCTCCCATTGTGCCTACAGCTGCCAGCCCTCAAGATGAAAAAGCACCCTGCATACTGTTTTTTTGTTGTTGTTTGTTTTTTGTTTTGCCAAAAACATCCCGTGCTTCCCACATCTATTCATTCTCTATCACACTTGGTCACTGAGTGCTGGATCTCATGGTCTTTTCATGAAAAGACAGTATCCTCTCTTATGTTCTCAGTTTCTCTTTTCACAAGGCTCAGATATGATCAACTAGTGGTGAACTATGTGGCCTGCTTGCCTAAAGGTATAGTCAGAGTCATCTCTCTTCCCAAAAGGAGCATAAAACTGAAATGCCAAGCTCTTTCTCCCTCAATGATGAGTTTATTCTCAGATGACTCCACAGCCCCAGATCTGTCTACTTCAATGACATGACCAGAAGGGTGTGAAACCCCAGTGGCAATGCTTAAGGCAATGCTTAAGGCAATGCTTAAGCTCAAGCTACCCTTCATGCTTCTATACTTTCCTGTGAAATGTATCTTTTCAAAGGTTTTTAAGACAAGTTTTAGGTCATACTGGCAATATTTGTTAGAGTGAAAAGCGATACTACACTCTTGGAGAGGCAGGGAGTGGACAGGTATAGGACAGTGGCTGTGTGGATTCAGGAAAGGAAGGTATAGAGGGAAAAGGAGAGTCCTCTGCTGTTGTTCACTGTTCCCCTGGTTGCAAGTCTTGTGGGAACCCTTAGAGTGTAGGAGAAAAGAAGGCAAAATTTACAAGTCCAAGAAAAGGGAAGGCGGGGCATGTTTCAAGGAAGGCATGCATCTATAAATTTTTTAGTTGAGGGACTTTTAGTTTGTGATAAACATTTCACATGTTTTTATGGTTTCATTTTGCAATATCTTTGTCATTTGTACTCTGTAACCCTCGACCATAAACTAGAATGAGATTTCATGAAAGTTTTGAAAAAAAAAGAGATACGGAAAGTGAACAACCAAGTGACAACTTAGTCTATGAGAAAAAAGATAGTGTCTGTTTTATTTATATATGTGTACTCAGTTTTTTTGCTGGGTGACTGATACAAAGTAAGAACTCAATAAATGTTTGTGGATTGTTGAACAGTACACATGGTTATAGTAAACACTAGTAGAACACAGAAGACCTAACAATTAACTACCATCTTTACCTCAAACTTGGTCCAGGTTTTCATTTTTTTTAGACCAGGACACACTAGAAGCCACAGCTAAGCTTAATCTAGGTCTCTGTCTGAAAACTTCCATATATATAGCCACAGCCATAGCTATGCACACTGGCACAGACGCAGACACAGATATGCACATCAACATACTCATATCAGTTGTGCTTTGTCTTCCATGGATCACATGCAAGCAGAGGAAATGTGAAAATGCAGCCTTCTGCTCAAAAAGGGCATCTTTGTCCTATTTACAGCATCTTCCACCACAAGCACAGCATGTGGGTGTGGTATGTCTTTGTGGTGTCTCAAACTCTAACTAGGAAGTAGTGACTCTTTTCCTTGAGTACATAGACGAACCAGTACACATTATCTTGTATTCTGTAGGCCATACTTTGTACTCTTGCCATCTCATTGTTTCACATTGTGGGAAGAATTAAGACATTTATGGAATCATGCTGAGGAAGGACTTAGATATTCTTCATACATAGGATGTTGGGTTCAGTTTCAGAACAGTTTCTCATTTTGTATTACTTTGTATCTGAATATAGTCACTAATGTACAAATCTAATGCTTCACATACACATATATCTTAAATTTTTTTCAACTCTGTAAATCACTTCAAGCTGCCTGGTCTTGGGCTATAACCTAGATGTTCGGCCTTTTGGGAACTGTTGAGTCCTCTGTGATGACTTTATTGATAGCATTAATAAGGCAAGAAGTCCTCCAACTTCACGCAGATTCTTATGATGCCTTTTAAAAATATTTAATGCTTTGTTTTTTTGTCACAAATTTAAATAATTATTCGCAACTATCTACTGATGCAAGACCCCATGAGAAATCTCTTGCCTACTCTCCCTTCTCACTCAAGCAGTCAAGTTTTAATTGTAACTAAACAGCCTCCTGTCTGTGGTAGTCTTATATGCAAAGTAATTCCATTGCTGACTTAACAGTGACAACCAGAAAAGAAAAATATCTCCTAATACAGGCAAACATCTACAAAAGCCTATAGCCATGTGATATATAATTTTAGATATGATTCCTAAATTCTATATGTTTCCCTCAACCCTGGTTTTGGAACATGGGTTGTTTTATTGAGTATTTGGACTTGACTTCTGATTATAAGAATTCAAAAAAATAATAATGGAAAAATAAATTATAGAATGTATAGAGGGGAAAATGAGATCAGATAGAAGAAAAAACATATATCATGAAGATAATAAAAGAAGAAGAATTACATAGAAGACATATAGATCTGTAAAAAGGCTGGGTGTGAGACTTGTGAGATATTTCTAAGTTTCTGGAAGACTCTGATGCAGGCTCCTGCAGTCTGACAACCAGGGTAAATATGGTAGTGATGAATGTAAGAGTAAGAGTTCACAGAAACAACAAAACACTTCTCAGAAGCCTCATTTAGGGGCATAAATTTTGCCCTTCTGATTTTATCCAAGCTGGAAATAAATACCTATGCGAAGGATTTTTCAACCATGCTATTTTTGACATCTTGGGTCAGATAATTCTTTGCTGTAAGGGGCAAACTACCTTGTATATTGTAGGATGGCTAGCAGTATCCTGGGCCCCTATCCACTAGAGGCAGTAGTCCCTCCTCTCAGCTGTGACAACCCAAATTATCTCCAGACCATGCCAAATGTTAATCACCAATATTATCTCCACCAGTTGATAAACACTGGCTTACAGGATAGGGAGGGGAATAGGGAATAGATGTGGGGCAGGTTTTTAAACTATTCTCCTTGATTTTACCACTGTGTTAGGATGTCTGGCAGTAGCAGTAAGCAGATACATTGAGGGACTATCTTAATATTACTTTATTTTAACTTGGCTTTAGGCAACTCTCTTTCTACATCTTCTCACCTTCCCTCAACAATGCACATTCTTTCCTCTTTCAGTGAACTTGTTCCAATAGCTGTGTAAGTCCTGCAAGTCAAATTTATTTTCCTTTGACAATCACCTCTTTGATTCCAGGGATGGAGGGAGCGATGCTATTCTGTCCTGTTGTGAAAGCCTCCTTTTGGTTCTCTGTGATCTTCCCTGGTGTATAGATTGCAAAATCCAGGTAGAGACAAGGAGTTTAGACAATAGGAAGACTCATTAGTAAACCCTTTGAAGTTTGCAAACAAGGCAATGGCAGGTACCTCTTCGTGCCTTTCCCCTCCCTCTTTCTTCCCATCCTTCATTCCAGATGTCAATGGTGGGAATTGGCAAAACAATTAAAGATAAAGATGAGATCAGAAAAGATGAATTCATCTGAAAAAATGAATTTCAAGAAAGAAATAAGTCTTTGGAAGAGACATGAAGACACTGCCTTTGCTTCCTCTTCTCACTGGGCAAAGTGCCCAAGAGGAAGCAGCCTTACCATAACCTGGGGCCTAAGGGTGGGGAAGGCACTTTTGAGAACAGATCTCATGTGACCATGCAGGGCTGTCAGGGCTTTGTATAAAAGTGGAGAATACAAGTAAGCCTGAATGATCAGCCTTAGAAATAATAAGCTATGGCTTAAAATGTGCTGGATGGAAACAACTTGTCTCTATTCCAACCTTCCTTTTAACACTTTGATTGAAAAATTAGTTTAAAGTCTCCAGCCTTAATTTTCTTCTCTGCCCTTGGGAAGCTGCCACTGTATTTTGCTAGATGTACCCATCCTACCAGGAGAAGATAACCTGCTCATTCACCTCTGAAATTCCTAAGTTCACGCCATTGCTCTAAGAAAGAGAAAAGTCTAAAGATACATTGTGATATTTAATAAACTCAGCAGCTGCTTCTTTGACCTTGCCTTATTCAACAAAGGAAGGTGGGCAGTTCCATAAAAAGAGGTTAGACCAGGGACTGTACTGTCAGCTGGAAAAGATCAGCAAGGAGCAGAATATCTAAAATCACACCACGACACCTTTAAAATCAAAGGTAAAGTGGCAGAGCATCCTAGAACTCATGACACAAATCTGTGACATCTAGGCAGATCTTCCTCATGATTCCACCTAAAGTATCTTCAAATCTTAATACCCTACACTTTGCACAGAGGTTTTTGCTGGGGAAAAACCAGGCCCTTCACAAACACTACTTTGAATTTCATCACAGCAAATACACTCCAGAAGAGTGACTGGCAATGAAGTTTTGGGCTAGTGACCTCACTTGAGTCATCTGGAAATTCACTACCAAATCAGCAAGGAGAAAGTACTGGGTGTGCTCACCTCGTGTCTGGGAGGTATCAGCACAGCACAGTGTTGAATTCATCTTTTGTTTTGGTAGTGACAGAGATGTACTACATGCAGAGTCATCACAAGGGGTCAGTTTGCTCTCCACAACCTCCTAAGCTGCAGAGACCTTGAATCAGTTCTGCATGCTCTTTCAGGGTACATGCCAGGCCCCCTTACATCCCAAGTCAATGCCTTCTCCATCTTTAAATAATGTTGTCTTACCCGGGCTGGTGTGACTCAGTGGTTGAGTGCCGGCCTGTGAAACAGGAGGTGGTTCAATTCCTGGTCAGGGCACATGCCTGGGTTGCAGGCCATTCCCCGCTTAGGGGTGTGTGATCAATGTTTCTCTCACACACTGATGTTTCTTTCCCTCTCCTTCCCTTTCCTTCCTCTCCCTAAGAATAAATAAATAATTTATAAATAAATAATGTTGTCTCTTCCTTTATGAGAAAATCTCAATTTATTTACATTTTATTTCTTTTTACAAATTGAATTATTTTTATTAAAAATGATTAGAGATTTCTTCCTAAGAAATTTTTGAAAATATAGAGAAGGAAAACACAACAAAAAGAAATCACCCAAAGTCCCACACTGGTTTGCAAAGATAACTATTACTAACATTTTGTCTATATTTATCCAGTTTTTTTTTTGCAAAGATGAACAATTTTTAAAGAACTCACTTACTACTCTTTAATAATTTCCTAAAAACTATTATGCTTTTTGGAAGGTACCACACATGTTATACATGAGTGTGGTCTTAGTGCAATGGTTCTCAAACTTCAGTGAGCATGGTACTTACTCAGGGAAAATTTAAAAATATGGAGACTTGATGCAGACCCTGGCTCATGGGGTCCACGACATTATGGATGGGGGAGAAACATTCACACGTATTACAGAGTCCTGTGGAGGAAAGGGGTGAGCAGCTTCGCTCTCAAGGGGAGCAAAAAGCCATGGCCTCCCCCATGACAGGCCTTTATTTCTTTTCTGGGCACCTTACAAGATGGTCCTCATTTACTATGCACAGGTTGGCTTTAGGTGGTTACCTTTTACAGAAAACAAAGGAGCCAATTCCACTAATCACATCACAGGAGAAGGATATTTGCAAATAAAAAGGCAAAAGTGGTTGAATTGGTTACATTAATCCTTGGAAGGTTTAGTATGGATTTTAGGAAGTTACTTTGCAGTAAATGTCCTCAATTCAGGGTGAGGGAGTTTTTTTTTTTAGCAAAAGCAAGACTCAAAGCAGTCTAGGTACATTGCAGGCCTGATTCTCCCTGGGAGAACCCATCCATGGGTGTGGGTCTTGCGCATCTCCAAGTGGGAGGTGGGCCCACACCATGCAGAATGGTCTCCTACAGAAACTGATCCCAGATATCCTTTTTAAAGTTTGTCTTAGGTGTGGCCTGGAAAACTGGATATTTAAAAGATTCCCAGATAGTTAGTTACATTGTGCAATCCAGGTTGGAAACCTGCTCCCAGTTCTTCCTCCTAATGGCCCCTTTCACCGGCTCCAAGGGCTGGCCTTTCTGGATTGGCATCAGCTTTCCTGTGTTATAAAAAGCTAACCAAAGTGCAGTATTCTCTCAAGCTCTATTGTTTCTCCATCTAGCCCTTAAAATCTGACCTCCATACTACTTCATCGGTCAGTTTCTATTTGCACATGCCACAACACAAGGAACTCCTCAAAATAACAAACCAGTGGTGACTTGATTCTTTCTGCAATGCAGATATGTAGGCCCAAGGGTGGGGCAAGTAATTTAAAGAATTAAAATGTAGGCTGCCAGCTTCTCAGCTGCAAGTCCCTCAGCCTGGCGTCCTTTCCTGTAATCCTCCAGAAGGCAGTAGATGCTTCAGGGACAGGCTATGCAGGTAAAACATGTGGAAACAGAGGCAAGCAATATATATTCTGAATCACGGTATCTAACACCTAGACATCAACAACCACAGAATCCAGTCTCCTCAGGGTTTGCCAGCTGCCTAATCTTCCTGAAGTGGATAAGAGGAGATTCATCTTGTTTCTTGAACTACTCTAAATGCTGAATTTATGGCTCATATATCATCTGTAATCACAAAATGCTAAACATAATACTAAGAGTATTAAAATGTCTTGGAAGTTTTTGTTTGTATTTTATAAACAAGATGGAGATTTATTTAATATCTTTTATTAGCTTTCCAGTTTGTCTGAGACATGTGGTTACCTTTAAGGAGCTCATATATTATTGCTTTGGAATTTTTTGAATATGCTTTAAATGAGCTTTGCAATATTTTTATGTCTCTTCATATACCCTGTAAGCCCTTTACATACAGGCCTGGATGACATAACCAGAACAGGTTTGAAGAGGCCTATTTGCCTATCATATGTTATACTGGGTTTTCTTCCAACTCTCATACTCCATGATGCCAAATCCTAGGGAAAATATGTTCTTTAGCACATGAGGCCCAACTACAGATTCACATAGCGTTGCTCTCAGCAGACAGAGTGCAGCATGATGATAATCTTATACAAAGCTTATTAAATACCATAATATCAAAGTGTTTACTGATGTGAACAAGTTGACCAGGGGACACAAAGATGGTAAAAACTAAAACCCTGTGGAACTATTGTTCATTGTTGTTGGGAATGTAAAATGATACCACCATTGTGGAAACAGTATAGAGGTTCCTCGATAAATTAAACACAAAATTACCATATGATCCAGCAATACCATTTCTGGGTATCTACCCAAAAGAACTAAAAGCAGGGGCTCAAACAAATACTTATACACTCATTTTCATAGCAGCATTATTCACAACAGCCAAATATTAGAACAACCCAAAGGGTCAATGACAGATGACTAGGTAAATAAAATGTGGTATATATGTACAATGGACATTATTCAGCCTTAAAAAAGGAAGGAAATTCTGACAAATGTGACAACATGGATGGATCTTAAGGACATTATAGTAACTGAAGTACGCCAGTCACAAAAAGATAAATAGTGTGTTAAGTCCACTTATAAGAGATACTTAGAATAGTCAAATTCATGGAGGTGAAATGGTAACTGTCAGGGATTGGAGGCAGATTGGAGGGCTGTTAGTGTTCAATGGGTACAGAGTTTCAGTTTTATAAGATGAAAAATGTTTTGTGGGTAGAAGGTGATGATGGTTGCACAACAGTGTGAATGTACTTAACATCACTGAAGTGTACACTTAAAATGAGGCACATGGTATATTTCATGCTAAGTGTATTTTACCACATGTTGGGGGGCAAAGCCCTAAAACCTTGCTTTTGTGACCCATACACAGAAAAGAACACAAAATCTCAATACAGTGGAGAATTACTTTTATTGCTATAAGACTTCAAAGAAGTAAAGGCCAGGCTGGGATGAGGAGGGAAGCCGGGACAAGAAGAGAGCAATGGAGCTGAGCCTTATAGAACACGAGAGAAACCTGGGACTCAATAAACATGGAGAGAATTCGATCTTCTTCATGATATCTTGGGAGGATCAGTGTTAGATTTACTAGTTTTTCTCAGTGAGTGTTCTGTTCACTATTTCCATTTTACTACTCAGTAATTTTTTTTCAGGAGCCCAGACTCACAAAAGGTGAATAACAAAGATGCTAGTCCCTATATATGGTTCCAGGAATGCTGGTGAGTAGTGGGATGGTAGCTGAGGAAGAACAGTTCTGTATACTCTTCATCTTAGACTCCAAAAGTTATTTCACCACACTTGCTTTTCTCAGTTTTCTCTCTTTTATAAATCTGTGCTCATATACAGTATACATATACATTTTACTTCTAAATACATATTTCCTACAACCACAGTACAACTATTTAAGTCAAGATGTGAACATTAGTGTCAGAGGTGGCTCCACAGGAGACAGAGGGTCCGGCCTAGAGTTGGGCCCTGCAGCCTTTGTGGGAACACCAGCGCAGAGGTTGCAATGTAAGGCTAAACCTCCACCTGCTGCTTTGGGCGGCCATCTATCTGGCCACACTCCATGCACTGACCGCAGATCACAGCACCAACTTGGCTCCAAACATGACTTCAGTGCCCACCTACAGGACAGTCCTGATACCTTTGATGACCCACCTGCCAGTCACCGCTCTAGCACCAGAAACCTGTGAAAGCCACAACAGCTGTGTGTCCTGTGTTAGTGTTAGCAATGCTATTGCTAATACTACCTAGTTGTGGATGGAATTTAAAGAAAGTAAAAAATTCCTATTCACATAATTCAACAACTAGTGATTGCTGACTGGTGAATGGTACATATTTCTGTTCTGTGCCCAGTGACACTTCATTCCCAACCAGTTCTACAACTAAAACCACAACTATGCCTTCTCTTCTACAGCTACTATGCCAGGTACAACTAATAGAACTTTAACTTCAACTTCACAACTTACGCTGAAATTTACCTCTGATGTAGCCAGTTTTATTTGGAGGAATCATCCTTGTCTTGGGCATGCAGGCTGTACTTTTCTTTTCCTATCAGTTTTACAAAATGATAGAATCAAACTATCAAACTCTGTACACAGACCCATTAAACTAAAAAAGACTGGCATGTAACTCACTGAAACCAAATAAAAGATACTATTCCATGATCTTTAAGTTTTCAAAGTATGCATATAGGATATTTTGGAGCATAGTCCTTGGAGAAAAATCATTTAAATCATTTTGCTCAATAGTAATATTTAAAATATTCTGCATGAATCCTTGTGGCTGTCTTATTTTAAATGACTGCTGCTGTGGGATTGTGTTCTCTTTTCTTGATATGCCAAGTATAACTTGGAAAGTGATGGAAAATATTGTCCTATGCAGACAGCCTGATGACTTTTCTGGCAGTTAAATTTAGTTATTTTAAAGCCTAAAACTGCATTACTTGCATACTAATGTAGGAGATAGTTTAGTGTTTAGAATTCGGAAGAATGTGCCAAATGAGCATCAGTTTGGAGGATTTTTGGCTATCATTTCAAAAATGAAATAAATTTATAAACTTGATGTCTATACAGTAAACTGCAGGCAATGCTGTATTTAGAAATATCTATTTTAGTTCATTAAACACTGTAAAACTAATTTGCATTATGTACCAAATGGATTTTTAATACTATGTAGCATTCCATTGAGTAAATGTACCATTATTTTTTGATCCACTCATTTACTGATGGGCACTTAGGTTGCTTCCTATACTTGGCTACTGTAAATTCTGCTGCTATGAACATTGGGGTGCAAAGGTTCTTTTGAATTGGTGTTTCAGGGTTCTTATGGTATAATCCCAGCAGTGGTATTGCAGGGTCAAAAGTCAGTTCTATTTTTAGTTTTCTGAGGAAATTCCATACTGTTTTCTGTAGTGGTTGCACCAGTTTGCATTTCCACCAATAGTGTACTAGAGTTCCTTTTTCTCCACATCCTCTCCAACACATGTTTGTTGATTTGTTGATGATGGCCATTCTGACTGGTGTGAAGTGGTATCTCATTGTGGTTTTAATTTGCATCTCTCTGATGGCTAGTGATACTGAACATCTTTTCATGTGTCTCTGGGCCCTCTGTATGTCCTCCTTGAAGAAGTGTCTGTTCAAGTCCTTCGCCCATTTTTTAATTGTGTTGTTTGTCTTCCTGGAGTGGCATTATGTGAGTTCTTTATATATTTTGGAGATCAAACCATTGTCTGATATATCATTGGCAAATATATTTTTGCATACAGTTGGTTCCCTTTTCATTTTGTTCATGTTTTCGTTAGCCATACAGAAGCTTTTTAGTTTGATATACTACCATTTGTTTATTCTTTCTTTTATGTCCCTTTCTTTAGGGGACATATCAGTGAAGATATTACTGTGTGGAATGTCTGAGATTTTCCTGCCAATGTTTTCCTCTAGGACTTTTATGGTCTCACAACTTATATTTAATTCTTTTATCCACCTCAAATTTATTTCTGGTGTATGTTGGTGATCAAGTTTCATTTTTTTGCATATAGCTGTCCAGAGATCCCAATACCATTTGTTGAAGAGACTATTTTTACTCCATTTTATGCTTCTGTCCCTTTTGTCAAATATTAACTGACTGTATTGACATGGGTTTATTTCTGGTCTTTCTGTTCTGTTCTGTTGATCTATATGTCTGTTCTCATGCCAGTACCAGACTGTTTTGATTAACATGGCCTCGTAATACAGTTGGATATCAGGTATTTTGATCCCTCCTTTGTTCTTCTTTCTCAAAATTGCTGTGGATATTTGGGGTCATTTACAGTTCCATATACATTTTTGAAATGTTTGTTGTATATCTGTGAAATATGTCATTGGTATTTCAATAGGGATTGTGTTGAATCTATAGATTGCTTTGGGTAATATGGGCATTTTGATGATGTTAATTCTTCCAATCCATGAACATGGTATGGTACATGCTTCCATTTGTTTGTGTCCTCCTTGACTTCTTTCTTGAGTGTTGTGTAGTTTCCTGAGTACAGGTCTTTTACTTCCTTGGTTAAGTTTATTTCTAAGTATTTTATTTTTCTTGTTGCTATAGTAAATCAGATTGTTCCCTAATTTCTGTTTCTGATGTTTCATTGTTGGCGTACAAAAATGCCTTTGATTTCTGAATGTTGATTTTGTATCCTACCATTTTTCCAAATTCATTTGTTAAGTCCAGTAGTGTTTTGGTGGAGTCCATTGGATTTTCTATGTACACTACCCTGTCATCTGCAAACAGTGACATCTTTATTTCCTCCTTTCCAATTTGGATGCTTTTTATTTCTTTTTCTGTCTTATCACTGTGGAAATAATTTCTTTAAAAAATTTTTTTAAATTTTTTTATTTTAGATTATTCAGTACAGTTTCTAATTTTTTATTCCCATTCTATCCCACCCACCCATCCCTCCCCTCCTCC
>CM052542.1:86991352-87091393 GCA_028533065.1 Trachops cirrhosus | reverse complement strand
AAGGGAAGGGTGTACAGGAACAAATATAGAGGACACATGGACAAAACTAGGGGTGTTGGAAAGGGGAGGGAGAAGGGGAGGAATGGGTGGGTGGGCTGGAATCGGAATAAAGGATAGAAACTGTACTGAATAAACTAATATAAAAAAAATAAAAAAATAAAAAATAAAGCCCTGGCTGGTGTAGCTTAGTGGATTAAGCACGGGCCTGTGAACCAAGAGATCATGGTTCAATTCCCAGTCAGGGCACATGCCTGGGTTGCAGGCCAGTTCCCAGCAGGGAATGCACAGGAAGCAACCATACATTGATATTTCCCTCCCTCTCTCCTTCCCATCCCCTTTAAAGACAAATAAATAAAATCTTTAAAAAAAATAAAATAAAATAAATTCAGTATTAGTTACTCATAATTTTTATTAGTCTGTAAATACATATAAACATTATATAAATAAAATCATAAATGAAATAAAAATATAGTAGAATCATGTTAATATAAAAAAAAAAGAAATTGTATTCTTCATTTTCTCTTGGCCCTTGTTGATAGTTTCTATTTCCTTTTTCATGTTGGTATAGTTTGCAGTGAGTTCATTGTAGCTTCCCTGTAATTTCTGGTAGCTCATTGTGAGTTTGTTGAACTTTCTGATAATCATTGCTTTGAACTCAGTATCTGAAAGTTGAGTTGCCTCTATTTCATTTAGCATTCTTTCTGAGGTTTCTTCCTTTCCCTTCATTTGTGGATTGTTTCTTTGTCTTCTCATTGTTCGTGAGACTCTTCTTGTTAGCCTCAGCTTCTTAAATTGATCTGTTCTGGCTCCCTGGGTTTATGGTGTGAACTTCTGTGGTAGAATACCTGTGAGATTCAGTGGTGCAGTCTCTTTCGGCTATCCAGGTGTTCAAAGTTTCTTCCTACTCTTTTTTGTGATCAGTTGGAAGGGTAAGGCAAAATGGTTTAAGACAGCAAGAGAGTATGCTATGATATTTATAGTATCAGCCCGTAGAGAAGAAATAAGAGATCCTTTGGCTATATATAGTGTTAATTGTGATCTTCCACTAGCCACTTTTTAGAAAGGATGTAAAGAAGATAAGACTCTTGTTGGGAAGGAAAGAATTGTGAGTTTGCTGTAGAAAGCAGTGAGGATGTGGGAGTTCAGATTCTGAGGTAGGGTGAGATTAAGGAGTAGTAAATAGGTGTAGTGTGTGAGAGAATAGAGTTAACCACTACAGTAATAGAGCTCAGGAAACTATGAAGTGGGCTAAGATGTGGGAAGGGTGTTGTGACGTATTTACAATTGTATGGAATAGCTATTATTTACAGTAATATTAGAGCAACAATCATATGACAGAATCTATGAGATCTAGATAAGAAGAATAGGGAGTATTGAGCCTTGAGTAGTGTACTAATTGAACACAAATGAAGGACAGTAAATTAGCATACACTGTGAATGAGATAACAGGGGAAACCTATCAAATATTACAATATAACCCACCAAGCAAGGAAGACTATACAGAGAGAAGGGAAAACCAAAATACTATTAAAATAAAAAGTGTAAGAATAATGAAATAATGATAATACAATTATGTAATTACTTGCAGGTTCAAAAAAAAAGAAACAAAGCAGAAGATGGAAGGAAGAAGAAGCTATAAACATGGAAAGAATGGGAGAAGGATCAACACTAGAATGACAGAAAGGCATAAAGAATTGATAGATCTAAAAATAATAAGAATTAAAAGATAAAAGTTTACTTAAAAAAATAATTAAAAAAAAAACACCTATTTTTAGTTTCAGACTGGCCAAACCGTTTTCTTCTAGCTGGCTTCAGCAGACTGAGGGGGACTGGGGACAGTTTTTCTCTGTCCCTGTTCAGAATTCAGTCAGCCTCTGGCATAATGTCCCTAGGGCTAGCCGCGTGTTCTCCCCAGAGCCCTTGTGGTGCCTCTCTGAAGGGTTCTGGGTGTGGGGTCTGGGTGCTCCTAAACAAGATCTCGAGAGTTCACCTCTGTGGGTTCTGATGTACCATGGAGTGCCCGCGCCTTTTCCAGGTTCATGGGTGTGCACTCTGTGGATCCGGAGGGGCTTCCACTTCCCCCAAATTCACAGTCTGGGCACCATAGGACCTGGGGAGCGCCTGTGCCTTTTCCTTTTTCACAGCTGTGGTTTCCGGGTGTTCTACAAAACCACACTTTCTCCGGGTTCGGGGCACGGGCGCACAGGCAGGCACCCTTGGTTGCACAGGCTGGGGTGCACGCTCTCACCAAGGCTATGCATGGGTGCTCATAGCCCCTGTGTGGGTGCCTCTCTGTCCTCACTCCCCTCTCTGTGCCCTCCAGTAAACCGGCCTCCCCCAGTGCTGTTCAGTCCTTGTTTGGCCAGAGAGGGAGAGGTTGACCCAGCTATCTCCCGGGAGTCCTCATGCAGACCCCGGAGTGCTGGGCCTGGAGCTGCAATCTCTTTGATCCCTGCGCTGATCCCTGGGTCCTTATTATCCTGAAGTAGTCTCCTTACTGTGGGGTGTTTCAATGCCCACTACAATTTGTGATCTCCTATTTTCATATATGTTATGATAATGTTGGCTGTTTGTTCTGTTCCTCCGTAGATTGGCTAGGATTTTCTCCCATGTGTAGGGGGAAGTAGAATCTGCTCCCTCCTACCACACCACCATCTTCAGATCTCTCTCCAGGCCCCATTTTATACGGTGAAAGTTTTAGCAAATAATTACCCATTTGGACTTCTCAAAAGATAGCAAATTCCAGGAAATAAACTTCAGATGGGCAACTTCTGCACTGATCTTCTAAGCTGGATAAACAGAGGGATCCTCGTGAGCAGAAGTTAACAAATGTGAAAATTTTCAGTCTTCTTTACTCACGTCTGTCAGTCTGAAGACAAAGCCTCTTTCTCCCCCATTCCTCTGGACTGCCAGTGCAACTGCCAGTGCATCATATTTTCAGTGAAGTGAGGCTAACATGCTCTGCTCTCTTCATCAGTCTCTGTGAGCCTTATTTCAGATGGAGTGTATTCAAACTGGAGGGCAAGAGGAAATTTTCAAGAAAATGTAATGTTCCAAAAAAGCACTTCTTCAAGTTTCATAATCACAAACTAAGAGGAACATATGTGTAAGGCTTCTCTGATATTTCAGTAGTCAGGAACAGTCCTGAGCATGCTGACATAAGCAGATGCACTATATCAATTCTGTAGTTGTAAATTAATAATTCACAATGATTTATCTAGCTTAATTTATATGACTGCCCTCAGAAATTTATTTAAATGCATGTTAGACTAGTTATCTTAAAATATATACTGGTTGGTAAACAGTACAATGAAAGAACTTAAAACAATAAATTTAAAGAACAAAGTTTCTCCTTCATGTAAAGGAAAAAGCTCTTGTCCTGGTGAATTCCGATGTCTGATCATGTGACTGTAGACAAATCAATGCATCTCTAGGAGCTTCCATTTCCTTGATGTGAATTCAGTAAGAATAATGACACCTCAAATTCATAATTTTAATAAGCAATTTTCCCTATTTTTTACTGGAATATTCTAAGATATTGTTCTTTATTGACTTGAGGCCTGGAGTAGGAACCACAGATTCCAGGGTTTCTGTCCAGCAAGAGCCATTCTGTCTCCATGTTAGGAAACCCCACACTTGCAGCCACACATGGGAAGAATGGTTGACCTTCTCTGACAGGAGGCACAATGCTTGTCCAGGACAATGTGAACCCTAAGGAGCCTCCTTCATCAATGCCAAGAAGCATATAGTGATCAACCTGGTTATTTATAACAATAAGAACAGGCAAGTGTGAATTTTTGAAAAATGAGGTGCTTATTACACAGTAAACTTTGAAGAAAAATCTCCACACTATCTACTGTGTGTGAGTTTGGTATGTATGTGGTATGTGTGTATGTGTGGCATGTAGTCTGTGTGTGGTGTGAGGCATGTGAGTGTGGTGATATGTATGTGAGATATGTGTATGATGTGTGGGTGTATGGTATATGTGGAGGAGGGTGGTATGTGTGCTTTGTGTGTGATGGGTGTATTGTGTCCTGGGGTGTAGGTATGTGTTGTATGTAGGGTATGGCATATATGTGGTGTATACTATGTGTGCGGCATGTGTATGTGGTATGTGTGTATGTGGTATGTCTGTGGTGTGTTTGTGGTGTGTGTGTGAGAAGTATGTGGGTGTCTTATCAAGTTGTCAGCATGTCAATGATCACACATCCTTTTTCAGTCAGAATTCAATAAATGGGAAAGCTGAAGGAGCAGTAGGGAAAAATAATAGAATTGGAAATCAATACATACTAGCAAACAAAGCTTGATTCACGGATGAAAATTGTCACTAAACATTACCTTCTTGAAAACATAAATAACTCAAGCTGATAGTGAAATCATCAGGAACACCAAAGTAGGTATTTTTTGATAGTATATAATTTCCTGAATTCATTTTTAAATTTTAGTGATGATTTATATAGTACATAACATTCTGAAAAGTGCTCTATTAGGTTCTAGTCATTCATCCTACCTACTCTTCCAAATTCAGAGATCCCTATAGGAGATTTATTTTCTTTCTATTAAAAATCTAACTAAATAAGTGGTTGATATTGTGTGTTGCTGGACAGATATGGTTTATAGCTGTTTGCTGTCCTAGATGCAGGATATAGAAACACACTTGAGTTACATGATGAAAAGGGGATTCTATTGAGGCTGTATATACACTGAAACTGGGATGCAACAGACATCAGGAACCAAAGCCAGAGGTTCCCCTCTCCCATATTCTCTAATATGGTTTTGCAGGTCGCTCACTCGCTCTCTCTCATATGTGTTCACCAAATGCATCCCGGTCACACAATAGACTATCTTCTGCTTGGCCTGGGCACAGAATCTCTTCAAAGACAAGTTTACTACATTTCCCAACAGCCATCGGATTAACTAAATTGTTAATTTCCAATTATTTATTTAACACTATGCAGGTAACTTTTATTTTTATTTTATTTATTTACTATTTTTAGTATTTGTCCTTGTATGTTTCTTTCTTTTTTTTTTATTTTAGTTTATTCAGTACAGTTTCTATCCTTTATTTCCATTCCAGCCCACCCATCCATCCCTCCTCTCCTCCCTCCCATTTCCAACCCCCCTGGTTTTGTCCATGTATATTTGCCCTCTATATTTGTTCCTGTAAACCCTTCCCTTCTCCCCTGAAATTCCCCTAAAATTCCCTCCCCTCTCCCCTCTGGTCACTGACAACCTGTCCTCTATTTCAGTGTCTTTTGTTATATTTTACTTGTTTCTTTGTTTTGTTGTTCAGGTTCCTGTTAAAGGCAAGATCATATGGTATTTGTTTTTCAATGCCTGGTATGCAGGTAATTTTTAAAATGTTTTATCCTAGTAAGATTGTGAAGGTAGAACTTCTTTCTTTATTGGCTCATGTTCTTGGACAGTAATACTCAGCCATCTCTGATCTCCCAGAAAGAGCAAAATAATATGACTCTTTCCAGATAATTAATCAACTAAGACTGTCTTCACAGTAAGCTTAATACTAACTTTGATGTATTATCGGTGGCCCCATCTACAATAATTAAACTAGAGATAAATGTTATGAGCTACATCATCCTTGTGCTAAGATGGTAGTGACTTGTGGTTTTTCTCTGTTTCCCATTTTTCAGACCCTGGATTAAAGGCTGTAAATTGTATGGAGTGGTCACAGGTATACAGTGACAGAGACCTCAGTCCTAAGAACTTACCTCTGAGCAGAGCTGAGCTTCCAAATACCCATTTCTATCTGGAAAGGTTTCAAAATCCTTTAAATTTAAAATCAGCTCATCTCAGACGTCTCTAAATGAAGTTTTGGATCTTCAATATTCCAACAGACGAGGCTTGAGACTGGATTATCACTGATTCCCTCTGTTTACATGTCTCTGATGTGGGATAGCTGTGCCTTGCAGGATTCTGCTTGTAAATCTTCTGTGTGATAAGCCAGTATTGGCAGGTGTTTGCAGGACTTGTCTTCACAGTGTTTTATGGCCATCTGCTTATCTATGAACTGCTTTGGCTGAGGTCCTCTTGCTCCCAGACTGTCCTCATTGTTGTTCCTGCCATATCTGTGGGAAGAGCCTGCACCACCAGACAAAATTAGTCACCATACCTTCTCCACCCCCATCCCCAGGTTGGTCCTTCAGATGCTTGAAGCTATTGTACATGGATGTGTTCAGGTTGACCTGCCAGGACTGTGCTTCTTAGCACTGATGTTCTACATCCTGGAATACTTCACCCCAATGCTGCTTACTTGTACAGCTGGAGAACATTCCTTCCATGAAATCAAAGATTCCAACAACATGGAGGGCAGTGGGTAGTAGCCTGAATTCCAGAAACTACTAAGCTTAGAAGGAAAGAACCATAACAGGAACCAAAAAGACATCTGAACAAAAAAAAGTTGTCACTTCTTTTCTCTATTGGACCACAAGGTCTCAAACTCTGCTGAATATGAAGTCTAATTCACAAGACCTTTACAGACTTGGTGCCTTCAAAAAGCTTAGGAAGTCCATCTTACTGTGACAATTCCATTTCTTCCTCTAATGAAGGTAAATGAATCCCAAACTAAGCAATATTTGCTTAAGGTTTCATGTGCCCTGCAGAGCCATTAGTGGCCAATCTACTCAGTGCCAGTACAAAGAGAGTGCAGACTGGCATGCCTTAGAGCAGGTCCATGAACAGCACAGAAGGACAGGCAATGGGACAACGTCAGTGCGACAGACAATAAGTATTCCAGGAGTTCAGAGGGGAGCAGGCTTTTCCCAGTAATAAAAAAGTAATCTTTGATCTGACACTTGATAGGTGAGAATGTTGATGAGATCAGAGATGAAGACAACATTTCAGATGAAAGAAATAGCTTGTGAGCGGAGCAGGGTGTGCATACTCAAGCAAACTTCAGCCTGGCACACAGTAGGTGCTAAGTGCTGCATTGTTGAATGGGGAAGTCAATACCGGCAAAGCAAGTGCTGTGCCATTGTCGGAGCTTTCAGCTTCACCTACCCTAGCCAGGGAAGGGGGAAGGCACAAAAAAAGGAAAATTGGATTTGGGAGCACCTTTCTCCTGTGCATTTCTGAGCAGACCTTTGGTGTTTTCTCAGAGCAAGACACTGCTGTGCTCTTGGCAGGAGAATATTCAGGAGTCACCCTAGGCCATGTGGCAATAGGATTGCAACACTGAACTATTTGTTCTAAACACTAAGGGCCCTGAAGATACAGCCTCACCTTCTAATTACTGGGATAAATGGAAAAGACAATTACTGTTTACTTGGCCCTCATTAAATTAAATTCACAACTGCCACATGCACAACATTGTGTGTAACCATTGGATAGGTGTGGAAAGGAGCCAAAAAATAGGTTACTATAGTAATTTTCCTCACCAAATCATTCCTTAAAAGGGTTGTAAAGCTGACACACACTTCCCAGCCACTACAAAATCAGATGCAGCTACCACTGGTGTCTTAGATATTCCCCAGCTCAAGAGGTCTCAGCATTATCATGACAGAAAACATGAGATGAGACAAATTAGAAAGAAAGTATTAAAACTAGAAGGGACCATAAAGATGATATAAGGTAAGAGTTCTGAACATTCTGGATGTTTGGGATGCCTTTACAGAGGCCTAGTATCAAGAAGATGTCTATTGGGAACCAGTAAGGGATCTAATCTCACTTTTTAGCTGAAGAGACTGAGGTCAGAGAAGTAATTTTTTTCTATCCATAAAACTGTTTTGTGGGGAATTTGGACTGAAATCCATACCTCCTGATTCCTACATTTTCCTCTTCGCATCAGTTGCTTTTCTCCCCCCACACACATGTGGACAGATTGACTTCCCCCACTGGGGCTGACCATTGAAAATGAAGCTTGTAATCTATAAGCACAGGGATCTTGGACCTGAAGATAAGATCCCATGTTTATCCCTTGTGAGGCAGTGGCTTTAATGCTACATAATTATCTCTATCTAGATATCACTGCCTTTGTCACCCAGTACTAAAGTGTTTCAGGGCAAACGTGAGGGAGCCTCACCTGTGTGATGCCTTGAAAACTGTCTGCATGGTGCTGGTTCCCAAAGCATGCACCAGAGATTTTAAGAAAACGTGGCTGAAGACAGAACCTGCCCTTAACTCACCCTCATGCTAATATAAAACAAGATAAGAAAGCCACTGTAGAAATAGTCCTGGAAGAACAAACTTCATCTTTCATAGAGGAGCTGAACCAAAGTGAAGAGTAAGGGTAAAAAAATAAAAAGCTGTAACTTCTGAACCAGCAATAATGACCAAGAAAGTGATATGCCCTGGGGTCTCCCAAGATGTTTGTCTTGCAAGGATAAGGCAGGTATCCCAAAGATCCACTCTCTGTTCCAACAACTATCTTTATGGATGCTGTCATGTCCATACACACCAAATATCAATTCTGTCCTGAGGGGGAACATCAGTTGCCAAAAAAAAGAATAGAGCCTTCAGGAATGTGTGTACAGGAATGGTGTGGTCCATGAAATCTTGTGTGACAGTCAATCACTGCCTGTTTGTAAAATATCTGGGACATCCCCACTCCACCACCTGTGATTAGTGTACAGCTAGCTCAGCAGTGCTCACCCCAGGGCTTGCCTGAGGAGACTCTGAAAAATGGCATGATTTGGACCTCACCTCAGGACATCCAGGTTTCAGCTGGGGTAGGACTGAGCATCAGTATCCTTCAAACTTTGATTTTAATATGTAGCCAAGTGTGAGAACCACCAGGCTAGATGGAGACATGGAGGAAGGACAATGTCATCTGAAGATCCCTGAGAGGGTGGCAGTGGTGACATTTCTCCTGGCTGCATCAAAATACTCTCTCCTCAGTTCATTCCCAATGAAGTATGTATTTAGGTTCATATAATAATAAAAAATAAATAAGAATTAATAAATCACTACTACCTGAATAATAGCTACCATTTCTTGAATCCTCACATGTGCCAGATAATAAGCTAATTATTTTACATACTGTTCATTCAAGTCTCACAGTTACTCAGTGAAATAGGCCTTATTATGTCTATGCTATGAAATGAGCAGAATGAGGCTCACAGTTCAGGCCAGTGGGGTCAGCATTAGCTCAAACTTTTCTAAAAGGCTGCTTATCAGCACTGTACCCAGGAAACAGGGCCTCCACAGTCTATCATTTATTTCAAATCTTCTTCCCTCGAAGGGAATGTAAGAGAGAAACCCAAATAAAAGAAATACCAGCCAACCACGCTTGTCAACAGAGTAACAATGGGAAAGGTTAATGAGGCAAAGTATGAGTAAAAGAATCAATATAAAAAGTAATCCTACCTTTTTTTCAACTAAATATGGAAACTTCTGTAAGGTCCTCAAGTATTTTCATAGAGAAGTTCTACCCATCCTGACTTGAGGCTCTTATATCTAACCCTATTCATACCCTCCAGCCCCTCAGAGAGCAAGTTCATAATTGGAACTCTCTCTGACCACAGATGACACCTTTCACTTTGCCCTCCTTTCACTCACCTGCCTCTAATCCTTATTCCTCATCACCCTTTATGGTCACCCTCCCACCCTGGGTGCAGGGGCTCAGCCACTGCTCCCCCTTCATCGTCCCATTCCCTTAGATTTATTCAGTCCAGGGGAGCACTTGCCCTGTTCCTCCTCATCCCCCCCTCGCATCTCTGCTCTTTTATCCATTTCTGAATTCACTTTAAGACTCCTGTGAGTCTTTACCATTACTCATATAAGACCACCACCCCCACCACAAAATGATAATTATTTTCTTCTCCATCTGGCCCTTCAGTCTGCTAGAAACATGCTCAGGTGTGAGTATCATCAAGTACTTTCTTCTACCTGATAATCTTCCAACTTAACTAAGGTCCTAAAACTTTGATGTTCAGAAGGATCACCTGCAAACATATTCAGAAATGTAGATTCTGGTCTTATTACCCTGTAATATCTGACTCAAAACATCTGTGGTGGGACAGAGAACATTTTGATGAATATTCTGGATGATTCTGATGTGATAGATTTAAGGTCCACACTTCAAGAAATAATTTTCTAAGGTCACTGTCCCAAGAGTCTACCATCTTTTTCTAAAAAGAAACCCATCCTTGCAGTCTGTTCTTCTCCCACCCACCTCTTTCCTTATCATCCCTGTAATGGCACCTGTGCCCCCCTCCCTCTCTACTGACACTAATCTCATATGATAATGCAATGACTTCATGCTTACCAAATCAATGGCTTGGTGTTCAGATCTCATTCTTCTTGCTCTGTCTCTGGAGTTTGCATGGCTCCTTACCCATTTACCCACTTTTGAAACTTTCAATCTCCTTATCTTAGTGTGTGTGTGTTAAAATGTGTAAAACATAAAATTTACCCTTTGACATTTTAGGTGTACAATTCAGTGACATGTAAATACATTCATAATATTCAGTTATCTTATCCTTAATGATAACATACTGTTCAAATTATCTTTTTACATCTTAAATACGTATCTAAAAGGTATTTCTTACAGTCTCATCATTCTCCTGGTCTTTAAATTCCTGCCCTCATTCCTGTCACCCAAAACTTTCTATACTGGCTCCCTCAATTCTCTGTTCTCTATGGTTGCTATTTCTAATTGCTAAACACCCAAACTTTTCTTTTTAATCTATACAAACATTATCTAGCCAAACTTTTAGCCTATCTCCTGAACCCTACATGCACATTTTGCACTGCTCACTGAACTTCTTTAGTTCAATGTCCAACAGATATCTCAGGTTCAACACTGCCACAGTGATTTAATCACAATCTCTAGAAAACTTCCTATTCCACATTTGTTTATGCAATGATGTTGTCATTTTTATTATCACTTACTGCAACAGAAGCCTAGAAAGAAATTGCAACACTTTTTATTTGGCTTATTTACCTATACAATTAATTACAAGTTCTATTGATTATATCTCAACAATGTTATTAGAGACTTTTCTATAGGGTGAGAATTTCGGATACTATGGTGAATAGTGTTCTCTCTATTCCTGACCTCAGGAGCTTATAAGCTAGCGGGGGAGGCCCTTATAATACAGTGTAATGAAAACCACAGGCAAGCACACCCCAAATAACACCTATAATATCAGATGCCATGAGAACACAGATGTTGAACAACCATTTACATGATTCTCAACCTCAGCTTGTATCAATGCCAAAGGAGTGTTTGAAAAACATCAGTGATTTTTATACGAGTATTATTAGGTCTCTTGCCTGTTTCTTCTTCCCAGAATTGGGCTAGTAATATATACTCATTGATTTAGTAGAAAGTTACTTAAAAATCAAATATTATACTAATAAAATCATATGATTTCTGAAAATTTTCCTGGCACAGGAAGGTAGAAAAGTAGATGGGGTATAGATGAAACAGGATTGATCATAAGTTGATCATTGTGGAAGCTGGGTGAAAGGTACATGGAGTTCATTATGCTAATCTTTCTGTTTTGTGTATGTGTAAGATTTTCCATTATAAAATGTGCAGGTGATTAGTAGGAGCTAGAGAAATTAACTGGTTGAATATTTCAAACAAAGAAAATATGTGAACATGCAATGTCCAGGCAGAGAGCAAGAGTGTCATTCTAATTCCTTCTCCTAGCAACAAACCCCGTTTAGGCCCTTTTTTATCTTGCTCCTGGATTGTTATAGACTCAATGCCTGTGTTCCCTTAAAATTCACATGTAAAAACCCTACCCCCAATGTGATTGTATTAGGAGCTGGGGCTTTGGGAGCAGGTAATTAGGATTAGATGAGGTCATGAAAGTGGGGCCTTCATGATGGGATTAGTGCCCTTAAGACGTCAAGCAAGACTCCTGCATGCTTTTCCTCTTTGATCTCTGCCACATTAGGCTACAATGAGAAGGTGGCAATCTGCAACCTGGAACAAGACCCTTAACAGAACTTGACAATGTTGACCCTGATCTTGGATTTACAGCCTCCAGAGCTATGAGAAATAAAGTGATTTTATTTATAAACCATCCTGTCTGTGGTTCTTTGTTATAGCATACCAAACTGACTAAAACAGTTTCTAACTGGTGTTTCTATCTCCAGTCCCTTCATTCATTTGTTCTCAACAAATACTTATTAAAAGCCTACTATGTGTTATTTATGGGTTTTTTTTTTGCCTTGGAAACACAGAAAGTTAAAAAAAGAGAAATACACACACACACACACGTATTCCATAGAAGGGGGGAAATAAGTAAGCATTCTTATAATATAGATCCCAGTGGTATTCTAACATGGTACTGTCAGTGGTGGAAGTTATGTATTTGAATGTGTAACTTTATATCCCCTCAAGACTTAGAACTGCCTTTGTGGGTTGGCTGGTTAATCCCTGAGAGCAACCTCAGTGTTCTGATCCTGGAGAGATGGTCTATAAATGCTAGTCCTCTGCCAGATAGGCATCATGCCAGCATGGTGGCCACAATTGAAGTCCTTGAAGGACAGGCCCCTGGGAACCAGAGAAGGTACTAGCACAAGCTCAGGAGCTGTCATGAGGCAGCCCATGGACTCCACAGGGCATTCTTAGCTCTGATGCTGCTTCCAGAATCAGATCTGGAGGATGGTACTTCATACCTAGATAAGAAGAGGGCTTGCTGCTCACAGTCACAGGCTAATTATAGGTTAGTATGACCAATTATCCCAGCTTCCCCATCCTGGGAGATTTTCTAGTATGTGGGGCTTTTACTATTAGCACTGAGCTGGCCCCAGGTATATCAGAACAGATGGTCACCCTAGTGTAAATTTTTGTCAATAGTGCCAGAGCATTTCTTTCCAGTGGATCATTGCCATAGAAAACATGATATATGGCAATGTTTAAACTTACATGATACAAATAGGAAAATTATCTTTTTCTTATCTCCCAGTCCCTGAAAACCACCATTTTACTCTCTGCTTTTTATAGGTTTGACTTTGTTAGATTCTACATATAAGTGATATCATTAAGAACTTGTTTCTCTGACTTATCCCGCTTAGCATAATATTATGCTACTTTAATAGTGATGTGCCTTGGAGTGGGTCTCTTTTTATCCATCTTGTTTGGGACTCCCCGTGCCACCTGGACTTGCAGGTTTATTTCCTTCACCAAATTAGGGAAGTTTTCTTTCATTATCTTTTTCAAATAGATTTCCAATTTCTTGCTCTTTCTCTTCTCTTTCTGGAACCCCTATGATGCAAATGTTGGAATGCCACTTGAAGTTGTCCCAGAGACTGCTTACACTATCCTTTTTTTTTCAGACCTTTTTCTTCTTGTTGCTCTGATTGGTTGCTTTGCTTCATTATGTTACAAATCTTTGATTTGAAACTTGGCTTCATCCAGTCTAAATTGCTTCTCTGTAAATTGTTCTCTATTACAATTAGTGTATCCTTCATTTCTGACTGGATCTTTTTTATGCTGTTGAGGTCCTTACTGAGTTCTTTGAGCATCCTTATAACCAGTGTTTTGAACTCTGCATCTGATAGATTGCTTATACACATTTTGTTTAGCTCTTTTTTTCTGGAGGTTTGATCTGTCCTTTCACTTAGGCCACATGTCTTTGGCCCCTCATTTTGGCTTCCTCCCTGTGTTTGTTTCTGTGCATTAGGTAGAGCTTCTGTGGCTCCGTCTTGGTAGTGTAGCCTAATGTAGCAGGTGTCCTGTAGGGTCCAGTGGCACAGCCTTCATTCTCATCCAAGCTGGGCACTCAAGTTGCACCTTTTGTGTAAGTTGGGTGCACCCTCCTCTTATAGTTGAGCCTTGGTTGCTGTTGCTAGGTCAATGGTAGGGATTTACCCAGGTCAAGGACTGGCTGTGACCACTGACCACTAACCTCTGCCCTCCAGGTAGGATCAGCTGTGTGGGGGCAGGATGGTGGTGCTCTGACATAGTCTGTAGCTGTCCACTGCATGCACAGGCTCTGGGGTTTCCCAGGTGGTGTAGACAAAGGTCAGTCCCCACCTGTGTTTTGCCTGGGGCCACTCTGCCTGAGGTATAAAGCCATCTGAGATGGCTGCTATTTGTGATGGGCTTGGAGATTCCCAGGGGAAACCAAGCTGTGATTCTAGGCTGGCTACTGCTAGTACCATACCTGGGGCCACTTAGCAAGATTTATGGGTGCTGGGAGCCGGGGGATTACTAGGGCCAGCAGCAACTTGTTTGATAGGATTTAGGAAGTTGTAAAGCGAGAGCCAAGACCAGCCATTCATATCTTGGGTGGGCTGGAAAGTTGGGTGGGACAGAGTCTCAGGGGATCTCCAGGGTGGGGCAAATAGTGTTAGCCAGGTTCATGGAGTCTCAGATATGACACTGATTGCTGGCTTTGTGGCTCTGTGGGAAGAAGGTTCAAAAAAGGACAATGGCCTTTACCTTTCTTTCTGTCTGGAGGAAAGCTATCCCCAAGCTCATTCTTTGATACAAGACACTTCAGGTCTTCCCTGTATTCCACTGGTGCCATTTGAGCTGCTATCCTAGTGCTGGAGCTCTGAGGGAGTGAGTCTCAGTAAGCTCTTGTGTGGGTTTGTTAAGAGGAACTGCTTGGGACTCCAGAAGTTTCTTCCAAAGACTCAATCCCCACTGGTTTTTGCAGCCAGAAGTGATGGGGACTTATCTTCCTGGCACTGAAACCCTGGGCTGGGGGTCTGGTGTGGAGCTGGGACTCCTTGCCCCTGAGATATTCCTCTCAAATTTTTATCCACCACACATGGATGTGGGACCAGAAAAATCCACGTCTCTGCCCCTCCCACCAATCTAGATGGGTGTGGTTTCTTTAATTCCATAGTTGTCAGACTTCCATTCAAGTAGATTTTTGATGGTTCTGAGTAATGGTGGTTCTATACTTTAGTTTTAATTTTCATGTGGTTTTTCAAGGTGAGCTGTGTTTACCTATGCTGCCATCTTGACCAGTAGCCAGCTTCATAGTCAGGAAGGCATTTCAATGAATAGTACAGTAATATGAGTTAGCTAGAAATACTTAGAGCTTCTGCTGGACACAGGATCCCAGTTTGATGATTATACCTGTGTTCTGAGAAATTCTGGGAAAAGAGAGAAAATGGATTCAGTATAGAGGGGAGGTGGATCAGCAGAGGTTGAGCCAAGGGTGGTCATTCCATACTCTCTTCTTCCTCCTCGCCCCTGGCAGACCCCAGGAAGCTTAGGAATCTAGCTACTGAAAAAGCAACATCAAAGAGAGCCACCTGTACCCTTGATTTTCTAGACTAGGGTTTGGGAAACTACGCTCCATAGACCAAATCCAACCTCTGGTGCTCATGGTTTTTGTAAGGTTTTCTTGGCAAATGGGCATATCATTTGTTCATGTACTGTCTGTGGTGGCTTTGCTACAACAACAAAGTGGAGCAGCCATGACAGAGACAAAGCCTAAAATATTTATTATTAGGTCCTTTTTAAGAAAAAAAATTTGCCAGCTTCTGTTCTCAAACTACACTGAATAAAAAGCATCAGAATTCTTGCAAGGGCTCTAGCACTTTCTTCCTTATGACAAAACCTATTTCAGACTGTAAATTAATGGGAGTGGAAAGTTATCTCATTCTATTTGGAGTTCAAGTAGAAACGTTATCAGAAGCCATTCCCTTGATCAACATTGACAGCTTTCTTAGATAAGCTATGATTTTTTTCTCAGGCTCCCTTAGGGATTTCATGTTTTTCTAGGGTGGGTGCAGCCAGAACTAAACTCTGCCACAGTTGTTAATGTCAGGCTGTAAGATAAGAGCTGTCAGGTGGAGGCTGCCACTGGCCTTGGGGTAAGCTCTCTTGTTCCTCCTCAGCCATCACCCCTCTGTGTAGTTCAGCTCACTTTGTTTTGTTCTGCATTATGTTAAGTTCTGTGTGTAATATAAAACAAAAATGTTAGAAAAGTTTGCATCCTCAAGAAGCTTACAACCTTGCTAATATTCCTAACAACTCTACAAACATCAAGCAATTATAATTTCCCTTCAAGAGGGCAGAAACCAAATAGAAAATTAGGTTATATGCCTATTAAAACAAGGATGAAAAATGAAACAATTAGAAAACAGTGAAAAGAAAACTTTTTGCTTTCATCATATGTGCCTTTTGGAAGATATTACTTTAAATGATCAGAACATATTTCACCTAGAGTTTTAAAATGTTCCAACAAGACATTAATTCAATAGAGAGGACCACTTAATTTTGCATGTTCTGGGATAACATGGGGAAAATTGCTGGCAACTTACATCAGAATGGTGTTTGATGTATCTGATTTATTCCATAGTCTAAACTTCTGTAAAACTGAGCAGCCTTTTTCATTTCCAAATTTGTGATCCTCGCCTTACAGACCTCTATTGTAGAAAGACACTCAAAGGGAGAGACAGTAGAAAGCTACAGTTCCATGAAAATAGAAACAAATCTTTGGGGCAGGCTAGGCAGCAGTCTTCTGAAAAATGTGTTGAAAGCAGAGTGATAGCTCTTTAGTTCTGGGAAAACCACAGCTAATGCTGTAGACACACAGGAGGAAAAGCCTCACCACTGAAAGTCTGAACAAGCAATTGGAAACAGGAAAATTTCAGATTCCCCACACTAAGGACAGACAACCTTGGTAGGAGAAGATCCCTTTGAAGCCAAGTGTTATTACCACTCCTTGAGAAAAGAACCTGAAAGATGATAAAAGTTCCCAACTATGTGTTTTATTCCCCACAATATACCATACCTAATTCTAACTAAACAAACTGTAATTACTATGTAGTAATGAGGATGTAGTCATTTTGTTCTTCATTAAACCCCAAGGAGAAGAATCCCTTTGTCACACATGACATTTGCAGTCAGGTTCAGGTGGTCTATGCTGGTGAGTTAGGTCCTACAGAAAGTTTGGCAGGCTCAGGTTGGAGTGCCCCCAGCACACGATTAGTGCATGCAAGGCAATGTCCAGCTCCTGCAGTGTGCACTTTCCCCTCTAACAATAATCATTTCTTCATTATTTTAATACACAATGATCAAGGTGCAGATATTTTGTGGATCTTGCTTTTCCTGCACCACTTTGGTCCCTTGAGACATCTTTCCAAAAGTAAAGCTAGGATAGTGAATCTAAATGAGAACTTCAGCCAGCAAGTCCTGATGGGATTAGCAGCTCACAGGGAAAGGTTGCTAAAGAGGTTGGGTCTATTGGTCACTAATCAAAACAACTTAACTAGGTTCAATACTGAATGTAGCAATGCAGAAAAGCACATGCCTATAATCTTATAACAAAATTGGGCAAAAACTTGAAACAAAACATGGGTATTTTGCACAATACCCAGCAAGAAAAAGTGAATTAGACCCAGTGAACTCATTTCCCAAAGCAATTATTGAATTCCAATTATTCTGTAATAGTCACAATTTATATTATATTTGCTTCTGATGCAGGCTAATATCCTTTTCAGGTCTATTTCTAACATTACAACCTTTTAAAAATGTATACAATTGCAATGAATTGTTCTTTCTCAAAATTTACTTAAGTGTTTGAAGAAGAATTTTCATTGCTGACATCTAACACCAGTTTTTCAGATACTCACAGTGGTCTGTTCTATCCCAGCTAGAATTCATTCTATCTCTGTCTTATCCACACACCAAGCACTCTCAGAGCAATGAGGCTGGCTACTGTTAGAAAGTCAAGCCTGCCAGTCAGATCATGAGAGACCATCAGATCATGCACAACTGGACAGGACTAGAATAAAACAGCCCTACTCACTGACTGGAAAAGGTCCAGCAAGTTATCAAAGTTCTACTCCCCAAGTTGTTTCCATAACATATATATCATAAGTACCAGAAATGTTTATTCAACCAGGAATGCAAACCTGATCAAGGGTGTCTTATCTTATATCAAAGCCATGCTAGCCTACTAAATTAAAAAGTAGAAAATATTTCCCCTATATCCTGATTTAGAAAATGCTGAGTAAATATAATGAAGAAAAAGAGATAAGCAGTGCATGTCACGCAACACCAAAAGAGGAGACACAAACATGGAAGATATATACAAAGGAACAAAATTAAAGGAATAAAAGAAAGGTAAGAAAGGGACTAAGGTTTTTACAAGTATAATTTTCCTTAGGTAAGGTTTTCTTTAAAAAAAATAAAACCTGCAGTTATATTCCTAACAATATTCTTACATTATTGCCCAGAATACCCACATAGCTCTTAGAAAGATAAGCAAAGAGAAGACTGAGTCACTACAAAGGCCAATGGGCTTTGAGTGTCCTCAGGATGTGCAATGCACTGGATTTCCTTTCAATTAGTGCTTTTCCACACTTTTCTGACTAATTGGAATCATTTTTAAACCCACCACCTGATATAACTGGAGGGCAGACAATTAAGGCTAGGAAGGGCAAATATCCCCATACCATTAGAATACACTGCAATTGCACCCACTCTCCTTGCCCTAAGTCATACCAATGGGAGGTTTAACTTTGAGGAGTGTGGGTGGGAGGAGGGAACAGCAGGTCTTTAGGGTTCAGTTGGAGCCAGGTGCCTTGCACTGTGAATGACCTGATCCTGAGTCAGCCTAAAGCCTGCTGACCTACACCATTGGTCCCACTAACACTCACCTGCCTTCTCCACTCATCCCTTTCACCTGACTTACACAAAGAACCTAAAAACACTCCAAACTCTTATTGTAAATAAGATGCTTTAAAATAGTTTTGGTGCCTCTTCAGAGTAGGCCATTTGAGACCTCCAATATTCTTCAACTGGTCACAGCTAATAAACTCAAACCCCTGTTATGTACCCATTAAAACTATGACTGTGATAACAATAAACACCAATAAGCACTCAGCTCCTTCTCCCACACCAATCTATTTCCTGCCCTCAGGACCAGTTAGCATGAAACATCTCAGCTGGGATGCTGCCAGGAATGACCCTTGAGCTATGAAAGGCCATTACCTGGAGTTTCTGTTTCAAACTTTTTAGACTGTGAACCTCTAACAGATATTGATATAGGGGACCAGGGAAAACGGAAACAAACAAAAAGGGAAAATAACTAATATTTACCCTTACTATCATGAGATTATTCTGCCCCGTATACTTAGACATGGTGATTGCCCAAGTGTTTAACTTTTATTTTGATTGCAAATACCAGGGTGAACTGGTTTTGAGAAGGAGGTTGAATTAAAACTGCTCTGCCATTTGAAAAATCTGATTAAGAGATCCCACTTCTCAGCTGGTGAAAAGAACCCTGAGTTCATGAAATTATTAGTGCAATCTAAATGAAACTTAATTGTGCTTAGCACTTCAAAGCACACTAAATACATCAACTAATTAATGAAGACCTTACCCCTTCAGGTATATAAATAGCTATTACTTCACTTACAGTTGGGATAAATGAGACAGATTGCAGGTCCAGTTGCCCCAACCCCCAAATGAAGTCAGTATCTATAGCAAAGGTGAAATCAGAAATTTCTGAATATATAGCCTTTGTTGCATATCCACTCTTCTCAAACTATCTTTTTTTCTAGACCTCCATTAAAACATTTCACATTTCATCTTGGAGAGACTTCAGATTGTTTCCTAAATGTAAATGTTTTTGACAGAAGAACCAGCTTTGGCACAACCTGTCTGGTAACAAGTGTGGTAGAGACTTGAGAGGGCAGACTGAGCACCCACAGGTAACAGCACTGGAAGGATAATTAAGCAGCTGGATGGATCCCCCAGAGAAGATTGGGGTCTAAACACTAAGCTAGGATTCCCAGCTGAGAGCACCAGAGCCCAAAAAGCACACAGATAACAAATAGCAGCAAAAAGTGGCTGGACTGCAAAGACAGATGGCTGGAGATGCAAGAGTCATTTATAGGGCCAACATACAAATTTTCATTTGCAGCCACTTACCCTGGGCTCTGGCAAAGGAGGGGGTCAGAATGGGCTGGAGACGCCTAGGGAGAGTCTGGGGACAGAAACCTTGGGGAGAGAACTGAGAGAGTAGATGCCAGGGTCCCAATGCTAAGTCATCACCCAGAATGCTGCAGTCTTCTTTGTCAGGCACAACACTCCCCACCATGAGAAAGTAGCCTGAGGGGAAACAACAGCCCATACCCCAAGGAGGGTTTCTGTCCTGGCCCTTTGGTGCTTCAGCCTGACTGCCAACTGCAGAGTGACCAGATTAACAACACAGGACATAGCCAGAGATAGTAGATCCCTGGAAAAGGTGGGGCAGAGTAGACTAGAGAGACTTGAGGAGAGACTGGGGAAGGAAGCCTTGGGGAGAGAACTGAGAAAGTAGGCTCCAGGATTCCAGTGCTGAGCCAAGCCCCATACACAGCAACTATTCTGTTCAGGCAGACCACTCCCCTCCAACCAGCAGAAGCCTGAGGAGAAACAATAGCCCCCACCATTGGAGGGATTCAGCCTTTTCCTGTTGTGCTTAAACCTCTCTAATGAGTGCTGAGTGATCAAATTAACAATTCAAGGAGGCAGCCAGTGACAACAGATCACCGGAAGTATCCAACAGGCTGCTTAAGGTGAGACAGGGTCAACATCTGACATCACCAGAGGCAGGTGCAGAAAGAAAAAAAAAAACAGTGGTAAATACAAGAGGTTACCTAGACAAAAGCCACTGGGATCTTCTTCATGAATTGTGGTATTTCCTTTCCTGCATAGCTTTTTAACATTCATTTCTTGTTCAGCAAGTTTGTACATATGAAGTCACTAGATTTTATAGTATAGTGTATTTCAATTCACATATTTTAGCCCATTTTATCTCCCCTTTAGCCCATTTTACCTTCCTCTTTCCTCAAATTATTTTACTTTCAAATTTTGTTTTCTCTCTAGCTACAACTTGTTTCCATTCTAAACTCTTACTATATCTCCCCCATCCAGAGACACAAAAATGATTTTCTCATTAAGGGTCATTTCACATTCTTTTGTACTGCTTTTAAAATATCCACATTCTCTCTCCACCTTTAACAATCTTTTATAGTTGGTTGTGGGTAGAGTAGTTGTTGTTGCATTGCTTTTTCAATTTTGTCTCTAGAGCTCCACTAACTCTGTATTTCAAACATTAAATATTACTGGTCCCTTTTACTATTCTTTTTTATATCAATTTTAATTTTGGCATCTTAGCCTGTTTGTTTCTTCTTTTTTTTTTTAGTCTTTCTTCTATTTCCCTTTCATGCTGTCCTTGTATTTTTCTTTATTCTCCTTTTTTTTCTTTTCCCCTTATATCCCAAATTTTTCCCTCTGTTAGCCTGGTTTTTGTTCCACACTCCTAGTATTCCCTCTCCCTCTATCATTTCAAAATCACTTCCCATTTCTCTAAACATCCCTTTGACTTTTCTTTGTTTCATTTTTCATTCTTATTCCCATACCACCTATATTAATTTTAGCTCATTTGTTGTTGATAGTACTGTGGTGGATCTTTCTCTCCAATTTGCTTCCTATTTTTTATTAATTATTTACTATTTTTCCTTACATTTTCTTTCTCTCTCTCTCTCACATTAATTTTTTTGTATTACTTTAATTTTGGTTTAAACCTAATATTATATGCTTCCCTTCTCATACTCAATTCCACACTCTTCATGCCATTTTTTATTCATAAGGTAAATGTTACCTTTTCTCTTTCCATTGCTACAACTCCAAACTCTTATTAGTGCTCCTCCCTCTACCCTCTCAAAATCATTTTTCTTTCAGCAAGTCATCTCATATCCTCTCTCCTTTATTGTAATAGTCTTAATATCATTACACCCTTATTAATACTGATTCATTTGGAGTTGATAGTGGGATTGTGGGGGAAAGTTATATTTGTAGGTACAGGGTTGTTTCCTGGGTTTCATAGTTTTGTTAGGGCAGCACCTGTACAACAGCACAGAAGACATGGTGAGGAGAGTTACCCTCAGTCAACCAGCTGGAGGAAAGGACCCACCAAAAGAATACCCAACAACAATCAAAACTCAGTTACATCCAGAAAACCTGCATAAAAGGTATGAAGGGCATCCCAAGAGCATCAACTTCAGGAGCTCAAGGAGGCTGCACTACTGAATCTCATAGGCCATCTATCATAGAAGTTCATACCACAATGTCAGGAAGTCAAACAGATCAATTTAAGAAGCAGAAGCCAACAAGAGAGGTCTGACAAATAATGGGAAGACAAAGAAACAATCCCCAATCAAAAAGAAAGGAGGAATCCTCAAAGAATGCTAAATGAAACAGAGGCAAGTCAACTCTCAGACAATGAGTTCAAAACAATGGTTATAAGGAAGCTCAATGAGCTCAGTGTAAACTGCCAAAACTATAAGGAAACTATGAGGAACTTACTATATCAACTATATGCAACTATATGCAAACTATATCAACATAAACAAGGACATAGAAACAATGATCAAAGGTTAAGAGGAAATGAAGAGTACAATTTCTGAATTAAAGAACACAGTAGAAGGAATCAAAAGCAGGCTTGATGAAGCAGAGGATTGAATCAGTAAGGTGGAGGACAAAGTAGAAAACAACTCCTAGAAAGAGCATGAAAAAAAAAGACTCAAAAGAATGACGAGGGGTTAAGGGAAATGCAGGACAACATGAAACAGAGTAATATCCGTATAATGCGGATACCAGAAGGAGGAGAAGAGCAAGGGATAGAAAACCTGTTTGAAAAATAATGATGGGAAACTTCCCTAATTTGATGAGAGAAAAAGCTACACAAGTCCAGGAAACAGAGAGGGTCCCAATCAAGAGGAACCCAAAGAGACCCACAGCAAGACACATCATAATTAAATTTGCAAAATTCAAATACAAAGAGAGAATCATAAAGGCAACGAGGGAGAAAAAGGAAGAAACGTACAAGGAAGCCATGATAAGGCTAGTAGCTGACTTCTCAACAGAAACAGTACCAACCAGAAGGGAATGATGAGAAATATTTCAAGTAATGAAAAGCAAAGACCTGCAACCAAGACTGCTCTATTCAGCAAGGCTCTCAATTAAAATGGAAGGTGAGATAAGGAATTGCCCAGACAAAAGAAAGCTGAAAGAATCCACTTCAACCAAACAAGCACTGTAAGGTATGCTAAAGGAACTGCTTTGAGGAAGAAAAACAGTGAGAGATAAATGAACAAAAGTACAAAGGGAGTAAAATGACAATCAATAAGTACCTATCAAAAATAACCTTAAACATACATGGATTAAATGCCCCAATCAAAAAACATAAGGTAGCTGAATGGATAAGAAAACATGACCTGCACATATGCTGTCGACAAGAGACCAACCTCAGGACAAAAGACCTACAGGCACTGAAAGTGCAGGATTGGAAAAAAAATACTCCAGGCAAATGGACAAGAAAATAAGCTGGGATAGCACTACTTATATCCGACAAAATGGACTTCAAAACAAAGGCCATAAAAACAGACCCAGAAGGACACTTCATAATACTCAAGGGAAGAATCTATCAAGAAGACATAAACATTGTAAACATACATGCACCCAGCCTAATAGCACTCAAATATATAATGAAAATCATGGAGGAGTTCATGAAAGATAAAGACACCAACGCACTTATACTAGGGGATTTTAATACTCTACTGTCAAAAATGGATAGATATTCCAAACAAAATATCAACAAGGATATCAAGTCATTGAACAATGCCTTAGATCAAATGGACTTAACTGATATATGTAGAACCATTCATCCCAATGAGGCAAAATACACATTCTTTTCAAATGCATGTGGAACATTTTCAAAGATAGACCACATGATAGGACACAAAACAAGACTTAACAAATTCAAGAAAACTAAAATTATATCAGGCATCCTCAGATCATATAGTTTTGAAACTAGAAACCAACCACAAGGAAAACACTCAAAAACACTCAAAGACATGGAGATTGAATAGCATGCTATTAAACAATGAATTGGTCAAGAATGAGATCAAGGAAGAACTCAAAAAGTTTCTGGAAACAAATGAAAATGAACTCATAACAGCCAAAACATTATGGACACAGCAAAGGCTGTCCTGAGCAGGAAGTGCATAGCAACACAGGACTACCTTAAAACATAGAACATTTCAAATACACAACCTAACTGTACATCTACAAGAACTGGAGGAACAACAACAAACAAATCCCAGACAGAGTAGAAGGAAGGAAATAACCAAGATCAGAGCAGAATTAAATGACATAGAGACTAAAAGAAAATTCTAAAGATCAATAAATCCAGAAGCTGGTTGTATGTAAAAATAGACAAAATTTACAAGCCTTTAAGGAGACTCATCAAGAAAAAAAGAGATAGGACCCAAGTAAATAAAATCAGAAATGAAAGAAGAGAGATTACAAATGATACCACAGAAACACAAAGCACTGTAAGAAATTACTACAAAGAACTACATACCAAGAAATTTGAAAACTGGGTGACACGGACAAATTTCTAGAAACAGATAATTCTTCTGAAACTGAATGAAGAAGAAGCAGAAAGTATGAAAGACTGATAATAGATGGCAAAATTGAAGCAGTGATTAAAAACTCCTGTCACACAAAAGCCCTGGACCAGACAGTTTCACAGGAGAATTTACAAAACATTTAAGAGCTAACTCCTATACTTTTCAGACTATTCCAAAAAATCCAAGAATAGGAAAGACTCTCAAACACTTTTTATGAAGCCAGCATCACCCTAATCCCAAAACCACACAAAGAAACTACAAACAGAAAACTACAGGGTCAATATCATCGATGAACATAGACACTAAAATCCTCAACAAAGTACTGGCAAACTGCATCCAGCAATACATCAAATACATCATACATTATGAGAAAGTGGGATCCATCTGAGGGATGCAAGGATGGTACAAATATTATCAAGTCAATAAACATAAAACATCACATAAACAAAAGAAAAGACAAAATCACACGATCATATCAATAGATGCAAAAAAAAGCATTTGAAAAGATACAGCACCCATTTGTGATGAAAAAACTCAGCAAACTGGGAAATAGAGGGAGCACACCTCAACATAATAAAGGTCATATATGAAAAACCTACAGCCAACATCATACTCGACAGACAGAAACTAAAAGCTTTCCCACTAAGATCAGGAACAACACAAAGATGTCCAATTTCACCACTGCTCTTCAACATAGTATTGGAAGTCCTAGTCAAAACAATCAGACAAGAAAAAGAAATAAAAGGCATACAAATGGGAAAGGAGAAAGTAAAATTTTCATTGTTTGCAAATGACATGATAGTGTACTTAGAAAACCCTATAGACTCCACCAAAAAACTACTCAACCTAATAAGTGAATTTGGCAGAAGAGCAGGATACAAAGTCAATATTCAGAAATCAAAGGCATTTTTATAGAGCAACAATGAAATATCAGAAACAGAAATCAGGGAAAAATCCCATTTGATATAGCAACAAGAAAAATAAAGTACCTAGGAATAAACCTAACCAAGGAGGTAAAAGACCTGTACTCAGAAAACTACACAATGCTGAAGAAAGAAATTAAGGAAGATACAAATAAATTGAAGCATTATACCATGTTCATGAATTGGAAGAATTAACATCATCAAAATGGCCATATAGCAATCTATAGACTCAACACAATCCCTATTAAAATACCAACAACATATTTCACAGATATAGAAGAAACATTACAAAAATTTATATGTAACCATAAATGACCCCAAATAGCTGCGGCAACTTTGAGAAAGAAGAACAAAGTAGTTGGGCTCACCATACCTGACGTCAATCTATTTTACAAGTCCACAATATTTAAAACAGTCTGGTACTGGCATAAAAACAGACATGTAGACCAATGGAACAGAGTAGAGAGCCCAGAAATAAACCCAAGTCTCTATGGCCAATTAATATTCAACAAAGGAAGCAGAAGCATAAAATGGAGTAAAAATAGCCTCTTCAACAAATGATGTTGGGAGATCTAGATAGATACATGCAAAAAAAAAATGAAACTCTACCACCAATTTACACCATGCACAAAAATAAATTCAAGGTGGATAAAAGACTTAAATATAAATTTTGATACCATAAATGTTCTAGAGGAGAACATAGGCAGGAAAATCTCAGATATTCCATGCAGCAATATTTTCATTGATATGTCCCCTACCGTAAGGGACATAAAGGAAAGAATAAACAAATGGCACTTCATCAAAATAAAAATCTTCTGCATGGCTAAAGAAAACATTAGCAAAATGAAAAGGGAACCAACCCTATGGGAAAATATATTTGCCAATGATATCTCGGACAAGGGTTTGATCTCTAAAATATATAAAGAATGCACATGATTTCACACCAGGAAGACAAAAAAACCCAATTAAAAAAATGGGCAAAGGACCAGAACAGGCATTTCTCCAAGGAGGACATACAGAGGGACCAGATACATATGAAAGGATGCTCAGCATCACTAGCTATCAGAAACTTGCGAATTAAAACCACAATGAGGTATCACTTCACACTGTTGAGAATGGCCATCACAACCAAATCAACAAACAACAAGTGCTGATGAGGTTGTGGAGAAAAGGAAACCCCAGTACACTGTTGGTGGGAGTGCAGGCTGGTGTAGCTTTGTAGAAAACAGTATGGAATTTCCTCAAAAAACTAAACATGGAACTACCTTTTGTCCCAGAAATTCCACTGCTGGGTTTATAACCTAAGAATCCTTAAACACTCATTCAAAAGAACCTATGCACCCCGATGTTCATAGCACAATTTATAATAGCCAAGGGCTGGAAGCAGCTTAGGTGCCCATCAGTAAATGAGTGGATAAAAAAACAGTGATACATTTACACAATGGAATACTACACAGCAGAAAGAAAGGAGCTCCTACCTTTCACAACAGCATGGATGGAACTGGAGAGCATTATGCTAAGTGAATTAAGTCAGGAAGTGAAAGACAAATAGCATTTGATCTCACCTATAAGTGGAACCTAATTAACAAAACAAATAAGTTGGCAAAATATAACCAGAGACTTTGAAATTATGAACAAACTGACAGTAAGCAGATGGGTAGGGAGAGGAATATAACATGGGAAAGAAGGGTAAGTGTTGCATGAACATGTATAACGGACCCATGGGCAAAGCCAAAGAGGGGGAGGATTGAGGGTAGCAGGTGGAGGTCAGTAGGATGGGGGAAAGTAGTGGTGGGAAAATGGAGACAACTGTATTTAAACATTAATAATAAAAAATAGAAAGAAAAAAGATAGTATTATATTTATTGTTCAAGTAAGTTCCAGGCCTTTTAGCTAAAAAAGGCTCTTAATCAACTGTCTATTTTGTTTTAAACACTGCTGTTTTACTCTGAATGCAAAATTTTCTATCTCCTCTGTAAAATCCTAAAGTTTAGTTCTCAAAATCAAGATTAATTTTGCTCAATAAAACACATTTCCACTATCTCTTCCAAAACTAATAACTGATGTTCTGAACCCCTAATCTCTTTTCTTTCTAACCAATTTGTCCCTCTGCTCATGATTCACTGGATAAGAAACAATTATTGCAAGCATATATTTTATGCATCATATGCTCCAGGCCCTTGCATAATTCTCTCAAGCCACTATATTTTTTTAATTCTAAACTTCTGATGTATTATTATTATTATTATTTCCATTGTACACATAAGAAAATAAATTACAGGAAACTTAAGTTGCCCAAAGTCACATATAACTGCTAAGTGGAAAACCCTGCATTTGAACCCAGGAAAGTTTATTCTGGAGTCCATAATTATTTTTTAATTTCTCACTAACATAAATACTAACATACATTCAACTCTTTCTAAAATCAAAATATTCATCAAATAAAATAATTCATATTAAATGCTCTATAAATTGCAGGCTCTTAGTTATTCATTAATAGAAAAACATTTAGAGACAAATATATTAAAAAGTAAATAATTGAGATTAGGATTCAGACCCTAAGAATTTTACTAATAGGTACCTTTCATCTGAATTCAGCTGATTGATGACTTTTTTAATAATGAGGAAATTAAAAAGTTAAAACCTCTTTTTTCTGTCTTTTTCTGAAGTATATGCAATTTTATTGTCTATATTTCTCTAGATTTCTAAAACACTGCATAGGTTCGGTTTTTTAAAATACTCACAAACTCAATAATTCACAGAACATCTCCTAAAAGGCATGAATTGAACAGTTGCCCATAACAATCATCTTAGCCCTCGGAGTATAGCTGCAAGCCAAGGTCTCAAGCAACTGGTTGTTTGGATTGTAGGTGCTCAAAGCTGTAGGAAACAGTTTTTAATCTCTACACTTTAGTATATCTTTAATACCAGAGCAAATTTACAGCCTTTCTTCCTGTCCCTGGCCTGAGTAAACAAAGAGAGTAAGTCCAGGGTCTTCAGAGACTGGACTGGAGCCAGAGCTCAGCCAAGGGGTGCTATAACCTCACAAATAAAGGTGATGCTTAGAGCCATCTATCAGATCAAGGTATTTGATGCCTTTGTGATTATTTGATTATAAAAAACTGCCAGAGCCAGGACACTTTTCTAAAAAAAGACATATGTACAGTAATATTAGTAGACATGTAGTATACATTGAGTGCTTACAGGGGATGAGGGAAGTGTATAGCCATAAGGCTTTGGGGATAATTCTGAAGCCCACAGAAACCACCTATGGATCAAAACTAAATGTCTTTATGGTGCTCAGGGTCTCTGGTCAATCCAGTCAGAGCAGGATTACAGTTTCCTTACCAGAATGATTTGCAGGTGAGAGAGATATGACACTTCCTTATTTTTGTCTTTGAGTTTATTGACTAATATAACACAGCCTCAGAATTAAAAAAAAAAGACCAATCACACTCTTATACTAAAATATAGGTTCAAATCTTTCTAACTTCTTTTCTTTGAGAGTTGAGAAATTGTTTGCACATACTCTCACATCTACATTGGGGGTTATGTCTGTGTACATACAGTATAGAACTAGGTTCATTTATTATATAATCCAGCAACTCAACTTCTGCATGAGTCTTGCATGAGTCAGTAAAACTTGTAGTCAGGTTTGTTCTATTTTAGTTGGGAAATTGTCTGTGATGACTAAAAAATGAATGTTAACCATGTATCTACTTTAGAATTTAGTAGGTATTATAGAAAATCATTCATGTTATTCACTAGTGATTTTATGACCATGACCAACACAACAACAACAAAGTCAGAAGTAATATTTTTTTCCTTTTCACATTCTACTTTTATGGCTAATTCTTCCCTTTAATCCAAATGCAAAGCTAGCCTTTAGGGGAAGATTTTGTTTCACTTCAGATTGACTCCCATATATTGCACTCGCAATGAAGCATCAAGCGGTAGCTTGGAAACTCAATCAAAGGAAAGTTCGTCTCCCAGTAGTCTAATGCCAGTAGACTAGGGTATCTTCCTTCAAGAAATGTATCCTGGTGGCCTTAAAACAAAAGCTCATTTTCAAGAGAGAAACCTTTTGATCTTAGTATAAGATGGAGTGCAAAATGAGGCCTCCAAGGCTGCCTGACCTAGCCCCTGACTACCTTTCCAGTTCCTTATCACCCAGCTCTTTTTCTTACCTCTGTGCTCCAGACACAAGAGGCTTCCATTAGTTCTTCAAACACACCACACTCATCTCTACTCAGGGCCACCTGGGACCTTCACATTTTATTGATACATTTGGATTTATCTCTTTCCTCTCCTCCCCTTCCACCAGTATTTGTTTTGGTAGGCTAAAATCCCCAGAATCCTAGAATACTTGTCGCTTCCTCTAGGAATTCTTCCTTTATCATTACATTTCTCTTTGGAGCACTTGGGGTCGTAATTCCCTGCTAAAATGTGTATGAGGGCAGAGGCACTCTTTGTCTTTTATTCTTCCCTATTCCCAGTAGCCAGCACAGAGAAAGGGACAAATATTTTGTGAATGAATGATGTGGGCTGTGTAGAACTTATCTTTATAAAGATAAAGTAAAGATAAAGATAAAGATAAAGTAACTATCTTTATAAAGATAGTTTTCGTCACTGCCTGAAAACCAGAAACACTAGAAACACTAAATGTCTGCTAAGTGAGTGAACAAATGCATCAGTGACAGACTGTTCACATAAATACAATTTAGCATTAAAATATTGAATGCAAGTATTTAATATTCTTTTTTTTTATCATTTAAGTTACATTCATGGTATTCCACACACACAGGTTCTAGGAAATTCTATTGTGAAAAACAAGAACTTCAGGGTACCTGAAAAATTCCCCAACCCACAAAGAGCTGACTTAAAATCTTTTCACTGGTAAGCACCACTTCTCCCAACACTGGACTCATTTTTGAAGTGAGTCATTGTTCCAGGGTCAGACAAGATCTTATTTGGTCCTGTCTTTTGGCTCATTTCTGAACATCTGTGTTTATTTTTGTTTCTTTCTTTTCTCCTCCTCCTTCTCCTCCTCCTTCTTCTTCCTGTCTCTTTCTTCCTTTTTAAAATCTGGCCCACACATTAAGAGAAATGAGAGGTTTCACATTGTATCCTAGAAGTTAATAGAATTTGACTGTACTGGATTGCAATCTAAAACAGCCCAGTACTAACTTTTCCTAAGACGATGTCCTTTCTCCTTATTGACTTAGAACCCCAGGAAGCCAAGACTAAAACCTCCAGCATCAAAAGCTTAAGTTTAAAGGGAAGAACATTTCACGCTACATGTACACCCCACACCAAAGCAATCCTACACACACCTACATATGCCCACACACCCAACACCCACAAATAACTCTACCACATACCCAATATGCATACAGCACTGACAAACACCCCAACACACACACATGTACACACCCCATACTCAAGAACAATCATACACACAACAGATTTATACTCCACACACATACCCCAGGTGGAGACCTAACTTTTTTTAATCCTACAATAAGGATCTCATTAAGGTCTATCTTCTCTTCCTTTTCTTCTCCTGTTCCATCTAATTTAGTTCCTATTTGAGGTTATTTGCCTTTATACTAAAAGTTATTTTCATTAGGGAAGGCTCAAAGTAATGTCAGCTTTTGGAAAAATATCCAATAAAAGAAAATTTTGGGTTTGAACCTTATGGTGGTTTTTTGTTCATTCTTAGTCCTTTGCTTGGGGACTGAACTTATACCACAAGCAAGGTGACAATGGGTCATTTAGTAGTTCTAAACTCAAATACAGTTGCCCTGTAGGAGACCATTCTGTGTGGTGTGGGCCCAGCTCCCACTGGGAGATGCACAGGACCCATACCCACAGATAGGTTTTCCCATGGGGAATCAGGCCTGCAATGTACCTAGGTCGCTTTGAGACTTGCTTTTGCTAAAACTTCCTTATGCTGAATTGAGACAGCAAGTGCTTACTGTAACTTCCTAAAATCCATGCTAAACCTTCCAAGGATGAGTGTAACCAGTTCAACCACTTTTCCCTTTTAATTTGCAAATATCCTTCTTCTGAGATGTGATTAGTAGCATTGGCTCCTTTGTTTTCTATAAAAGGTAACCACCTAAAATGAACCTGTACATAGTAAATGAGGACCATCATGTAATGTGCTCAGAAAAGGAAATAAAGTCCTGTCATGGCAGAGGCCAAGGCTTTTGGGTCCTCTTGAGAGTGAAGCCACCCACCCTTTTCCTCCACAGGACTAGGTAGTCTGTGTGAATGTCTCATGTTTCATCCACAGTATGGTGAACCCCACGAGCCAGGGTCCACATCACTGCCCCTTTTCTAGAATTAGCCCTTTTCCTTGTTTTCCTTTCTAAATCATCTTACTTTCTATCTTTAACAGACCCCTATTACGGAAGAAGATAACCAATGTATTAAATCACTTATAATTTAGTGTCATTTAATTACTTTTCATAGGAGTGCTGCACTTTAAAAGAGGATATGGGCAACGTTAGGAAAAGACTGCATTTCAACATAGGAATGACCCTCTAAAGATGGAATTTCAATATGGTGATGTCTGAGAGGGAAGATACATGTAATTTATTGCTGGTCATTTGTTCTCACAGTCCTATTTAGGGTATATGAGACAATGAGAATGTGAATGTAAGAGGTTCACCTCTGACCCCAGCTGCCCAGGGAAAACTAGCATACGTGATTCAACATTACTTGTGTATCCAGGGCCTAAAAAACAATATAATTCAGGTAATATGTGCAGTGGGAGAGTGATGTGGACAAGTCCTTGCTCTCCAGTCAAGCAAGGGCAGAGCTCCTGAGAACAGCCCAGGCAGAGTAGACTTCATGGGCCAACCATCAGGCATTCTGCATTGAAAAGGTCTCAAAGACTATTTTCTAAATAGACAATTTTAGAGCAGAACCCCTTTGAATTCACATAGCACTAATTACCACAGTGATGAAACACCTGGATGCTAACTTTACAAACTTCTCATTAAAGCCTCTAAGGGGCTTTACCAGGTATAAAATGAGATGAACATACTGTGGATCCTCATTACTATAATGCACTTTTTCAAATATAAAGAGAGAGGTAAATGTTCTGCTCCATCAGAATGACTATGTGACATCTCTACAACAATAGCACAAATTTAAAGCTGAATGGCCAGCAACAGTTCACTAACATCTTCTAAATGAAACTTCTTTCTGTTCTATTCAATTGATTTTCTAGAAAAGTCCTATTTCTACATAGTGCCTGACTGTGATACTATTCTCTTTGAATAGATATAGAGAAGGAAAGAATTGAAGTGGGCTTGCATATATCCATCCCTCACATGTTCTGGAAATATACTGGTTCTGACCTGTTTTACCTTCAACTTGTCAGGTCCAGGCAGTGTTAAAGGACTGGTGATCAGTTGGCTTCTGACCTCCTTGTTTCATTCTCCTGAAGAGACATGGAAAGGAGCCCTTGCTGACTGACAGGGCCTCAGGGGTCAGTGGGCAGTCACTCATGGCCCAAAACATCCCTACCCAGGGAGGTCTAGCTCTGGAGAAAGGATGTCCAATCTACTAACCAAGAGGAAGAAATTTCACTTTTCTTCTCACTTCCAAATTTGCACGGCATGTAGCCTGCATCTTTAAATAGCAATGACACTCATCTATTCTTGAGAACCTGCCATATGACAGTGTCTGCTGGCATTTTGCATGGTTGTCTTATATAATCCCACCTTCCTCTCTAACATATTCCCCTTCCTCTCTCATTCTTCTCCCTCATTCTTCTTCAACCATGTTGACCCTTGAACATGCCAGGCCTGGCCAACTCTGAACCTTGGAACTTGGCACTTGCTGTTTCCTTTGCTTGATTCTTTTTCCCCTTCAGTATTTCCCTCCTTCATTTCCTCTTTTTCCTTGAGAATTTTACTTAAATCACTTTCTGAGGCTGCAGTACCTAGAATTTCTCCCCAACCCCACATCTAGTGCACCCACAGCAAATGCAGTTGATAACCCCCAACTCCATTCACAGCTTTTTTTTCCTCCTGAGTTTCTACCCTTAGAGTACCATATATTTTGCTTAAAAACTTACTGCCTGTTTCCTTCTCTCAATTATAAACTCTGAGCAAAGATCCTTGTCTATTTGTTCACTGCCCTATTCCCAGTGCCTAGGACATGTGGAGGCATGCAGTGGGTAAAAGTAGAATCAATGGCTGAACAGTGTCTACCTTCCTGGGTTGTTATTATTATTAGTATTATTATTCCTGCTTCTCCAATGAACACTTTTGACTTCAGAAAGTTTGAATAATGTGCACAATGGTATACAGTTGCTAGGTGAACCAAGCTCTGGACTCTGCCCAGGCCCCAACGCTATTGGACCAACCAATCTCTCCTGCTACACACAGTCCTCCCTTCCTCTTTGGTTCTTCCTGCTGTCACACAACTCTCAAAATGTGCATGGGCAGGAAGATGTTAGAAAGAGGAGGAAAGGTTTGCACATCCAGCATGGATCAACTGTAGGGTTGATCCTCATAGATGAGGATTGACAATCCTCATCTATGTCCCATCATGTCAATAACAGTGTTTAGTGAGTTTTTAAAATTCTCACCCAAGGATATGTTTATTGATTCAAGAGGAGAGCGGAGAGAACTATCAATGTGAGAGAGAAATATTGATGGGTTTCTTCCAGTACCCACCCCAAGTGGGGATCAAACCCTCAACCTAGATGTGTGCCCTGACCAGGAATCAAACACAGAAACCTTTCCTATGCAGGACTATCTCCAACCAACTGAGCCACCCAGCCACACATGATGTCTAAGTTGCAAAGTCTAATCGCATGTATTTGTCGTTTGATCACCACCAAAATCTTGCAAGTGAATCATGACAGGTATTATTTTCTCCATGAGGATACTCAAGTGAAGGGAGGTTAGTGACCTGTGACTTGCAGGGATTCCAATAGAATTGACAGCTAGTCTTTTTTTCCCCAACCACATCACTGGTCTGCATCTCCACACTGGGTACTAGGGTTGGCTTGTCTGCAAGCATTGTTTTCAAAAGAGAAATGCTTATCAGTCCTCTCCACTTCTCCCCACATTCCAGGAAGTCAGCACCATCTGCTTCTCAGAACTGCAGAACAATGCTCTGGGCACTGGCCATTTCCCTGGCCCTATAGGTGGAATCAGCTGATTGAAGCATGGAACCAAGAAAGAGGGGGAGTATATCCACTCATTTGCTTGTACACAAATCAGCCTATCATATTCTTTTTAAATAATTTCTATTATGAAAAATTTCAAACATAAACAAAAGTAAAGAGAATTGCATAAGAAACTTTCCTGAGCCATCTACCTTCAACAATAAAGGACTCACAGCTATTTTATCTTTCTTTACCCCTGAGCTCAGTAATTTGTGCTTCCCTGAATTATTTTGAAGCCAATTCCAGAAATCATATTATTAATATCTGTAACTTTTTAAAATAAGTATCACCAAAAGCCTTTCTTAAAAATGACCACAATGCCATCAATATATACATATACACACAAATTCATACTTCTTTAATATCAACATATATCCTATCAGTATTCATATTTTCCCAACAGTCTCATCTATTTTTAAGAAATGTGGTTGTTTGAGTGAGGATCCCAGTAAGGCCCATACTCTGTGACTGCCTAAGAGGTCACTTAAGTCTCTCAATCTAGGTTTATTCAACATCTTCCCCCCACTGCAGATTTTCTTGTTGTTGTTGATGGAAAAAGTGAATCTTGTCTGAATTTTGCCGATTCACACTATATTCCTCTAACTCATTTATTTTCTCAAAATTACAAATTATATCTAGAAGCTTGGTCAAACTCAGTTTTATATGTCTTCATTAAAAATCATTCAGAGGTGGCATTTCATGTGTGCTTATACTGGGAGCCACATAATGTCTGGGTGCCTAGGTTCTGCTTTACTCTGAACTCATAATGTAGAAGGGAGAGAGGAACAAAGGAAAAGATTAAAAAATAAAGGAAAGAAATAATTAAGTAGGTAAATAAACAAATCCAGTATGGTGAATGGCATCTCTTTTCCCCCATACTTACATGAATCCAAATTGAACTGCACTTGAGTAATGACATCATGGGGTGGAATGTCTCAATCTCTTTTTTATTTTATTTTATTTTATTTTATTTTATTTTTTATTTTAATTGTTGTTCAAGTACAGTTTTCTGTCTTTTACTCCCATCCCATCCCCTCTCCCCCACCTTGACAGACAGCACCCACCAGGCTATTCTGTTCTTTTTGTGCTACTTCTAAGAATATTGGTTAAAAAGTGTGGACTCTGGGTTACAACCCAAGTTCAAATCCTATACTGCCACTAACTGGCCATGGGGCTTGTCTAGGAGACTTAGTTTTCTTTATCATGGTGCTTTCTAACTGGGGTAATTTGTTCCCAAGAGGACCCGTGGCAATGTCTGCAGATATTTTTTGTTGTCATAAGAAGGTGTGCTATTGTTAGTAGATAGAGGCCAGGGATACTGCTCAACATTCTGCAGTATACAGGCAGACCCCTACAACAAAGAATAACTTGGCCCCAAATGTCAATGATCCTGAGGTAGGGAGGCCATACTGTATAAATGATGATAATTTCTACCGTGAAGATTTGTTGGGGAGATTAATTGAGATAGCATTGCTCTCCAAAACATGTGAATGTGTTGGCCTCCTTCCTTTTGTGGTGAAATGCTCATTTTAGTTCAAGATAAGATGTGAATAACATGCCAAGAATGAAACTGGGACTACTGTTATAACCACATTTGGTCAGGGACAGGGTTCTTGTGTTGTCTTGCTGCCAGCTGGCTGAGTGACCTGAGGTCTGCTGTGTTCCTCTTTGGGCCTCAGTTTCCTCATCTATAAAATGAGATGTACTCTGAAGATCTCTTTGTCCCTCTCAGCTCTAAGAGTCTTTGAATCTGATTTTATTCCTCCTTTGGAAGTGCCTGACTAGGTTTTGTAGACACCAGGCATGTAAATTAATTGGTCAGCTTCTAGAATGCCAAAATGATTGCTTTCACAGTTCTGTTTATCATAATAGCTGCTTTGAAGAAAGATGATTTATTGACCTCTTCATTTTGCTGTGCTGGAAGTAAATCTTCCCGAGTGTTCTTATCATCTTCTGACTATCAATAAAGCCCACTCTGAGTGAAAAGGACAAGCACAACAGAGTTCTGGGTCAGCTTGCATGGTTTACAGTCTTAGTTAACTCTTCTTGGCCCACAGAACAGGTTTGACAGCAGAAGAATAAGGCTTATAGAATTTTGTAGTTTTAAAGAACTCCATGTTCACCCCTCTGGCCTGACTGCATGCTTCCCTTTGGGATGGATGTGGCCAATGGCATACACCTAGAAATGGCTCACCTGTGAGTTTTCCCATTTTCATGTCTAGAAGCCATACTGACAAGTAAGACCTGGCTTAGGCCTCACTGTAGGAGGAAGGCTGCAACAGCAACCTCAGCAGCTCCTTGTCATTTCTGTCAGTGCTCCCCTTCCCACTTTCAATCATCAGTGCTTTATCCACCACCACAAGGACACTGCATTAGAAGTGAGGATCTGATCTTGCAATAGGTCACTGTGTTTGCAATCAGAGGAGTGGAAGAGCTAATCATTTAACTAGTAGTAGAAATCACAATTAAAACATTTCTTTGGCAGGGTCTGCTGACCATCCAAGAACCGTTGCTGGTCCACCATTGACTAAATTGAGTCAATGTCTCACCTAAACATAGCATGAGTTAGCTTCTACATTTTCTAGGGAGAAAACAATAATTTTTTAAATATAGAGTGAGAGCTACCTTACTTTTTGAATCCCAATCCCCAATGTAACCTAATCATAACTTTTTAAATATAGAACACAGAGAATATACCGATAATTCTGAATGTGGTTGACAGTTCATTAAAGTCCTCTTGATCTTTTAACTTAAAATTTATTAATTTACATTATCACTTAATAGCTTATTATAAAATAGCTTCAAAATCTCTTAATAGTTTTACACTTTTGCCCAGTACAGTTCTGTAGCTTATAACTATTTTCCAATACTTTTTTGTTTAAACCTGACAATTAAACAGACACCATGGGAAGTCATAAAAGAAAAATTATTCTAAATATGTGTTGAAAATACCTTTTTTTATTAACAGTATTAAGGTTCAAAACTAACACCATAGGTGATTTTTTTTCAGTATAAAATAGCATTTTATCATTTAAATTGGACAATTAAGACATTTTGCTTTTGATGTTAGTTTTCTTTTGATGTTTGCTTTTGTTTTATTTTACAGGATTTCATGGAATGTCATTTTGAGAACTCTAAGGGATAAGAAGGAACAATCACCCTAGGGGAAGTAGAATTCAGTTTGGTCTTTCTGCTCCCCCTACCTCCTTTCCTTTAACTACATTGAGAAACTTACAAACCTAAAACTTCATGATTCATCATCTGATCCCATAAACCTATCTTTCTAAGATGATAAGATAACACATTCTTAGCCGGATCAGATGCTATTTTCATAAAAATGTGATGAGGTGGTGACCTGAAGCTGTAAATAAGGATATAATCAAATTTCTTATTCATCCCCAGACCTTTGGAAATCTTTCATAGGTTGTTACTGCAAGCAGGTTCATAAATGCCTTCAAGAAACACCTCATTCAATCAATCATTATAATAATGCCCTGGGTAACCAACTATTGCTTTAGTCCTAGTTACAGGCCAGGAGCCAGGCACAGATGGACACAATGTTTTCCTCCAGGTGACATGTGTAGAAATAACTGTGGCACGCATCTATTTAATTCCCAGTGATAAGCTTTGAACCACATCCCACGTTGCTTCTGCTTTTTACAGAGACCTTGGCTGAAAACCTTCACTTTACCAGGCATGTCCAGGGATGCTAACAAGTCCACCTTGGATGGATATAAGAATTAACCAGGGCTAACCTGGATATTGCTAACAATAAGTTCAACCAGGGTCCAGCAGTGAAGGAGGGCTTCATGGAAGAAGAGGAGCTCAGAGTGGCCTTGAACAATTGCCTTACTTAATGATGGAGGATGTCTAGTCAGTTATGATAGAATCAGCAAAACCGTGGAAGTAGGAATGATTAGGGAACAAAAAGAGGACGCTAATGAAGGTCAGACAAAAAAGGTACATGGATGATCGGTGGACATATCATCAGATGAGCTGGTAAGGCCCTGGAATACAAGAAATGGAGTCTGGATCTGACAACACTAGTGATGCAACTACAATAGCTTCATTCATTCAGTAATTATTTATTGAGTACATCTTGCATGCCAGACTCAGTGCTGGATGATCTGGATATAGCAGAGGGCAAAGCAGGCTAAGTCCCTTCCCTCACAGGCATCATATTCAAGTAAGGAAGAAGATGGACATTTTAAAAGCTTAATTGTTGGGAACTGCCCTGCCTGGTTTCAGAAGCTGTAACCCCCCCATGGCTAAGGCTGAGTAAGAGACCTTGGGACCATAAGCCACTAAGGAGACAAAGCTTATTGCTCTGGCAGAGGCACTGCCTCTCTCTCCTTTACTTCACCCTGCCTGGCCCCAAGCAGATGACTGGTTAGCCAATGACAGGTAAGATTCCTTAAGGGAGGGACGACCTAAGACAGGCATGGTCACAAAGGGGCCCTCAGGGAAGGACTTGCAGGGCTATAAAAAAGGGGGTGATGGACTCTTACCCCTCGGCTTTGACATAGCGTGAGTCCTCATTATGTCTGTGAGAAGTCTCCTAATGTCTTGGCTGCCTTACTTCCCCTGCATGAGTTAAGCCTGAAACAATGCCAGAGGTGGGTGCTGCCCTTTGCTGGAAAGGGCAGGTTCCCCGGGGTGATCAGACCTAAGAAAGAATACAAAAAACCCTGTGAAACCTGCCTTGCTATGAATACCCTCAATTTTCTGATAAGAATCCAAGCATGAAATATGAGTTTTCTTCCCAAAGTTTTATAGCCCTTTAGCTAAGTGACCCTAACTCACAATAAGCCCTTGTAGTTCTTGGTATGATATCTATTGTTTGATCATTACTGCCTCACAATGATTGATGAGCTTTACCTGTATTCCTGTGCAAAATGAACCCAATAAAAGCCCATTGAGGAACAGTCTCAAGGCCCTTCTCCTTTGAGAGACTAACCACCTTTCCTCCCCAAGGAGATCATGTCTTGGTAGACTTATTCATCCATGGAGGCTGGGGGGACTCTGTGGGTGGAGCCCCCCCACCTAATAAATGAAATAAAGTTCACCTTTAGTTGACATTTTATTTCCAGAGACATCTGTCTTTCCTTCTTTTAGATGTTCAAATGGCAATGGACCAAAGATTTTAGTTTCAGATGCCATGTTTTTTTTTGTTTGTTTTCTTCTTTTTTACTTTTTTATTTTATTTTATTTTATTTTATTCACATACAGTCATCTCCATTCCTACCCCCCACACTCTTTCATGACTCATCTACCCCTATCTTCCACCCTCAATCCTACTACCCCCCTTTGGCTTTGCCCACAGGTCCTTTATACATGTTCCTTGACAACCCAAAAGGTCAAATTACAGTTTTAGCTCTGCCTTCAAATTCCATCTCTGCCTCTCAAGCTAAAGAATCACAATATAGTTGTGCCAAGAGTATACCTGAAATCATCCAATAAATGCTGTTTATTTTACAGATAAAGAAACTAAAGGCCCTGAAAAGTGGCCTCATTGGCCTAAAGTCACACAGAGAATGAGATTCACTTCTAGATCTACTCACATCTAACCCAGTGCTTTTTCCACTGTTCCATTTACCTCCTTGTCATGCCCTTTACTCTTTGTTTCTGTTCTTTCTTTTCTGGAAAAGTCACAGTAAGAAGGACTAATTCTCTTATACTGAACTGCATTCTTAGCTCTCCATAACAGAGCAGAGTCCCAGCGTTTCAGCCAGCAAGACTGGAGAAGGCAATTACCAAGAGAAGACAAACTTTACAGCCTCCCTGATGCCCTGGAAATCAGAAATTGGCCCAACCTTGTGAAGATAGGAGTGGAGCAGAGCCAAAAATAAATAGGGACAGGATTCCTACTTAAATAGATAGAGAATGCTTTCCTAAAGGGGGAAAAGTACCCCAGCCAAGTGAATAATCACCTCTCCATTTATGTGTCTGACAAGCAGGAAGTTCTATATTGAATGTTTGTAAAGAAAAGCCATAAACAACCCACACACAATCCCTTGCCTAATGTTCTAAAAATGCACCAAAAAGTCTGGAGAAAATCCAAGTCTGGGTGGCAGGAGAAAGCAAATCTTGGTCTCAGACATTCAACAGAATCACATGGACACCTCGAAGTTATAAGGCAAGAATGCATCTAGACTCGCTATACCCAGTGCAGCAGAAACACAGGGTTCTGACAGGAATAATTAAAAGGTGATTTTTGGTACAGGACCACATAAAGACCCAACTAAAACAAGTAGCCCAAAGAAGATATTATACAACATGCATTAACCAAACTCAAATCCTTTGGGTTCCTTGCTGGTCTACATGGTTTGTTTGTTTGTTTTGAGTTCAGTAGCTTTCTATCTCTACTTCTGGTTTCAAAAACCAAAGACAGGTTCTTCCCCAGAGACCAAGTGCTCATCTACTTTCTCATAAAGTAAGCATTAGGCTCTGTGTTCTATGATAAAAAAATATTAGTGAGATTCTCAATTATTCTTGCTTGAAAATATCTCCAATTTAAAGATGGTCTAAGAACTGCCCCACTAGAATCAATGCCCTGATATTTTTAAGCTCATGGCTTACTGTTTTTTTTTTTCTCTTTGGCTGTTGAAAGAAATTACAGGGACATAAAAACAACACATTGCCCTCAACAGATTATTCTTTACTGAACAATATCATGTGTTTTAATATTCCTCTTCAGAAATAGCTTTCTGCCTCTGGGTTCTCTTGTGCTATACCTAACATAGCCTATGTACCACTAAACTTTCAAAAACAAAGCCCATGACTTCACAGACACAGAAACGTTTACTTTCTCTTGGCCAGTTGGCTTAGATCACTGCCAACTCTATATTAGAGTCATACACATTATAATGAAGTATGAAGTTCAGAATAATACAATAGAATGAAGAGAGTTGAAAGAAATTTAAAGCCCATTTAGACCAACCCCTTTCTTTGACAAAGTAGTTACCTGATCCAGAGACATTAAGGGTTTATTGCAAGACATCTTGGCTGGTTGAAAGCAGATGTAGAATTTAAAGCTTTGTCTTCTGATCCCAGTCTTCTAGGGCTCTTGCCTGAAAGTCACACTGCCTTGAGGCCAGAAGTTGATACCAATTGGGCAGAAGTAAAAGCAGGGGGAAAATCCAAGTACTGTCCTCTGACAAATGCTCACACTTTCTTTGGGCCAATATTCTTTCCAATTATCCTTAAGTAAATACCCAGAATTAAATTTTAAATAAAGCCCAGTGGTTCTTCCAAGGAATTTCCAAAGGCCTATCTTAATTACAGGAATATTATCTAAGCAAGAAGAAACTACTTCTTGAATATTTTCTGGAAAACCTACATGTGGTATGAATCAAAAAATTATGCTTCATCATATCCCTTTCCTGTTTGAGAAACAGCGATTAAAAAGGAAGTGCCACTTGAGAGATGCAGACAAAAATCTATTTCATCTTTATGAGAAGGTTGCTATTCTAAAACTGGAAAGGAGAAAGGTGAGCTACAAAACAGGACAAAGTTTGTTCAGACAGAGTCTACATATCTGGGCCCACTTCTCCCTGTTAGATGAGCTGCTGGTTTATCATTCCTTGGAATGGCCACGTGGAATTGCCATGTTTCTTTGATTGCAGAGGGCATTCCCAGGAGGTTCTGGTGAAACAGGAATTTAAATTGCGGTGCTTTTAGGGTCAAGATATATGACAATGGCATCAGTTCCTATGCTGGGACTGGTGTTTTAGGCACTGTGTGGGACTTTGGTGAAGCCTATTTCCTGAGAATGAAAGCTTTCCTTCTGGACCTGACACACAGGGACCACCTGCAGACAATGTTTATAAATCCACTAACAGGGCCTGACTGATCTTACAATAGAACTGTGCAATGTAAACACTTCATTATTCTACAAATTGAACATGCACAAGGCCAACTAAGTCCTCTAACAGCTGGTCCATTGGGTTACAATGGAAAAACAGCGCCCACACAGAAATAAGAACCTTGTTTCTTTTAAGTACCATTAATATTAACTCTACCCACATCAAAAAAAAAAAAAAAAAAAGGAAGGGAAGGAGGGAGAGAAGAAAGAAAAGAAAAAGAGGGAAAAAAAGGAAGAATAGCCTTTGTTATCTAATGTACAATAAGCACCTCCTAAACAAATCCTGGCAGAGTTTTTGGTGGGGACAGTCAATTGCTTTTAACCTAATATAATCCATGCAGTGTTCTTGAAACTTAAAAAATATCATTAGGTATAGATGCCTATAAAGACCTATGAAAACTTGCTGAGTTCTGTTCAGGTCCTTTCCCCATTTTCTAATTGGGTTGTTTTCTTCCTGGAGTAGAGTCATGTGTGTTCTTTATATATTTTAGAGATCAAACCATTCTCCGAGGTATCATTGGCAAATATATTTTCCAATATGGTTGGTCCCCTTTTCATTTTGCTGATGTTTTCTTTAGCCAAGCAGAAACTTTTTATTTTGATGAAGTTCCATTTGTTCTTTCTTTTTTATGTCCCTTTAGGAGACATATTGGTGAAGATACTGTTGCATGGAATATATGAGATTTTCCTCCCTATGTTCTCCTCTAGGACTTTTATGGTGTTGTAATTTCTATTTAAGTTTTTTAACCATGTTGAGTTTATTTTTGTTTATGGTGTAAGTTGGTGATTAAGTTTTTTTTTTTTTGCATGTAGCTGTCCAGATCTCTTAATACCATTTGTTGAAGAGGCTATTTTTACTCCACTTTATGCTTTTGCCCCCTTTGTTGAATATTAATTGATCATAGAGACTTGGGTTTATTTCTGGCTTCTCTATTCTGTTCCATTGACAATGATCCAGAGAGGACATACATAGGGCCTACAAACATATGAGAGGATTCTCAGCATCACTAGCCATCAGAGGGATGCAAATTAAAACCAAAATGAGATACCACTTCACACCAGTCAGAATGGCCATCATAACAAAATCAACAAACAACAAGTGCTGGTGAGGCTGTGTAGAAAAGGGAACCCTAGTGCATTGTTGGTGAGAATGCAGACTGGTACAGTCACTGTGGAAAACAGTATGGAGGTTCCTCAGAAAACTAAAAATGAACTGCTCTTTGACCCAGCAATTCCACTGCTGAAATTGTACCTAAGAACCATGAAACACCAATCCAAAAGAACTTATGCACCTTAATGTTCATAGCAGCACAGTTTACAATAGCCAAGTGCTAGAAGCAACCTATGTGCCCATCAGTTAATTAATAGATAAAAAAAACTATGGTACATTTATACTATGGAATACTACACAGCAGAAAGAAATAAGGAGCTCCTACCCTTAGTTGACAGCATGAATGGATCTGGAGAGCATTATGGTAACTGAAATAATCCAGGCAGTGAAAGACAAATACCATATTATCTCACCTATAATTGGAGTCTAACCAACAAAGCAAACAAGCAAGCAAAATATAACCAGAGGCATTGAAATAAAGAACAAACTGACAGTAACTGCAGGGGAGCAAGAGAGGGATAATGGGGGAGAACAGGGGAAGGGTCATCAAGGAACATGTATGAAGGATAAATTGACTAAGCCAAAAGAGTTAGGAGTGAGGGTGGGAGGTAGGGAAGGATGGGGCGGGAGGAAGTGGTGGGGGAAATTGGAGAGAACTGTACTTGAGCAACAATAAATAAAAAGAAAAGAAAACATGCTGACTCTAACAAAATAGATGTGAAAGGAAATGAGTTTTAGATCCATGTAGAGCTGATTTATTTCCAGAAGGTACAGGAAAGCAGAAAACTAGCCTACTGATGGTGTCTAGGCACCTGGGCAAGAGATGACATCAGTGGTGGAGAGAGAGGGATGGTTCCAGTGAAATGAGGTTTCCTTGTGTTTGGGAATAAACAAATGCCACAGGTCATTGAGATCTATGACGACTGAGATCATCTATGTGAACATGTCAAGCTCATATGCACAAAAGATCTTCCTGTTGTAGCCATAATATAACTACTTCAGGTCATTATACACCTACAAACTGGAAAATAAAATATGAAAAATGTCTCACTGTACATGGCATCAAAGCCTCGAGAATGGTATCTGGAACAGGACCAGGAAGGGGTGGAATGCAGTGTGATGACTGAACACTAATGCCTCTCCAACCTTTGGGTATTTTTCTTTTTCTTTGACTCAAAGTTATAATAATAAAGAAAAATAAAATCAATTTAGAGAGGAGAGAAGACTTACTTTAACAAAGAATATAGATTTTGAAGTGAATTTTGGTCTAAGATTAGATTATTCAAAATGCAATTAGGTTTTAAATAAGCTGATGATTTATGAAATGTGTTTTGGTGAAGACTAAGGCCTAGAAGTCAGTAGTTGAGTTTTCTAACTTTGGATTATAATCATAATGAGTAGGATATAGATTGGAGCAGGGAAGAACAGTGCATCTGAATTCATTTCACCTTTAAAGGGTGGAATAAACTAAACTCATGACCTAAAAACTGGGAGAGATGAGTCAAGCAAGGAGCTAAAGACAAGTCAGAGCACATTGCCTGGACAAGGGTGAGAGGCCATCAGCAACCATTCAGAGACACCAATTGCCAAAGATATGTAGTTGGATTTCAAAAGAGATTCAGAAACAAAAATTTAAATAAGACCTCATGACTTATGAGTTCCTGGTTCTTGGCATTGCTAAGGCTCAGATTCATTCCTGAAACAAAAGCAGAGAGGAGGAGGCCTACAGAAGTAGAAGCCACAGGGCAACAAGAGACTTCCTAACAGGGGACAGGGCCTTTCTCTCTGTATCCTCAGAGTTCTGCCCAATGCTTGAAACATAGTAGGAATTCACTAAATAATTTTGAATAAATGAATGAACTGGACTGGACTGGATATTGTGGAAGATAGGAAAGGACTTTTCAACATAGTCAACACAATCAAGGAGTTTATAGCCATGTTGAAGAGAAAAGTAACACACAAAATTAAGAGCAACACAAGAAAAGGGGGGAGTCTCTTTTTTGTCCCACTTACCACCTCTTTCTCAGTAGGGTAAGTAGGACAACATCCATATTCTCTACAACACCCATATTCTCTGCTCAGGGTATGACTCTAGGCATCTATTTTCTCTTTCAGGAAATACCACCCATGTTCTAAACCAAGCTTTTGGACTAAGGGAAGCCCTTTGATGCAAGGAAAGGTAATGGTCTGGCAAAAATATGTTCTCCCCAGATGGGGCATATCAGCTCTGTTCTGAAGAATTTGAACTGGCAAACACTGGGAGCAAAAGCTGAAAGAATGTTGAGTGAGGCCACAAACAAGTCATTACCATGAGGATTTTAGAGTTGATAGAAAGTATAAATTACAAGTAAAACTTGAGAAAGAATATAAAAATGAAGTCATTGGTAGTAGGAAAAAAGAGTTAGTGGTTGAATCATGGTAAAGGTGGTACACTGGGGTGATGGACCAAAAACTCCTTCTGAAGAGAGTTCTGGAGGTGCTATGTATCCAAATGACCTTCTTAGTTTAATTTTCATGTGGTCAAATTTGACTATAAAATTTCTTTATCCAATTGGCATGGGATACCTTTCCCCTTATTGCCATGCACAGCCTTACAATACACTTCATTTTTTTTCCAGCTGGTTTGAGTGAATTCCTGGTAAGTCCAGGAGCCTCCCTAATTCAAGAAGGGTTCTCACAAGGCAGTGCTTGAAAATGATAGGCTGAAATGGTGAATGGCGTAGGCTCTCGGCATAGAAAAAACAATATTTAAGTCTGAAATGTTCAGAACATTTTAAAATAAAGTAGACATTGGAAAAGTAGAAAGTGAAAGGGGGGAAAAGTGGCCAAATGAAGCATATTGTATTAGCAGAGGCCTGCTGATATGACAAAAAGGCAACCATCTGTGTGGAAGCAGGAGTGACCATGCTTGTTTCTTGCCTTTCTGCCATCAGATACCCCACACTTGCTGACACGCTGTGCATCGCATCCCAGGGTTTCCTGCTCTCTGGCTCTCTGGCAGGTTAGCCAATGCCTGAAGGGCAAGAGGAAGGGAAAAGCTCATGAATTTCTTTCTTGGTCTCTGAGTTAAGCAATAACTCTGTTAGCATCTGCATCTCCTAATAGTCCAAAGAAAATCGATTTAACATTATTTACAGTTCTTTAGAAATTAGGGGTTAGAAAGAAAAGGTTGTTAATAGCCAGAGTTGGTAACAGTGTGACAAAAGACCCAGGCTTACACTTTGGTGGAAATGCACACTGATACCACCATTTTGACAGCAATATAGTAGTATCTTTTATAATTTAAGAGTTGCATACATTTGACCCAATTAGAAATTGAGGACCAAGAGTCTAGGCATGTAGACATCTAGGAGTTTATCTGGAATCTAGGAATCTATCTCACAAGTAACAGTTACATGTCCACAACCATTTAAGGGTTATAATAGTGAAAGGTTAGAAACAATAAAGCTCACTATCAATAGAGGAAATCCTACATGAATTACAATATGTTTATACTATGGAATGTTGAATCTTCTAAAAAGCATTAATAAATTATTTGTGCTGATATGGAAAACACTGATGTACTGTTACATTTAAATATAAAAAGGCAGATATTGCTTGTTAGTGGTCTATCTTTGTGAATGTGAGGGCATATAGTTATTTGCCTCCTTGTCACTGGCATTGCCTCCAGGAGCAGATGGGAGGTGAGACTATCACAGAATGCTGCAGAGATAAGGGGCACAGGACATGGCATGGGGGATTAGACCAGGTTCTCAAGCACTGGTACCCAACCTTGAATTATGCTCCTAGCCTCTCATTCAGTTTTTTCATCTCTTAAATGTAGTTAATAATTGTGGTCTAGCCCATACTTGCAAAGGAGGTATGAGATATAAATAAGGTAATTGTATAAAAATGCTTTCAGAAGTTCAAAACCCTGCAATATATGAGGTACCACCATCACCATCACCATTGTTATAGTTATGTTCTTCATGTTTATGTTCCCTCAAAATTCACAAGTTGAATTCCTAACACCCAATGTGATGGTATTAGAAGGTGAGGTCTTTGAGAACTGATAAGGTCAGCAGGTTAAAGCCTTAGTGAATGGGATTAGTGACCTTATAAATGAGACCCTAGAGAGCTAAATAGTCCCTTTGATTGTATGAGGAATCAATGAGAAATCTGTGACCCAGAACAGGACCCTCCCTAGAACAATCTTGCTGGCCCTTGAACTTGGACCTCTAGCTTCCAAAACTGTAAGAAAAAAATTCTCTTGTTTATAAGCCACCCAGTCTCTGGTATTTTGTTATAGTAGCCCAACCTGACTAAGATAATCATCATCATCAACTCTGGATTTTTGAGCCATTATCATCTTTGGAATGGGAAAAATTGAGTCACATGGCTCACCAATTTAAATCTAGGATTTTCATGAACTGACCCACTTCCCTTTCCACTCAAAGTGGAAGATTTCTCACTGCTTCTCTTTCACTTTGAGCAGGGTAGTAAACCACTTTGCCTGATAAAATGCTTCTACCAGCACTTAAATACAGACCTGCAGGGATTTTTTCCATTCAAATGGCCAAGTTTTTGTCAACTCATCTTGCACCTGGCAGGGGAAACATTTTCTTCATTGAAAATAAGCTAGGATATGAGCCACTCGAGTCTTTCTACATCTAACCCACTGAAATTCCAGTTTCAATAAATGTTCTTTTGTAGAAGAAAAGAGTAATTTTCATTTTAATAAAAAAGTAATCATTCTAAAAAACAAAATTCATATCTACATTCAGTTGCTACAAAATAGAATGAAATTAAACAAACTGTTTTCAAAGGTACATTGTGCAGTTATAAGAAACTGGGCCCTCTGCCAGGTGGTTCAGATGACACAGAGATGGACAAAATACATTGCTAAAACACATCAGACACATGCTTGAATTAAAGCAATCTGGATGAAATTCAAATCTTAGCTTGCAAAAAATCATAAATTCTTTGAGAAGAGAGATATTCTAAGATTTTTTATAAGAAATATGTTTGTAGATCTCTTTATGGTGATCAGAACTACACTATTCTGCTTCAGTGGGCCTCAATGATGTGCCTCAGGGAATCTTACAGCCTCTCTCTAGGAACCTGTTTCACTTCTAAAAGCACCTGCAAGAGGAAATTCTCCATAGGCCCCATGCTCAAACTAAGCCAGTTTCTTTTCTCAGTACTAAATGAATCTTTTAAAGCTCACCATTTATACAATTGAAAGATAACTGAAAAATTCCTTCATTCATTAATTTATCTCAGAGTTGAGCCCATTCCTTCTCTGCACCACAGGCTGTGGTGGATGACTCTGAGCACATGAGGATGAGTGAGATCCACCTTGCTCCCTCTACACCAGTGAGAGCAGAAAGGGAAGTAATCAAACAACAAAGAGGAGGAAACACTTCCTGAGGAGGTGAAGTGAGGTTGACAAGGAAGACTTCTCATTTTGTTTGAAACTAGAAAACTATACTTGTTCCTGCAAACCCTTTCCCTTTTCCCCTGAAATTCCCTCCCTTCTCCACTCTCCCCTCTGGTCACTGTCAGCCTGTCCTCAATTTCAGTGTCTTTGGTTATATTTTGAGTGTTTGTTTGTTTTGTTGATTAGGTTCCTGTTAAATGTGAGATTATATGGTATTTGTCTTTCACTTCCTGGCTTATTTTGCTTAGCATAGTGCTTTCCAGCTCCATCCATGCTGTTGCAAAGGGTATGAGCTCCTTCTTTCTTTCTGCTGCATAGAATTCCATTGTGTAAATGTACCATAGTTTTTTGATTCACTGTGGTTTTAATTTGCATCTCTGTGGTAGCTAGCGATACTGAGCATCTTTTCATGTGTCTCTGGATCCTCTGTATATCCAATAACAAGGGGGAGGTGGAAACAGGAGGGTGGTGGGGAGGGCTGAGGGTGTGGGCTGGGGTGGGGGTAAAAGGCAGAAAACTATACTTGAACAACAATTAAAATTAAAAAATAATAAATAAAAGCATAAAAAAGAAACTAGAAAACTAAATGTTCTGTGCTGAACAAATCAAAATCATTTTACAGTCATCCTTGCTGCATCCTTTTACAGATAAGTGTGTTTTGCACCTCTAACCACAAATGTGATTTCCTCTTCCCATTGTCTGACTGAGCTAAAACTCCCTTGGCTTTTGTTATTGCTTTGTAAACATGAATCTAGCTCCACAATAGACTGTCAGATTCTCAAGAATGGAAATCATACCGTCTTTTGCTTTGCAACTTTCACTGCACTTAGCCCATCATAAGGCCCACAGCAGGTGCTAGGGAAGTGCTTACAGGTGGGCTGACTGTCTCACAGGCCACACTCCAGTTCTCACTGCCCCAAAACTTCTGTGCAACCTTGTATTGCATATTGTGACTGCTATTTTAATACACTCAATGAGTACAGCTCAAACATGTCTCCTAGGGTGGGGACTTTCAAACTTGTTTTACTACAACCCATGGTAAGAAATGTTTCTTCCACCATCACCCATTCCATGTTTGTCTATAACTGAAAAAGGGGCATCATGAAACTTTTTATGTGTTTCATATATCCTGTTTGTTTTTATCACATTCTAGTTTACTTTGGTCTTTTTATTCTAATATATTTAGTTCTATTCTGTTCTATTTCAGTTTTAAAATTCTAGAAGTAGGTTCACCAAATTGATGTCACACACCAAGGAATGCAAACTCTGCTCTAGGGGTTCTTGCCATCTTGCAGCACCAATATGAACCTTAGGTGGCAAAAATGAGTAGGAAACAGTCCCAGCTCCCAAGAAGCTCACTTTTCAGGGGTAAGACAATCATATTAAAATTATTAACATATTTTATCATTAACATTTTCAAATTAGCATGTATTATGCAATTTGTTATGCAATTGCCTTTCTAGAAAAGCTATTATTAAATCAGTAGTATGAGTTACAATGAACAGAATGTCAGAAATGAGAAAAGCAAGGCATTGTCATGTTTTAAGGATGATGTTGTCACATAACCAGCTATGCCTCACATTCTCCTCCTCGGAATACCCTACATAGTTAACCGCAGCTACTTTCAAAAGTGACTTATGCTTTCCAGTTAGCTATAGAATAACTCCCCATAAGAGTTTCTCTCCATTCACTGGAATCCTAAGTGAGAACTTCAATTCAGACTCCTCCCAAACTGTCACTACCAAAGACCCTGATGCTAATGCTGCCTCACCAAACCATGAGTTAACAATCTTCTTCCAGAAAGGGACAGATAGTAAATATTTAGTCTTTGCAGGTTATATGGTCTCAATTATAACTACTAAATTCTGTTCTTGTAGCACAAATATTGAAAAAATGACATGGTTATGTTCCCACAAAACTTTATTTATGGATACTGAAATTTGAATTTCATATTGTTTTCACATGTCATGAAATATTAATCTTTTGATTTGTTCAAAATTGAAAATCAAATGATTCTTAGCTCATGGGTTATACAAAAACAGGCTGAGAGCTGGAATTGGCTTCAGAGACTATAGATTACTGGCCCCACTTTAAGCCAAGAGAAACTTTGATGGTAGAGAATATTTTGTCTTGACCATGAGCTGAGACTCTCTACCTTAGGGCTCCTGAGCACCCTGGAACAGAGATAGTTGAAGAGGACATCCATGCAATTTTCTTTTGATGTATGTACTGAAGAAGGATTGTATGGAGAATATAGAGTTGTTTATAAAGAGGTTGTTGCCTGGGTCAAGAAATCTTAAAAGAACTGTACCTTTTTTTAAAGGAGGAAGAGGTTATAAATGGAAGGGCAAGAATGTTTCTCCATTATTGCTAGTGGGCACAACTCCTCTTAGGATTAAAGGAATAAATATGCCTTTTAAAACAATCAGGTTCTGCCCATTACGTGGACTTTTGCACATCTTTCCAGGAAAAACTATCACCTTGTTTCACAATGCTGTAATCCAGTTTCAACTGAAATCGAAAGTGTTTATAATCCAATAAACAGCATGTTCAATTAAGTGTTTCATTAACCAGGTAAGTCTGATCAATCCTCAGTGCTGATGAACAGCTGTGCAAACCAGACACATTACTGTGTGGTCACTGTCCCAACAATGGTGCTAAAATTTATGCAGATCCTAATTAGGATTTACAGCTATGCCATTTCTTGAGGAGTTAAAGTGTAGGACACAAGCAAAGGGACAACTCAGTCACAACTTCCATCATTCTTTTTCTTTACTCTTTTGCTTACAAAATTAATATAAGCTTCTTTTAAAAAATCAATCCAGAAGTACACAAACTAAATGAACAAAATACCCTGTCTTTCTCAAACAATTCCATTACCCTCCCCACAAAAACATTACTGTTGACAGCCTGGGGAGTCCTATGTAAATACAAACACATGTACAAACATCATGTACATGTTTGTGAAATTTTCATGTATTTTTACATGTTTTTCAACATTCTGATTTTTTTACTCTCCAAGTCAGTATTTATGGCACCATCTTATTCTTATTCAACAGCTTTATAGCCACCAATAGGGTATATTTTCTTTACATGTTATCTGATGAGCATGATATTTTTATCTTGGAAAAGATCAAGCTCTTTCCTCCAGAAGAAGCAATGAGCAAATTAATTTTTTTATTTAAATTATTCTTTTGTTGTTCAACTACAGTTGTCCCATTATCTCCCCACCTCCCCCCTTGCTTCCACCCTCCCCCTTGGTTTTGTCCATGTGTCCTTTATAGTAGTTTCTGAAAACCCTTCTTCCCACTGTCCCCTCCTCCCTCTCCTCTGGCTATTGTTAGATTGTTCTTAATTTCAATGATTCTGGTTATATTTTGTTTGCTTGAACTGGATAGCATTATGCTAAGTGAAATAAGCAAGGCAGTGAAGGACAAATACCATATGATCTCAGGTTTAACTGGAACATAATCAACAAATTAATTTTTAAATTTAATTTTTTATTGCAGTTTGCATTCAACACTTTTTTGTTTTAGTTTCAGGTGTACAGCATAGTAGATAGACATTTATGTAAGTAACAAAGTATTGTCTCCAATGATTCAAATGCTCACTTGATACCACAGACAGTTATTACAATATTGTTAACTATATTCCCAATGTTTTACCTTACATCCCCATGCCTATTTCGTAACTACCAATTAGTACTTCTTAATCCTATCACCTTTTTTTACCCCATCCCTCAACACCCCTTGCCTCTGGTCTTCATCAGTTTGTTCTTTATATTTATGTCTGTTTCTTTTGTTTGTTTATTGGTTTTGTTCTTTAGATTCCACATATAAGTAATATCATATGGTGTTTGTCTTTTTCTAAACTGGCTATATTCACTTAACATAATATTCTCCAGGTTAATCTATTCTGTCACAAAAGGTAATATTTCCTTCTTTTATTAAAGCTGAGTAGTATTCCATCATGTAAATGTATCACAACTTGTTTACCCAACATCTACTGATAGCCACTTGCTTCCATATTTAGGCTATGGTAAATAATTCTGCAAAGGACAAGGGGTTCCGTATGATGTCTGTCTGGAACAAGTCCAACCATTGTTAATATAATGAGAAAGGTCTGTGTGAAATTGATGTAACCTGGCAGCCAATAAGACTGGAATGCACATGACTGAACATTGATGACTTCACTGTACTAGTCAGTGGGGGTAGTAGATACCATTGAGTAAGCATGTGTACTGTGTGGCCATCACATTCAAAATGAACAAGTAGAGCAACAAATCTGCATCAAATTTTGCATTAAGCTTGAACATTCCTCTGCAGAAACTATTCAGATGATTCAGAAGGCCATGGCTATGGGCAACTAACTGGTGATTGGCAGCCTCATCACAACAATGTGCCTGCTCATGCATCACATCACAGTGTAGAATTTTTTGTCAAAACATCAAATCATCTAGGTGACTCAACCCCCTACAGCCCAGATTTGGCACCCTGTGACTTCTGGCTTTTCCCAAAAACTAAAATCACATTTGAAAGGGAAGAGATTTCAGACTGTTGATGAAATTCAGGAAAATACGACAGGGCAGCTGATGGTTACTGGGAGAACTGAGTGAGGCCAATGTGCCTACTTTGGAGGGGCTGAGGCATCATTGTCCTATGTATGATGTTTCTTGTATCTTGTATCTTCTTCAATAAATGTTTCTATTTTTCACATTACATAATGCAGACCCCAGCTTGTGGGGTCTGTTACATTGTGGATGGGGGAGAGACATTCACACGGACTACCGAGTCTGGTGGAGGAAAAGGGACAGCATGGCTTTTCTCTCAGGGGAAGCAAAAGCCGTGGTCTCCACCAGGACAGGCCTTTCTTTCTTTTCTGGGCACATTACATGATGGTCCTCATTTACTATGCACAGGTTTGCTTTAGGTGGTTACCTTTTACAGAAAACAAAGGAGCCAATGCTTCTAATCACATCACAGAAGAGGGATATTTGCAAATGAAAAGGCAAAAGTGGTTGAACTGGTTACACTCATCCTTGGAAGGTTTAGCATGGATTTTAGGAAGTTACTTTGCAATAAATGTTTGCTGCCTCAATTCAGGGTGAGGGAGTTTTAGAAAAAGCAAGTCTCAAAGCGGCCTAGGTACATTGAAGGCCTGATTCCCCACAGGAGAACCTATCCATGGGTGTGGATCCCTCCTAGTGGGAGCTGGGCCCACACCATGCAGAATGGTCTTCTACAATTACATGGTAGGATACCTTCTGGACAGACCTCAAATATTCTTTCAAATCAGTATTTTGTGTTTCTTCAAATATGTACTGAGAAGAGGAATTGCTGAGTCACAAGGCATTTCCATTTTCAATTTCCTGAGGAGCCTCTACATTATTTTCCATAGTGGTTGCACCAATATGCATTCCTACCAACAGTAATTAAGTGTTCCCTCTTTTCCAAATTCTCATCTCACCAACACTTGTTTGTTGATATAGCTTTTCTGACAGGTGTGAGGTGGTATCTATTTGTGGTTCTGATACACATTTCTCTGATGATCTAGTGATGTTGAGCAACTTTTCATATGTCTATTGGGCATCTATATGTTCACTTCAGAGAAATATTTATTCAGGTTTCTGCCCACTTTCTAATTGGGTTGTTTGTTTGTGTTGAGTTGCCTGAGTTCTTTATAAGTTTTGGATATTAACTGCTTATTAGATATATCATTGGTGAATATTTTCTCCTATTTGGTAGGTTGTCTTTTCATTTTGTTGATTGTTTCTTTTGCTGTGAAAAACATTTTCATTTTATTGTAGTGCTATTTTCTTATTTTTTGTTTCTCTTGCCCAAAGAGATATGTCAGAAAAAATATTGCTAGGAGAAATTTCTGAAATTTTACTGCATATGTTTTCTTCCAGAAGTTTTATGGTTTTATGTCTTACATTTAATTCTTTAATCCATTTTGAGTTCATTCTTGTATATGGTCTAAGAAGATAGTCAAATTTTATTTATTTTTTTGCAAGCATCTATCCAATTTTTCCAACACCACTTATTGAATCTACTGTATTTACCCCATTGTATGTTATTGCTTCCTTTCTCATATATTAACTGACCTTATAAGCATGGGGTTATTTCTGGGCTCTCTATTCAGTTTTGATCTAGGTATCAGTTTTCATGTCAATGTTTGATAAATATAGTCTTGTAATATAGTTTGAAATCAGGTACTGTGATATCTTCTTTTTTTTTTTTAGTCAAAATTGCTGTCACTATTCAGGATTTTTGTCTTTCTATACAAATTTTTGGATCATTTGTCTTAGTTCTGTGAAAAACATCATTGGTATTTTGATAGGAAGTGCAATGAAACTATAGATTGCTTTGGGTAGTATGGACATTTTAACGATGTTAATTCTTTCTATGCATGAACATGGTATATGTTTTCATTTATTAGTATCTTCCTAAATTTCAATGTCTTATAATTTTCCAAGTACAGATCTTTTACTTCTTTGGTCAAATTTATTTCTAGGTATTTTTGACACAATTATAAGTGGGATTATTTTCTTAGTTTCTCTTTCTAATAGTTCATTATTCGTGTAAAAATGCAAGTGATTTCTGTATTTATTTTGTATCTGATACTTCACTGCATTCGTTTATCAATTTTAGTGTTTTTCTGGTGAAATTTTTATGGATTTTTATGTACAGTATATGTACAGTACAAATAATGTCAGTTTTACCTCTTCCTTTCCAATTTGATAATTTTTCTTCTTCTGGTTGGATAGCTGTGTCTAGAACTTCCAGTATTATGTTAAATGGGAATAGTTAGAGGTAATAAGAGAGAGAGAGATCTCTGTCTCACTACTGATCTTAAGGGAAATATTTTTAGTTTTTAACCATTGAATATGATGTTGGTGGTGGGTTTGTCATATATGTCCTTTATTATGTTGAGATACAGCCCCTCTATTTCCACTTTGCTGAGAGTTTTTATCATAAATGGGTATTAGATTTTGTCAGATACTTCTTATGCATCTATTGATATGATCATATAATTTTATCCTTCATTTGATTTACAAGGGCATCCAAAAAACACAGAATTTGTTTATAAAATATTGTGCATTTATTCTTACATGTTTAAACTTCAGTCACCTTCAAAATACTCTCCATTTGATGCTGTACATCTATCAAGATTTTTTTCCACTTCTCAAAACAGTTTTTAAACTCATCAATTTTGATGCCTTCCAGTGCTCTGACATTTTTCATTTTACCTCTTCTACATTGGCAAAATGTTTCCATTTAAGGACTTTTTTCACCTGGGGAAACCAATAAAAACTCACTCAGGGTGAGTTTGGGTTAATAGGCAGCGTGGGCCAGGGGCTCATGCTGTTTTTGGTCAAAAACTGCTGAACACTCAGTGTGGTGTGGGAAGGTACACTCATAAGTCACCCATCATGAAATGGGCAAACACGTTGAAAGATTCTTCAAAAAAATTCACTGAAGTCAGGGCACAGCCTCTCACAACAATGCCAGCTAGTCCACTGATACAGATGGGTTCCTACAACACTCACCTAGCACTACAAGGGGCCTGCCCTCCAGAAGATAGTTCTGGTTGTTTGCCCCCCTAAGTATATGGTGTATCATATTAATTGACTTGAGGATATTGAATCAACCTTACACCTGAGGAATAAATCCAACTTGATCATGGTCTATAATCTTTACAATATATTGCTGAATTCATTTTGCTATTATGTTTTGAGTATTTTTGCATCTATGTTCATCAGGAATATTGGCCTATAATTTTCTTTCTTTGTAGTGTCTTTTTCTAGTTTTTGAATCAGGATAATGCTGACCCCATAAAATAAGTTTGGAAGTCTTTCCTCCTCTTGAATATTTTGAAATAGTTTGTAAAGAATAGATATTCTCCTTGGAATGTTTGGTAAAATTTACCTGTGAAGCCATCAGTCCAGGACTTTTGTTGGTTGAAAGTTTTTTGATTATTGCTTCAATTTCGTTGGTTGTAATTGGTCTGCTCAGATTTTCTGTTTCTTCTTGATTCATCCATCATCTTAGGATGATGGAGCTTGTATGTTCTTGGGAATTTATCCATTTCTTCCAGATTGTCCAATTTGTTGGTATATAATTGTTCAAAGTATTTTCTTATAATCTTTTGCATTTCTGTGGTGCCAGTTGTGACTTCTCATCTTTCACTTCTGATTTTAGTTATTTGTGTGTGTCTCTCTCTTTATTCCTGATGAGTCTGGCTATCTTGTTTATCTTTGCAAAGAGAAAACACTTGTTTTATTGATATTTTGTATTTGTATTTAGTTTTAATTTTATTTATTTCTTCTCTGATATTATTTCCTTCCTTCTACCCATTTTTGGCTCTATTTGCTGTTGTTTTTTTCTAGTTTCTTTAGGTTTAAGGTTAGATTATTAATGTGATGTTTTTCTTGTTACATGCAGCTGTGAATTTCCTTCTTAGAACTATTTTTGTTCTGTCCCATAAACTTTGTGTTGTTGTGTTTTCATTTGTACTGTCTCAAGGAATGTTTTGATTTCATCCTTGATGTCACTATTATCCCATTCATTGTTTAGTAACATGTTATTTAGCCTTTATCTGTATGTTTTTAGTTTTTTTTTCTTGTAATTGACTTCTAGCTTCATACTATCGTGGTCGGAAAGATTTTTGAAATGTTTTCAAATTTCTTAAATTTATTGAGACTTGTTTTGTTGCCTAACATGTGATCTATCCTGGAAAATGTTTCATGTGTGCTTGTAGAGAATGAATATTCTGCTGCTTTGGTGTAAAATGTGTTAAAACTATCAATCAGATCTATCTGGTCTAATGTCATTTAAGGCCACTGTTTCCTCATTGATTTTTTGTCTAGAAGATTTATTCAGTGATGTCAGTGGAGTGTTAAAGTTCTCTACTATTACTGTATTACTATTGATCTTTCCCTTTATGTCTATCAATATTTTCTTCATACACTTAGATGCTCTTATATAGGTGCATAAATGTTTATAAGGGTTATTCCACTTGTTGGATTAATTATTTTACCAGTATGTAATGACCTTTTTTATCTCTTGTTACAGCCTTTGCTATAAAGTCTATTTTGTCAGTATAAATATTGCTGCCCTGGCTTTTTTTTCATTTTTATTTGCACAAAATATCTTTTTTCTTCCCTATATGTTCATTCTGTGTGTCTTTCATTTTGAGGTGGGTTTTCTGTAGAAAGGATATATATAGGCCTTGTTTTCTTATCCATTCAGCCACCGTATGTCTTTTAATTGCAGCATTTAAGCCATTTACATTTAAAATGATGATTGATATGTAAGTATTTATTGACATTTTGTTCTTGTAATTATGTTCTTCTTTTTTTTCTTCTCAAAGAAGACCCTGTAACCCTGTGGAGTTCACACCTTATCTGAGAGATACAAACTCTTTTATTAAATATTGTTACATATATTGGATACATAGGTTCGAGGTCATGACTAGCTTCACATTTGTATGTAACTAATGTTAAGCAATAACATTTAAGTTGACAGTTTGGTTATACCACATGTTTTGTAAGGGTGTGTGATATTTGGCAGTAAACTGTATCTGAGAGATACGAAACATTGAAGTCAGTGTTGGTGTAGTTTTTTTATGAACTTTGAAGTCAGTGTTATTTTTTTTTAATTTATTATTGAAAAGGGCTGGAAAACATATTGATATGATAATCCAAGTGATGATAAAGAACTTCAGGGAAAGCTACTCAAGTCACATATAAAAACACCTTTGCAAGTGTTGTGAAAAGCACTTATGCCTTGAGAACAGCAATATTGTTTGCAATGGCTGTTACAAACATTTTGCAAAGTCAACTATTGAAGATAATAATTAATTAATGTTTAAGACATTTCTGGTTGTATTTTTTAACAATACCCATGTTTCTGTTATTTGAAAAGAAAAAAATTTGATTCTTTAGGTTTTTATATTATTTGTTTAATAATTTCTAGATTATAACTGAAAATATAAAATCATGTATTTTATTACATAGATACAATAAATGAAAATTTGGGGTCTTTTAAATTTTTTTTTGCATTTCAGTATATACTAAGTAATGAATGTACCTCTTAGATACATGTGACCTTATGCTGTAACTTTAAAAAAAATTTTTAAATGCCTTTTATTCCATTTTTCAAATGCCTTTATAGCTTCTATTGATATGATCATGTGATCTTTGTCTTTCCTTTTGTTTATGTGATATATTACATTTATTTATTTGTGACTATGGTACCATCCTTCATCCCAGGGTTGAATCATACTTAATCATGGTGTATGATATTTTTAATGTATTGCTGGATGCAGTTTACCAGTATTTTGTAAAAGATTTGAGCATCTATGTTCAAACACTATATTGGTCTGTAGTTTTCTTTCTTTGTTGTATCTTTACCTGGTTTTCAATTAGGATGATGCTGGCCTCATAAAAGGAGTTTGAAGTCTTCCATCTTCGTGTGGTGTTTTGGATTAGTCTGAGAAGGATAAGGATTACCTCTTCCTTAAATGTTTTGTAAAATTCTGTGAAACCATGAGGTCCAGGACTTTTGTATGCCAGCATTTTTTTTTATTACTGTTTCAACTTCACTAGCTTTTATTGGTCTGTTCAGGCTTTCTGCTTCTTCTTCATTCAGTTTTGGAAGATTATATCTTTCTAGAAATTTGTCCATGTCCCCCAGGTTTTCAAATTACTTGACATGTAGTTGTTCATAGCAATTTCTTACAATCCTTTGTATTTCTGTGATATCAAGTGTAATCTATCCTCATTCATTTCTGATTTTATTGACTTGGGTTCTCTCTCTTTTTTTCTTGATAAGTCTGGTTAACGGCTTGACAATTTTGTTTATCCTTTCTAAGAATCAGCTCCTGGATTCATTGATCCTTTGAATTGTTCTTTTAGTCTCTATGTCATTTAATTCTGTCCTGATCTTGATTATTTCCTTCCTTCTATCTGCTCGGGGCTGTGTTTGTTGCTGTTGCTGTAGTTATTGTAAATGTAGGGTTATGTTGTTTATTTGAAACATTTCTATCTTTCTTAGGTAGGGCTATATTACTATGAACTTCCCTCTCAGGACTGCCTTCACTGTGTTCCATAGGTTTTGGGCTGCTCTGTTTTCATTTTCATTTCCAGAAACCTTTTGATTTCTTCCTTGTTATCATTGTTAACCCATTCATTGTTTAATAATGTGTTATTCAGTCTCCAAGAATTTGATTGTTTTTGAATGTTTTCCTTGAGGTTGCTTTTAGTTTCAAGCAATTGTGGTCTCAGAAAAATGCTTGATGTGATTTCAACTTTCTTCAATTTGTTGAGGCTTGTTTTGTGATGTACCATGTGATCTATTTTTGAAAATGTTCCATGTGCATTTGAAAAGAATGTGTATTTTGCTTCTTTGGGGTGAAGGTTCTGTATATGTCAATTAAGTCCATCTGATCTGGTGCATCATTCAGTGCCATGATATCTTCTTTGATTCTTTGTTTGGAAGATCTATCCATTGTTCACAGTAGGGTGTTAAAATCCCCTAGTATAAGTGTGTTGCTCTCTATATCTTTCTTGAAGTCCTCCAAGATTTTCCTTATATATTTGGGTGCTCATATGTTGGATACATTTATGTTTACAAAGTTTATGTCTTCTTGATGGATTCTAGCATTGAGTATCATGAAGTGTCCTTCTATGTCTCTTTTTGTGGCTTGTGTCTTGAAATCTCTTTTGTCTGATATAAGTATTGCAAGCCTAGCTTTTTGCCTGTTCATTTGGTTGTAATATTTTCTTCCAGTCCTTCACTTACTGTCTTTGTAAATCTTTTATCTCAGTTGGGTCTCCTGTTGGCAGCATGTGTATCATGGATCATGTTTTCTTATCCATTCAGCTACTCTATTTCTTTTGACTGGAGCATTTAATTCATTTACATTTATGGTGATTATTGGTACATATTATTCATTGTCATTTTTCCCCTTGTACCTGTGTTTGCCTCTCTCTCACTCTTTTTCTTCATCTTCTTAAAGCAGACTCATTAGCATGTCTTCAAATGCTGCTTTGGTGGAGGTGTATTCTTTTAGTCTTCTTTTGTCTTGGAAACTCCTTATTTCATCTTCCATTTTAAATGAGAGCCTTGCTGGGTAGAGTACTTTTAGCTTCAGACCTTTTTTTTATTACTTGGTATACGTCTTACCATTCCCTTCTGGCTTGTTTTGTTTCTGTTGAGAAATCTGCTGCTAGCCATATCAGAGGTCCCTTGTATGTTACTTCTTGTTTCTCCCTTACTGCCTTTAAGAGTACTTCTTTGTCTCTGAATTTTGCCATTTTAATTATGATGTTTCTTGCAATGGGCCTCTTTGGGTTCTTCTTGATTGGGACCCTCTGTGATTCCTGGACTTGTATGACTTTTTCTCTCATCAAATTAGGAAAGTTTACTGTCATTAATCCTTCAAATATATTTTCTATCCCTTTCTCTTCTCCTTATCCTTCTGGTACCTGTATTTTATGCATATTATTAAATTTCATACTGTCCTACATTATCCTTAACCCTTCTTCATTCTTTTGAGTCTTTTTTTCCCTTTCTTGCTCTTTCTGGGAGTTGTTTTCTACTTTGTCCTCCAGCTAACTGCTTTGATCATCTGTTTCATCTAGCCTACTTTTGATTTCTTCTACTGTGTTCTTCAATTCAGAAATTGCATTCTTCATTTCCTCTTGGCCTTTGTTGATTGCTTCTATGTCATTTTTATACTGATATAGTTTGCAGTAAGTTCCTCATAGTTTCCCTGCAGTTTTTGGTAATTCTTAGTGGGCTCACTGAGCTTCCTTATAACCATTATTTTGAACTCAATATCTAATAACTGATTTGCCTCTATTTCATTTAGCACTCTTTTCAAGAATTCTTCCTTTCCTTTCAATTGGAGGTTGCTTCTCTGCCCTCCCATTATTTGTGAGACTCTTTTTGTTTGCTTCTATTCTTTAATTGATCTGTTTTAACATCCTGACTTTGTGGTGTGAACTTCTATGTTAGGAGGCCTGTGACATTCACTGGTGCACTTGATCATCTGAACTAAATGCTCTTGAGATTCCCTTCATGCCATTTATGTTGGCTCTCTGGATATAATTGGGTTTTGATGTCTTCATTCACTCTTTGATAGGTCCTTCCCTCCAGCTGGCTGCCTGAGGGTCACTCCACCCATCACATCTTGTATGCTGTTGTTCAGGTGCTGCCAGAAGAAAACCACAAAGCACAGGAAAAAAAAAACAACCGCAAAAATAACTCCCACCCACAATCCCACTATTGACAGCTAATGAATAAGTATTAATAAGGGTGTAAAAAGACTAAGACTATTATAAGAAAGGAGAAGTGACTATGTGGTGACTAACTGAAAGAAAAATGATTTTCAGAGTGTAGAGGGAGGAGCAATAATAGAGTAGCAAACTGGAGCAATGCAAAGAGAGACAGTAAAATTAAAATAGTAAATAAAGAGGGAAATTAAGGTGGAATGGAGTAATAGAAGGGAACTGTATGGTATTAGGTTTAAACAGGAAATTAAAAAGGTGAGAAGAAAAAATGAAAAAAGTAAATAAATAATATAAAAATAAAGATATTGGAGAAAAAAATACTACTATTAAAATTAGCACTGTTAACAACAAATGAGCTAAGGTTAATATAGATGGGATGGAAATAAGAAAGGAAAAAGAAAGAAGGAAAAACTTAACAGTTGTCTAGAGGAAAGGGTAGTAATTTTGAGATGATAGAGGGAATATTAAGGGTGAAGAATGAAAACCAGGCCAAAAGAGGGAAGACCAGAAAAAAGAAATTTGAGATGAAAAAAAGAAAGGGCAAGATGAAAGAAAAAAAAATTGAAAACAAAAGAAGCCAGGCTAAGACAGGGAAAAGTTAAAATTTGAGATGAAAAAAGAAGGGGCAGGATGAAGACAGAATGGAGTAGAAGAAAGAAATGGTAAATTTGAGATTTGAAATACAAGGATAATGAAGATCTATAGATAAAATTGAAAAAATGCAACAACTACCCTATCGAAAACCAATGAGCAAAGATTGCTAAAGGTAGATAGAGGACACAATTATTTTAAAAGCAGGAAAAATAATGTGAGATGACCATTGATAAGAAAATTTAGTCGGAAAACTTCCCTAATCTGATGAGAGAAAAAGTCACACAAATCCAGGAAACACAGAGAATCCCAATCAAGAGGAACCCAAAGAGGCCCACTTCAAGACATATCATAATTAAAATGGCAAACTACCAAGACAAAGAAAAAATCTTAAAAGCAGCAAGGGAGAAACAGGAAGTAACATACCAGGGACACCCTATAAGGTTAGCAGCTAACTTCTCAATGAAAACACTCCAAGCTAGAAGAGAATTGCAAGAAATTATATTCCAAATAATGAGAACAAGAAGCCTCCACCCAAGGCTACTTTACCTGGGAAGGCTCTGAATCAAGATAGAAAGCAAATAAGGAACTTCCCAGAGAAAAGAATTCTAAAAGAATACACCTTCACCAAACCAGCTCTAGAAGAAATGCTAAAGGGACTGCTTTAAGGAAAAGAAGGAAAAGAGAGAGAGAGAGGAACACAGGTATGAAAACGGCAATGAATAAGTACCTATAAATAATAACCTTAAACATAAATGGATTAAATATTCCAATCAAAAGACACAGAATAGCTGAATAGATAAGAGAGCATGAACCACACATATGCTGTCTACAAGAGACCCACCTCAGGACAAAAGACCTACACAGGCTGAAAGTGAAGGGCTGGAAACAAATTTTCCAAGCAAACACACAGGAAAAAAAAGCCGGGGTAGCAATACTCATATCAGACAACACAGACTTCCAGAAAAGGGCTATAAACAGAGACCAAGAAGGTCACTTCATAATACTCAAGGGAAGAATCCACATAAATGTTGTAAATATATAGGTACCCAACATAGGAGCACCCAAATACATAAAGAAAATCTTAGAGGACTTCAAGAAAGATATTGACAGCAACACAAATACAGTAGGTGAATTTAACACCCACTGTCAAAAATGGACATATTCTCCAAACACAATATCAACAAGGATATTGTGGCATTGAACAATGCCCTAGATCAAATGGACTTAACTGATATATATAGAGCCCTCCATCCCAAAGAAGCTAAGTACACATTCTTTTCAAATGCACATGGAACATTTTCAAACACAGACTACATGATAGGACACAAAACAAGCCTCAACAAACTCAAGAAAAATGAATCATATGGAGCATTTTCTCTGACCACAAGGGACTGAAACTAGAAACCAATCCCAAGGGAAAAAAAAACCAAAACACTCAAAATTATGGAGATTGAATAGCATGCTATTAAACAATCAATGGGTCAAGAATGAGATTAGGGAAGAAATCAAAAAGTTTCTGGAAACAAATGAAAATGAACTCACAACAACCCAACATTATGGCACACAGCGAAGGCAGTCCTGAGAGGGAATTTCACAGTGATACAGGCTTACTTAAAAAAGATAGAAACATTTCAAACAAACAACCTCACTGTACACCTACAAGAACTCAAGGAACAACAACAAAGACAGCCAAGAGCAAGAAGAAGAAAGAAAATAACTAAGATCAGAGTAGAATTAAATGACATAGATATTAGAAGCACAATTCTAAGGATCAATAAATACAGGAGCTGATTCTTTGAAAAGATAAACAAAATAGACAACCTCTAAGCAGGCTCATGAAGAAAAAAAGAGAGAGGGCCCAAATAAATAGAATCACAAATGAAAGAGGAGAGATTACAACTGACAACACAGAAATACAATGGATTGTAAGAAATTACTATAAAAAACTGTATGCCAAGAAATTTGAAAACCTAGGTGAAATGGACAAATTCCTAGAAAAATATAATCTTCCAAAACTCAAGGAAAAAGAAGCAGAAAGCCTGAAGAGCCCAATAACAGCAGATGAAATTGAAGCAGTAATCAAAAAGTCCCAACATGCAAAAGCCATGGACTGGATGGTTTTACAGGAGAATTCTACAAAGAATTTAAGGAACAGCTAACCCCCATCCTTCACAGACTATTCCCAAATTCCAAAATGATAGAAGATTCCTTAACTCTTTTTATGAGGCCAACATCACACTACTACCAAAACCAGATAAAGACACAACAAAGAAAGAAAACCTCAGGCCAATATCGTTAATGAACATAGATGCTAAAATCCTCAACAAAGTATTGGCAAACCACATTCAACAATACAGCAGAAAGATCATACACCATGACCAAGTGGGAGTCATCCCAGGGATGCAAGGATGGTTCAATATTCGCAAATCTGTAAATACATTACATAAACAAAAGCAAAGACAAAAATCACATGATCATATTAATAGATGTGGAAAAAGCATTTAATAAGGTACTGCATGCATTTATGATAAAAACACTTAGCAAAGTGGGAATCGAGGGAGCATTCCTCAACATAATAAAGGCCATATATGGAGACCGACAGCCAACATTATAGTTAATGGGCAAAAACTAAAATGTTTTCCACAGAAATCAGGAAGAAGACAAGGTTGTCTACTTTCATCACTTCTATTGAATATAGTATAGGAAGTTTTAGCCAAAGCAATCAGACAAGAAAACGAAATAAAAGGCATCCAAATCAGAAAGGAGGAAACAAAACTGTCATTGTTTGCAGATGACATGATAGTGTACATAAAAAATCCTATAGACTCCACCAAAAAAACAGATCAAGCTAATAAATAAATTTTCTAAAACAGTGGGATACAAAGTCAATATCCAGAAATCAAAGGCATTTTTGTATACCAACAGTAAAACAGCAGAAGCTGAAATCAAGAAAAAATTCTATTTGATATAGCATAAAGAAAAATAAAATACCTAGGAATAAACCTAAGCAGGGGTGTAAAAGACCTGTATGCAGAAAGCTACACAACACTGAAGAAAGAAATCAAGGAAGAAACAGACAAATGGAAAGATATACCATGTTCATGGATCAGAAGAATTAACATCATCAAAATGTCCATACTACCCAAAGCAATTTACACATTCAGTGCAATACCTATTAAAGTACCAATGGCATATTTCACAGACATAGAACAAACACTTTAAAAATTTATATGAAACCATAAAGAACCCCAAATAGCTGCTGCAGTTTTGAGAAAGAAGAGCAAAGTAGGAGGGATCACAATACGTGATAACAAACTCTATTATAAGGCCACTGTAATCAAAACAGCCTGGTACTAGCATAAAAACAGGCACATAGACCAATGGAACAGAACAGAGGGCCAGGAAATAAACCTAAGTCTCTACAGTCAATTAATATTCAACAAAGGGGGCAGCAACATAAAATGGAGTAACAATAGCCTCTTCAACAAATGGTGTTGGGAGAACTGGACAGCTACATTCAAAAACATGAAACTTGAGCACCACCTTACATCATAAACAAAAATAAATTCAAGGTGGATAAGAGACTTAAATATACGGTGTGACACCTTTAAAGTCCTGGAGGAAAATCTCAGATATTGCACGCAGCAACATTTTTAGTGATATGTCCTCTAGATCAAGGGACATAATGGAAAGAATAAACAAATGGAATCTCATCAAAATAAAAGCTTCCGCACAACTAAAGAAAACAGTATTAAAATAAAAAGAGAACCAACCGTATGGGAAAACACATTTGCCAATGATACCTCAAACAAGGGTTTAATCTCCAAAATATATAAAGAACTTACACAACTCCACTCTAAGAAGACAAGCAACCCAATCAAAAAATGGGCAAAGGACTTGAACAGACATTTCTCCAAGGAGGACACACAGAGGATCCAGAGACACATGAAAGATGCTCAGTAGTGCTAGCTATCAGAGGGATGCAAATTAAAACCACAATGAAATACCACTGCACACCAGTCAGAATTGCTTTCATAGTCAAAGGGACAAACAACAAGTGTTGGAGAGGTTGTGGAGAAAAAGGGACCCTATTGCACTGTTTCTGGGATTGCAGACTTGTACAACCACTATAGAAAACAGTATGGAACTTCCTCAGAAAACTAAAAATGGATCTGCCTTTTGACCCAGCAATTCCACTGCTGGGACTATATCCTAAGAACCCTGAAACACCAATCCAAAAGAACCTCTGTACCCCAATGTTCATAGCAGCACAATTTACAATAGCTAAGTGTTGGAAGCAACCTAGGTGCCCATCAGTAAATGAATAGTTCAAAAAACTATGCTACATTTACACAATGGAATTTTATGCAGCAAAAAGAAAGAAGGAGTTCCTACCCTTTGTGACGGCATGGATGGAACTGGAAAGCATTACACTAAGCAAAATAAGCCAAGCAGTGAAAGAGAAATACCATTTAATCTCACCTTTAATAGGAACCTAATCAACAAAACAAACAAACAAGCACAATATAACAAAAGACACTGAAATAGAGAACAGGCTGACAGTGACCAGAGGGGAGAGGGGAGGGAATTTCATGGGAAAAGGGGAAGTGTTTACAGAAACAAGTATAAAAGACACATGGAGAAAAACTAGGTGGGAGTGGAAAATGGAGGGAGTGTGGAGGGCTTGGGGGGTGGGTTGGGATGGAAGTAAAGGCAGAAAACTATACTTGCACAACAATTAAAATAAAAATTAAAAAAAAAAAAGAAAATTGAGAGGTTCTGGCCAAGATTGAGGCATAGGTAGAAACCCTTTGCTTCCTTGCACAACCAAAAGGAGGATAACAATCAATATAAAGTCAATAAACAACCACAGACACCATATAATGAAACTGCGTGGAACTCCAACAACCAAGGAATTAAAGAAAAAATCAGTCAGAACAACCAGACCGGTATGGTGGCAGATCACATGGATTGGCTAGCATAGAAAAAGTGAACGGAGGCAGTGGACCTGGCAGGCAGGGCTGGCTGTAGTGTGGCAGTGGTCTGTGTGGGTGGGGCTGACTTAAGGGGAAACTGAGACTTGGAGTTGAGAGTGGACTATGGCAGTTGCTATGGTGGGAGAAGCTCCCAGTCTCACAGGAGATTCCATCAAGTGTGCTAGTGACAAGAAGGTGAGCTTCATTGTTCCCTCTCTGGCTCCTCCCCCACAGGCAGCACTGCAGCACAGAAAGGACATTTGCCCTTCCAGGGTGCATACCTAAGGCCCCACTCCCTTACAACTTATCAGCTGTGCCAAGACAAAGAAATATGGCCCAAATGAAAGAACAGAGCAAAACATCAGAAAGAAAGCTAAGCAATGAGGACATAGCCAATGTATCTGATGGAGAATTTAAGGCCCTGGTAATCAAAATACTCATAGATCTGATTAAGCTTGGTCGAAAAATGAAAAAAAGAAATGAAAGATACCCAAAATGAAATAAAGCAAAATATTCAGGGAACCAGCAGTGATAGTAAGGAAACCAAGACTCAGATCAACAATTTGGAGCAGAAGGAAGAAATAAACATTCAACTGAACAGAATAAGAAATAAGAAATCAGAAGTGAGGAGAGGCTGAAGAACCCCTGGGACAGCTATAAACATTCCCACATCTGAATCATAGGGTTGCCAAAAGGAGAAGAACAAGAGCAAGAAATTGAAAACTTATTTGAACAAATAATGAAGGAAAACTCCCCAATTTGGTGAAGGAAATAGGTTTCCAGGAAGTCCAGGGAGCCCAGAGAGTTCAAAGAAGTTGGACCCAAAGAGAAACACACCAAGGCACACCATCATTAAGTTACCCAAGATTAAAGATGAAGAGAAAATCCTAAAAAAAGCAAGGGGAAATGAGGGAGTTACCTACAAAAGAGTGTCCATTAGACTATCAACTGATTTCTTAAAAGAAACCTTACAGGCAAGAAGGGGATGGGAAGAAGTATTCCAAGTCATGAAAGGCAAGGACCTACATCCAAGATTGCTCTATCCAGCAAAGCTTTCATTTAGCATGGAAGGGCAGATAAAGTGTTTCCCAGATAAGGTTAAGTTAAAGAAATTCATCATGACGAAGCCATTATTATATGAAATGATAAAGGAAATTATCTGAGATAAAGATAAAAAATATGAACAGAAAATGACAATAAACTCACAACTATCAACAAATGAACTGAAAAGAAAAGAAAAACAATGAAAACAAAAACTAAGCAAACAACTAGAACAGAAACAGAATCAGAGAAATGGACGTCACATGGAGGAATTTTAGTGGGGAGTGGAAAGGGATGAATGAGGGGAATACAGGGAAGAAGCATAATTATAGATAAAATAGACAGGGAGATATAAAAATGATATAGGAAACAGAGGACTCAAAGAACTTATATTTACAACCCATGGGCATGAACTAAGGTGGGGGGATGCTGGAGGGTTGAGAGGACAGGGTGGAAGGGGGATAAAGGGAGAAAAAAATTAGGAAAACTGTAATAGCATAATCAAGAAAAGATACTTAAAGAAAATTGATTTTGAGGGGCTGTACAGGGGAGAGATAGTAAGAGTGTGGAATGGAAGCAATTGTAGTAACAGAGAAAACAAAATTTAAAATGAAAATAATAAGAGGAAATAAGAAGGCTAAGTGGGATTTTCCTGCCTATGTTCTCCTCTAGGCCTTTAATGGTGTCACGGTTTATATTTAAGTCTTTTATCCACCTTGAATTTATTTTTGTGTGTGGTGTAAGTTGGTGCTCAAGTTTCATGTTTTTGCATGTAGCTGTCCAGTTCTCCCACCACCATTTGTTGAAGAGGCAATTGTTATCCCATTTTATGTTGCTGCCCCCTTTGTTGAATATTAATTGACTGTAGAGACTTGGGGGTTTTTTTAGGGCTCTCTATCCTGTTCCATTGGTCTATGTGTCTGTTCTTATGCAAGTACCAGGCTGTTTTGATTACAGCGGCCTTGTAATAGAGTTTGTACATTTACATGATGGAATACAACACAGCAGAAAGAAAGAACTCCTACCCTTTGCTACAGCATGGATGGAACTGGAGAGCATTATGTTAAGTGAAATAAGCCAGGTGGTGAGGGAAAAATACCATATGATCTCACCTATTAGTGGAACCTAATCAATAAAACAAACAAGCAAGCAAAATATAACGAGAGACAGTGAAATTAAAAACAAAACTGACAGTAATGAGAGGGGAGGTTGGAGGGGATAATGAGGGGAAAAGAGGGAAGGGTTTTCAGGAACATGTATGAAGGACACAAGGACAAAACCGAAAGGGGATCGGATCAAGGGTGGGAAGTGGAGATGGCTTGGGTGGGGGGCAGTGGTGTGGGGGAAATGGAGACAACTGTACTTAAACAACAATAAAAAAATAAGATAAAATGGAGTAAGAGGAGAGAGTAGCAAAGTCTGAGAATTGAAATAAAGTATAATATAAAGTCTAGTGACTTAATATGCACAAACTTGAAGGACAAGAAATGAATGTTAAAAAACTATGCAGGAAAGAAAATGTCACACATAATGGTGAAGACTTCGTCTCAGTAGTATCTAATATTTACCACTGTTTTTTTCTGGATCTGCCTCTGGTGGTGTCAGATGGTGTTCCTGTCTGACCTTAGGCTGCCTGTTTGAGAGTATCAGAGATCTACAGTCTGTGGCTGACTCCTTCAGTTGTTAATCTAGTCACCCTGCAATCAGTAATCAAGCTTAAGCACCACTGGGTGGGGCAGAGTAATTCCTGGGGGCAAGGCTATTGCTTTCCCTCAGGCTGGTGATACTAGGAGGGGAGAGGTCTATCTGAGCAAGATGGCTCCTCCAGTATGGAGGATTGCTCAGCACTGGGATCATGGTAGGTGCTTTCTCAGTTCTCTCCTGAAAGCCACTGTCCACAGTCTCTCCTCTAGTGTCTCCAGTCCACTCTGCACCCCCCTTTGCCAGAGCCCAGGGTAACTGGGTGCATATTAAAAATTTATGCATTTGCCCTTAACCACTTCTCTGATTCTCCAGGTGTCCATCTTTGGCAGAGGGAAACCCTGCCGCTTTTCACAGCTAGATGTTATTTGTGTACTTTTTGGAGTACTGGTGCTGTAGTCTGGAGAGTCCAGCTTGGGGATTTAGACCCCACACTTCTCACAGGGATCCCCCTGGGACCTGAGATATCCCTCTGCCACTTTAGCTGCCACCCCTGGGGACCCAGCTAGCCCTCTTACGTCTCCTCCACAGCCTCTACCAGTTACATTGTGTTAAAGCTGTTTCTTCTGTCTGTCTGTGGTTATAAGGCTTCTCTCCCAATATTATTCAGTTGTTTATTCCAGATTATTTCTCCACAGTTCAGTTGTAATATTAGGTTAGTCCTGGGAGGAGGTTAGTGGAACTTCCACTCATTCCTCCACCATCTTGGATTATTCCCTTTTTTTTTTTTAACCTCAACCACTACAGGCTTAACATTTCTCATAATACTGTGGGGATAGGCTCTGCCTGCAGATCCCCCTAAGCTGCCACAGATGAGAATAAGCAGGACATGATCTGCTTGGGGAGGAAAGGTAGCTAATCTCTCAAAGGAGAACGGCCTTGAGCCTGTTCCTCAATGGGCTTTTATTGGGTTCAATTTGCACAGGAATACAGGTAAAGCTCATCAATCATTGTCACACAGTAATGATCAAACAATAGATAACATTCAAAGAATTATGAGGGCTTATTGTGAGTCAGGGTCAGATAGCTAAAGGACCATAAAACTTTGGGAAACAAACTCATTTTGTGCTTGGATCCTTATCATTTAAATTGAGAGTATGCTTAGAAAAGCAGGTTCCACAGGATTTTATGCATTCTTTTCTTAGACCTGATTGCCCCAGAAACCTTTCCAGCACAGGGCTGCACCCACCCCTGGCATTGTTTCAGCCTTAAGTCAGGTGAGGGAAGTAAGGCAGCCAAGAGATTAGGACACTTCTTACAGACAGAATGAAGAGTCAGGCTATGTCAAAGCCAAGGAGTGAGGGTCCATCACCCCCTTTTTCTGTAGTCCCAGAAGTCCTTCCCATCATGACCCTGCCTGTCTTAGGTTGTCCCTCCCTTGAGTAATCTTACCCATCATTGGCTAACCAGTCATCTGCCTGGGACCCAGCAGGGTGAAGTAATGGGGGCAGAGGTGGTGCCCATGCTGGGAAGGTAAGCTTTGTCTCCTTAGTGACTTATGGTCCCAAGGTCTCTTACTCAGCCTTAGCCATGGGGGGGTTACAGCTTCTGAAACCAGGCAGGGTGGTTTCCAACAATACCGGATTGGTGATAATGCCTCCTTTAGCTTTTTCTTGTCTAGGAGGTTCTTTATTTTTCTTTCAACTTTAAATGGTAGCCTTGCTAGGTAAAGTAGTCTTGTTGTAGGTCCTTGTTTTTCATCACTTTGAACATTTCATGCCAATCCCTTCTGAGAAATCAGCTGACAGTCTTATGAGAGCACCCTTGAAGGTAACCAATTTTTTTTTTTTGCTGTTTTCAAGATCCTCTCTTTGCCATTTTTAATTATGATGTATGTAGTTTGGGTCTCTTTGGATTTATTTTGTTTAGGACTCTCTTTCCTCCATCTGTGTCTTTTTCCTTCACCAAGTTAGAAAAGTTTTCAGTTAGAAATTATTTCTTCAAGTAGGTTCTCAATCCCTTGCTCTCTCTCTCTTCTCCTTCTAGTACCCCTGTGATGTAGATCACATACATTATGCTTGATATTGTTGCAGAGGTCCCTTAGACTATCCTTATTTTTAATTCTTTTTTTTCCTCCTCTGTTTGGTTTTATTCTGTTACATTGTTCTTTAAAGCACTGATTTTTTCATCTACTTCATTTAACCTGCTGTTGAGTTGTAGTGTATTCTTATTTCAAATATTGTAGTCCTCATTTCTGACAGATTCTTATGTTCTCACTGAGTTCATCCATTCTTCTCCTAAGTTCCTTAACCATTTTTATAACCATTGTTTTAAATTCTTTGTCTGGCATCTTGCTTGCCTCCATTTCACTTATTTCTTTTTCTGGAGATTTCTCCTCTTCTTTCATTTGGGGCATGTTTCTTTGTCTCACCTGTTTGGCTGCCTTCCTGCATTTGTTTCTGTGTATTCAGTAGATCTTCTATGTGTCCCAGTCTTTGTATGATGGCCTTATATATAGTGGGTTTCCTGTGGAACTCAGTGTCTCAGTCTTTCTGATCACCAGAGCTAGGTGCTCCAAAAATATTTCTTGTGTGGTTTACATAAGCCCTCCTGTTTTAGGTGTGTTTTGATTGCTTTGGGCTCCTCAATGGGTGGGTTTGACTTTTAATCTTAGTAACTGTGAGGATTAACCTCCAACTCATTGTATGAGCTGTTGTGCAGGGGCTGACACCATGATTTGTAGTTCACCTAGCAGTGTCTAGTGCCTATAGGAATCTCCCTTTGAGTGTGCTTACGAAGCTAATTAGGTTGTGCTCTGTTGTGGCTTGATGTTTGCTACTGGGTCTTTTGGTTCTGAGGCCTCTTAAGAGGCACTGAGGTTCAAACCAATAGCAGATACTGCCTGTGATGTAACCAGCCTTGAGCTACCTGTCTAGAGCTACCAACCAGTCCTGTTTGTGTCTACCTTTGCTGGGCCTGGGTGTGTATAGGAAAGGGCAAGCTGCATACTAAGGTTGGTTTTTGCCAGTTCTGAACCCAGGGACTGGTCAGCTAAAGGACAAAGGCACCCCACAATCCACCTCTGCCTGCTAGCTATCTGTGAGCCTCAGTCCTAGAAAAACCTCTGGTGGTGTGTAAGTTGTGTGAGACAGGTTCATGATGAATCATCAGGTAGGGGTTAGTGGTATTTACCAGGTTGATACAGATTCACAGTTGTTGCCAGTGCTAGGTCTGAGGCTAATTGGCAATAGTCTCAGTGGACACCTGGGTCTCTTAGACCTTTGTAGTGGGACAGAGTCTCAGGGGTTTGTCAGGATAAAGCCAGGAGAGATCACCAGTCTAAAGCATACCAACATTTGCCCATGTTGGGAGAGGGCTCTGCACAGGAATAGAGGTGCCACTTAGGAACATGGGGTAAAAAATGGCCCTCCCCTCCAGCACCACAACTCAATCTCTTCCCATGTTATTTTGGCAGTGTTCAAGCCTGCCTGAATTTCCTCAAGACCTCTTCAATAAGCTCTGCACCATGGACCCAGGCTGGAGTTCACCAAAGACCTCTCCTCTGAGAGGGATGCCTACAGGGTGGGGCCTCCAGTAGTCAGCAGCAAGGGGTTAGTGTCCTGTCCAGGTTGATACCCTATGTATGTGGAGGCAGGCCCCTCCTAGAGTAGCAGTGCCATTCAGGCCCATGGGAAAAAATAGTCCTCTCCTCCAGTCCTGCAGTTTCTGGTAGCAAGTCCCTCTCAATTAGCCTTTATGCATTTGTCTTCTGATGAAACACCCACGTGTCTATAGATGTGGCAGGTACTGAGCATAAGGGCAGCAACCAGACAATCAATTAAAATTAATTAACCCACTTCAGCAAGAGTTTCCTCTGTGGAGCATTTCTGGTTTTAATGCTTCTGAAGTGCATCTTAAAATAACTCCAACTGCTCATGCGATATTTGTGCTATTATCTATGCAAATTTGACTTAATAGAACTCTTTCAGAGTCAAAAGTGTTGCAATAAATCTGCAGAAATCCAGCCCAGGAGGTGTTCTTTACAAACCAGGCTCTGTAGAACTAAGGAGAGAAGAAAAAAGAAAAAGCAAGTTTGGTAACCTAGTTGGGAACATAGGAAGTATGTGACATGAAAAAGCTTACTACAATTTAATGTGTACCTGTATATGGAATTTACTCTCACATATATAATTCAATGGTTTTCAGTAAATTTATAGAGTTGATCAACCATCACTGCAATGTAATTTTAGAATAGTATTTCCCTCTCACCAAAAAAGGCCCCAGTGCCAGCAACCACCAATCTATTTTTTGTGTCTGTCTATTTGCCTTTTCTGGAAATTTCATATAATGGAATCATATACTTAGTGATCATTTGTGACTGGCTTCTTTCACTTAGCATGACATGTTTGTAGTTCATACAGTGTGTAGTATGTATGAGTATTTCATTCCTTTTTATGGATGACTGAATAACTTCCCAATAATTGGACATAACACAGTTTGTCTATCAACTCACCAGTTGTCACTCTTTTGGCAATTATGTATAATGCTACTATAAACATTTGCATACAAGTCTTTATGTGGACATATGTTTTGGGTAGTCTCAATTATTTTAGGTAAGTACCTAAGAGTAGAATTTCTAGGTCATATAGTAAATCTATCTTTAACATTTTAAGAAACTGCCAAACTGTTTTTCAAATTGACTACAATATTTAAAATATGTGACTTTTCTATTTGCTTTTAAAAAGACCCTGGGATTATTATTAGCTAACTTAACAGCAACTCAAAGTTAATAACTAAATCCTGTTGGCCCATTCTAGGAAAAAAGTATTTACTTTCATGTCGTTATACACATAACTAATTTAATTTTAATAGTTTGTAATGACCTGTAATATCTAGAGGTTTCCATTCACATTGGATGTGAAACTATAACAATGATACTCAGGAAGCCTGAACCCATTCTGATCATTTCTTTTTTTAAATTTGTTTTTTATTGTTATTCTATTACAGTGTCCCAATTTTCCCCCATTGCTTTACCCTGCCCCACTCCCCATCCTCCCCGCTCTCACAGTCCATCCCCACCATGTAATCCAGGTCCATGGGTCATTTATACCATCCTGATTACTTCTATTTGATCTGTTGTACAGTACTTGGGTAGTTAATGTTTATGACAACAGCCTCTCTTTGCATGAGAAGAGACAGGGATCTAGGCAGAGATAAAAAAAGAAAAAGATGCAAAGTCACTCCATAAATAAATGCTTTAATAGTCTAAAAATGATCACGACCTTTTATTTTTTAAAAACATATGATCCTGCATTAGTCATGCTCTCTTCCAGTAATAATTAGCAAGTGTATTTATATATATTACTCAGGACATGCTCTTGTGATTTTTATATTTCTAGTAAGACTTTACAACACAGATCATTAAAAGGCATGCTTTTGTAATTCTCACAAATGTGCTAAGAAAGTGATTACACTTTCTTTGTGTTAAGAATGGTTACATCTTAAGACTTACTTTGGAACTAATATGATCTAGTGAATTAAGAACAGTATCTTTTTTTTAAATTCCAGATATACAGTAAGAATCATTATAGTCTTAAAAGGCCTCTTGAGAAGTTATCTATCTGATCTGACTGCATCCTTCTATTCTGGAAGTCAAGCTTGCCTTTTGAGGTACCTTAGATAAAACATCTAAGATAAGAAATTCAAAAGGTCTTTCGGGCAACCAACTCCTAAGCCTGGGAGTCTTCAATTTCCCCCACATTTTTCAAGATAGCTAACTTAATTCTTATCTTGAAGCCTAACTTGGTTTATCTTTACATATGAGATTATTTTCAGGGAATTAAAGGAAGCCAGGAACAGAGGGTCCCTGTATCATGGAGAGAAGAGAGTGGCAGTGATGAGACATGCATCAGATCAAAGAAAGATTCTGAGGCCATAGAAATGATGATAAGCTTTATGCCAATGACAAGTGGTTTGACATGATAACAGTTGACATGAGTGAACATTCCAATGTGAGATAATGGCTGCTTCTTTCATGATAATGGCTGCAAGAGAAGTAATTGGGCAATGTAAGATAGTATTTGAAGGCAAAATGGTATAACTTTGGAATTTATTGGATGAAGTGTTAGAAAGTGACTTGAAGTTTCTAATATGAAGAGCTGGGAGGCTAGTGGTGCCATCTACTGAAAAGGAGAATATTGTAGGAAGTTTGGGGGAAATATCATAACTTCTGTTTCAGACATGTCAATGACATCTCCAAGTGGGTTTGTACTTTAAAATATAAAGATATAAATTTTTCACTTATTGGAGAATTGATGGGTAGAGGGAACCTGTCTCCCTGGCAATGGCAAATGTAGCCCAGTCCTATCAGAAAACCAGTAGGTGCAAGTCAGTACACAGGAGCCAAACCCACAGATCGGCTTTCCGGTGGGACACCAGGCCTGCATTATACCTAGGGTGCTTTGAGGTTTACTCTTGCTAAAACTCCCTCACCCTAAATTGAAGCAGCAAATGTTTACTGCAGATCTTTAAGGTAACTTCCTGAAGTCTTCCTGAATTCTCCCAAGGACAGAGTGTAACCAGACCAATCACTTTTATCATTCCTTTGCATTTGCAACATTTTTCCTTGTTAATCTGTAAGAAGTTATCAGCAACATCCTTTTCTTTGTTATCTGTAAAAAGTAATCACTTAAAGCAAACCTGAGCATAATGAATGAGAACCTTCTTTGATGTATGCTATTAGAAAGTAATAAAAGCCTGTCCAGGCAAGGGTCAAGGAGTTCTCTCTTTCAGAGGGTGGCCATGCTGTCTCTTTTCTCCATAGGACTTCTGCATTCCATGTGAATTTGTTTGTTGCATCCACAACACCGCAGATACCACTGGCCAGAGTCCATATCAGATGAGAACTGAAGTGGTGAAAGTACGTATGATTGCCCAAAGAGAGGGTAGCAAGTAAGGAAGGAAGGTTTAAGGCAAATCCCTGAAATACTTTAATATTTAAGGATCAGGAGAAGGAAAGGTAAGGTCATAAGGTCAAAGAAAAAGAACTGACCCCAGAGGGGAGGGGAAGAAGAGAGAGAGGGATTCCAGAAACAGAACATTGAATCGTGTTGGAGAAGTGAATTAAGGTTAAGAGTTGAGATCCCAAATATTACTGGCTCTAAAGATTTGGTGTTACTCTAGCCTCATCAGAACAGGCCCAGTGAGATGCTGGGGCAGACACTGATTGTAATGGATCTGGGATGAAGAGAAATAATGGGAATCCTCTTGAAAGGGAGATCCAGGTTGAATTCAGACAACAAGGGGAAGAGAATACCCATTCAAAAATGCTAAAAATTTTTTTAAAGGTTGTCTTCACATTCATAGGCTGTATTGCTTAGCTTGATTTTGCATTTTAAGTCTCATTTGCCTTTTGTTTCACCATTCCCTGTCATCACCTTCCCTCTCTGAGAGGGAACCAGGAGGTTCTGGGTAAAGTTGAGGTTTTGGTGGTATTCTTTCCCCAAACCTCCAATTCTCTCCCTTCCTATATAGCCAAAGGATAGCCAAACCGTGTTTTCCTGCCACCCTCCTGAAAACATCTCTATTTTTATTAATTAAAAAAGCTACCTTCACTCTATTACTTAATGAACAAACTGTTGGTTTTCCTCCAACAACCACCAACCATCAACCATTTATGTTCCCTACACACTGACATTATAAGGTCATTCCTCTTTGTCTTTGGACATCCTGGGTCTACTTTTTCAGAAAGACCTTTCTGACTCAGAGTATATTAAAGCTGCTTCACACTTCAACCAAGCGTGCCAAAGTAAGGTTACCAAAGTATCCAAGATTTTCATCACACAGGCCTCACAGTAATGGGAAGGGAGCTGTTTAAACTGAGGACATTTCCTCCTGGGGACAAAATTCCTCACACCTTCCCTCCCTTTTTCCCTTTCCCTGACCCCAGCTTCTGAACCAATTCCTCCCACACCCTTCCTCCTTTCTGTTCCTGGAGCTTCTCCTGGTACTGAATCAAAACTGCAATATTCCTGCAGCCAGACATCCTGTGGGCCATCTCAACCACAATGAACAAGGGCAGTTTAAGTTTAAGAATAAAGGCATTGTTTTGCTCAGGAAGGGATTTAATTGCTTCTCCCTGGGTGCAGCAACCAAGACTCAGAACTTTGAGAAGGGACAGTTCTGCTATGTCTTAAGTCTGTCTCTCTGGAGAGTACCCCAGCATCAACTGCCATTTCCCTGTTGCTTTCACTAGGATGAGTCTCCAGTTACCCACCTGCCATAGATTAGAACTAAAGAGTGTAGTTTCTCAAATTTTAGGTGTCTCCTCATCTGCTGGAGGAAGTGAGTAAAAAAAAACTCCCTCCTTTGAGGGTCTCCCTTGTACTGGTATGGTGTGTGCAGTCTCTCTACTTTTAGAATAGGACAATTTCTAAAGAGAATTATACTTTAGATGGAAGACTGCTATATTCCTACTGAACTTGGGTTGCCCTTAGGTATTACAAGTTATCTGCCTTTCACAAAGAAGGAGTCCCCTTCAGGCATGTCCCTGGACTCCTAACCTAGCGTTCCTTTTCTCAGGTCTTCCCCATCTTTCCAGGCAACTCCTTCTTTATATCCCCATCTGAAACATCATTCCCCATCCTAAAGAGGTGGGAAATAGGAAGAACATCTCTTCCCATAGACCGCCATCTCCCTCCTTAAGTCTTATACTACCTCTAATGCCCAATCATGCCCCAAATCTGAGATGTGCAGTGTTGACAAGTCACAGGTTTCAGCCATGTAGGAAGTTGAACCTCTAGGTTGAACCCCATCCTCACATACCAATGAAGAACATGGGGAGCCTGAAGAAGAGGAAAGGAAGGCCTTCAAATCAAGGTTCTTTCTGACACCCCCTATTCTATGTTCTGGTTTTGCTGAAACTCTAAATTGAAGTAACACTAAAACAATATTAAAAGATGTTATGTTTGTAACCATGTAGGAAATTCAACTTTAAAAATAAGTCTGATTTTACTGTCAAATATAATGTTTTTGAATCATAATGGCATGAAACCATGAGAAAAAACTAATCCCTCAATTATGAAAGCAGCCACTCTGCTCATGGATTCTCTGGGTCTCCAGTATTACACAGAAGCACAAGTAAAGTTTTTCCTTCTTCATCCAGAGCCTGCTGGGATCAGGAAGGAGCAACACTGGATCAGATGATTTTTATCCTGTGTCTTTTTTTTTTTTTGAGGAAAGGCACAGAGGCTGCTGCTTCTTTTCACTGTGAAATGCTAGTTTGGAGACAAGTAGACTCTATCTGGTCTCCTCAGCCTAGATCACAATCTAGTCTTGGGCTGGTGCTGAGAACAATCAGGATGCTAAGTCCTAGACAGGAGCTGCGAGAGGAAGGTGGCAAGAATCCACATGACATCTCTAGCACTGGAAGAGAGAAAAAGAGAAAGTGAAGGAAATTCCAAGAAGAAATGGCATTTAGAGAAAAAGGTTTCCTAAGTCTGGCTGACCTTTACAGAAGGGAGAGTCTTACGGTGTTTCCTTGATATTGGAGCACTTACAGAGGCTGGTATTAGGGCGTGTCTTTTGTGCTTTTCTCATGTTGTGTACTTGGATCTAGGACAAAAAATTGAGATCAAGATCTATCTGTGGCATTCAATACATTTGGATTAATACAGTGTGACTTCTTGACCTGGGCCAGAGGTACCAGTGGGAAGTTTCAGGAATTAAGTCCATCTTTAGTTATTGATGCTAGTTGAGTTGGAGATTTTCATTAGCCTCAATATAATACAATATCATTAGCCTCAAAACAAGCACAATATCTCTACTTCCTCCAAAGAAACTTTATACCTAGAATGCAGTCATATTTTTATTTTCTAAGGGCTAAACCCTGTTTGATGCAGATACTGGCCCGCAGTGTCTGAGTCATTACAGATGAGATGAGACATTCACATGGACTACTGAGTCCAGTGGAGGAAAAGGGACAGCATGGCTTTTCTCTCAAGGGGAGCAAAAGCCTTGGCCCTTGCCATGGCCGGCTTTTATTGGGTTTCTTGGCACATTACATGATGGTCCTCATTTACTATGCACGGGTTTGCTTTAGGTGGTTACCTTTTACAGAAAACAAAGGAGTCAATGCTTCTCATCACATCACAGAAGAGGGATATTTGCAAATGAAAAGGCAAAAGTGGTTGAACCAGTTACACCCATCCTTGAAAGGTTTAGCATGGATTTTAGGAAGTTACTTTGTAGTAAATGTCCTCAATTCAGGGTGAGGGAGATTTTTAGCTAGAGCAAGACTCATAGTGGCCTAGGCACATTGCAGGCCTGATTCCCCACAGGAGAACCTATCCATGGGCATGGGTCCTGTGCATCTCTGAGTGGGAGCTGGGCCACACCACACAGAACAGTCTCCTACACCTATAAGAATAGTCCTGGGCCATGTACTTGAACCCTCAGAGCTCCTGGCAGCTAAGATCCCTTACTATCATGATTGATGGTAATTAAGGTGATGTGGGTGTGTTCACATTTTTCATATGTAGGTGTGTATATGTGTGTATTTGGGGATGAGTATAATCCCTGATGATTTCATCAGGGATATGATCTCTGTATACCGCCCTTTCTTTGAATAACTCCTCAGGGAACTTGAGTCTTCTGAAACCAAGGCAGGCTTTGACAGAGACTCTGACTCAGATCTAGGTGATTTTAAGGACATTTCAATTTCTGATTCTTATTCTAAAATGATAACCAAAATTTTAAAGTACCATATTTTCCCATTAAAATCTCTGTAAAGATTATTAAAGACTATAATTGTTATTAACTTGATAAAATTAATTAAATCAAACCATACTTATTTCTTACACTTTCCCTTATACAGATTGTTTGTTCATATTGTCTCTGTGGCTATTTAGTGTTAGGATATAAAAGCTATAATTACACTTTTGAAAAAAGGAAGAAATAATCCCACCAATAGAATGAGAAAAATTCATTATATAGAAAAAGTTGATTATAAAAAAGAATTGCCCGTTTTAGCCTAAATATTCAGATCCTGTGTTAACAAAGAATTTCAGTAGGCTACGTGATTGACTTTCTGCTGCTCTGGCTCAAGCCTGAGTTCCCTGAAGCCTGGGACTCTATGTCATTTATGCTTTAATTTCTAAGACTCACCCCAGGGGCTGGTCTAGCCCTGGTGGTCAGTGTTTATATACAAACAAAGATTTTGGCTCCTTTTGCTTAGATTTGTTAGCAATCATTTTTTGTCATTAGCATTGGACATGTTAACTTATTAATATTATTTATCTTTTTGTAAACAATCATCGCATCATCATTGAGGTGACTTTTTATAAGAACAGGTTAACTTTCAACAGAGACTTGTAAGATTTCAGTTCATCAATGATTCTCATGTGTGAATGAGAACAGGGTAGAAAAGCTCATCTGTTTCTGATTCTTGTGTGTCTTAGAAGGCCAAGCAGGGTCCCATCTGCAAAAATGGATAACCCTGTGAAAATGCTTCAAGGGCTGACTTTTAAGGTGTCTCTGAGAGGTCTTGGCTATTGACAATCCAATCAAATCCACCCGATCTTATTAGACATTTGTTTATCCTCAGGGGAGCTAGCTTTTTCTGATTCTCCCAACCTGTCACTAGGAAAGCATTGGATCCTTACATGGGACAAGAACACTAAACAAAGGGAAAGAGACTTCATTTTTGTAGCAACATTTGTACTATACTCATTGCCTCATGTTTACTGTGCTGTAGGTTCCTTTGTGTCCCAGGCACCTGTCAGCAATTCCTAGTCATAGAGTCATCATATAGATGTTTAATAAAAGGCTTAAAAATAAAACTCTTTTCACCCTTGTTTAAAAGTGATGCATAATCATTGTCATAAAATATAGCGAAGCGTAAAAAAGAAAATAGCGAGTTAATATCAACACCTAGAGATGATTAATCCTGTTGCATAAATATTGCATATTGCATTTATTTTTTACATATATTTTTTAATAAAAGTTAGTTCATGCTGTATTTTTTTACTCCACTAAATATCATAACATAAACAGAAACAGAAAATAACTAATGTTAATGGCTCAAAAGTATTTTGTGATGTGGTATAACATGATTTTTTTAAGTTATCAAATCTAGGGTACATGAATCACTAATAGTAAATAAGATTATTTTAGCTAGTATACAGATAAATATTTATAATAGCTATGTCTTATGTTAATACATATCAGAGAAAATATATAACTACTACATATTCCTATAATGGCATGGATATTATCACCTACAATAAAGCTGAGTTAAAAGAAGGGAAATTGGTTTAAAATAGATTTAAAGAAAAGTATAAAATGAGTAAAAATGCAAGTTGATTATGAGTGTAGAAAAATCATGAATGATTGAAGTCTGGGAAGCAATATTCTTAATGACTTTTTGTTGTTGTTTTTGGACAGTTAAATAGTTTCCAGAGTTTAACTGCAATACACAATGCTAGGATTAATACCTTGATACACAGTTTTTGTTCATGTGTATGATTATTTCTTTAGAATGGATTCCTAGAAGTAGAACTCTAAAGTTAAAAGTTGATCGATTTTTGTGACTGCTTCAAGTTCCACAACAGTGAAATTCTAGGAAAAAAATTTTGTCTCTTGGTATCTCAGTGCTTTTATCAATACAAATTTTTGTCAATTTTTATTCATATGATAATTAAAGTAATGCAGATCAATTGAACATATCTCCAAAGATCTTTGATCCCTCCAAGTTCTATCTCAATTATGCATCTGATGGTAGCAGTTGTGGAAGGTACACATGAGAGCACCTGACAGAGATGAAGAATGCTGCAGATCATTCACTCATCCTTACCCATGTGATCAGAGGAGTCGGAGTAGCAATTTCAGGTCATGGGAGCATGACACAAAATCCCACTCAAGGAAACCTAGAGAAAGTAGGGCAGAGCCAGGCATCAAGGCCTGGTGTAGGATCTGGTCCTGAGGTGAAATCAGATGTGGAAATTGTCCAAAGGTACAGTCAGAAAAGCAAAGCATGGTGTCTGAAGGACACCACCATCTTGGATTTGATTTACCAATGCACCATTTTTTTTGGTAATATCAAATAAAACAGAAGAGGTTGAAATACTGGTCAAACAATGGGAGGTTTCTGAAAACTCTGTGTATAGGCAGCATACAGGTTTAAGTACTTGAAGTATGAATTAATTTATAAACAAACTTTCAGGGAAGCCAGGACTGGCAAATGAGTTTGACTTATGTGGAGGAAATAGACACGGGACAACAAGGTGACCTATCAGCAAAGGATAGAATAAAATGAACTGGCACAATTGGCTGATACTACAAAAAGGTCCATGAGTGTGTGGTGTTATGGAATGAAGATTGTGAGCTGAGCCAAACTGCCATAGATACCTCATTTGATAGAGATGGCTGTCCCCCAATATCCATTCTCACATTTTTCTTTTTGGAGTCACTCAGGTTGCTGTTGGGCACACGGCCACCCATCTAAACACTACATTTTCTTGTCTACTTTGTAGCTGGTGGTTGAACAGTGAAGTCTGATCCAATGAAATGTGAATAAAAGTGATGGCATATTAGATGACCTTTTTCTGCTTATTTTTTCCTGTTAGTTATCAAATCATAATGATTGGAGCAAACTCGTAGGCCAGGTGCTATGGGTAGCTTCTCATCTTGCCCCTTTCATCCTAGGAGAAAAATAAACTCTTATTTTTTTTATTTTATCTTATTTTGGGGATCATTGTTATAGCACCTTAGTGTGTATCTAGAGAATATCCTACTAATTTGTCAGAAAGGTATGCCCACTAGCAGTAGATTTCATGTAAGACTTCCCATGTGGCCCTTGAAACACTATGTTTCACAAAAAAGTCATCAACACCATTCTAGATGAAGGAATTTTAGTGGCTGTGGGACTGGGAAGAGAAGGCAGTTTTTTAGATGTGGTATTATCAAGGGAAAAGCTATGCCTCTGGTCCTCAAAATCAAGCAAAAACCTTTCATTATAGTTTCTTATTTAGGTGTGTCACAGCTGTAGATGGGGGTTTATTTGATGCTCTTTCCTGTGTTCATCTTCTGAAAGAAATGCAAAGAAGTCACACTGTTGGGCAAGCAGATAAAACTTTCCATTGATTAGGAAACTGGCTCTATAGCTGATTGTGCTTTCCATTTCTTACTCTCCTGTTGTTTCATGACTTCATTTACAAATTCAGGGACTCTGGCATTCAGAAGAGCAAAATGTTAGGAGGCAATAGCAGGAATCTAGAATAATTAATCTGAGCTGAAAATGATGCTTGGGGTAATAGCCTTGACCAATTTCTCTGCCTCCTGGCTTAGACTCAGAGCCTCCTTCAGAAGTGATTGCTCCTCTCCCTTCTCCCACCTGAATTTTCTCTTGCCTTCTCTCCAAACTTAGGCATATCCTCCCATTCTAGGCAGTGCCATGTCATTAGATTGAGGAGAGGTGGCAGTATAAAAGTTACCAGCAGATATGGACCAAGTTTCAAGGTAGGAGAGGATGATTATTTCCTATTCTTATTTATAGTTCTAATCATTGATAATTGTAATGATGTAATTAGTTGTCAAAGTTCTCTACAATCACTATTTCTTAGGAAATAAAAAGTTTATTTTCTTTGTAGAACATTATAAAATTAGGTACAAATCTCTTTTAGAATTAGTTGACAATTGCTCCACTCAAACTTACTTCTCTTGGTAGGTCTCTCTTCAAAGATGGAATGAATTTCTGGCTGCATATGAATTTAGTTCACTGTGAGTGTAAACTGTGTAAAATACAGCAAAATAATGCTATATGCCAGGAGAAAAAAAAGTAAAATGAACACAAGGTTAGAAGCCAATCAGAAGACAGACTCAGGTCCATGTGTGACCACAGCATATTCAAGTATAAAATGCGTACAATGCTATATTCATAAGTTTTTAAATGATCAAACCTGATCACACACCAAGAATAAAATAAACCATCAATGCTATGTGACATTAATTACTCCTGTTGTTCTGGGCTTGGTGTATGCCCTATTACTGCTCCACTCTCCTATAGGACAGTGATTTTCAAAGGAGTAGGGAGAAGTTTCTTATAATTAAGAAAGGCTTTTTCTCACTGCTTTGTTATTTTTTTAGCTAAAATATATGGTCTGTTTTTCAATTTACATTAAGAGAGTGTATGGGATTTTTTATATTTCCAAAAGTGGACTATTTTGTAAAACAATATATAGCACTATTCTTAGGAAGAATTCCAAGAGGTCCAAGATAGCAACAGCATAGGAGAATGCTAAACTTGTCTCCACCAATGAGCAAACCCAAATACACAAGTTATGTAGAGAGGAATTACTTCTGAAAAAACAACTGCAGCCTGAACAACATTTCTGAAGAGAAAACAAGAAAAAGACTGAATAGAGAAGGCTGGGAAGCTAAGGAAGCCCTTCAGGAGTTATGAGAACTCTCTAGGCTGGAGGAGCTGATAATGCAATTGCTTATGTTCACCTCTGCTTTAATAGGATAGGAAGAAATTCATTTTGGTGCTTTCACCTATCTGCAAGATTACTGCAGGGCTTTCCCAGTTACATTGCCTGTAGCCTTTTTGCCTCCAGTCAAAGAACTGGAGCAGGAACAACAGGGTATAACCACATACACCTGGTCTCCTGCTGGGCAGAGCTCCAGGCTTCTACACCAGTGACTCAGGGGCAGCATGCTCCTGCTCAGCTTCAAACAAAATCCCAAAACTACCTGTGATAAAAACCTATACAGAGGTTGTTTCTACAGGGGAACACTTTCTATACAACAAAAAAGAGAGATACTATAGAGGAGGCTGGGGAGCCATGGGAGCTCTCCCAGAATGTGGGAATTCTCCAGAGTTGGAGGTGCCCATGCTGCCATATGATACCTCAGTTTACATAGAGTGGGTTGGAGTCCCATCCAGGTATTATGCCTGCCTGCAAGGTTGCTGCAGCATGTTTGCAGACATGTTGCCTAAGCCCATTTTGTCCTCGAAAAAAAGGAGCAAGTAGGATCAATAGAGCATTATGACAAGTACCTTGCTTCCCTACCTGTAGCTGCTATGACTTGCTAGGTCAATGATCTGGATGCTTTCTTTAGGTGCCAGCTCAGCTCCTACAGACTGCTAAACCCATCCAGCATATGGAGCTAACACAGAGGCTGCTTTTATACAAGGCCACCTTATGTAGACTGGAAAGATAGAGATGTTAAAAGGCATAAGCAAGCATAGAAAGTTAAACAAGATGAAAAGACAGAGGTATATCTCTCAAATGAAGAAAAATTCCCCCGGAAACAATTAACCCCTGAGCAATGAAGATAAGTAATTTTCCTGATAAAGAAATCAAAGAAAGGGTCATAAGGATGTTCAACAAATGAGCAGACTAGAGGAATTTAGGGAGAACATCAACAAAGTGTTAGAAAGTTGGGGATGTTATGTTATTCTTGGATTCTGCCTAAAGAGGATCTCCAGCTCAACTAGCCTCAATAGCTAAAGATGGGCTTAATTTCTGAAACTGTCCACTGGTACTTCTGGCTAAAGTCAAGCAGACGTATAGTACTAATGTAAGTACACAGAGTACCAAAACCAGATCTGACCTCAATTTTTTTTACCTAGATCCATGTACATAGCATGAGAAAAGCACAAAAGGCAGACTCCAATATCAGTATTTATAAGTGCTCCAATACCACCAAGGAAACCTCATAAGTCTCCCCACTGATTTCTCCACAGCAACTTTACAGGCCAGAAGGGAGTCACAGGTCAACTTTAAAGTTCTGGAAGTAAATAACCTATAACTTAGAATAAATTATTCAGCAAGGTTATCATTTACATTTAAAGGAAAGATAAAGTGTTTCCTGGACAAGCAAAATCTAAAGGAATTCATTACCATTAAACCAGATTTACAAGAAATGTTAACCAATCCTTGAGAACCTGTGCACCCCAATGTTCATAGCAGCACAATTTACAATAGCCAAGAGCTGCAAGTAACCTAAGTGCCCATCAGTAAGTGAATGGATAAAAAAACTGCAGTACATTTACACAATGGAATACTACACAGCAGAAAGAAAGCAGGAGCTCCTTCCCTTTGTAAGAGCATGGGCGGAACTGGAGAGCATTATGCTAAGTGAAATAAGCAAGGAGGTAAAAGACAAATACCATATGATCTGACATTTAAGTGGAACCTCATCAACAAAACAAACAAGCAAAACAAAATATAACCAAAGACATTGAAATTAAGAACAATCTGTCAATAACCAGAGGGGCGGTGGGAGAGGATTATGGGGGGAAAGAGGGAAAAGGTTTTCAGGAACAACTATAAAGAACACATGGACAAAACCAAGTGGGGGTAGAATCAAGGGAGGGAGGTGGCTGGGGTCAGAGGGAATGGTAGGGGGTAAATGCAGACAACTGTACTTGAATAACAATAAAATATTTTTTTAAGAAAAAGTCTTCTTTAATCCAAAAAAGTAAAAGCTATAACCAAAAATAAGAAACTATGAGAAAAGGAAAAATCTCACAGGTAAATTCCAATATTTAACAAAACCAGCGAATCAGACATTTAAAAAGCTACCATGAGGTCAAATAAAAGGTATCAAACTCAACACACAATACAATACAATAAGTAGTTAGGAAAGATACAACATAAAAAGATCTAAAACATGACATCACTAACATACAGTGTGGAGGGGAGAGTAAAAATATAGTCCTTAGAGAAAATGTTTAAACTTAATTGCCTATTGACTTCAAATATACTGCTGTAGTTATGGAGTGATATACAGAAACCTCTTGGTAACCACAAAACAAAAATCTACAGAAGATATGAAAGGAACAAAGAGAAAGGATCCCAAATAAGACGCTAAAGAATAACAGCAAACCACAAGGGAAGATGTCAGGAGAGAACAAAAAATTATAAAAACAACAAAAACCTGGCAATAAGTACATACTTATAATAATTACTTTAAATGTAAATGGATTAAATGTTTCAATAAAAAGTCATAGCATGGCTGAATGTATTAAAAAACATGGCCCATCTACCTTCTGCTTATAAGAGACTCATTTCAAATCTAAAGAGACATATAGATTGAAAGTAAAGGGGTGGAAAAAGATATTCCATGATAATAAAAATGTAAAGAAAGCTGTGGCAGCAATTCATATCAGACAAAATGGACTTTAAAACAAAAAAAGTTAAAAATACAAAGAAGGATATTCTATAATGATAAAGTGGTCAATCAAAGAAGAGGTTATAAAAGTCATAAATATCTGCACACCCAACACAGGAGGACCTAAATGTATAATGCAATTATCAAAGAATATAAAGGGAGAAATCCACAGATACAGTAACTATATGGGATTTTAATACCCTATTCATGTCAATGGATAAAAATTAATAAGGAAATAATGACCTTATTGCCAGATAAGACCAACTGAGTTAATAGACACTTCTGAAACATTTCATCCAAAACCTACAGAATACATTTTTCTCAAGTACATGTAGAACATTCTCCAGCATATTTCACATATTAGGCCACAAAACAGGCCTTAATAAATTCAAGAAGATTGATATCATAACCAGTATCTTTTCTGACCACATCATGAAACTAGAAATCAAGTACAGGAAAAACACTGAAAAAAACTCAAATATGTGAAGAGTAAACAGCATGCTAAAAAAACAACCAATGTATTAAAGAGGAACTGACACAAGAAATAACAATCCTGAAACAAATGAAAATCAAAGTATAACTTTTCATAATTTATGGGATGCAGCATAAGCAGTTCTAAGAGCATAGCTATACAGTCCTGCCTTAAAGAACAAGAAAAGTCCCAAATACATTATCTAAACTCTATGCCTAAAGGAATCAGAACAAGAACAAACAAAACCCAAAATAAACAGAAGGAAGGAAAGAGTTAATATCAGACCAAAAATAAAAGAAATAGAAATTTTAAAAACAATAGAAAAAATCAATGAAATTAAGAGCTGGTTCTTTGAAAAGACTAACAAAATTGACAAACTTTTAGCCATCAAAAACAAAAGCAGTCCAATTAATAAAATCATTAGTAAAACAAAAATTACAACTGACAACACAGAGATACCAAGAATTATTGGAGAATGCTATGAATAATTATATGTCAATAAATTTGACAATCTAAGAGAAATGGATACAGTTCTAGAAGTATATAACTTCCCAACACTTAACCAGGAACAACCACAAAATCTAAACAGGCTGATTACTAGCAATTAAATCAAAATAGAAATAAAAAAATTCCCAGCAAATAAAAGTCCAGGACCAGGTGTCTTCACAGGCAAATAATACCAAATATTCAAAGAAAAATTAATACCAATCCTTCTTACACTATTTCCAAAAAATTACAGAGGAAGGAACATATCCAAACTTATTCTATGAAGCCAGCATTAACCTGATAGCAAAACCAGACAAAGACATTATTTTTTTAAAAAATAGAACTTCCAGCCAAGATGGAGGCATAGGTAGATAGATACACTTTACTTCCAACAACCAAAAGAAGGACAACAACAAATTTAAAAAGAAAAAATAACCAGAACTGCCAGAAAATCAAACTGTATGGAAGTCCAACAACCAAGGAGTTAAAGAAGAAATATTCATTCATACTGGTAGGAGGGGTAGAGATGGACAGCCAGGGCAGAGAGGACATGCAGCAAGGCAGTGGATGGAGGACCAGGTGGTCCTACATTTGGGTGCAGATAAACTGAGAGGAACAACTGGGCAGTGAGACAGACCACCCAACTAGGGTTCTAGCACAAGAAAAGAAAGCCTCAAAACCTCTGACTGTAAAATCCTGTAGAAGATACATCAATGGGAGAAACTCCCAACCTCACAGGAGAGTCACTGGAGAGATCCACAGGGTCCTAGAACATACGCAAACCCACTCATCCAGGAATCAGTACCAGAAAGACCCAATTTGCTTCTGGCTCAGGGAAAGCCAGCTGAGAGACAAGCAAGTGGCATTTTTACCTCTATGACCCCTCTGCCACATACAGCAACATGAATGCCCCACCCTGGTGAATACCTAAGGTTTCACTTTTTATAACAGCTGCTCTGAAACAAAGAATATGGCCTAAGTGAAGGAACAGATCAAAGCTCCAGAGAAAATACAACTAAGCGATGAAAAGATAGCCAACCTATCAGGTGCAAGTTTAAAACACCAGTAATCAGGATATTCTCGGAAATGGTTGAGTGTGGTTGCAAAATAGAGGGAAAAAGTGATGCCTATGCAAAGTGAAATAAAGAAATATACAGGGAACCAACAGTGAAGGGAAGGAAACTGGCACTCAAATCAATTATTTGGAGCAGAAGAAAGAAATAAACATTTGACAAGAACAGAATGAAGAAACAAGAATTCGAAAATATGGGGAGAGGCTTAGGAACTTCTGGGACAACTTTAAACATCCCAAAATATGAATCATAGGGGTAGCCAGAGGAGAAAAAGAAGAGCAAGAAATTGAAAACTTATTTGAACAAGTAATGAAGGAGAACTTCCCAAATCTGGTGAAGGAAATAGATTTCCAGGAAGTCTAGAAAGTCCAGAGAGTCCCAAAGAGGTTGGACCCAAGGAAGCACACACCAAGGCACATCTTAATTACATTACCTAACATTAAAGATAAGTAGACAATCTTGAAAGCAGCAAAAGGAAAGGAAACAGTTACCTACAAAGAAATTCCCATAAGACTATCAGCTGACTTCTCAAAAGAAACCTTGCAGGCAAGAAGGGGCTGCAAAGAAGTATTCCAGGTTATGAAAGGCAAGGACCTACATCCAAGACTACTCTATCCAGCAAAGCTATTATTTAGAATGGAAGGGTAGACAAAGTGCTTCCTAGATAAGACCAAGTTAAAGGAGTTCATCATCACCAAGTCCTTGTTATATGAAATGTTAAAGGGACTTATCTAAGAAAAAGAAGATGAATACTATGAACAGTAAAATGACAACAAACTCACAACTATCAACAACTGAACCTAAAAACAAACACAAAAACAAACTAAGCTAACAACTAGAACAGAAACAGAATCACAGAAATGGAGATCCCAGGAGGGTTAACAGTGGGGAGAGGAAGTGGGGGAGAATGGTAGAAAAGGTACAGGGAATAAAAAACATAAATGGTAGGTACAAAATAGACAGGGGATGTTAAGAATAGTATAGGAAATGTAGAAGACAAAGCACATATACGTATGACCCATGGACATGAACTAAGTGGAAGGGGGGGGCAATGCTGGTGGGGAATGTAGGGCATAGGGGAATAAAGGGGAGATAAAATGGGGCAACTGTAATAGCATAATCAATAAAATATACTTAAAATAAATAATAAAAAAGAAAGTTATAGTCCAATATCCTTGATGAACATAGATGCAAACATTCTCAATGAATTATTAGGTGGGGGAAAGTGTAGACAACTGTACCTGAACAACAACAACAAAAAAGAAAAAAATTAGCAAACCAGGTTCAACAATGCATTTAAAGGATTATTATCCATGACCAAATGGGATTCATCCCAGGAATGTAAGAATGGTTTAATATCCATAAACCCATCAACAAGATACACCACATTAACAAAATAAGGCATAAAAAATCATATGAGTTGCATGAAGTTGTCCCAGAGGCTGCCCATACTATCCTTGCTTTTTTAAAATTCTTTTTTATTCTTGTTTCTCTGGTTTCTTATGTTCCAAATCATTGACTTGACTCTTGACTTTATTCCTTCTACTGTTGTTTCTCTGTAAATTCTTTTTTTATTTCAATTACTATGTCTTTTATTTCTGACTGGACCTATTTTATGATATTGAGGCCCTCAGTTCCTTGAACATCCTTATAATCAATGCCTGGAACTCTGCATCTGACAGATTTCTTATCTCCATTTTGTTTAGCTCTTTTTCTGGAGTTTTGATATATTCTTTCATATGGGCCATGTTCCTTTGTCTCCTCATTTTGGCAGCCTTCCTGTGTTTGTTTCTATGTATTTTGTAAACATGTTATGACTCCCTGTCTTGGTAGCATGGCCTAATGTAGGAGGTGTCCTGAAGGGTCCAGTGGCAGGACCTACAGCCAAGATTGCTCTACCCAGGAAAGATATCATTTGAAATTCAAGAGCAGATAAAGAATTTCTCAGACAAGAAAAACTAAAGGAATTCATCATCACCAAACCATCATTATATGAAATGTTAAAGAAACTTAGTTAAGTAAAGAAGATCAAAACTATGAACAATAAAGTGGCAATAAATGCATACCTGCCAACAACTGGATCCAAAAAACAAACTAAGCAAACAAGAAGAATAAAGAAAGAATCATGGATACAGAGAGCATTTTGATGGTTTCCAGATGGGGGAGGGTTATGGGAATGGGTGAAAATGTGAGGGGATTAAAAAGTACAAATAGGCAGTTACTGAATAGCCATTGGGATGTAGAGTATAGGAAACAGAGTAGCCAAAGAATATGCATGACTCATGGACATGAACGATAGTGTGAGGATTACCTGAGGGAGTTGGGGGTGCTGGGTGGAGACGGGCAAAGGGAGAAAATTGGGACAGCCGTAATTGATGTGGACCCCAGCCTGCAGAGTCCGTGTGTTGTGGCTGCAATGGACAAATTCACATGGACTACAGAAGTCCTGTGGAGAAAAAGGGATGACATGGCCAATCTCTTGAGTGAGAGAGGGCTGCAACCCTTGCCAGGACAGGTTTTTATTGCTTTTCTGGGCACATTACATCAAGGATGGTCCTTATTTACTATGCACAGGTTTGCTTTAGGTGGTTACCTTTTACAGAAAACAAAGGAGAGGGTGTTGCTAATTACACCAAAGAAGAAGGATATTTGCAAATGCAAAGGGAAAAGTGGTTGAACTGGTTAAGCTCACCCTTGGAAGGTTTAGCATAGATTTTAGGAAGTTACTTTAAAGACATGCAGTAAACATTTGCTGCCTCAATTCAGGATAAGGAAGTTTTAGCAAAAGCAAGCCTCAAAGCAGCCTAGGTACAATGCAGTCCTGATTCCCCACAGGAGAAGCTATCTGTGGGCTTATGTCCTATGTGCCGGATCTCACTCTTCACTGGCCTTTCTGAGTGGGGGCTGGGACACATTTCCCACACCACACAGAACAGTCCCCTATATGTAATAGCATAGTCAATAAAAATAAATATGATCACCTCTGTCCTGGCTGGGTGGCTCAGTTGGTTGGAGTGTAACCTCATACTCCAGAAAGGTTGTGGGTTAAATTCACAGTCAGAGCACATACCTTGGTTGTGGGTTCAATCCCTGTGGCATGTGTATGGGAACCAAGCAATCAATTTTTCTCTTTCATCTCTCTATCTCTCTCTCAAATCAATAAACATATCCTGGGGTGAGAAATTATATCTATAATATATATATAATAAAATGTTTATTAATTTTTATTTAAAAATATATTTATATAAAAATAATTATATATAAGGATCTCAACAGATGCAGAAAAAGCATTTGACAACTTTCAACATCCTTTTATAATAAAAATTCTCAACAAAGTGGTTATAAAACTAACATATCTCAACATAATGAAGTCTATATATGACAAACACACAGCTAATATTATACTCAAGGGTGAAAAGCTGAAAGCTTTGTCCTAAGATCAGGAACAACTCAAGGATGCCCAACACAGTATTAGAAGTCCTAGCCACAAAAATCAGAGAACAAAAAATGAAAAATAAAAAGGCATCCAAACAAGAGGGGAATAAGAAAAACTCCCATTATTTGCAGATGCCATGATACTACATATAGAAAACTCTAAGATTTCACCAGAAACTATTGGAAATAATAAATGAATTCAGAAAACTTGCAGAATACAGAATTAATATACAGAAATATGTTGTTTCTATACACTAAAAATGAATGACCAGAAAAAAAATTTTTTAAGAATTTCTTTTATAATTGCTTCAAACAGCATAAAGTACCTGGGAACAAATTTAACCAAATAGGTGAAAGACTTGTACTATGAAAACTACAAGACATTGAAGAAAGAAATTAACAATACAAATAAATGGAAGAATAAACCTCGCTCATTAATTAAGAGAATTAATATTGTTAAAATATTTTTACTACCTAAAACAATATACAGATTCAATGCAATCTCTATTAAAATGCCAATGGCATTCTTCTCACAATTAGAACTAGTCCTATAATTTCTATGGAACCACAAACACTCAATATAACCAGAGAAATCTTAAACACTTTTTAAAGGATTTTATTTATTATTTAGAGACAGGGGAAGGGAGGGAGGAAGAGAGGGAGAGAAACATCAATGACTTGCCTTTCACATACCCCTAACTGGGTACCTGGCCCACAACCCAGGCATGGGCCCTGAATGGGAATCAAGCCAGCCACCTTTTGGTTCACAGGTTGGCGCTCAACACACAGAGCCACACCAGCCAGGGCCCAAAGCAAGCTTGAGAAAAAGCAAAGTAGGAGGTGTCACACTCCCTGGTATCTAACTATACTACAAAGCTACAATAATCAAAACAGTATGTTACTGCCATAAAAACAGATATATAGAACAATGGAATAGAATAGAGACCCTGGAAAGAAATCTTCACTTATATGGTCAATTAGTCCACAACAAAGGAGGCCAGGATATACAATGGGGTAAAGGCAGTCTCTCCAATGAGTACTGTTGGGAAAACTGGACAGATAAATGCAAAAAAGAAAAAGAAACTAAACCATGTTCTTCCACTATATCCACCATATGCAAAAATAAACTCAAAGTGGAATAAAGACTTAAATGTAAGACATAAAACCATAAAAGTCCTGGAAGAAACATAGGCATTACTCTGACATTGCCCTTAACAATGTTTTTTGGGATATATCTTTTCAAACAAGGGCAATGCAAAAAAAAAAAAAGGAAACAAATGGGACTACATAAAACTAAGACTATGTTTTCACAATGAAAGAAACCATAACAAAATCAAAAGGCAACCCAGTGAATGGGACAAGGGCAAGTGGTACATTCAATAATGGGTTAGCATCCAAGAGAACTCAGACAAAACCAAAAAAAAACAAACAATAAAATTAAAAAATGGGTAGAGGAACTCAATAGACATTTTTCTGAAGAGAACATATAAGATGGTCAATAAACATAAAAAGATGCTCAACTTCATAATACATCAGAGAAATGTAAATCAAAACCACACACCTGAAATATCACCTCACACCTGTCAGAATGGCTATCATCAATAAATCAACAAAAAACAAGTGCTGGTGATGAGTTAGAAAATTGGTACAGTCATTGGACAAAACAGTATGGAGTTCTTCAAAAAGTTAAAAATATTTAATTTTATATTTTTAATTTAACCTACCTATTCCACTTCTGGCTATTCACCTAAAAAAATGCAAAACACTAATTTGAAAATATAATACCAATGTGTTGATGGCAGCATTTTTCACAATAGCCAAGATATGGAAACACTCTTAAGTGACCATCGATAAAAAAACAGATAAAGAACATGTGATATATAGATACCATATAATTTCACTTATATATGGAATATGAAAAATATCTAAAGGAAAATATAAAGAAAACAAGAGAAACAGATGCACATTTACAAAGAACAAGTTGATGTTTGCCTTAGGAGGGGTCATGAATGGGTGATAAAAACAAACACTCCAAAGAGAAGTCTCATTTCAGACATTTTTGTTTGTTAGAAATATAAAACACACTTCAATTTCTTTTGTAACCTGAGTATCCTTATCTCTATACAGAATATTTTAAATAAACAGTAGAGTAAGTTCTTCTCATTGCCTTAAGTGCTCCCTTCTCGCTCTCGGTAACAGATCCCAATAGTTTTAGTTAGGCATATGGTTCCTACATTAAAAAAATACTTTTTCTGAGCTCCTTTGCAATTAGGCATGATTAAGTTAAGGGCAACAGGTCATGAATAGGAGAGAGGTGTAAAACTGTGAGCAGTCTCACTGAAGATGGAGGCATGGGTGCTCTCCTGTCCCCTGCCCATTGTTAGGAATGGCAAAGATTGTAGCCATCTTGGAAGTCATATTTTAGGAATGGCAGAACCACTGTGCCAACCCTATTCCACTCAACCCTGGATCATGACCATCAGTAAGAAAGTAACTTTGCTGTACTAAATCTACTATATTTGGGATATTTCCTTAACAACAATTTATTATATAACCGAACTAACTAAAAGGCAATCCCATAACAAATCTGTGTGTGAGAGGTGGAGGGATGAATACAAATTTAGGAGAAAATGATGGGGCAGATGAGGAAACAAGTAGCATGGGTGCAAGTTGAAAGTGTGATGTCACCTGAGCTCAGCCTTAAAGGACAGACAGAATGTTGAGAAGCCAGAGAAGTGGAGAGTGCTATGGGCTCTTCTAAGGCAGGGTCACAAGATCTTGTACAGAACACAGCATCATGCAAATAGTAGGAACTCAGTAAATATCTCAGTGATAACTGTTTAGGGTCATCTAAGGGTTGAAACTTCACTCTGTAGCCAAATGTAAAGCAGTAGAGTGATATGGTAGCAGTGATACTTGAGTAAAACTAACTTGGGAGAGACATAAATAATTGGAGGCAAGTATTGAAAAAAATGAAAAACAAGCAAACAAAATATCTGTAGTCTCATAAAAGAGAGAGGATGGTAATTTATCAACAAAAATTATGGGTGAATGAGGTGCTGTTAGTAATTAAACTGGAATATTGGTCATAAACTGGAATTTTCTTGGGCAAATCACAATGTACAGTAGTCAATTTAGAAATTGATAACATGAATGGACTTCTCAAAGTGTACTCCTTGATTTTCAATACCTGTTAAAATTTCTTCCCCCAAGACTTTCTGTATCTGTCTGATACCGGATCTATCTTTATTCTGTCTCCAAAGGTTTTGGGCCAATATTATATTATATGCTCCATTGTGTTGGATGAGAAAAGAGTATTTTCAAGAAGTTTTCTTATAACTTACTATTCTTTTATTATCATAGGAAGTCAACATTGATTTTTTTATCATCTCTTTTTTCACCATCCTTTCTGCAGCAGTGGGTTTATTAGATTTAAAACCTAGCTATAAATAAATTCTTGTGTTTATTTTTCTCTTTCTGCTTTATTAATAGAATAGACTGACATTCTCCCACTTGGTACAGAAAGACATGAGTAGCATTCCATAAGGATTCTTCCATATGGAAACCCACAGGTTTGGCCTGAGTGGGGAGTGTAGACACACTCAGAAAGGAGATAACTATAGAAAGAATGATGACCATGAGTGCTCCCCTTAAGGAGTTGGGATTCATTCAACATTATTGAAATTATTCCTTTTCCCCTTTATAAATATTTCATATTAACAAGTTTTTAGCACTGAATCCTTTGGAAATATCTAGAAAAAGATTTACCTAGGTTCACTAGTATGCATTACACAGGTATTTGTAGATTTATCATTTTAGCAAACAAACCCAAATAGTTCTGCTTTCAGATGTCTTGTAAAGGTAAATTCCACAACAGGGAGGTAAGCAAAACTTTTCTCACAGGAGTTCCTTTGAATCACTGCCTCAGATTCAGTCAAGGTGAGCACTGCGTCTGGTGGGTGTGAAGTACTTGGGAGATTTCAGGTTATAAATCAAGTGTAAACATGCTTAAGCTGACACCCAAGAGTCAAGTATTTACCTGTTGAAGTTCAACAGCTTCAGGGCCATGCATATACCCCATGCCACCTAATGGAATTATAATGAATTCCAAGACTTCACAACCCCCATTCACCCTCAGTCCTATAAGGGATCTGAGAAATCTGAGACATCACTCAAATCAATCCCCTCATTTATAAATGTAGAGGTAATACCTGAAAAAGTGGCTTGTTCAAAGTCACCAAGTAGTGGCAGTGCTATGCTATTGAATTTGCCAAGTTCAGGATACTGAGCATATTGGAAGAATTTGCTGGGCTTGCTTTAGATTGGTTGGAGAAGCCAACACAAATTAGGGACACGGGGAGGTACAAGGGGAACCTGCAGGGTTAGTGACATTTCCAAAGCAGCCAAGAACATGCCTACAATACAGGGCTGACCAATGTTATCTTTGGTGACCACGGACCACTGCTTATCCTGCAGCTTGCCAGGAAGTCAGACATGTAAAAAAGTATCTATTACCTGCTGATTCAATCCAATTAAAAAACCCAAAGTTGTAGAATCTTTACTGATTTTGGGTTTTCATAACCTGCCTGTGAGAGGAAAGATCACTTTAAAGGATCAAACCAATCATTTTAATTTTAATATATTGACTTTCCCTTCCTGTGCCTTCCTTGTATATTAGACATATATGTTAACCAAATATTAAAAATTGCCTCCTTTTTAGCTTACTAGTAGTACATGGTGTATGTTTCATACAAAAGTGTGGACTAGAATCAAAACTTCTGAATGAGTTATCACAGAGAGTTATACTCTATTCAGATATTTACCATTTTGCAACAAGTTAGCACTGGAAACTATGTGAAAAAAGACAAGCGGGCAAGTCAGCGTGGAGGTGTGACCGAGGTCCCTTGACTTTTATTTAAGAAGGATGCTTCTGTTGGGAGCCCCTTATAAAGAAACTAGAAAAGAAAGACCCCTTTAAACTCCAAAGCCCAGAGATTCCAGTGAGAGCCATGGCAGAGCCTGACAGGCCCATATGGACCCATGAACTGATGACATTTGTACACACAGGTATTAGCACAACTGCATGCATGTGCCCATCAATGGGCAGACACACACTATTATGCTCTATGCTACAAATCATGTGGGCTAAGAAATTAAATGACAGCATAAAGAAAAACAGATTACATAAGGACGCAGAAGGATCAAGGCTAACAAGCTCCAGGACAGAAAGATAAACCACATTTGAGTAACAAACCTACCTGTAAGAATTCTAACAACTATGCCTAAAAGAAAAAGCAAGTTTAGCTATGATGTTTTCATTGCAAATTATAAGGTAGTCTCTTTTTTATAGAACTGAATGCAGGAGAGAATGGACCTACTGGGACTGAGGTAGAAGATAGTCCCATCTGTGGGATCTGAACAGGGACACTTGCTCACTTCTCTTGTCCACAACTCTGCACTGGGGGGAACCATCAAAAAGATCTGGGAGCTTCAGACAGAAAACAGCCCAATTGCCTAATTGCACATATTATTAAGTAGTCACCCCCAGCTTCTGTGGCTTTAGCAGTACCACTAACCTGCCAACCTAGAGTAGATCAGGTCTGTCTTGCCAACTGAAAAGGAGTATGACCCCTACATATACTGAATATTCCTTTTCTGGATTCTTCCAACAAACAATAACAACTCTTTCTCATTTTTTTTTAAAAATTTTATTTTAGTTTATTCAGTACAGTTTCTATCCTTTATTCCCATTACAGCCCACCCACCCATTCCTCCCCTTCTCCCTCCCCATTCCAACACCCCTAGTTTTGTCCATGTGTCCTCTATATTTGTTCCTGTAAACCCTTCCCTTCTCCCCTGAAATTCCCTCCCCTCTCCCCTCTGCTCACTGACAACTCTATTTCAGTGTCTTTTGTTATATTTCACTTGCTTCTTTGTTTTGTTGTTTAGGTTCCTGTTAAAGGTGAGATCATATGGTATTTGTCTTTCACTGCC
>CM052542.1:86961019-86990852 GCA_028533065.1 Trachops cirrhosus | reverse complement strand
TCATGGGTGCGCAGCCTCTGGGTCCCGAGGGGTGCCCACTTCTCCTACCTCCGGGGCCTAGGCCTCACAGGTCCCTAAAGATCAAATTCTTGACCTGGCTGGGTAGTTCAGTTGGTTGGTGTCCTTTTGATATGCCAATGTTGTGAGTTTGATCCTCACACATGCTCACTCAAAAGTACCAAATCAGGCTCCGGCAGCTTGTGGAAAGTGGCAGAAGGGTCTGAGGTCCCAATCGTGGAGGCCCTGCAAGTGTGAAATCGGCAGGTAGGCTGGCAGGACAGAGACCCAGAGAAGCACAGAAGTTCAGACCTAAAGGCAGTGTCTTATCAAATTATTTTTATAGCAAACTGAGAAATGGAGAAAATTGGAGATTCTCTGGAACCCTGTATACTGGTCAGAATTCTAGATGACTAATAATAGAATGGATTCTGGACATATAGTAAAAGGAAAAAAAAAGAATAGAATTTACCGGAAAGGAGTTATAGAAATATCAGGAATGCCAAGAACCAGGCTTGTAAAATAGGCAGAAAGCAGGATCATCTCAGTGGCTGAGGACATGTCCAAGGCCCATCCAAAGTACTGGCTCCACCATGACCCCTTTTTGCAGAGTTTCCAATGGGCTTTGCATCTTTTAATTTCCTTCTCAATATTGAGTCCCACAAAAGCCATCCAGTTGACCAAGTCTGGCCCATACCTAGCATAGCACAGGTCATGAAGGGCCCTTTCGGGGTGATGAGCACAGCACCCTGCCTCTTACTAAGATGAATGCATCAGTGAAGCCAATAAAGGGAGTACAGACACTGACCAGCAAAACAATAACACCAGCAGCAACTACTATAAAATCTAGCACTTGTCCACTACAGGGAAAACTGATCAAGTGTATGTGTGTCTGTGACTTAGGGAGGATGGTGGGCAGTGGCCATGAGGTATAGTTATTGGGGAGTGTGGTTGCAGGAAGAAGGAAAAGGCAGAGAAATGGAAGGAGAAAAATGAAAAGAAAATCAAAGACAAAATCTGTGAAAAAGACTGAATTTCATCATCGTTCCAAAATTCCCATGGGCCATGTGTGATTTCTTTACCTATCAAGAAGTTAAGAACTTTCAATGAGTGTCCTCAGACAGTTGCTAGTACCCTGGAGTTTTTTTAATCACCCAGAATAGAAATCAAAAGAGATCACCAGACACTGACAGAAAGTCTGTGGTACTGGCTGGAAAGTGAATCCAGGCCTTCCATATAGAAGGCAAGTATTTTACCACTAAACTACCCTGGGATCTTGTGAGTTTCCAAGATAGAAATCAAGATATCACCAGAAACTGATACAGAGAAAGAAGATTTATGTGTACACAAGGGAAGCCAGCACTGCAAAGGGAAAGAAAACCTAGCTGCTCTTTGAACAAAGTCTCGGGAGAATTTTAAAGAAGCTTAGACAGGAAAAATGACATCTAAGCAAATGGAGGTGAGGACTTTTTGGCACTTGCAGAATTTAACTATATGCTTCTTCATGCATTACATGTCTTATTAGCATGCTAAAGCTCTACCTTGGGGTATGTTCTTTTGCATTTAAAAGAGGGAAGGTCACTGGAAGGACAGTCTTTCTTGCTAGCACTAATGCAGTGTCCTTCAGCCTAGTCACTGATTGACTGTAAGGTGAAGGGCAGACACTAGGGGCAATTAATGGTTTCTTGGTTTTCTGTCAGTTGGGCCCAGGCCTATGAGGAATAGGAAAATATTACTGAATTACTCTCATTGCTTTCACATGTAAAATACATATCATGTGTAAAATAAGCTTTCAGAGATTTGCTTGCAGTCAAGATGAGTAAGCAAACGCAGGCATCACATCCCCTCACAGTCACATCAAAATTACAACTAAATTAATGAACAGCCACCCTTGAGAGCCACCTGTAGACTAGCTGAACAGAACTCCTACAACAAAGGATATAAAGAAGAAGACAAGTCAAAACTGCTTGGAGGGGTGGAGATGTAAAACCGTCTGTTTCCACACCCTGATGTGGCAGTTAAGAATTGAGAGGGACATTTTAGCTGCAGAGGACCCCCTGAGAAGTGAGGCTTCCCAGCCCCACACCAGGCTCCGTAGCCTGGACCCCCAGTGCCAGAAAGAGGAGTTATCACATCTGGCTGTGAAAATCAGCAAGGATTTTATCTGGGTAAAATACAGGGTTGCTGAAGTTCCAGCATTCCTCTTACACAACCTGCACATGGACTTACTTGCTGATGGATGTACTCACTCAGAGTTCCAGTGATGGGTCAGCTCAAAAAGGGCCAGGAACATATGGGGAGGAACTGAATTATCTTGTTTCAGGGAGATGGCAGGTGGGGCAGCTGGCTCTCAGACTAATGTGTCTGCAGACGCTTTGATGAGCCCACCTCTCAAAGAGACAGCGGGCTCAGGTAGATGCCATATCTGAGTCTCCATCAAACTCACCCCACCCTGGTAATTCTCTGAGGCCCTGCACCACCCAGCTCATACAAAGGCTGGACCTCTTTCAACTCAAAAATTGATAACCTCAGCCTCTAATGTGGACTTTCTTAAAATTGCTGAAACAGTCACAAACCCTATACAAGCCTGTGGTTGACCTTGGAGTGCCCTGTACCTCTTGCTAAGCTTCCCCTAGCCCAGAACTAATGGCAGCTGGCCTCAGTTAACAGCATAGCATCCCTCAGATGCCTCCAAGTCCAGCAAAGTCCCAACCACAGATTACTTTATAGTTCCTAACAGGTGGCCCAGTCCAGGCACATACAGCAACTGAACTGGTCCTGCACTGGAGTCTTTCCTAAGAGGTCCCAGAACCAACACACCCAGTGACCAGCTTCAGACCATACCACAGGACTACCCAACTAGCTCCACAAATGATACATTCAAAGGGTAGACTCAGTAGGAACCAAAGCACCACTAAAGGAAATCCAACTTTGTGGGGTATGCCCCCATACAACTACTTGCCTGTTGTAGTCATGCTCAGTCCCCATAGCCAGTCAACCTCACCCACTGATATGCCAAGAGCAATCAAAGCTTAATTACATCAGGAGGGTGCACACAATCCACACAAGGGACACACCTGGAGCAACAGCTCCAGTGACCAGGAAGACTGTGCTACTGGGCCCCACAGGCCACCAATTACATAAGGCCACCTTGACAAGTTTAGGGGACATAGCAGATCTAATACATTGAACCAAACACAGGAAGACAGCTAAAGTGAGGAGATAAAGAAAAATGTCCCAAAGGAAAGCAAAGGACAAAACGTCAGAAAAAGAGCTAAACTAAGGTCACAGGCAGGGCCCACCTGCTGCTGTCCCAGACTCCAGTGATTGCTGCAGCTCACTAGAGCCCTGGAAGCCGCTCCTTCTCAGCAGTCATGGGACAGTAAGATGGTGTCTGCTAGCAGGGTCGTTCAGGTAGCCAAGCCAAATATTCCATTAGTAAGTTTCCCTAACAAGAAGAGACCATTCTAAACTGAATGTATCAGAAGTTTTGAGATCAGCAGGACTACCATCTCACTCTTCTTCAATTTCACAGCATTTTAAGAGAAGTAAATCATCAGATTGGTGGATGCATCAGGGTCCAACAGACACTGCAGAAATAATAAAAACATTACCTCAGAAATATAGAAGTAAACCTATATCTCAAGAAGAAATTGAATTTATCCAATGTGGAGGTCCAGAATAATCATTGACACTATCTGCTGTTTGTCACCAGACAAAAGAATTATCTTTACAGTAAAGGATTTCCAAATTGACAAATGAGAAATTGTACACTAAACAACTTTAATAAATATTTTGTAAACAAAAAAGCTATATAGAAAATTTAGATGGACACTTATATCTCATAATTTATGTATCTTAATTAGATTCTCCACAAGCTTACCTAATTGTGTATATACTTTATATTATTAAATTACACATTTTAAAATGTTAGCCTATTAATTTTTACTCTTGATTAACAATTATTACCAGTGTTGAACTATGGAAAGCACACAATGTATAGTAAATTGTAATAGGTTTCCCATAATTTCATCTTTCTTTCAATTTCTCTTTAGACATGAATTTAGCAGGCAAAATTTCTACTTTTCCGAAGTGATTTTCCTGAAATTGGATGAGGATCAGTGAAATAATGGCTTGACTATTTTTTCTTAATTCTTAATATTTTTAATTCACAAACTCACTGGAGTATAACTGGCTTAATAAGCACACCCTACTCTAAACGATAAAAATATAGCCAAAGTAAAACCAGTGACTTTTGTGGTATTAAGATTTGGGAGTAAACACAAAAGATTATTTGTCACCTATTTTTAGAAAATAAATGTCAGTATAAAATCAGAGGTCAAAATGAATTAGTATAGGTATAAATGTTTGACTAGAAATTATATTTTCTTATGTTTTTAGGGGTGTTAAGAAAGTCTTGTTTTTTGGCTTATTTTACTGTTTTGATTGTAATAACATTTGTGAATCTTGGTAACCATTAACTTTCTTAAACTTAAATGTCTGAAAGCTTCATAAAATCAACCTAAATATTTACCTTGTTAAGGCAATTTATGAAACTTTAAAAGGGTCTTCCTGTTCCAAGGGTATATATTATTGTGAAAGTAAAGTCTCACAAAGCTAAATAAATTTTCTTAAATACCTTTAAAAAATAAAGAAATGAACTAAAAGGAGGTGAATGTACTTGAAGAAATAATGATTGATGTTCAAGATAGCTTCAGATGGAAGCTACAATAACCTCCTTCTGGTGCCAAACTAGATTTACAGCTAAATTATAAAGCAATCTGATGAATGACCTACTTAAGAAAAGTTAAACAGGAGTATTATAATGTGTTTTTAGAAGAAACTCCATAGAGCCTGGTAAGAAGGGCAGAGATGCCCAGAGGGTTGGCCCCTACACCCACATGTGCCAGCTGAAAAGCTGGAGGGATATCTGCACTACAAAAGTGCCCCCTAAGGAATGTGGAGTCTTAACCCCATGCCAACACCCCAAACCCAGAGTACCAGTGCCTGGAAATGAAACCTGCATAGTATCTGGCAGTGAAAAACAGCAGGAACTCTGTTCACTGGGAAGAAGAGGGAGTCTGCTGGAATCCCAAGCACTCTGCTAAAGGGCCAATGCACAAGAGCTTGTGTTCTTGGGTACTCACCCAGAGCTCTGGTAGAGGGAAGGTGGCTCAGGGCATACATGAGTCATAAAGAGAAGATATGGGTGATGTGGCCACAAAGAAAAATTTAGATGGTCAGCTACTGATGTCCCAGTCCTGAATCAATATCCCAAACTGCCATCAAGTACCACCTTCTTAAGGTCTGGCACTCTTATTCTTATAGCACCAGCCTGGGGTGTGCACTAACCCAGTATTCCAATACAGGTGACACCCCCTTGCCAAGGTTGAATCTGACAAAAAGGACTAGTGATGAAACCCAACAGAAACCTATGGAGCATTCTTTCTCTGGAGAGACTACAGGCAGACACTCAGATAGACATTCAACTGTGAGACTTTGGAATGAGGGCCAGTCTTCCCCCATTGCCAGCTGCAGACTCAGCCAGCACCACCCCCAATGGGAGACTGTTTTCTTCTATTATCCCAAGTCCCAGTGGCCCAGGACTGCTAAGCTCAATTCCTAGGGGAACAGAAGTGCTGCTAAAAGCTGGAAAATTCAGAACAGGTCTTTGTCAGAGGCTCTGGTCCAGGTTTCAAGTGAGCATGACTGTGGAGCTGGGGCGAGTATAGAGCTCTTCCTCTTCCCACAGGCTCAGCTGGCACCCCCAAGGGAAGATTGTCTTGATCTGTTTTCCCAAGTTTCAGTGGCCCCACCCTGCTGAACTTGCTTCTGCTATTGGGATAACTGACTATACCCAACCTACACCTGTGGTATGTCCCTCCTTGGGGAGCTAGAGTTGGAGATGTTAGCAGAAACTGGAGTGGGGGCCATATTCACACTACTGAGTGCCTGTCCTTGCTGTCCCTATGTAGGAGACCCACTAGTCCCATCCTGTCTACTGGGTCATCCCACCCTACTGAGTTTGCATGGTGTGAAAGGGTCAGGGGGTGTGGCCAGCTTGAGTCCACTCTATGGTCTTTCTTCCTACAGTCTTTCCTCTGCAGGAAGTCCAGGCAGCCTCAGGTGGTGGTGTAGTTGCCAACAGGTGGACACCAACCTCAGAGGGAACTTAGACATTTTATTGATCTACTGTGAGCTCAGAGCTGCAGGAAGTCAGCCCTTGTACATAGCTCAGCCCCTCTCATGCATACCCAGGCCCAATCAAAACAATCACAATTAGTGAATAATATGGTAACTCCAGGCAGGTAAACCAAGGCTGGTTACAAACAATGTCTGACACTGACATGTACCAGTACCCCATCCAAGTGGGCACAGAAGCAACACAACCAGCTTTGGCTTTCAAAGTTTACCAAAGTTTTACCCAACTAACTTCACAAATAGCATAGCTAAAGGGGCACAACGGCAGGCACCAGATCCTGATGGAAACAACTCCATTTTGTGGGACAGTCCCTGACAATGCCTCATACACAGTGAACGAGGTCTATCCTTTAGTCTGCAAGACTGTGGGTCACCTCTACCCACAAATGGGCCAGTAGCATTCAAGCCTCAACTATAACAGTAGGGGTCACATAACCCACATAAGAAACATTTCAGAAGTACCTATCTCAGGTAATCTAGAAGACTATGCCCCTAAAATCCACGAGGCACCTACATCAGAAAGCCCTCATAACAAGCTTGAGAGTCATAGCAGATCTACATAATACACAAGATCAAACAGAAAAACGCAGATAAATAGGGGGACCAAAAAATATGCCCCAAATGAAAGAACAGGAGAAATCCCAAGAAAACAATGAAATAAAACGGAAGCAATCAAGATAACAAATACAGAGTTTGAAACAATGGTTATAAGGATGCTCAAAAATCTTAAGGGAAGAATGGATGATCTCAGTGAAATCTTAAACAAAGAGACAGTAAGCATGAAAAAAAGGATATGGAAACCATAAGAAAGAACCAGTTAGAATTGAAGAACACACTAGAAGTAATCAAGAATAGGTTAGATGAAGAAGAGGATCAAATTAGCAATTTAAAGAACAAAAATAAACAAACAGAGCAACAAATAGAAAAAGAATTTTAAAAAATTAGAAAAGGCTAAGGAACTTCTGTGTACAGCAAGCATAACAACAAACCAGTATAAGGCTACTGTAAAGAGAAGAGAGTGAGGAAGGGATCAAGAATTTGTTTGAAAAAAATAACAGCTTAAAACTTCTTCAACCACTGAAGGAAAAAGTAACACAAGGTAAGGAACTACAAAGACATAAATCCTACTAAGATAAATCCAAAAAGGCTCAATGGCAAAGGTTGAAGACAAAGAGAGAATCTTAAAAGCAGGAAGAGAGAGAGTTATTTACCTACAAGGGGTCTCTCATATGACTGTCAGGTTATTTCTAAACAGACACACTTCAGAACAGAAGGGACTGGCATGAAGTATTGAAAGTGATGAAAAGCAAGAACCTAATACTAAAACCACTTTATCCAGCAAGGCTATCATTTAAAATTGAAGGCAAAATAAAGAGCTTCCCAGGAAAAAATAAAGCTAAAGGAATTCACTACTACCAAACCAGAATTACAAGAAAAGTTAAAGGGCCTTGTTTTAGAAGAAGAAAGAAGAAAAGAAATAGAGAGAGATAGAAGCATAGGTATAAAGAATAAAATGGTAATAAACAAGCGTCTATCAATAATAACTTTAAATGCAATCAGATTAAATGTTCCAATCAAAAGGCATAGGGTAGCTGAATGGATTAAAAAAATGATGCATATATATGAGGTCTACATTAGATCCATCTTAGAACAAAAGATAAACACAGACTGGAAGTGAAGCAATGGAAAAATAATCCACGCAAGCATATACAAAAAAGTAGATGGGGTAGCAATACTTATATCTGACAAAATAGACTTCAAAACAAAAGCCATAAAAAGAAACAAAGAATGAATTGCATAATACTAAAGGGATCAATACAACAAGAGGATATAACCCTTGTAAACATACATTTAACCAGCATAGAAGCATCTAATATAAAGAAAACCTTGGTGGACATTAAGGTAGAGATTGACATCAATACAATCATAATGAGGATTTTAACACCCCATTGACATCAAAAATAGAATTTCCAGAAGAAAAAAAATCAACAAGGATACAGCAACCGTAAATAACACACTGGACCAGTTGGATTTAATGGATATTTACAGAACATTTTATCCTAAGCATCAGGATATATATTCTTTTCAAGTGCACATGTAACATTCTCTAAGATAGACCACATGCTAGCACAAAAATAAAACTTAATAAATTCAAGAAGATTAAAATTATGTCAAAATTTTTTCTGAATACAATGGCATGAAACTAGAAATCAATTACAGTTAAAAAGCTCAAAAACATGCAAACACATGGAGGGTAAATAACATGTTATTAAACAATGAATGAATTAAGAAGGGATAAAGGAAGAGATTAAAAGTTACCTGGAGGCAAAAGAAAAGGAACACTCAACACTAAGTCTATGAGGCACAGTAAAAGAAGTTCTGAGAGGGAACTTTATAGATTTATAAGCCTACATCAAGAAGCAAGAATAATCTCAAATAAAAAATCTAACCCTACACCCAAAAGAACTATTAAAAGAACAAAAAAAATCCTAGAATAAGTAGAAAAAAAAAGAAATAATAGAGATTAGGACAGAAATAAATGACATAGTAACAACAACAACAAAAATATCAGTGAAACCTAAACATGGTTCTTTGAAAAGATAGACAACTGGCAAAACTTGAACCAGATTCATGGAGAAATAAAAGGTTTTAATACATAAAATCAGAAATAAAACAGGAGATATAAAAACTGATGACAAAAATACAAAAGATTGTAAGAAAATATTATGAATGACTATATGCCAACAAAATGAACAACCTGGGAAAAACAGAAAAATTTCTGAAAATATACCATCTTCCAAACCTGAATCAGGAAAAATCAGAACATCTGAATAGACCAAACAAACTAATGATATCGAAGCAGTAATCAAAAAACTCCCAGCAAACAAATGTCCTGGACTGGATGGCTTCACAGGCAAATTTTACCAAACATTCAAAATAGAACTAACACCTATTTTTCTCAAACTATTTTAAAAAATTCAAGAGGAGGGAAGACTTCCAAGTTTATTTTAAAATGTCTTTATCCTAATTTCAAAACCTAAACCAAATAGGCACTACAAATAAAGAAAATTACAGGCCAATATCCCTGATGAATATAGATGCTAAAATCCTCAACAAAATATTAGCAAATCAGATTCATCAATACATTAAAAAGATCACACACAATAATAATAAAGTCAATTTATTCTGGAAATGCAAGGTTAGTACAATATTCACAAATCAATAAATATGAAACTTTACATAAACAAAATCAATAATAAAAATCACATGATCATCTAAATAGATGCAGAGAAAGCATTTGATAAAATCTAGCGCCCATTTATAATTAAAAACTCTCAGCAAAGAGGGAATAGAGGGAACAAACCTCAACATAATAAAGGCCATACATGACAAACTCACAGCCAACATCATACTCAGCAGGCAAACACTAAGTATTTCGCCTCAAGAATAACAGCCAGACAGAAATGTCTGTTTTCACCACTCTTATTCAACATAGTACTGGAAGTCTTAACCACAGCAATTAGACAGGAAGAATAAATAAAAGGCATCGACATTAGGAGGAAGGAAGCAAAACTGCCATTAATCATAGATGACATGGTACTGTATACAGGAAACCCTGAAGATCACCAAAAAACTACTATAATTGGTAAATGAATTGATAAAGTAACAAAATACAAAATTAATATTTAGAAAATGGTGGCATTTTATATACCCATAATGAACCATCAGAAAAAGAATATTTTATAAATCTCAGTTACAGTTGGAAAATACGTAAGGTGCCTATGAAAAAAAATTAACAAAGGAGGTAAAACACCTATACTTGGAAAACTATAGGACACTGAAGACATTAACAAAGATACAAAAAACTGGAAGCATATACTGTGTTCATAGATAGGAAGAATTAATTTCATTAAAAGGTCCACACTGCATAAAGAAATCTATAGATTCAACACAATTCCTTTTTTCCTTACCCACAAAAATTTTATTCAAACAATACCTCAAATAAGGAAGCCTAATGTGTAAGACAGATGAATATCATGAAAGCTAGGCTAAACTATACTGGAGGAAGCAAGAGAGGCACTATTCCCATAACACTCCCCACTTAACACCTCTGTGGAGTGAACTTTTGAGGACCCAGTAGAATCTCTAAAATATCAGATTGACATTTCTTTTTTTATTGTTGCCTAAGCACATTAGTCTCCATTTTAAGCCCTCCACTCTCCCTCACCACCCATCCCCACCTCCCACCTTTGAACCTATCCCCTTTAGTTTTGCCCATGTGTCCTTTATATATGTACCTTGATAGCCCTTCCCTTATTTTCCCCCATTATCTCTCTTCCATCTCATCACTGGTTACTGTCAGTTTGTTCTTTATTTCAATGTATCTTGTTGTATTTTGCTTGCCTATTTGTTTTAATGATTAGGTTCAACTTATAGGTGAGATCATATTGTGTTTGTCTTTCTCCACCTGGCTTATTTCACTTAACATAACGTTCTTCACTTCCATCTATGCAGTTACAAAGGGTAGGAGTTCCCTCTTTCTTTCTGCTGCATAGCATTCCATTGTGTGTGTTTCTGCACACATAAACAGCAGTAAAATTAAAAAGGAACCAACCACATGGGGAAACATATTTACAAATGATAACACACAAGGGTTTGATCTCCAAAATATATAAAAAATCACACAACTCCACTCCAGAAAGAAAAACAACCTAATTAAAAAATAGGCGAAGGACCTGAACAGACACTTCTCCAAGGAGGACATACAGAGGGCCCAGAGACTTATTAAAGGATGCTCAGCATCTCTAGCCATCAGAGAGATACAAATTAAAACCACAATGAGATAATGGTCAGAATGGCCATCATAAACAAATTAACAAACAAGTGCTGGCAATGTTGTGGAGAAAAGGGAATCCTTGTGCACTGCTGGTAGGAATGCAACTGGTGTAGCCACTGTGGAAAACAGTATGGAATTTTCTCAGAAAACTAAAAATGGACTGCCTTTTGACCCAGCAATTCCACTGCTAGGATTATATCCTAAGAACCCCAAAACACCAATCCAAAAGAACCTATGCACCCCAATGATCATAGCAGCAGAATTTGCAATAGCCAAGTGCTGGAAGCAACCTGAGTGCTCACCAGTAAATGAGTGGATCAACACAATTCTTATTAAAATACCAAATGGTATATCTCAAAGATCTAGAACAACAATTCCAAAAAATTTTATGGAACCACAAAACCTTGAATAGACACATCAGTCTTGAGACAGAAGAACAAAGTTGATGATATCACACTACCTGATATCAAATTATATTTCAAGACCATAGTAATCAGAACAGCATGGTACTGGCCTAAAAACAGGTATAAAATAAATGGACCAGAATAGAGAATCAATGAACCCACACCTTTATGGTCACTTAATATTTGACAAAAGAGGCAACAAGAACATACAATGTGATAAAGACAGTCTCTTCAATAAATGTCAGAAAATTGGACTCATATGTGCAAAAACTGAAACTAGGCGGCCAACCTACATCATACACAAGAATAACTGAAAATAAATAAAAAAGCTAAATGTAAGTCATGAAACCAGAAAAATCCTAAAAGAAAACATAGAGGATAAAATCTCAGGTATTTCTAATAGCAATATTTTTGCCACTATTTCTTCACAGGCAAGAGAAACAAAGGGAAAAAAATAAAAGGTACTGCATCAAAGTAAAAAGGTTTTGCACAGTAAATCCATCAACCTGTCTTCTCTGTTACACATCTTGGAGATACACAGATGATCCACCCCACACAAACTACAGGCTGACCCAAACTGCTTTTCCATAAGAATGGCTGGGCTTGGCTCCTAAATCCTATCAAGCAAGCAAAGGTTGGTTTCAGTGAGCCCTAGTGGCAACTAGATTAGAGTCACAGATTGGCTTCATCTAGGAATCTCCAAGCCCAGCACAAGTCGCAAAGAACTCTGACTGCTTTGTAGCTCAGGCAGGGTACTCCAGGCAAAACACAGGTGGGGGCTGACCTTGGTTTGCACCACCAGGTGGGGGGCAAAACAAGGTCAACCCCCACCTGGGAAACCCCAGAGGCCAGGACACCCAGTGGACAGCTTCAGACATGTCAGTGCACCGCCTATGTCAGTGCACTGCCACCCTGCCCCTGCAGAGCTGGTCCTCATTGTTGTTCCATGAAAGGTGGACATTGGTGGGTCAGTGGTCACAGCTAATTCTTGCAGCTGACTGGCCTGGCTAAATCCCTCCCATTGATCTGCCAATGGCAACCAAGGCTTAACTACAAGAGTAGGATGTATTCAGTTCACACAAAGGATGCACCTTGAGGACCCAGCTTGGATGATTGGGGAGGATGTGCCACTGGGCCCTCCAAGACACCTACTATATTAGGCCACACTAAAAAGACATGGAGTCAAAGTAGATCTACCTAATACATAGAAACAACCTCAGGGAGGCTGTCAAAATGAGGAGACAAAGAAACGTGGCCCAAATTAAAGAACAGATCAAAACTCCAGAAAATGAGCTAAACAAAATGAAGATAAGCAATCTGTCAGATGCAGAGTTGAACTAGTGCTCAAGGAACTAGTGAGGAACTCACCAGCATAAAAACGATCCAGCCAGAAATGAAGGATACACCTTCAGTTGCTTTTACCTTTTGGTGGTTCCTTTGTTGGTGGTTTTTCTCTTCCAGCAGGTATACTGATGTTTGCAACTCCTACCTATTCTTGTATGTGATCAGTGGCAGTGGGTAGGCAAAATGGATTAGGACAGTAAGAGTGCATTTTTTGGGATTTAAAATACCAGCAAGTAGAGAAGAGATAGGAGATTCTTTAGATAAGTATAGCATTAACTGTAATATTTCACCCAACTAGACACTTTTTATAAAAGGTGAAAGAGAGGTCAGACTCTTATTAGGGGGGGGAGGAGAATTGTGAGCTGAATCCAGAAAACAGAGCACTTGTGCAAGGTTAGATGATGAGATATAGTGAGAGTAAAGGATAGAAAGTAGGCATGGTGACAGAAAGAATAGAGTTAATGACAATAATAATAATGCTCAGGAATAAAGTGAAGTGGTCTGAGATCATGGAGGGTTGCTGTGTAGTACATACAATTGTATGGAACAACAATTATATACAATAGTACTGGAACACCAATAATATGACAAGAAGTATATGATTTAATAACCAGAATAGAAAGCACCCGATGAAGAGTTGTCTGTTTGGAACATGGGTGAAGTGAAAGAAGGTAAATTAAAATACAGTAAAGAAATAATAAGGAAAACCAGTAAAACAATGCAATTAAACAGAGAAATAAAACTAGGAAAACTAAACATAAGGAAGAGAAATAAATTAATACTAATAAAATAAAAGTAAAAATAATGAAAAGTAAACAATACATATAAACAATAAACTGCCAGCTCTATGGGATAGCAAAGTGACATTTGTCTCAGTTTCTCAGTTTTTGGGGGTTAGCCTTGTGCTCTCCTTTTCTATCTGTCTGTGGACCCTTTGTAACTCCACATCTTATTTTCTTATTTGGGGGAAGAAAAAAAAAGAAACAAAAAAAGAGAGTTGATTAAAAAAGAAAACAAAATAATAAGCATCCTGCTGACTTTAAACTTGTTTAGTGAGTTCTGCTGGTTTTCCTAGATGCCACAGGAAGAGCCGGGCTTCACTTTTCTCCTTTCCTATCATTTTGAGAGGATGGGGACCATGTCTGGGTCACAATTTCCCAGCTTCCAATGGCTGAGGTGCTCCATGAGCTGCCAGGCTCAAATCAGCCGCTCGCTCTCTGTGCACAAAGCACGAGTCAATCTCTGGCATGAAGCCCTAGTCAAGCCAGGCTTGAGAGGTTCTGCTCAGCTCTTCAGTCACTTGGTGCACAGTGAGAGACAAGTGGGGCACACAGTTCCACTCAGCTACTTAGCCACTGGGTGCACACAGCTGAAATCTCCCACAGGGTGTGCCAGCTGCTGCTGAGAGTGCCTTACAAAGCAGCTACCCACCATTCTTAACAAGCACCCAGATTTTCACACAACCTAAATTTCCAGCCAGTCCAGAGATTATCTGAGTCAGGGTCCCACACAGCCCAACTCCCCCCTTGTCCAGGTGTCTCCTGGCACCCCAAATTCTCTTGTGCCAGTATCCACAGTCCCAGCAGATGTGTATCATCTCTGTGTGTCTCCCACTTCATCTCTATTCCCCCCTGTGACCTCCAACATCCAGGTCCCTCCTGGTGCCAGCCTGCCTCCCTGCCCTGGTAGGGGAGGGAGCTGGTGATCTAACTCTCCTCCCCATACCCTGCAGCAGGCACTAGGCCCCCACAGCAGCTGTGGACCCTGAGCAGATCATAGGAGTCTTACTCTCCCAGCGCAATCTCCTCACCAGCTGTTCACTGTGCTCCTCAGAAGATTGACTAGGTGTTCCATCTGGCACAGGGAGAACTGGGCTCCGCTCCCACCTACCTCACTGCCATCTTCCCAATATGGGACAACTTTAAGAGGTCCAACATTCACCTCATAGAGGTGCCAGAATGAGAAGTGAAAGAGCAAGAAATTAGAAAGCTATCTGAAAAAAATGGTGAAAGAAAAGTTTCCTAATTTGGTGAAGGAAATAGACATGCAAGCCTAGGAAGTGCAGAGAGTCCCAACAATGATGGATAAAAAAAGGCCAACTCCAAGACACATCACTATTCCAAGGCCAAAGTTTAAAGTTAAAGAGAAATTCTTAAAATTAAGAGAAAAGAAGTTAGTTACCAGAAGGTTGCCAGACGGGAGAGGGGAGGGGAAGAATGGGTGAAGAGGTAAGGAGATTAAGAAGTGCAAATAGAGCCCTGATTGGTGTGGCTCAGTGGATTGAGTGTCGGTGTGTGAACCAAAGGGTTGCAGATTAAATTCCCAGACAGGGCACATGCCTGCGTTGTGGGCCAGGTCCTCAGTAGGGTGTGCATGAGAGGCAATCACACATTGATGTTTCTTTCCCTCTCTTTCTCCCTCCCTTCCTCTCTCTAAAAATAAATAAATAAAATCTTTTTTAAAAAGTACAAATAGGCAGTTACAGAATAGCTGTGGGAAGGTAAAGTACAGTACAGGAAATGGAGTAGCCAGAGAACTTATACATGTGACCCATGGTAGGAACAATGGTGGGGGGGCTTGCCAGAGGTATTAGGGGGTACTAGGTTGTGGGAGCCAGAGAGGAAAAATAGGGACCACTGTAATAGCATAATGAATAAAATATCATTTTTAAAAAGGCAACCCACTAAATGGGGGAACATATTTCCCAAATATCCAAAACATAAAAAACTTATACAACTTAACATCAAAAAAACAAACATTCCCATTAAAAAATGGGCAAAGGAATTATAGAGATACTTCTCCAAAGAGGACATACATATCACCAAAATATATGAAAAGAGGATCAAAGTCGCTAATTATCAGAGAGATACAAATTAAAATCACAGTGAGATATCACCTCACACCAGTCTGAATGGTTATAATCAATAAATCAACAAATAAGTGCTAGCAAAGACATGGAGAAAAGGGGGCTCCTATGCACTGTTGGTGAGAATGCAGACTGGTGCAGCCACTGTGGAAAACAGCATGAAGTTTCCTCAAAAATTTAAAAGTGAAACTACATTATGACCCAGTGATTCAGCTTTTAGATATTTAACTGAAAAACCCCAAGACTCTAAGTCAAAAGAATGTATACACTTTTATGTTCATTGCAGCATTACTTACAATAGGGAAGATCTAGAAATAGTTCAGTGCCCATCAGTAGATGACTGGATGAAAAGCTGTGGCATATTTACACTCAGCTGAATAGATTAGTACTCAGTCATAAAAAAGAAGGAAATCTTATTTGTTGTGACATTATGGGTAGACCTAGAGATTATTATGCTAAGTGAAATTAGCCAATCAGAGAAAGAAAATATTATATGATCTCACTTATATGTGAAGCCTAATGAACAAAATAATTCAACAAGCAAAGTAGAAACAGAAGCATGGGTACATAATACAGACTGACAGTTGTCACAGTGGAGGAGGGTTGGGAAGCTGAGTGAAGAAAAAAGGTGAAGGGATTAAGCCAAATATATATACATATACATATGAGGTCTGTCTAGAAGGTATCCTACCATGTAAAGTGAAAAATAGAGACATTTCATGAAGGAGCTACAAGATACAAGAAACATTGTATATAGGACAATGATGTCTCAGTCCCCTTCAAAGTAGGCATGTTGGGACCTCACATAGTTCTCCCAATCATCATCAGCTGCCCCACCATATTTTCCTAAATCTCATCAATGGTCTAAAATCTTTTCCCTTTCAAAGGTGATTTTAATTTTTGGAAAAGCCAGAAGTCATAGGATACCAAATCTGGGCTGAAGGGGGCTATGTCACTTAGGTGATTTGATGTTTCACCAAAAATTTCTGCATGAGACATGATGCATGCATAGTGTGTTGTCATGATGAAACTGCCATCACCAGTTTCCCATAGCTGTGGCCTTCTGAATCATAGCAATAGTTTTCATGGAGGAATGTTCAAGCTTACTGCTAAATTTGATGCAGATTCATTGCTGTACCCATTCAATCATTCCACATGGGATGGTCACACAGTACACATGCTCACTCAATGGCATCACATGTCCCAACTGACTAGTACAGTGAAGTTATAACATTCTTGCAGGAAACTCCAGTCCATAATTCTTGGCTGCCAGATTATACCAATGTCACACAAACTGTTCTCATTATATTAACAATGGCTGGACTTTCTCTGGACAGACCTCATATATTATTTTTATATATAAAGATTACACACTACAATCAAGTGGGATTTATTCTTGTGATGCAAGTTTGGTTTAATATCTGCAAATCAATTAATGTGATACACAACATAAACAAAATGAAATATAAAATCATATGATCATCTCAATAAAGGCAACAAATTTTTGACAATTTTTTGTAAAAAATTTGACAAAATTTAGGACCCATTCAGTGGAGATTACAAATATATAAAATCACATAGATGCAATCTACAGTATGGTGACAGCCAGAGGGAAAAGTGGTATCAGGGAGGAAGAAGAAGGGGAAGAAGGCAAATGTTGGATAATGGGGATGGAAGGATACTTTACTTTGGGTGATGAGTGCATGATTCAGTATGAAGCTAATGTTTTGTTCAGTTGTACACTTAAAACCTGTATAGTTTGGTCAACCAATGTTACTCCAACAAATTCTATTAAAAATATAAACAAACAAACAAAATTTAAAGGAAAAAGAAAACTAATAAAACTAAAATAAAGTAAAATAAAGAAATAATGATGCAGAACTTCCTTAACTTGGTGAAGGAAATAGACAACCAAGTCCAGGAGCACAGAGAGTCACAAAGAAGATAAAGTCATAGAGGCCCACACCAAGACACATCATAATTAGAATGACAAATATTAAAGACAAATACAGAATCTTTAAGTTAGCAAGAGAAAGGCAGTTAGTTACCTACAAGGGAGCCCCCAATTGACTGTTTGCTGATTTTTCAACAGAAATATTTCAGGTCAGTGGGATTAGCACAAAATATAAAAAGCGAGAAAAAGCAAGGATTTACAAACAGATTACCCTACCCAGCAGGGCTATCATTAAGAATCAAAGGAGAGATAAAGAGTTTCCCAGACATGAAAAAGCTAAACGGGTTCATCACCAACCAATCACTACTAAACCAAATGTTTGTGACAGCATGGAGGAGACTGGAGAGCATTATGCTAAGTGAAATAAAGCCAGGCAGTGAGGGACAAATACTATATGATCTCACCTTTAACTGCAACATAATCAACAAAAGAAAAAAGCAAACAAAATATAACCAGAGACATTGAAATTAAGAAGAGTAGCCAGAGGGAAGGTGGGAAGGAATAATGGGGAGGATAAAAAATTTTCAGGAACAACTATAAAGGACACATGGACAAAAACCAAGGGGGTGTAGAATCAGGGGAGGTAGGTGGGGACAGCTGGGGTCAGGGGGGAGTGGAGGGGGTAAGCGCATACAACCATACTTGAATAAAAATAAAATAATTTTTAAAAAGCAGGACAAGAGTAGTTAAAATGGGGAAACAAAGAAACAACCCCCTATAAAGAGGAAAAAGGGGATCCCCAGGAGGAGTGCTCAATGAAATAGAGGCAAGTAAATTGTCAGATACTGAGCTCAAAATAGTAGTTATAAGGAGCTGAATGAGCTCAGTAGAATTACAAAGAACTACAGTGAAACTAAAAGGAACTTACTGTGAACTACATCAGCATGAAAAAGGACATAGAAACTATTAATAAGAGCCAGGAGGAAATGAAGAATACAATTTCTGAATTGAAGAACACAGTAAAATGAATTAAAAGCAGGCTAGATGAAGCAGAGGATCAAATCAGTGACCAGGAAGACAAGGTAGAAAAAAAATTTGCAGACAGTGCAGCAACAAAACAAAGGAAGACTCAAAAAGAACAAAGAGAGTTTAAGGGAGCTGCAGGAAAATATTAAATGTAATAATATCCATGTAATAGGGATACCAGAATGAGAAGAGGAGGAGTAAGGGATCAAAAACCCATTTGAAAGAGTAATGACTGAAAACTTTCCTAATTTGATGAGAGAAAAAGTCATACAAGCCCAGGAAGCACAAAGGATCTTAATAAAATGGAACCCAAAGAGGCCCACTTCAAGATACACAAATACCATATGATCTCACATTTAACAGGAACCTAATCAGCAAAATGAATAAGTAAGGAAAATATAACCAAAGACACTGAAATTGAGAACAGGCAGACAGTGACCAGAAGGGAGAGGAGATGGGATTATAGGGGAAAAGGGTGAAGGGTTTGCAAGAACAATTATAAAGGACACATGGACAATAACAAAGTGGGGTGGATACAGGGGAGGGGTAGGGAAAAAGACAGAAAACTGTACTTGAACAACAATAAAAAAGTATATAAAAATTTTTTAAAAGACACATCATAATAAAAATGGCAAAATTAAAAGACAAAGAGAGAACATCACAAACAGCAAGGGAGAAACAGGAAGTAACATACAAGGGAGCCCCAATAAGCCTAGCAGCTGATTACTCAACAGAAACAAAACAAGCCAGAAGGGAATGGCAAGAAATATTCCACATGATGAAGAGCAAAGGCCTGTAACCAAGACTACTCTGCCCAGTAAGTCTCTCATTTAAAATAAAAACTGAATTAAGGAGCTTCCAAGACCAAAAAAAAAAAAAAAAAAGGATAAAAGAACACATCTCCACCAAACTAGCATTGCTAAAAGTACTGCTTTAAGAAGAGAGAGAGAGAGAGGAGAGAGAGAAACACAAAAGGGAAAGTGGCCATCAATAAATACCTATCAATAATAACCTTAAATGTAAATGGATCAAATGCTCCAATATCAAAAAACATAGAATAGCTAAGTGGATAAGAAAACATGACCCACATATATGCTGTCTACAAGAGACCCACACTAGAACAAAAGATCTACACTGACTGAAAGTGAAGGGATAGAAAAAAATATTCCAAGCAAACAAACATGAAAAAAAATTTGGTATAGCAATACTTACATCTGACAAAATAGATTTTAAAAAAAGCCATAAAGAGAAACAAGCGAGGACGCTATAAAATACTTCAGAGAACTATCCATCAAGAAGATATAACACTTGTAAACATATATAGACCCAACATAGCAGCACCAAAATATATAAGGAAAATCTTGGAAGACTTCAAGGAAGATACTGACAACAACACACTCATAGCAATGGATTTTAACACCCAATTATCAACAATGGAGAGATCTTCCAAGCAAAGAATCAATTTGGATATTGTGGAATTGAACAACACTCTACACCAAATGGACGTAATTCATATATACAGAAACATTCACACCCAAGAACCAAAATATATACTCTTTTAAAATATACATTGAACATGTTCAAAGATAGAGCACATGGAAGGTCACAAAACAAGCCTCAACAAACTGAAGAAAATTTAAATTGTATCAAGCATCTTCTCAGATCACAATAGCTTTGTGAAACCAACTTCAAGTGAAAACTCAAAAACATTCAAATTCATGGAGACTGAATAACATGCTACCAAATAATGAATGGGTAACAATGAGATCAAGGAAGAAATAAAAAAGTTTCTGGAAACAAATGAATATGAGCACACAATAGTCCAAAACCTATGGGACACAGTGAAGGCAGTCCTGAGAGGGAAGTTCATAGCAATATAGGCCTATGTAAAAGAAAGAAAAATTTCAAATACACAATATAACCTTACATCTGTAATAACTACAGGGACAACAACAAACAAAGCCCAGAGCAGGCAGAAGGAAAGAAATAATCAACATCAGAGCAGAATTAAATGGTATAGAGACTAAAAGCACAATTCAAAGGATCAATATTTCCAGGAGCTGGTTCTTTCAAAGGATAAACAAAATTGACAACCCTTTAACCAGACTCATCAAGAAAAAGAGAGAGAGGACCCAAATAAACACAATCAGAAATGAAAGAGGAGAAATTACAACTGATACCACAGAAATACAAAGGATTGTAAGACATTACTATGAAAAACTATATGCCAAAAAATTTAAAAAACTTAGGTAAAATATACCAAGTTCTAGAAACATATAATTTTCCAAACTGAATCAAGAAGAAGCAGAAAGCCTGAATAAATCAATAACAATTAGTGAAATTAAAGGAGTAATCAAAATATTCCTGGCACACTAAATCCCTGGACCAGACAGATTCACAGGCAATTTTACCAACTATTTAGGGATGAGCTAGCTCATATCTTTGTCAAACTATTTCAAAAAATTAAAGAGGGAAAATCCCCAAACTCTTTTTATGAGGCCAGTATTATCATACCTGCAAAACCATATAAATATACAACAAAGAAAGAAAATTACAGGCCAATATCACTGATTAACACAGATGCTAAAATTCCCAACAAAATATTGGCAAACTGGATCCAGCAATACATTAAAAAGGTCATATACCATGACCAAGTGGGACTCATCTCACAGATGCAAGGATGGTATAATATTTGCAAATCAATAAATGTAATATATCATAAAAATAAAATGAAATACAAAAATCACATATTCATATCAATAGATGCTGTAGAAGCATTTGGTTAAGTATAGCACCTGTTCACTCTGCAAAGTGGGAATAGAGGGAGCATACCTCAACATAATAAAGGTCCTAAAAAGAAACCTACAGTGAGCACTATACTCAATGGGTAAAATTACAACTGTCATCCTAAGGTCAGGAACAAGACAAAGATGTCTGCTTTCTCCACTTTTATTCAACATAGTACTGGAAGTTCCACTTAAGCAATCAGACAAAAAAAAAGAAATAAAAGATATCCAAAATGGAAAGGAGCAAGTAAAACTATCCTTATTTGCAGATGACATGATAGTATACAGAGAAAACCCTCTAGGTTCCACCAAAACCTACTCAACCTAATAAGTAAATTTGGCAAAAAAGCAGAATACAAAGTCAATATGGAGAAATCAAAGGCATTTTTGTACATCAATAATGAAATATCAGAAAAACAAATTAGCAAAAAAAACCATTTCCTATAACAACAAGAAAAATAAAATACCTAGGAATAAACTTAACCAAGGTGGTATAAGACCTGTACCTGGAAAAATACAGAACACTGAAGGAAGAAATTAAGGAAAATACACACCATTGGAGGCATATATTGTTTTCATGGACTGGAAGAAGCAACATCATTAAAATGTCCATACTACTGAAAGCAATCTATAGATTCAATGCATTCCTTATTAAAATACCAATGACATATTTCACAGATTTAGAACAAATATTTCAAAAAATTATATGGAACCAAAAATGACCCTGTGTAGCATAAACAATCTTGAGAAAGAAGAACAAAGTAGGAAGGATCACAATACCTGATATCAAACTGTATTACAAGGCCACTGTCATCAAAACAGCCTGGTGCTAGCATAAGAACAGACACATAGACCAATGGAACAGACTAGAGAGCCCAGAAATAAACCCAAGTTTCTACAGTCAATTAATATTCAACAAAGGGAGCAGAAGCATAAAATGGAGTAAAAACAACCTCTTCAGCAAATGGTGTTGGGAGACCTAGACAGCTACATGCAAAAAAAAAAAAATGAAACTTGAGCACCAAATTACACCATACACAAAAATAAATTCAAGGTTGATAAAATACTTAAATATAAGTTGTGACACCATAAAAGTCCTAGAGGAAAACATTGGCAGGAAAATCTCAGATATTGTGCACAGCAATATCTTCACAGCTATGTCCCCTAAAGCAAGCGACATAAAGGAAAGAATAAACAAATGGGATCTCATCAAATTAAAAAGCCTCTGCACAACTAAAGAAAACATCATCATAATGAAAAGGGAATATTTACAACAGCATGGATGGAACTGGAGAGAATTATGCTAAGTGAAATAAGCCAGGCAGTTGAAGACACATACTATATAATCTCACCTATAACAGAAGCCTAATGAACAAAACAAACAAACGAGCAAAACAGAACCAGAGACAGGGAAACAAGGATTAAACTTACAGGGATCAGAGGGGAGGAAAGATGAAGATAAAGAAGGAAAGAAGGGGAAGGGTCAAGTAAAAGGAAAATTATAAATGGCCCATGGACATGAACAACAGTGTGGGAATTGACTGTGGGAGCAGGGGATTGGGTGGGGCAGGGGAGAGCAACTGGGGAAATTTGGACAACTGTAGTAGAACAATAAAAAATAAATAAAAATAAAATATTTCACACAAAATCATAGAATATACATTCTTTTCAAGAACACATGGATAAACAGACACTTCTCTAAGGAGGACATACAGAGGGCCCAGAGACCTATGAAAAGATGCTCAGCATCACTAGCCATCAGAGAGATGCAAATTAAAACCACAATGAAATACCACTTCACCCCAGTGACAATGGCCATCATAAACAAATCAACAAACAAGTGTTGGAGAGGATGTGGAGGAAAGGGAACCCTAGTGCACTGTTGGTAGGAATGTAGACTGGTGCAGCCACTGTGGAAAACAGTATGGAATTTCCTCAGAAAACTAAAAATGGAACTGCCTTTTGACACAGGAAGTCCACAGCTGGGATTATATCCTAAGAGCCCTGAAACACCAATCCAAAAGAACCTATGTACCCCAATGTTCACAGCCGCACAATTTACAATAGCCAAGTGCTGGAAGCATCCTAAGTGCCCATCAGTAAATCAGTGGATCATAAAACTGTGGTACATTTACATAATGGAATACTACGCAGCATAGAGAAAGCAGGAGCTCCTACCCTTTGCAATAGCATGGATGGAACTGGAGAGCATTATGCTAAGTGAAATAAACCAGGCGGTGAGGGAGAAATACCATATGATCTCACCTTTAACTGGAACATAATCAACAAAAGAAAAAAGGAAACAAAATACAACCAGAGATATTGAAATTAAGAACAATCTAACAATAACCAGAGGGGAGGGTAGAGTGGGTAATGGGAGGAAGTGTTTCCAGGAACAACTATAAAGGACACATGGACAAAACCAAGGGGGAGCGTGGAAGCCAGGGAAGAAGATGGGGATGGCTGGGGTGGGGGGCAGTGGTGGAGGGACAATTCAGACAACTGTAACTGAACAACAATAAAATAATTAAGAAAAAAAGGCAGTAGAAACTGACCCAAGATAGTCCAGGGGTCAGATTTGGCGGATGAAGGTGCTGAAGCACCTAATCCATAGTTTGACACATAGTAGAAGCCCAGTGAATGCCAGCTGCTGATCTCCATTTGAGCAAATTGACCATTTTTTCCCAAAAGGCTTTGAAACCCAAAAGTGAATAAAGGGAAATATACCCACTCAAAAAAAAAATAAAAGAACACATGGAACATCTGCCAGGCTAGGTCACATGTTAGGCCACAAAACAAGTCTCAATAAATTTAAGAAGATTGAAATCATATCAAGCATCTTCTCAGACAAAAATAATATGAAACTAAAAATCAATTATGAAAAACACACAAACACATAGAGGTTAAATAACATGCTACTAAACAATGAATCAGTAGGTGAAAGAAAGGTACTTTCTTTCCATCTGGCCACAGCCATAATAAGGTAAGCCACAATGGGCTCTTACAAGTGCATCCAGGAGGTATGGAGGAGGAAGCAATCTGATGTGATGTGCTTCCTTCTCAGGATGCACTGCTGGCAGTACCACCAGCTCTCTGTGCTCCACAGGGCCCCTGCCTTACCAGGCCAGATAAAGTGCATAGGCTGGGATACAAGGCCAAGCAAGGTTATGTGATACATTGGATTTGTGTTCACCATGGTGGCCACAAAGGCCCTGTTCCTAAGGGTGTGACCTATGGCAAGCCTGTCCATCGTGGTGGTGTTAAGCAGCTGAAGTTTGCCCAAAGCCTTCAGTCTTTTGCTGAGGAGTGAGCTGAGTGCCACTGTGGGGCTCCAAGAGTCCTGAATTCTTACAGGGCTGGTGAAGATTCCACATACAAATTCTTTGAGGTTATCATTATTGATCTATTCCATAAGTCTATCAGAAGGAATCCTGACCTACAATGGATCACCATACTGGTCCACAAGCACAGGGAGATGTGAGGGCTGACATTTGCAGGCCACGAGAGCCATGGTCTTGGAAGGGGCCACAAGTTCCACCACACTATTGGTGGTTCTCACTGTGCAGCTTGGAGAAGGCACAATACCCTCCAGATCCACTGCTACCACTAATATCTGTTGTGTTTGTAAAATTCTTACCTAATAAACAATTTAGGACAAAAAATGAATGGGTAAACAATGAGATAAAAAAAGAAATCAAATGATACCTTGAGACAAATGAAAATGAAAGCACAATGAACCAAAATCTATGGAACACAGGAAAGCATTTGTAAAAAAGATATTCATAGCAATACAAGACTAACTTTAGAAGCAAGAAAACTCTCAAAAAAATCTAATATTACACCAAAAGAAACTAGAACAAGAACAACAAAGAAAACCCAAAGTGAGCAGAAGGAAAAAAATAATTAGAGAAAAATTAAATGAAATAGAGTTTAAAAAGGTACAAAAGTTCAGTGAAACTAAGAACTTGTTCTTTGTAAACATAAGCAAAATTGATAAACCTTTAACTACACTCATCAAGAAAAAAAACACATAGGATATAAATAAATGAAATCTAAGTGAAAGGGGAGAAGTGACAGCTGACACCACAGGAAGAAAATTTATGAGAGGAAGTCCTGGCAGGTATGACTCAGTAGATTGAGTGCCAGCCTGCAAACAAAGGGTTGCCGGTTCAAATCCCAGTCAGGGCACATGCCTGGGTTGCAGGCTAGGTCCCTAGTAGGGGGCACAAGAGAGGCAAGCACATATTGATGTTTCTCTCCTATTTCTCTCCCCTTTCTCCTCTGTCTAAAAATGAGTAAATAAAATCTTTTTAAAAACAGAAAATTTAGGAGAGGAAAATACTATGAACAATTATGTGCCAACAAACTGGACAACCTCGAAGAAATGGACAAATTCCTAGATATATAATCTTGGAGGATCAAGAAGAAATGCAAAAGCTGAACAAAGAAATTCATACCTATGAAATCAAATCAGCAATCAAAGTACTCCCAACAAAAACACCCTGGACTGGACTGTTTCACAGGTAAATTTTACCAAACACTTATCTTTGTTAAATTATTCCAATATATACAAATTAAGGAAAGGGTCTCAAGCTCACTCAAGCAAACTTCCTGGTTATTAGGGTTATGTTGGAAACTCAAGAAAATGAGACACCTGCTTTACCAGCAATAGATTTTGAATCCTGATAGGCACAATCACTGTGCCACAATCACTATGAGTGTCCTTTTCTGCTGACTTAGTGACCCTCCGTCTCAGGTTCTAACAGAGATAGAACTGGGATGGGAATCTTTTCAGTGGGTGGTGAAGAACACTAGGACTGGAAGACTGGCCTTTAGTTTAACCTGAGGTATTCACATTTAGTCATTTAAATAAAGAAAAACTAATAACTTGTCACTAAAAGAGCAAGCCAAAGGACAGTTTTTGTAGGAACTCAGTGACATGAATGTTTTGAAGAGCATGTGAGATACTGTTGCAGATAAAGCAGTAGGGCCCAGAGCTACTGCCCTTAGGGAGCAAGCTCTCTTTTGTACCCATGAAGCATTCAAGAAACACTCTGAGGTAAGAAGAGAGACCTTAGTCATTCCTTGAAGTAGGCAGCTGACTTGCAGTAGGTAGACCTTATGGAACAACAGATTAGACTCTAAAGGGAACTTGTATTTGAATATTTGGGAACAAACAAGTGCATCCCAAATCTAGATGTGAACCTTCTCTGGTAAGCCTGTGTCCTAGAAGGAAGATAAAATTAAAGTTCTATGTGATACTCTCTCCTGTGACATCTCTAAGCAGCCTCATGAATTGACTTAACTAGACCACCATGGCCACCAACTACTCTAATTGTTCTCTTTTCTGCCTCAAAGGCCCAGTCTTTGTCGCCTTCCCTGTTTGCTCCTTGTTAATGTTCCCAGTCAATTGGCATATTTGTATTTCTGATTGGCATGATTAAACAATCCTTTCTTCAGCTCATATGACAGGTCCTGTGTGTTAGTCACAGAACACCAGGAATGCCCCAGAGGACTAGAGAACATAAACAGGTTTTTTTTCCAGCTCTGACATGCAAGGCACTGCACTCAGAACTAAATAAACAGCCATATGGACAGAGTGCTATAGACTTCAGGCCAGAATAACTACAGACAGAATTGTTGGTTTAGCTTAAATTTAGAATTTAGAGAGGTCTTAATTCTTGATTTAAGACTTTCTGTTTTCACTGTTGCATTTGGACTTAGACTTAGAAGACAGAGAGCATGTGTGTTTGTGTGTATATGCATGCATACATGCACAAGCATGTGCATGCGCACCTGTGTAAACTAGATATTTTCAGGGCTATACCTGTCTGACCTCTGAAAAATTTTCACTTGAACCCAAAATATGTTTCTGCTTTTGCAATCAAAGAGTCATTATCACTTGAGCTTAAAGTTAAAGCTGGATTGTAGGAGAAGAAAGAAAGAACTATTTCCTATGAAGTGTAAATATATCTATGAAGTATAGATATTTATTTATTCGTCATAAAAAAGGGCCCCATTTGTCTTTACTGAAGTATTATTTCTATTAGAATATCAATTTTCCAGCCTTCACATTTTATGGGTGAGGAAATTGAGTTCACTAAAGGGGGAGTGACATGTCTGTGGTCAATAGTTTTAGGAGGGAAATGAGATCTTCTGACACCTCAAGCAGGCATTTTCCATCACAGCACATTGCATCTTGATCTTTAGCACTTCACTTTTCTCCCAAAATCAGGGTAGGACAAAAGTAGGGTTACAGTTGTGGGCACATGAAACACAGAGTTTATTCTTATATTATTATTTATTATTATTTTCCATATGAATATCTACTTTTTGTAGATCTACTTTTTGTAGTAGATATGTATATCTACTTTTGTCACACCCAGCATAGTGCCAAATTAAATAGTTCTATGACCCTAATCCCCAAGTCCTAGGTAAAGTCTTCCTTAAACTCAGAATCAGGAAATATGATGACTGGTCCCAGAATTCCCATCTGAGTTTAAAAAGTGGTTTGTTGAGTATGCAGCTGAGAGGAAACATCCTATGTAAGGTGAAGTACCTGAACATGAGACACAACATTGCAGCATATTTACAATTTCAAGAAAAATATGTCAAGTACTGTACTAAATAAAATCATTACAGTATTGACAGGAGAGAGGACTCAGGATCTTTAACCTATTAATTCCCAAACAAGCATCATCCACACTTCTACTTTTAATATTTTCCAGGGTCTGTGAGAAGACCATTACTTTGAAATCATTGGTTTTATTTAATCCCAATAAAATGTATATGAATAAGGTTTGTATTCACTTTTTTCCTCTTATTCATAAAAACATGAGAAATCACTACAATGTCAATTCTATAAGAAAGAGACTGTGCCTGTCTTATTCTCTACTTTATCCACATCACAAACAGAGCACCTGGTACATAAGAAGCCTTCAGTAAATATTTACTTATTAAGTGAATAAATAAATGAAAAGTATGTGTAAATAAAATATATTTGATAGGGCTCTATTATATAGCAAAGATTCTTTTTAAGATTTGTATATATTATGGTGTTTGATAGCTCAATCAAAATATACCATAGAGAGAGATTCCAAGTTGGCGGCGTCGTAGGATGCAACAGATTCTACTCTCCCACAACCAGGAAAAAAATCCTAGCCATTCTAGCAAGGAACAGAGCAAAGAGTCAACATTATCATGACATAAATGAAAATAGGAGATCACAAATTGTAGCAGACATTGAAAAACCTGACGGTAAGGAGACTATGTGGATCAGCGTGGGGACCAGGGAGGTTGCAGCTCCAGGCCCAGCGCACCGGGGTCAGTGCCGGGCTACCAGGAGGGAGCTGAGTCACCTGCTCCCTCCCTGGCCAAACAAGGACTGAGCAGCACCGGGGGAGGCCAGTTTACCAGAGGGCACAGAGAGAGGAGTGAGAGAGGAGTGAGGACGAAGAGGCTCCCACAAAGGGGCTGTAAGCACCCACCCAAAGCCCTGGTGAAAGTGGGCAACCCACCCAGTGCATACAAAGGCACCCGCCTCTATGCCCGCGCCCCCAACACAGAGAGAGCGTGCTTTGGTGAAAGTCTCACAAATCACAGCATTGAAAAAGAAAAATGCGCAGGCGCTCCCCAGGACCTATGAGGACCAGGCTGTGAATTTGGGGGAAGTGGGCGCCCCTCAGGATCCAGAGAGTGCGCACCCGCGAACCCGGAAAAGGCACGGATGCTCCACGGGACCTGTGAGGCCCAGGCCCTGAAGGTAGGAGAAGTGCAAGCACCTGGGGACCCAGAGAGTGTGCACCCGTGAACCCCAAAAAGGCACGGACGCTACGCAGAACACTACGAGGTGAACTCCCAAGGACGCACATAGTTGCACCCAGCCCCCCCACACAGGTCCCTTCCGGGAAGCACCAGAGGGACTTGGGGGAGAACTCTCGTGTGCACGTGTGCGCCTACACTATGAACAGTACATCAGAGGCTGACTGAGTCCTGAACAGGAATAGAGAAAAACTGTCTCCAGTCACCTCTCAATGTGCTGAAGCCAGCTAGAAAAAACAGTTTGGCCAGTCTGAAACCAACAATAGGTGGTTTTGTTTTGTTTTGTTTTGTTTCATTTGTTTTTTGTGGGTTTGTTTTTGTTTTCTTTTAATTATTTTACAGTAACCTTTCATCTTTTAATTCATATTATTTTTTGATCTATCAATTCTTTATGCTTCTCTTTCTGTCACCCTGGTCTTGACCCTGCTCCCTTGCTTTCCAAATTTATCTCTTCTTCTTCCTTCCATCTTCTGCTTTGTTCCTTCTTTTTTTTTTTTTTTGGACCTCCAAGTAATTGCATAATTGTATTATCATTATTTCATTATTTATACACCTTTTATTTTTATAATATTTTGGTATTCCTCTTCTTTTTGTATAGACTTCTTTGCTTGGCTCATTATATTGTATCATTTGATAGGTTTCCCCCATTATCTCATT